>OX388346.1:8139738-8811642 GCA_947579665.1 Sympetrum striolatum
GATGGGTGGCAATATTGCCACCTGGATGGAAAGGGAATTTTTCTTCGTGGTTTCCTCTTGATTTATCGCCTATGAGTTTAAAGCTGCGAAGAAGCTTTTAACCGCTGAAGAGTCGATAGGAAATTGCGTTAATTAGAGATGCTTTTTACATTAGAGAGGAATTGAAGAGGCTATTTATAAGCTGCTAATCGTTTTGGAGAAAAGAGGTTTTGGGGGAGATAAAACTCACTTGCTGTTAAAGGGGTGTTGCCTTACAGCTCAGGACGTGAATCACTAGAGTGCCAGTTTGCAATTTAGCGAGCTCAGAAAATGTAGCTTACGCTCGCTAATTAGGGGACGATTAATTTATGTAGATTGGGTTTAATGAAACGGTGGGAAGAATATCTCTGAGGCAAATTCTATAAGAAAAGTATGTTTTTGAATGTTTTTGTCGTAGCAGAGTTATATTGGAAAATGTTTTCGGCGCTGAAGAAGATTAACTGAACACCGTTGATTTATGGCTGACTTTTTGCCGATGAAATTTGTAATTCCAAAAATTGATTGTTCACATCGATGAAATAGACATCTTTTGATGATATTTTGTTAGTGGTTTCTAGCATCCATGGAAATGAAATTCATGTGTTTAATATATTCGAGATTCCAAACACTACGTTTTTACCTTAAGATCCTTTATTTAGATGTTGCACGTGTATGGTTTCAAATTTTAGCTGGATATTTTTATGTATTTCATAAATTTAAGATGAAAAGATTACGCTAAATTAGTAACTTTTCTTCCGAATGTTCACTAAACTCTACCAAGCTTCTCTACAAAACGGCCTCATGATGAAATGCTTTTACTACATCATAATAAAATTACAAACACGACCAGGTTTGCGTTATAATGAGATAGAAATAAGCTTCTCTATATCATTATAACGCAAATACGGTCTTCTAACTGTTTCGTGAATTTTAATGTGTATATAATTAGTAATGTTAATGAGCTCTTCAGTTCAGTGGGGACTGTTCCACATCTTGCAGCTGTACAATATTCTGAGAAATCTTTCAAACATAGTTACTCCAGGAAAATTAAAACCCAAACTAAAATTCAAATAGTATATCCCTAACTCGTATACGATTCATAACGAAAAATTGGCAAACAAATTCGTCAGTGTAGATTTTATAGCGATAATGAGGGATATAGAGGGGTAAGGCATGAGAATATTGGAGTAGCCCGGAGTATAGGCAAACCAGCAAAACTGTTCTGCGTTGCACGTTGCCTAATATAGAGGATATCAGTATATCTTTTATCTTGGGCAACTTGCCTTTCAGTTGTTGTTTTGCCAATTTGTCTATACTAAAGGACACTGCTATATTCTTAGGCGAATTGAATGACAACGCATGAATTATCCACTACTTTGCCTTACAAATCGTACTCTCCGACGAAAAGTTACTTTCAATTAACTCTTTACCCTCATTTGTTTTCAAGAACCTCTGTCTCACGTCCT
This sequence comes from Sympetrum striolatum, assembly GCA_947579665.1. Lineage (NCBI taxonomy): Eukaryota > Metazoa > Arthropoda > Insecta > Odonata > Libellulidae > Sympetrum > Sympetrum striolatum. Next base: position 8,141,223 of record OX388346.1, read on the forward strand.
TCGAAACCTGTACAATAAAGAGCGAACTCATGAATATTTGATGAACGGAGGTGAAGACATGATTTACTGCCGTAGCAGGAATAGAAATTGCGAGACTTAGAGATTGCTTCGTGGACGGCGGATTTACAAAGATTCTCCGACACAACTAACTATTTAGAATTTAGTAGAGTTCCATGAAAAGTACCTGTACTTATTGCTGTGTGTATTGAGCAATTGATAAGACAAATTATAAACAATTTGTGAGATTACCGAGAAATACAATGGAAGGAAATGAGCATCCGAGACAAAATAAGATACAGATTTGATAAATAATTCAATAAAAAGGCTCTTGATATTTGAAAAAAGATTTGAATGTGAATCGAAGATTTTTAAGGGTTTTGTGTACATTATGTTTGGAGGAAGTGGAGACAAAAGATATTCCAAAGGTCAATGGTTGCTCCCTTTACATTCTAAGGAGTAATGGAATTTTTGAAAAGGCACTGTGAAGGGAACAAAAGGGTTGAAAAGTGGATGTAGTTCATTATGAAAGAAAAGAGAAAATATGTGTAAAGGAAAAATATCTCTGAGATCTTTTCAAATTTTATAGTAGCTGAAGCTCGATTTAACCTCAACTCATTCTCTGAGAAAAACCCGATTTTTCGTAATCGTTACTATTTTTAACTCTCAAGAAGTATGGTGCGTCACAAGAATGAATTATTTTCAAAACTTTTATTTTTAAATACATTGACTGTGCATGGAATTTTTACTAAATTGCTAATGATTCGACTCGTTCTTATTCTAAACCCCTACCTTCATAGCTATTTTGAAGGAACAATTCATGGAACATAGTTGTGCACACGTAAAATCTTCAATTTTGGATGTACCTTTCATTTGACTCTCTTTCTTATATTGCTGTTGAGGTTTGTTTCTCTATTCGTTCCGTTGGTAAATGTAGAGCACCAACTTGAAATTAAGTATTATATGTTTAAACATTTCCATCTTTTATGATTGTATTTATTTATTCTGTGGAAATGTGCCAAGTGATGAGAAACATCAAAAATACGTGATCCAGTCGATGATCTCATAGATGAATCAACATATAGATATGCCGAATATTGGAGTTCTAAGAAATACATAATTCTTTAAGGGATTTATCACCTTATGTTTGTACTTAGTTGAAAACCAATTCGTGAAGTAATCTCTCTTATTCTTATGAAACTAATATCCCTATTATTGTGCATAAATGCTATAAGGCCTTATATTTTAATGCATTCATTACAAATTTAATTTTCCTAAATGAAAGCTCCCACCGTAGTTTTATGCTGATGATGAGTAAATTTATCGCTTGAGAAAGCTTTCATCGTTCAGTAGGCAGCCGCTCCATATTATCAGCATTTCCCTTCCGAGACGGAAATTAATGCCTCCCTCGAAATTAATTCATACGAACCTTTAACGCTGCGCAAGAATGGACAATTATTACAAAAAGGCCACTCGACTCGAGTGGTGCGGCCGCTTTCATACGGTTAGCCTTTTTTGTATTTCCCGAAATATTCATGACTTAATTAACTTATTAAAATTTTACGATTGATTGAAAATAATCAGAGCATCCGTGAATTGTAGTAAAACAACTTCCTTGTCGAAATACCTGTGCATTTTGCACCTCTATAGAAAACTTAATGGATTTTTCCTCCTAATAATAATTATTTTCTTTGGAAGATTCGAAGTAAAAATAATTTATTTAGTATGAATTCGATTGAAGAAGTCTTAACAATGTGGAATTCCATACTAGGAATAGAAACAAAAACACTGTGTCGAAAATTCCACTTAAGTTTTTAATACACGACCGGTTTCAGACAATTCTGTCCATCATCAGGCTGATTTATTTCTATGTTTTTATTTCTATTCCTTATTTAGTATGTTATTAATTAGTCATCGTTTAGTTACTCATCACTCCATAACTAAATCACTTGACTTCGTTTGTCTCTTATTCTGCATGAGGACAAAATAAGATGAAATAAGATAAAATTGCTTTACGTTACTTTTCAAAACAAAAAGACGTCAGTATGTAATCCTACTGCTATGGACTATAAGCTCATGTTATAGTGTGATCTAATGAATTCATGCTCGTTTTGAAGCAAGGAGTGAAAATAAAATGGTGTATAGAAAAAGGTTCCAATCATCCCGCAAGAGCTCTGCCTCAGACGAATTTTGCTTCCATATTTAGGGGGGAAGATAGACAGATGGAATCTAAGGGAAGGAACAAGGGTGGATATTGGGGAGGGTTCTCGAGAGAGCGCAGCTTGGTGAAAGTGGCCGTGGAGGAGGATTTGCAGTTGGGAGAGGAGATTGCGGCGTCCAGTGGAGCGGGTACTAAGGAGATGGGTTAGTTAGAAGAAGGCGGAGGAACGGATAAGAGGGAGCGATCGTGAGGGCGTATTCCTGAAGAGGATGATCGAATTATGCGAATGGAAATGCGAGAAATGATAGCGAAATATAGAAAAGAAGTAAAAAGCTGATGTAGATAATAGGTTGGGAATGGAACGAAAAGGGGAAAAGAACGGAAAAATGGAAATGTGGAGAAAAATAGAATAAGAAGCATCAGAAATTGGAGTGTAATTCAAATAGAGTAACATAGAAAAGTAAACAATGGGATATCGGAGCAATTGTGAAAGAGCTGAATAATTAGCGATAACAAATGAATTTATGGCGCAATATAAAGTAAGCATGTACCATAATATATATATATAATCAGCGACAATACAAAGAAATATCTCATTTGAGTAATTAGTAATTCTATTAGATATCTACATATTTATAAAGGGGTGGATAATTTGATGTTAAACCTACTACGCGCATCCAATAAATGTAGTTCATAAGTCAAACGTGATAACTATAACGCTTATATAATTGAGTACATTTAGAAAAGAATAATAGAGGCGACAAAAATAAAAAAGTATTTTGGAGGAAGAATGAATAACAGCTGTGTAAAAGGAAGGAATTGGCTGAAGGTAAATGGGGAAGTAATCATCCAGAATGCCATACGTGCCGAATGGGACGAAATTGAATGATGCTGTGAGATAAATTTCGGTCGATGAAACTCAATTAAAATGATTCTAATCATAAATGTCATAGTTTCCGGAAATGAATGTGAATGGAGAGGCCTTGGATATCCGTTCGTCAAATTGAAAGTACTTATAATTTACAGACTTTGACGCGTGTGAGATACGATACGCAATCCGAAGGCCTTTTCAATTTGGTTCATCCATCGTTGGATCTGATTGAGCACTTTGAAGGGTTTCTTTAATACTGTTGTTGCAATCCATTGGTTTCTACAGGACAACTCAATTTAATAGCATTGCACTTCCATATGACGCACGTTCAAAAAGTGAAGTTAGATTTGTTTAACTCAAATTGATCTCACCTAAAAATGTATTATTTGAGGACTATGGAACTCTTATCTTATTTATTATAGTTATAATACCATTGTAATATTTTTGAAAAGATCCTCTTTAGGTAATATTGTAAAGGGAATGCGAAAGTTTGAGAGCGATGGAAATATTACTGAAAAATAATTTCTTACCCAAAGTCTCTGCAAAAGTGACACAACTTGTCCACCGTTGTTTGGGATATAATAATTAATTACATGGCCAATATTGTTTAATGAAACTTCGAAGAATGACACTTATTAGTAAACTTTAGTCCTTAATTATTATACAATGATTGCCTTTCTAGTATTTAAAGCATAAAATGGAATATTATATCCTCTACGCAAGCTGATGAATATTGAAAAAAAATTTTGAACTCATCAGAATCAATTAATGGATAACTTCTTTCTTTAGTGTATGGTAAGTGCAGAAGGTATTAATATTTAATAGGTATACGCAACGCTGCTGATGAGTGTAACTTATGAGGAAGGATTACACGAGCTTCATCAACTCAGCCAGAAATTAAATAGAGCAGCTGATGTAATTGGAGCTCGAAACCAAATCAATCGCGAAATGACCTAAGCTGTCGAAGCACTTTTAACAATACTACTACTACTACTACCAAATCAATCACTTATTTTTTAAGCACAAGGCTGGAGCGAGTGAGAGGGCAAATTAGTGCGAAGTATGGCTCGCGTACAAAGTGATTACACGAGATGGAGAGTAAAAAAACGTTACTGATGAGATGAAAAAAGAGCAAAGTTTAATAATAGCTTGTAGAAATGAGTCCCTCTTCGAAAGGAAAGTTGAGAGCATTACTAGTGGGGAGGGAAGCTAAGAAAAGGGGTGTGCAGCAAACAGGAGATAAAAAAGACGAGATAATTGAGTTCGCAAGATGGGGGAGTGACTCGCTGTTGGGATAATGCATATGCGTTGAAGCGGAAGTGATGAGGTCCGAAAGGGGAGGGTTAACTCGGTGTTCGAGGAAGAGAATGGATTAAGCGAAACAAAGCATAGTAGAGAAGAACGTTGCATAAAATGGAGTATGTGGATGAACTCTTTGCTTACGTCGTATTGTAAAGTGCGAGGTAAATTAATTTAACAAACTAAATTAAAAAAATCATACAAAAATATACTTGATACGTTTTTGAAATTGTATGTTAGGTCAAATAATCATTGATACCTTTTTGAAATAAATTAACATTCATTAAGCATAAGGTCTGAATCACTCTCAAAAGAAATATTACCTTGTTCTAATGTATTCGTTTAGTCCATACCATGTTTCGTAAAAAGCTAGTTTAAAAAATCAGGATCAGGAGGAGGCTTCTAGAGAAGTAACAATATAAGAGATTAAGAAGAAAATGGAGGAACGAATAAGAACATTAACAGAATATAAGAGTGTGCTGGATTGGAATGGACGTCACAGAGATAAGCGAAAAGTAAACAAGAGAACTAAAGGATTAATGAGACAATAACATTAAAATCTCCTGAAAAAGGTAGAGTCGTGTGAGGAGATGAGCTGAAATTATCAAGAAGTGAGAGAAAAGTGAAAGAAGTGGCGTAAAAGTGAAAGGAGAAAGACGTCGGATGCGATGTGAAAGAGAAGGGTTATAAAAAGGAGTGGAACGAAAAAGGTATAAGGTATTTAGAACAATGAAGGGAGGATTAAAGCTGCTTTTAGAGATGAAATGGAGATAAGAAGGGCTTAGGGATATGAATTGGAAAAGTGAGTCATATTTAAGGGACATATTTTAGAATTTGTACGAAGACAAGAATGGAATAAATCTAAGAAATTGGGAATCGAATTAATGAAGAGATGAGGAAGACAAAGCAAGAATTGAGTTGCAGTAGAGATATGGAGAAAATCAATGGTTAGAGAGGCCTCTTCCATCCAAACCTCCTCCTGTCGGGTTTTTGAGTAATAGTAGATGAAATAGTTGTGACAAGAGGAATCTAGAAGATGGCCGTCCAAAAACACGTCAAATCCACCTCATGCGATGAGGGCGGAGAGTGGCTTACAGCGATCATTGAGTAATGGAGAGAATACAGGCCGTGTTACAAACACGTTCAAAAACAGAGTTTCGGTGTCAATTTTTCTCCACTTTCTGATAAATTAAGAAAGTTTAAGAGCGATTTTTTCACTTGGAATCTTTCCTTGGTAAAGTAGGTCGGAAACCCCTCCCGAATCTTCGAGTTACCTCTGATTCGACTTCCGTATTAATCCGGTTTTATGGGATTAAAGCATCGGTTGAATGGCGAGCTTTGATTTAATCAGAAGAGCGTATGGGTCGCTGTGGACGCAATGAAAATTAATTAAAAGATCATGTTCGATAATAGGATTGAAGTGTAATGCGTCATTGCGGGAGTTAGATTGGAAATGGCACTCGCGTACCTCTGCTAGAACAAACACGCCGTGAAATGGGCTTCGCAACCAGTCGCATTTACTTCATTTATTACAATTTTCAACCGGAATTTTATACATACCTGTAAGCGCACTTTCCATCCTAATTTACCTTCCTTTTCTTTGAAATGTTGATCAACTAAAGTCTACATCTACAACAATGTGTAGGATATTTAAATTAATACATAGAAGTGTTTAGTTTGAGATTATATAGAGTTTACCGAGTATAATTATTGATTATATTTGGTTCAGTATCTAATGTCGGTACTTATTATGGAAATTTTCTTGTTATATATTCAGTATATTGAAAATTCAGTTTAATATTGTTCAATTTGCTTTAACTCAGTCTTCTTAAACAATGTGATACCAAAGTTGGTATTTTGCTGTGATGTTGAGATTTTCATAAATAGAGCGAATTTTACAACGTTAATATGTTTCTTTGAAATAGCTGTAATGTTTATAAATGTTCTAATGCAGGTGTGGTAAACCGATTGACTCCATGTCACATTTTCATCTTGTTCTGCATCCAATGCGGGCATTCTTTGTTTCGTTAAACAAAGTCGGACGTTTAAAATTACATTGTATCTAATTCTGTTTAACATTTCTCTTTAAACATAAAAGTTCTTCTCATTATTGCTAAGTATACATTATTATTAAATCATTATGAATAAACTAGAGTTGCCAAAAAAGTGAAGATTAAAATATTGTGTACCATAGTATTCTAGGGTAACAGGGGATTCTTTACGTTTGCTCCTTGAGCATTTATATTTTTTGTCCACGACTTTCCACATTCGATGTTTAATTTAAGACCTTCAAATAGATAGCTTAAGATAATGTCATGATTTACCTGTTTTTGTTGGAAAATTTCTGGAAAGCGCAGGGTACTCTAGCATTCCCACAGCATGTTGATATTCCTTTAATAATAGTTCAGTTTTCTTATTCTGGCAATTTTAGGCGCTCCATTTCGTAAATGTCGAGGAAGTGCTCCGAAATCGGGAAGACATTTTTCACATCAGCGTACGAAATCTTGAGAGCGTACTCTCAGTTATACCCCAGCATAGCGCAGGAAATCGATAAAATAGTGTACGGAGAGGCGCACTGAGGGTAATCTAGATTTCCTGTTTTCCTCGTGAGCCAAAGAGATCTCTTGGGTCAGGAAGAGTAAGCTACATGTTGGACGAGGTCCCTCTTTCTTTGGAGAGCCCCTTAAAGAGAGAGCGGCGAATGGTAGGCGTCGAGCGACTGTTTGAAAATGCGGTGTAGAACGGATCGGAAAACATCAAGTGGATGTTTCAAAAGGTCAAGTTCCCATCCGTTTCAGGCTAGTCTTCAGCCTCGCCGACGTTCAAGACTCTTCCTTTGCATCCTCATAATTTTCTCGGAACAAAAGTACTTAAAAACTCCCCGAAAACATACCCGAGGAAAAATGCGAGGAAAATTAATTCCTTGTATTAACCTTATAAATTTTTGCCAAAGGGGCAGTTGAGGCTGCGGGTTTGAGATATTGCGTACAGCTTGTGCCGACATGTATAAGCTTTCTTTGTAAAACTTCTCTATTGCGGGGGCTAATGCTTTACTTTTAAAATATTAGCCAGCCGAAAATTCTTATTTTAAGTTCGCTGTACATATTTTTCATTACCTCATAATTTCCTAATTAAAAAATAGTCATTTTATTTTGTATTTTTTACTTTTAGAAACAATATACTCCTCCCAGGATATCCCTTTCTTCTTTTTGATACCTCTTTTGAATAAAGTGTTAATTGAAGTCGATCGTGATCTGGGAAAATATATGAGTAGCTTTAGGGCTAATATTTTTGTTTCAGTTAAAGTATTTTTTATCCACTACTCTATTTTCTGGGGAAGACGTGGTATTATGTTTATCCATAGCTCGTCGCTAAAGTTCGCAATTCTATCTTGTTTACTCTAACGATTCAAAGGCAGATACTTCACAGGCACCACTGTGTAGAATTATTTCACCCGAAGCATCCTAGAGTACTATCATAGGAGCCTTAGTATTTCGTAAAATGTTGGCCACCGATATTTCAGCGATGTCGACATGCCTTCCGTTTGGTGAGTTTTCATCATGGACAAAGAACCCTTTTGGAAATTCGCCATTTGGAAGCGGAAAAAATGATTTTTTCTCAAAGCTCTTCCTTGGCCCGAGTATTCTTCAAGCGAGCCGTGTCTATTCTACAGGAGATATGAGCTTTCAGAATTTGCCCCTTCGCAGAGCTCTCCACGTGAGAGGGCATTATCATGCAACTAGAGAGTTAGAAGAGTCACTTAGTATGCATGGAGATCAGGACCGACAGAGGGGAGAGGTCAGGGAGGGGAAGGAGATCAGGTGAAAGTTCGAGACTGAAGTTTATCTAAATGAAGATTATCCTGTAGGAAGTGATGGCACTCTTTTCTTCAAAAGTATCGTCTACGGTATTAGAATAGGGTCACAGTGATTTGTAACTCATGGCTTATGAATCAAATCTCGTTTCCGATGGATGGGATGTGCGAGGACTTTTCTTTAATTTGTGACATTTTTCTCTCATTAAATACTCGTTGGAATCGCCTGTAATTTTAATCGTTTGAAAAAAATAAGATTATCTATTCACAGACGCATGACTTTTTACTCAAAGATAATTCGAAAATGCTTAAATAGTATGTGGCATATTCATTTAGCATGAAAGTTATTACACCTTTATATCGTTTAGAAATTGAAAATTATTGTACAAGACTTAAATTTTCCTTTCACCTTTGGACCCATGCAATTTCTTCTACATTTGCTTCGCATGTTTAAGATAAACACTAAATTGGAGGCATTTTAAATATTTCACACCTTTGAATTGGAAATAACAGAAGAATGTTCAATCAATGTTCTCCGAACATTTTTTTTCTTTTCCCAATTCCATTTTTAAGAGGTAAAGAAGGACATTCTTGCTCCACACGACCTGTTACCAATCGCCCGAAATCGTTTTCTAGCGCAAGTGGCCAGTTTCAGGGTTTATTAAACATATAATTTTGACATCAGAATTCTTCAATAGAAAGAAAATAAGAAATACTTCAATAGTCCAATGAAAATCTTTTCAAAGCCATCCTTGATGTCAAATTTTCGAAGTGAGCAAAGCTACGCGGGTAGGAGTAGTATAGTAGAACTGCTCGAGAGCGTTTACCTTCCAACGTTTCTATCAGAATGTAGGTTAAGGCGACGCGAGGTCTAATGACTGCTGGACAGTTTGTAGTCTTTGTGTATTTCAAAGGAACAATGGAGTTGCTTTGAGGGTTTTTGCTGGATAGGAAATGCGTCGTTGTCATTTTATACGACCGCTGTGTGGTTGTTATTCTTTTCTCCCTTGTATGGAAACTGTCTATCCACTCTTTTCACGGGAAATTCACATCGAAAATCCCCTTACTGCTGGTAGATATTGTGACATATACCGTCTTATCTAAGAAGCGGAGTCTAATTTGACGGGACATCTACATTTTTCAGACGGAATTGATCATCGACGTTTTAGGCCTTTCACGTGGAATTGGCTGTCCTACAGAGAAGGCTTTCCATCTGGAGCCCAAGCATTCACTGATAAACATTTATTGCCAATCCAGATTTTACGCTCGAATAGCATATAATTAAATAAATATGAAAAATTAATGTATTCCATTTATTATATGAACAATTGAAAATTCTCTCAGTGAGTTTTATTTAATTTATTAACTTTTAAGTGTTTTATAATCGTGAAGGTCAAATAAGCTCAATTTCTTTACGGTAATTTAAGATAGACGTTTTAATTAGATTATTAGAGTACTGGCAAAATTAGGTTTATATATCTAATTTTGTTATCTTTATACGTATTTAGCTCCTAAATTGCTTTCCTTATTACATACATTTTTTTCTCAACTTTATGAAACAGGCTTTACTCGTCCATTGAAGTAAAGACTTTTTTCCATGTGATATAGAAGTTTTTTAATAAATATATTGTTTTTTCATTCAACTTATATCATTTTGCTCTATAATTTGGACATAATTTCTGACAAACATTCTTATCATAATCCTTCATACTTTTTATGTGCCAAAAACATATCTGTTTAATTTCCATGTGTCGGTAATACTTAATTAGGGAATCTTTCTGGTATATGTAATTTTAGTATTTTGGAAAATCTTTAATTTTTTCCAAGTATTTTCTTATATGAGGTGCATAAATGCATATTATTACCTATACAAAAAGTTTTTTGAAAAAAATTGAAATTCGTCCTTCTCTGTGCAAGATTGAGGCTAAGTTTGCATAGCCTTAATTTATTTCAATTTTTTCCCAACATGTTTAAAATCTATTAAAATTATAAGCATTTCCGATCTTCAGTATACGGATAACAATTATTTCAAAATTCATGGATAAATGAATATGAATACAAAAGTGGTAATGGATTTTTTGACTGCTATGAATTGGTCCATTCCCCTCTCCTCTCGCTCGCGGAGAACATAATTATCTATTTCATATTTGTGGCGCACTTCCATCTCACAGTTATATTATTACTTTAAATGAAAGTCACCTAAATCATATTTTGCATTTTAATATAACGATAACACCAAGAAAAAAGTTGCGCTATTTTTATAGTTAAGTGGATTTCCTCGCAAAGGTTTCTCTTTATGAATGCGATGGAATGTGAAGTCATGTTTTTCTTTCTTTCGAGGATTTACATTTCCACGAGTGGAAAACTGCTCCGTTGTCTTACACTATTCTTAGCCTTAGAATAGGATTCTTTGTGACAAAGACGGGAATGTTCTGTGATGGAAGAACTGTTGAATCATCTTAATCTCATTTAGACTTAGCCAGGAATAAAAGCAAAAATATTTACAAATCTGCCTAAATTATGCGCATCTTTCCTTGTACTGTTGGGAAAGAATCACGTTTAGACTTGGAATTATAACAACCAAACAGTTTACAAGCATCTGAAATAAAGCGGGAAAATCATTATATTCCCGATTTATACCTTCCAAAATACTCGGAACAAGCTGATAAATATTCAAGAGATTGAAATCAAAGGGATTCAGAAGATATTCCGATGTCTTTGCTTCTCTCAGTGGTGATCCCACGGCCAAATATCGATTCGATCAAAAGAAGGAGCCTGTTGATAATGCCGGTCGAACGAATCACAGACTTTATTGAGGCGTAAACATTTGGATCCGACAAATTACAACATTTTAGCGAAGATGGTGTGATTCCTAACTAAATTCAATGGAGTAATTATTTATTCATTAAGGAGGATCTTAGCTTCAACTATTTAAGCGTTATGAATAAGAAAATACTAATAACTCCGCGAAGAATGAGTGTTATATATTTGTTTAACATTATTCACATACATTTCTAAACTTTAATTTTCAGCTCCGGCTATGTATTATGTTTTCCTGTTGAGGGTTTAAAGATTTTGTAGAATCTATTCTACTGCTAAGCATAGAGGAATTTTTCAAAGGAATTTAAAGTCAATTTGAACTGTCCTTTCCGGTGCAGTACTTACGTTTTTTCTTCAGGAGCAATTTGCTTTCCCTCTTTATGTGTATAAGGTTATGTTATATTTTGCTGACACATAATTTAAGTACGAATAATGAAAATGTTTGAAAATCGACTATTTATGCTAAATGGTGTCGAAAGTGCTTTACAGTTTCCAGCTATTTAAATGAATGAAAAATAGTTTCTTTAAATCTTAATCAGAGTATTTCCCCTTTAGTTGAACCTCGTTTATAATTTAAGATAGGAACACAATGCAAGTTTCTGCACTTGTAAAGTGGAATACTTACAGTTTTGTACACTTTCATTCAACAACGTGAGTTTAATTCTATCCGATATCAACAGCCTCCGATCAAAGATGAAAATCGAATGCGTAGCCTGTGCTCTCAAAACTACAACTCTTTAGGTTTTTTATTTATTTTCACAGCATATAAGATTCATTTCGTGCTTTATTACAAGAAAAATAATAATATTAAACCACGAAGTTTTATCGAACATATTTCACTATAAGTCAATCCTTTCATACATAAATTTCATCAAGCTAAGAGTCAGCTAATGATTTCGCACGAATAAAATATAATTGTTAAATTTTTCTCAGGCTTCTGTAGCAAAAATATTCACTGTTTTTTATCAGCAAAACTCATTAGGATAATTAAAATCCTTTGTTGCAATTTTTCTAATCCATCTCTGATACATTTCACTGAAACAGCATCGCACTCGAGTAATAAAACTAATTAATTAAACTTAAAATGAGATTATGAACTTTTTCGTTCACAGAAAGCATATTTTAATGCATGTGTAGAATGTAGGTGAATTTTCAACTGATTTGATAAATTGATTTCGTTATAATTTATAGATCGTAGACAACAGTAGAGTAGTGAATACAGAAAGCGTCGTAGACTGTTGAGTAGAAATGCGTTGTTTTATTCACAAATACAGTCTTTCATCCCATACTCACACATTTAAGTGCAAAAATCATTCATCATACTTAGGGTGCGAATAATATTTATGCAATAACAATGAACACTTTTTCTTATATTTTTTTCTTAATTTATAACATAAAACATGTGCATTTTATAAAAATGTAATAATTTAATTATTGTTATGTCCAGGGGTTGCCAGAGTTGGAGGTCACAGATTTAACGGGAGAGATGAGGTCCACGCTTCACGAATCCAAAGTAAATGATGTATTATAATTTATCTCACATAGACACCTTTGGTAAAATATTTTGTTAGATCCTTTCATTTCTTGATAAGGACAATCACTGGCCGTAGCATTATAATTCTTTCCTGGATAAAAAATAGTCCATTACCTTTGCTTCCTTTCTGTAGAGTAAATCTTCTTTCTTTAAAATACCCACTGGTACTCCATTATGTAGTAGAAACCTCAAAACTATCGTAAGAGAAATTTTCATACTCTTCTTCGAGGAAGGTATTCCACTTCCAACGAGTTACAAAATATTTTTTGGAAAAATACATGAATTCTGGAAGAAACTGCTGTTACCTCACTTACATCCAAAACATCCAAATTTTAGAATCCCATTCTGATTCGAATGAAGTAACTGTTTTCTCTGGTGAATTGATAATTTCTCCTACGCCATCGTTTCTTTCGATTGCATGACACTTTTATGGAAAACTGTTATGAGTGAATATTCATTCTATTCCTTATGTAAGAAAATTGTACATTGCTTAGTATACTGGTGCTAGTTCTTCACCCGGTGGGTGATCTTGAAGGTCGCCAGTTCACGCGTTCACAACTATCGGCGACTGCTGTAACTCCTGCGTCGCTTTCCTGCTGCATCTCCTTCTTCCGTGGAGCCCAACGTCTAATCAGACACAAAATGGGGTTAAATCGGTAGTTAACGGATCGATGAGGAAACCTGCTGGAACGATGTTAGTTTCCCGTGTCACGGTGCACTCTAAGCAGTGGTTCTGGCACAAATTGTGCTCATAGGTGGACGATAATGCTTGAGTTCCTTATTTGTTGAAATTTCCTAAGCATGGAGAAAGAAATGTAGCTAGAAACGTATGCTCAATCTACTGCCTTCTTTTTATGGTGAGTTCCAAATTTCTACTATCTAATTCATCTTTGACTTGATTTTATTGCCTGTAATTTAGTCATTCTATAAGCATCACACCAATTTTGCTTCGAATAATGTTTTCCACTTAATAAGCTTTCCGTTAAGCCTTTTGGAGCTTATTTTTTTATATCATTGCTCATAAGTAAAATTGGTGTTTAATATTATTGATGTTCCTTCCGTCATTCGTTCTTCTGTTTTAATAAATTCAATTACCTGCGATAGAACGATGATACGATAATTTATGGTCAAAAATTAGTAGAAGTAAATCATTTTTATTTGGATCTTTAATGAATGTTTTTGAAACTCAGGGAAAAGTTAAAATCCTTAAATTCGAATATTGTGAAAATTTGTGAATTCGGATCATAACAGTGATCCTTGTTACCGATTTTGCGAATTTGCAGAGAGACTAACGGTGAAAATTTCCTTATAAATTTTGATTCTAACGCATTAATTTAGATATTTAATCAAACTAAGACGTTTCAATTATATTTGGTTTCTCCTAATTACTGTAAGTCGTAAAGGGACAACTAAGCTTTCATTATTTAAAGGTTAAAATAGAAAAATGGGATACTTCTGATTACTACTATACCATTTATTCTATATTGTTTCATAAGATAGTAAGTAGAATTGAAGGAAATGTCAATAGGTGATCTTGAAATAACGTAGCTATAGGTAAAACCTTTCGAGGATATGCATTTTAACGTATAAGACGATAATACATTTCTAATATTGAGACGATAAACCGACTACTTTTCTATCCAAGCTCCTCTTTTCAATCAAACCCGCAATTTGCCTCCAATTCAAAGTAGATCTTATTAGCGGGCCAATATAGAGCTCATGGGCGTCACCGAAACTTCGCTACAAGATAATAAACCCCCCGTTGCGAGGATTAAGTCGCCATCTTAGCAAACCAAGTCACGTCTTCCCTTGTTAAGGCTCGTCTTAACCTCCCATCCGCACCCGACCTATTCCCTTCACACACCCAAATCCTCTTTGTCCCTCCTGCCCCCTGCATCTCACATACCTTAATGATCCCGCCAAAGTCGACCACACAAATCTTCCCCTTTAAATTCCCTCCCCTGCCATACGCCTCAACTTCCACCCTTAAGTTCCCCTCATTAACCCCTGTGTCGGAGGGTAAAAAAGAAGGTGCGAGGCTCCTGGTACGGGCAAAACCTAGCTTGCCTTTTCCCCTTCCTAAAAAATCCCCCTTCCATATTGCTCGCAGCCACGTTGACCCATTTCCTACTTCTTTTTTCTTCCTCTAATTTTCTACTCTAGCTACGTGTTCTCCCATTCCCCTCCCTTTATTCCTCTTCTCTCTATTCCTTCTCCCTCTATCCCGTACTCATCATTTGGAAGTTTCGCTCTACCGGGTATTTTTTTCGTATTGCAAGTTTTCGTCATTATTTTTATAGCACCGCATAAAAACTAATTTCATACTTTTGTTTTTGCTTCTTCCGCGGACTCTTTTGTCGAGGACTAATTTTTTTGTGCGATGTTCCGCGAACTTTTTATATCTCGCGCTGCGAATTGGTGCACCTTAATCATTCCCTCAACTTCGTGATAGGTTTTCATTCGAGGAATGGCCCGAAAACTTACAAGAATCGTTTCGTGGTGTACGACCAAAGTTTTCTATAAAACTATTCTGTTTTATTCTAGGATCTCGAAATTTCTGCTGAGGAAAATGAATTCTGTTGAAATACGGCTTCTATATCCATTTGTGGAATGAAGACTGTTTCTCTGCCAAACGAAAAGCTATTTATTACGATTATTATAAAAGAGAAAATTTTCTTTATCTAAGTTTTACGCATTCAACAATAAGTGGCTAAATTTTCGGAGGGGAAAAGATTTTTAATGGTCATATACGAGCTTACCCCTGCCGATGTTCTTTATCTCTTATCTTTAGGCTCTATTTGGTTTTACCCACTGTTCGTCTCTCTATCTTTTCTGTTCCAAGAATACCTTCATAAGTCTCCCTCAGGTACAGGATTTCCTCACCTGTTATACGAGCCTTTAATTCCTACTGCCGGAAATATCTTCCTCAGACCATTCCTCGACTTTTTTGATAGTTGACGAGCGCGGATTCGCGCCATAGGAGTGGTTTCCAGGAGTTGTGCGGAAGAAATCAAACAAAGAGACACTGACTCACGTAATGTTCTCCGAGTTCTTGTTTATCGCGCCGACACGTGCACGGAGGCACAATTTCGGTCCTTTGTGCGCTCGTCTTTCGGGATATAAATGAATTTTAGAAAGCAATATTTACCAGCCACGGTCTCAAGATTCGGTCCTAGCAATTTCCTTTATCCGTGCATTTAATTATACGACTACGCTTTCCGCTAGCATTCCCCCGCCTCTGTGTCTATTTTTTTATTTCCTCGAGGCAGGAGGAGAGGATAAAGAGACAAAAGACGGGATGAAAAAACGACGGGTGAGTGAATTGAATAGGAGGGAAGGCGCTCTAAGAGAAGGGAGTAAAGGGAATGAGAATTAAGGGAGGGCGCGGATGATTAATGCGAGAAAATTTCCGAAGCTGATAAAGAAGGCAAAGGGAGCGAAATGGAGGTTGATGGGCGAACGAGGAAAGAGTCTGAAAATACATGAGATGGAGGATTGGATTCTGGGTCAGAATTCGGCTAAATTAATTAATTAATTTGAAAGCCCATTGTTGATCGAGGATAAAAAAAATAATTTAACGATTTTTTTTAAAACAACAAATTTCGTCTACAACTATATTTTATGGAAATGATTAATCGATCGATTCATTAAAATTATCTGAAAACTAATATTCAATAACGTCTCCCTTGCACTTTATGTAAAATATAGGGATATGTGAATTAGGCATGACTTACAAACATTTCAAACGAATTAAGGTCTAATTGGACAGGACTATATGCCAATAAAACTAACAACTACATTAACTAAGCTACATTCTTGATCATTACATCCAATCTATGCTACCTTTAAATTGTTGAAGTCCTTTATCAAGAAAAGAAAAAACGAAATTGCATATATTTAACGAGATGACGGTAATTGATTACCTACATCAGATAATGATAATGGTTATCAATCGCTGATACAATATAATGTATTGTAGACGAAGTGCAATATGGGTTTTTTCTTGTAGCTATATTCTTAATTATTTGTGTAGACAATTACGATAGTAACCTATATTTTCAACTTGAGCTTATTCATGTCATCTGTTAGGGTTTTTAAAAATGTTACCCAATCCATAAACATTTAAGAAGCGTTCCTCAAGTTTTAACAACCCGTCTAAATCGGTTTTACGTCTTCGATTGAAAATGAAACAAGCGATTCTGAACTATTGTGGCGCTTTATCACTGCATTCTTTAAAACTCAACTAAAGAATGCGGTAGTATCTTTGTGAGGAGGCAGAACTCTGTTATCCCAACATTTATAATTACAGTAAACTTAACAGAAGGACAGACTAGTGCTTCGTAATCTTCTCTTTTAGATTTGAGTTCAGATGATTCTTACGAATCGCCCTGTGTTTAATAAAACTTTCCACAACGATTTTCCTTATTCTATAGAACTCCAATTATCCGAATCAATTGGGACCGGACCCCATTCGGATAATCGAAAATTCGGATAATTAATTAATTTCTGTATGCGCATTGAAAACGGGAGAAAATAAACTACATATATAGTATAAAAAAGAGCTATGTGTTAATTAATTTAAAAAATCTGATGTGGCCAGCACATGACTTTCTCCATATATATAAGATGTAAATATTTATCTACCGCAATAATTTCGAACTCTATATTCCATCTAAACTTGGAATTTGAGTTATTAATATTATATATTATCTTTGATGCCAAAAACATGATAAATAATTTTTACGGGACATGATCGATGAAAAACGATGAAATTGGCCTTTCGCCCATAGAGCCCAGAGCGCCCACAAAGTACATAATCAGCAACTTCCGGTTTATCAGTATTTCATGAATAACTCCTACACAATCAGTGATACAAAAATATGTTTCAACCAAAAGTTATAGAACATTAAATTTTCTAAAACTTTTACAAATAATAGTATATACCTAAATACCATATTAATGGAGATATTTTGAAAACCGGAAATGAGCTTTGAAGAATTAAGTTCAACTTCCGGTCAGCCGATTTACTCCAAAAACTAATCAACTCTAACGACACAAACCAAAATACTATATATGAAATTTGGTGTTGATCCGACAAATAGTTTTCATGTTAGAGCGCCCACAAAGTACATAATCATCTTCTTCCGGTTTATCAGTATTTCACGAATAACTTCTAATGAACCGGTGATACAAAAATATGTTAAATACAAAAGTTATAGTAAATTATATTATCTAAAACTTTTATGAGTAATACAATAGACGTATATATCATATTTATGGAGATATTTTGAAAACCGGAAATGAGCTTTAATGAATAAAGCTCGACTTCCGGTTAACGGATTTACTCCAAAAACTAATCAACTCTGACAGCACACACAACAGTACTATATATGAAGTTTGGTATTGATTCGACTTTTAGTTTTCGAGTTAGAACGCCCATTATCACACACACACATACACACACACACACTCACACACACACACACACACACACACACACATACACACAGACATCATTCAGAAAATGGTCAAAACGTGTTCTAGGGACCCCAAAACGTGTATTTCCGTTGAAATCTCGAAGTCGAATTTTTTCATGAAAACAATACTTTCTCTATACTTCGTATATGGAGAAAGTAAAAATGGTAACACTTTGGAATGTTAAGCGTACATCACTTCTGAATACCAATGAAAATACTGTAACTAAGTAAGTCAAACTAATGTAATATTTACATTATTAAATATTTTTTATAAAACATTTATAAAACATTTTTAAATAAATACTAATTAATGCTTAAAAATTTACATAATTTGGTAAATAACAGTTATTGCTTGCTAAACATCTCCGTCAAAGTAAGCTCTTTGGCTGACTTAACCCGTTTTCGGGCAGCCAACTGCTATATGAGATGGTGTCCTAAAGTGATTCGGATAATCAGCGATTCGGATAGTCGGATTTCGGATAGTTGGAGTTCTACTGCATTTCCAGCTTCTAATTTTCTCATCATGACGAATATTGCTGAAAGAACATAGGTTGTTATTATTTTTTATTTTCCTGAAGGATCAGATGTGTACAACAATAGTTTTGGATTTTAAAATAAGTTGTCTCTACTTCCTTAAATCTCGACTTCTATCGCTTATAATCGTAAATATGATTACAGATAGACTTATCGCCGAAAAAGTGCACTTGTATAGATCGGTGACTTAAAGATCTCGAGAATAGGAAGTGACCCAAATCGAGGAAGGCATCAAGAGGATGAGAAGAATTAGGAGAGATGAAAACAGAATGAAAGGGAGGGAGCAAAAGAGATTGGGAAACGAGAGCAGTGTGTGAGCGGAATGGAAGCGAGATACGTTCGTATGAAGAGTTGGGAATTGGAAAC
This sequence comes from Sympetrum striolatum, assembly GCA_947579665.1. Lineage (NCBI taxonomy): Eukaryota > Metazoa > Arthropoda > Insecta > Odonata > Libellulidae > Sympetrum > Sympetrum striolatum. The sequence continues at coordinate 8,160,096 of OX388346.1, forward strand.
GGAAGCTGTAGGTATGGAGGGGAATGCCTCCTCTATCTACCATTTTTCACTCCAACGTATTTTGCGAAGCCCAATCTCTTTTCATCGCAGGCCGCGGGAGAAGGGCGTAGTGAGGCTTGGCAGGCAGGCGATATACCCCATCGGGGTGCTTCGATCTGACTTCCCAACAAAACACACTTCTTCTCCCGTGGAATGCGCAAAGTGGGGGAGGTCTGCAAGAACGGGAGATTGGTTGTTGAGGGAGGGGTTTTCACGGAGGGAGTGTTTGGGTTGAAGGCGAAGAATCGCAAGTGCTGGCCTCTCTCGTTTTTTATTATCTCTACATTTTTGTCTCCTTGCCTATATTCATCCTGCAAGCCCGCATGTGGGGATATGGGTTTTATGGGCCCACGTGTGATGCTGTGCGTGAGGTCATGCGGTATGGAATCGCGTGGGAGGATGAAGATGGTGGGGAATGCGGGCGAATATGAAAAGTTGTTACTCTTTTTTCCCCTCTCTCTCGAGAGATGGGAATGTTTGCTCAGTCGTTATTTGCACCCGCTTTCTCCGGCTGTTTGTTCTTTCTTATTGCTTTCTTTCGTGGAGTAAACGAGAGAAGAATGGCTTTGTTTTTAATATCGGTGTTTCCGATGCTTTTTGCATTCACTTTTTTCTCGGAAACAACATGGCCGATGCCATCGAAGGCAAACTGGGGTTAATTTTTTCCGCGTCTGTTTCGGTGAAACGCTCTTCTTTTGTTCTCTTTCCATTCCGCGTTTTATTAGACTTTTTTATGGTTCATTGTTTTATTGTCATCGTTTCGATGTGTGTCCCAATTTTCAGCCCGTTTGTTCCTCAGTTCAGTCCTGACAAGGATATTGGAAATTTGATTCCTCTCGCATTCGCTCAACGTTCCGTTTCATCTTAAAAACATGATTTGCGATGCACTTCCGTTTTTCTCTTGAAACAATGTCAAGTCATCAATGGTCGATTTTGAAGAACGTCACTGAGATAATGCGCTTTTAATCAATTCATCCACACCAAAGGGGTTATAAAAAGGGGCTGCTACTTGAAAAATTTCTTTAAAATTAAATATTAGACAAATATATAGATGTATTCTGTATATATGCTTTCAGTACAATGCGAAATGCTTTTGGATATTTATAATGCTACTTTTAATTTTTTTAATTCATAATTTAATATAGTAAATATAACGCTTCAGTTTCTCATTCTCGGCGTTGACTGGAAATATTTGAGGAATCTAATAGAATGAGCGCATTATGTAATGCCTATATTTTATAAACCGTACATTTTGTAAAATTATTACACAAAATTATGTTTTTATCTACACCATTTAATTTTATTAGGGAATTTTTATCCTAAAAGTAGCCAATTTTTTCAGTTTTAATTTCTCTTACATGCATTGCTTTGTTAGGAACTTGACCATCACACCTTAAACTATTTCTACTTAACTTGTACTTCTCTTTAACTGATTAACTAATCTTGTCCCATAGAGTCGACATGTTTTTTCATCATTGGAGTCCACAGAAATATGATCATTTTATAGGCTTATTTTCGTTTTCATTAGCCTCTTGGATTTCTTATTGTCTCGTCTACGAAAAACCTCGGTGGCATTGTGCGATATCCACTTATTTATTCCAACAACACTCATTCTTTACTTTGTTCGCTTTTCGAATTAAGTCCGCCCCCGAAACAATGGAACAACGAGGGATAAGAAGTTTTAATTGAACTACTTGATCCATTAAATGGTGCAATTTCTTTGAATGTACTCGATGTAAATCCGCTTACAATGGTCTCCCCGCGCTTGCTACTCCAACTGTCTGGGCTATTAAGCAAATTTTAGAAAAAAAAAACTAGGAGCGGATAGAAAAATCCTTCTTCTGAGTTCATAAAGCGAAGTAAACTTCAATTACGGAGCAGAAAAACTTGTTTTATACGGAGTAGACGGTACAAGGAGTTGGTGCATGAAAAGTCTTATCGTTGCCTCGCGTACGGATACATTTTTTATAAAATCCCTTTCGTAGGAGTGCTCCATCTCGTAGTATGGACGTAAAAAAGGCTGGCTACGTAAATAAAATTCAACATCTCAAGTTATCTACCGTCTGCGGGTTTCATAGGCCGTATTCAGTGTTTCCATTGTGCAGTAGATAGAAAGGGCGCCTTCAGAGCATACACGCGCTTGCGCTGTAAGGCACGCATACACGCGGAGTGTAACTTAGAAAAGCCTTTCTCCATTTCAGAGCTAAAGAAGAGGTAGAATTCATAGAGTGAGTGGTGTTGGACGGGGTAAAGGTGATGGGAAAGTCCCGAATGAGATTGGAAGGAGAGGGAAATTGAGTGAGTTCAGATGAGAATTACCTTGAGATTGAGTGAAGAGGGTTACGGCGGAAGGCGTCGGTGGATTAAGAAATCAGCGTCTTTCCGGGTTCCTCTCATTTCGTATTTGACGTAGAAGTTTCTTGGCATGGACTGATGGGAAGAAGTTTGCAAGTCATATGTCTGAAAATTACATGGTCAAAATTGTTTTTCAATCCAAAATACTAGTTGTTCTCTAAACTGTGAAAAGGGAATGGTGGTACCTCAGTACCTGAGGTCGAAAGTGTGTAAAAATCCTTTGAGTGAAGCGAAAAGGTTGTTGTTCAATTTGGCTATTGTTTATTTTAATTTAATGAGTAGTATTTAAAAAGAGTAAAATGAATTGAAGGTATGGTTGGAAATTATTTTTCCCTTCACTTTTAAAATTTGTCTCTGAAGTAATACCTTTTGCGGAATATACCAAATTCCCATAATTATCTTTCATTTGACTATAATTGAATTCTATAATAAATTGTTATTGAAGAAATATTTTGAAAGTAGATAGCTACATCTTCAAGCTCGAATGCGCTCAACCAAATACTTGTGCTCGGGATCAGGTCAGACCAAATTACAGAAGATCTAAGATAGATGTAACCATGAATAGAGTACATTAAGGAGAATGAGCATACCGAATGGGATAACTCTTATTTATGTAACTATAAAAACCACATTTAAAATATTTTTAGCTTTATTTTGATTGAGTAAGATGGAACAGAATACTTAATTTTTGATATAACTAACCAAAATACTCTACTATTTGATTCAAATTAATTTGAGATTTGAAAACTCACACACGGGCTCTCGGATAGTCACTTGGGCAGCGCGTTTGCCTTTGGGGAAAGCGGTCCCGGGTTCGAATCCCGGTGGGAGCCAATGTGCGAAATGACCTAAGCTGTCGAAGCACTTTTAACAAAACTACTTGAAAACTCACACTGAACAATTCACTTACATTGTACATACTATAAAATTGTGTATTGTTCAAAAAGTTCTCTCTTCAATTCAGAAACTTCATTAGTTTTCAAGAAGGATTAGCGATTTACTTGAATATAAAATAAAATCCAATTGAAGAATTATTTTCTTAAGTAAGCAAAGTGGGGAACGCATCAAAGTATTGAGAATCGCAGGACTGTTCACGGGTCGATGTGATGATTGAGTTCCTAGAAAAGCAAAATAAAAACAATTCACAATGCGTTACCATTGGTCGAAGGTTCAGCCTTATAATAAATCGTCGGTAATTCAACGTCCTCTTCCTAATTTGAACTTGTGACTTTTTCCTCTGAGAAGTACGTGAAGCACTTTTCGAATAAAAATCACGCTGTCTTTAACAGTATCAATCCGTATTCCGTTCACATCGAAAGGCTCATTTGCTGGAAGTCAATGCAGCATATAAAGCTGTTTCCACTAGATGGAGTGGCCAATTTCTAACCACTCCTAATGAAGTATATGCCTCCCCGACGTGATCCCTAACGCGTTGTTGGCCTTCGATACTTGGAGGGAAACATTTTACAATTGCATTGACGCATTGGTCTCTGTTTGCCGTTTTGGCTGCTCCAAACATCTAATCTCCATAAACGGTAGATTCCCCTAAATGAGCCCTCTGTTCCTAACCCCAGCTTTGCTAAATGAGTCGACGCAAGCCATTTCCCTCAGATAATCCAGGAGTGGTGTTGTTCTTTGGATATCCTCAGCAGCCGTTACGCTCATTGAACACTTGCTTTCATCGGAAACATGAAGTCGAATTAGTCACTGCAACGTTCTGAAGCAATCAAAAATAACGCCTTTGATTAAGCGATTCTTATGGATTCTAATTATAAACCGGGAGTTCTTGATCGGAATCAAAGTTACCTTTGAATGTGATTACAAAATAATCCCTCTATGACGTTTATAAGTTGGAGAAAATAGATTCGGTAAATTAATTGCTTCATCTTTTTCGTTATACAATTCGCATTTTTTTCTAGGTATAACATTTTTACATAAAGATTTTTCACTTAAGTAACTTGTTGCTATGCTCTAACTCCAGTTTTACCCATATATAGGCAGTTTTAAGTTGGAACTAACCAGACCGAATTGCTAGATAAAATTAATGGCATCCTTTGCTTCGTCGTAGTCAAACCTTTCCTATAATTTAAGGCTGTTATTGTAGAATAATGACAAAGAAAATCGATGAAGTTTGAGGTAATCCGTTGGAATTAGGAATACTACATGAAAGATCATAGAAGATAATTCGTTTCAGTGTTTGAAGCCGAGGGTGTGCCCGGTACGAGTGGAATCGGGAACGAAGCCAGAGTTGGATTTGGTTGGCACCTTCTGTGACGGCCAATCATTTTCAACAGTGGGGTTCTCTTCACAGAGGTATCCCTAGTATCGCATGTTTTTTTTTGGAAGCGAAGTTTTAAATCGCATAAAAATTACTCGAATCGACATTTTCTCCTTAATCGTTACCACTCGAACAAAAATTAGGTATAAAGTTAAAATAATCCTTCAACAAGTCCTATGATATAATTATCGCCCTTGAATAAAATTTATCAAATTACCATGAAATAGAAAAATGTAACACTAGAAGTATGCAGTTATCTATTTATGAAATTAAGTTTTCAAAAAACATTTACGGAAAAAATAATCCATTCCCTTATCTCATTTAACAGTAGTTATTCCTAATTCTCACTGTCAACACTGATAAAGGTAAAGATAAGAATTAAGAATTTTTAGTTTTCTATGGATTTATTTTATCAGTATAGGGGTTATGTTAATTAGTATTTACCAATAATTTTAATTATTCGATCTTATTTTGAATATACATAAACGACATAGGTGACAATGTAAAGAGTAATGTGAGGATCTTCGCGGACGAAATCCTTATATATAGAAAAATTTAAAATGCAGAAGACATCGATATTACAGACCGACTTGGACATTATTTCTAAATGGTGTGAAGATTGGCAACTAGGTTTAAATGTTGTAAATTGTGGAGCAATGAGCATGACCCGCTCCTCGAACATAAGTTTAATTGAAACCTCCAACCAGATCAGTGGCGCGAGATTAGAATCCGTTAGGCAGTATACATACTTAAGTGTCCTCTTCAGCAGTTCATTTAAAATCCAAATCGTAGCTGGGTCAGCCGATAGGACTCTGAGGCTATGTAACCGCGTCCTCAGGGGTAGTGATTTGAGCGTCAAAGAGGTAGTTTACTTTTCACTGGTTCGTCCACTACTTGAGTACTGTTCCGCAGTTTGGAATCCACACGAGAAGGATCTCGGAGCTAGAGCGCGTGCAACGTAGAGCGTCTCGTTTCGTCAAGGGTGATTATAGATTCGATAGCGTCCGAAATGATCGAAGCCCTCGGATGGGAGTCTCTTAAGTAAAGAAGAACTGATTATAGGCAAAAATAATTCGAGAAATTTTTAAGATGCACTAATTTGAAAATTATTTTGGTAGTTTGATGTTTCATACCCCCTGCCATACGCCGTAGTGCAGCTCGCGGGGTACTAATGTAAATGTAAGAAATTATAAATTGAAAGAATGTTCAGCACAGATTTATTAGGATATCCCAGCACATAATTTCTAATTGGCATTCTATATGTTGCTAATATGAATAATATTAAGCCATAGACGACACCGGTAGTGAAATTAATGTGAAAGACGGAGAGCTTTGCTTTCGTAGATTGTTCGTTCTAAATGAATTATCATCGAGAGTCTATGTGCCCTCATTTACTTCATATGAGAAATAATCCCGAGTCAACGAATCAAAAGGAGACATAAATTAGTCAAATGACTTCGTAGAACACGTTGGAATATCCAACATTCTGGAAACGCTACGAACTGAGTACGTACCCAAGTCCTCAGCCAAAATACTACCCATTAATAAGTCATTATGGAAAGGCGTGGAAATTTTCATCGGTTCTCTCAAGAACGGCAGTTTTAATTGCCTCACGCTCCTCTCCTCAGAACGTCAGTTGATTCGGGAGTCGGATGTATTCTCCGGAATCAGGTCGCAGTCAATTATTTTCGTTGGCATAAACGGTTTTACCGCGGGAAGGTCTTATTGTATCCGTGATTTCGAGCGATGGAAACGCTGAAGTTTATTTTTGGCGCATTCAATGGCAGAGAGGATGAGCTTGTGTATCCACGCAACGACACGAAGTTTTTGTTGTAGGTTTATGTATAGAAGAGGAACGCTTCGTGAGTTGCATGCGGTGAAGGAATGCATAAGTAATGAGTCAGAGGAAGCGGAGAAAGGTGGCGTTCCAGAAGCGGGCAGGAAAGCAACTAGCAGAAAACAAAAGAGGACTAAGACACCGCTAGGATAATTATCTTAAGAGAAGTAAAGATATAAAGAAATAACGGAGTGGGATGAGGATGGGAAAGTTAAAGGAGGAATAAAAGGAAAGAAGATAAACTTTCTGGAAGAACGGTCGGCAAATAAAGGGAATAGCTTTCTTCCTCCGGTTATTTTTTCCTCAAGACGATAAATTGTCCCCTTTTCCACCCTGCACAATGCAGCGTGGAGATCGTCTTTAATGCCTATTAAATGGCGAGGCTTTTGAGAAGAATATTTTTAGTTGCGGTTTTCAACAATAGCAGAGTAGACGATTCGGTCCTTTTGAAAGAGGATACTAGATTCACCGAGAGGCAATTACTTTGCTGTTTTCATCTCTTGGGAAGTCATGAATGATAAGCACGTATATTCCTTTGCTTAGCCAAGGCTTGAATAGAAACGGTAATGTTTTCACCGCTGCATCATTTCTTTAATGATTAAAACTGCATCTGCATATTTCTTTGTCGAAGAGAATGTGTAAAAATTACATAAGTAATTTTGAAATGAAATGGTAAATGATAAATTTGTCATTTATTAGCCCTATGAGGCTAGGTAATTAGAAAATTTAAGAATTTTCAGGATTTACTTGAGAAATCTAAATTAAATGAGTGTATTATCGCCGAAATATATCATGAAATTCTGAAATGGGAAGATTCTATCACGAATTATATCGATTGAAAATTAATTTTTAATTTGTAAAATTTTATCAGTCGCTTGAAACACGACTATGCGCTATGTAAAGTATGAAATGAACGCATGGAATGAAATGCTAATAAACTTTCATCCATACGATGTACAATATTAGTTGACTAGGGCTACTATAACGACCATTTGATAATGGCGCGAAGAGTCGATATCATGACCACAAAATTAAATACATTGTAGTTCGTCTAAAATTTTGTATTACTGTATTCTTTACGAGAAAAAGTACTCTTGGAATGGATAATTTCTCTTTTAATGGATATACGGTCGCTAGAAGTAAATGAATCATAATTATTTAAAGCCCAAACATACTTCTCTTAAACGAGATAAATCCTACCAAGAGAATTGCTAATTGATTGAAAGCCATTAATTTAATCACGAATTTTTAGAACGAGGGCTAATGAAATCCTAATCGAAAAACGTTTGAAAGAAACGTTCAACAATGATGAGATACGTCCGATCTATTCAGTAATGAAGAGAAACCAAATCCTGTCCCATCGAATTAGAGAAGGAAAAGTGAAGGATGTGATAAAAGAGGAAATAAGGAAAGCCCCGCTTTAATTAATACGAAAGAAAATTACTTAAATTGAAAGTAGGGGCTCTGGAAGGAAGCGACGATCTGAAATAAAAGGGAACGAAGAATTGCTAAGGGAGAAATTCGAGACTGACTTCCTCTCGTCGCACTGTTCTCCGAAGCTTTATTTTTCGCTTCTCCGCGAAGATAACGAAACCAGATTATTCTGGCGGATCTCAAGAATTAGGGGTTCATTTTTTAAGCTCGACGGTGACCAACGAATGTGATGAATGGAACGTCACGGCAGAGTAACGGAGAAGTTAAAAGCAATTGTGCGGCTCCCGAACATTCCCCATGGAATCCGCGGTGTATTTTGTCCGAGATCGGGGAAATTCCGTAGATTTTTTTCCGCATTGGCTCCTCCGTTTCTGTTGGTGGACAAAAGTTGCTCCTTATCTTAATTTCAGCGTTTGGACCGTTTTCCGTTTTATTTTCAAATTGAATTAATGACTCACGAGGGAAAGTTTTCAGTTTTGCGGAACCTAAAAACAAAGAGTAATCGATTCTCTTACAATTTTTCTCCTGGACGAACTCTGACGGGTTCCGAGGAGGAAAAATGGGAAGGGAATGCACGAATGGGAGAATTGAAAGATGAAAATTGGAAACGGGGAGATTGATGAAAGGAAGAGGCTGGTGGAGGAACGAAGTAGAGTGAAAGTAAGAGAAGAGATGGAGAAAGCAATAAAGGGTGGGACGATGGAGATAAATTAAATGGAAGAGAAAAAATGGAACGAAACAGTGAGGAATGGGGGTAAAGGATAAAACACCAACTGAAAAATGCGGTTAATATAAGAAACAAGAGAAAATGAAACTGGAAAAAATTAAGACTATATTAGATATTTGAATGTGGAATTGGATACAACAAAGCAGTAATTACGATGAAGTTATAAGGAATGAGCAGGAGGTGGTTGAGGCAAAGAACTGAGATACATCGTGATTAACGAATATGATGTTATGGATGTAATATGCGGATGTCATATTAGAAGTAGAGATAGTCAAGTCAAATATACTAGGTGAATATTGCCATGCATCAAATTAAAGTTTAATATTGAAAAAAATACCTTATAAAATTATTTCAGCCTTTAGATAATATAAATATGAATTAAATAAATCCTCAGGCAGTGAATGCAACGTTTTCAATCATAAAATTACCCACAATTCACGAATACTGAGAAAGGAGCAATCAACTCGTGACTCCACTTACTTGTTAAATATAAAATTCACGTGAAAATTTTCAAATAAATATAAATGAGAGTATTGTAGGTATAATGGTCAACTCTATTGTTACCTACAGCTTTAAAAGTAGAATCTGTTAGCACGTGATGTGAAAATAGAAGAGGTTGAAAATTGAAGCTCGATTTGAATCGAAACTCGAATCCGTAGCCAGTTCAATGTATTTTGTTCCAATTGCCTAAATATAGAAATTTGAGCGATGCTGGGAATTGGTTAAACGGAGGGAACGAAAGAGTTTGAATGGAAGGAGAGGAAGTTGAGTGGAAGGGGGAGTTGGACAGGCAAAAGAGCGTAAACTGACGATAAATTATGGGAGGGATGCGGAATAAAAGCATGACGTGGATATTATTTTTCCGCTCTAAATTTCCTACCTGTCATTTAACGCAATTTCGTTAATTACTCTTTCCCTCTCGGGGTAGATTCCGTTCTCTTCTTTTCATGCTTTTACCGAGTCATTTTCAGACGTTTTTTGATTTTGTGCCATCCCTTGCTGAGGATTGAAAACCGGACAGCGGATGAATACTTTGAGAAAGTTGACAAAATAGTAATTCGGGGAAGAGAGAACAAATTCTCTTGATTTTGCGAATGACAATCGAGCTGCAACGAGCTTAATTAAATGCTGATTATTCAACGAACGCATTATTTACTTGTGAGTGGTTACGAAAACAATTACCTGCGTGAGCTGATTCTTGAAGATAATTTTGATGCCAAAACACCCCTTCTGGCTGCTCGTATTGATTGTTTGGTAGTTGATTTCGATGGAGCTGATTTGGCTAAAGCAACTACCATCACGCATATTTAAGTTACTTGGAGGGCGTGCTTATTTTTAATCACTTTTGTGAGTAGTTTACAAAATTCGTGCATTAAAGCAATGTATTTCTCCGAGGATTAATATCAGGAAATTTTCCAATGTATCTTGAAGGATAAATATATATTTATGGCCTAAAACCTCCAAATTATGGAGAGTTTTAACCAGTATAGATCATGAAAAATGAAGTAAACAAACCAAAGTGTAATTTATTATGGAAAATAATGAACTCTTCCTCTAATTTCTCCTTGAATTTCGTTTCTATAAAGCTTTTAAACACCAAGGAAAATTCATTACACCATTTATTCCATTAAATGTGTATAAATATGGAGAAAAGATGTAACTGAAATCCACAACATTATATTTCCATTCCATAATGAATACCGAGGGATATATATTCGCGGAATGTAGCTCATTTTAGTATCTATGAAGCTAATTAATCAATCCTTTGGGATACCTACCTGCTATTCAAAATTTATTCTTTAAAACTTTCTACACCGAATTAATAAATGATACGCGGTTGTTTAGCCGCAAACATGAATAATAAATCAATTTAATAAAATTGTGAACCTTTCAGAGCGAAGCTTTTCGCCCTTTCTGATAAAAAATCCTTTTTGTAGACCGCGTAAATTTTATTTATTGGTATTGTCATCATCCTTTAAAAGCTATATTTTGAAATTAAATTATACGTTATTGCTTCTATGTGGAGTAAACGTGATCTACCTCTTACGTGTGATCATTAAATATTAATTAACGAGAAGTATCTTTGAAGAGAGTCACGTTCGTTGTGAGGGTTGAGTTCTATAAGCGAAGGCTTAGCTGGAACCCAGGATATAATGTTTTCAATATTTATTTACTTACGAAACAAATTAATTGCAGTAACAATAAATCCTGTTACTAATGAAGCGCTTGAATTAACTTTTCAAAAATAAATTATAACCTATATCAGAACGTTTGCATTTTCCTCAGGGATAAACTGCAAAGAAGTTCCTTTGAGAAGATCGCTATATAAAGAAATTCGGGTTCTTATTTCCTTTCGAAAAATTTATTCCTGAATTTCATTTTGGCTGTAGAATCTTGCAACGTGTTTAGCTCTTCAAATAAGTTTATAAACACTAATGATTTTTGATGAATTATGCGTATGATTGAAACAGACAGAAACAAGTCGTGCTGCTAGAGGTATTTTATCAATTGTTTAATGGTAATGGTTCAACTGCATCAAAGAATAAAATATTCTGATTATTTGAAATTTAATGTATATTCAGTTCTCCAACAGATTTTAGCATCTTACATTCCCTTTAGTTTGAACCAATTAGGTTTGAGATAAGTAATCGATAATTATTTTGGTAACTATCAGGAAAGGAAACCATTTCGTGGAAGGTAAACTCACTCGAGTCCACCGCAGGAGATTTATGGCTCGAAACAACGGTTGATTGGCTCAAATCGCTCCTCGGTCGTGTCTACACTCTCTTAGAGCATCTCTCCTCGAGTAAGAAGCCTCGTCGAGTGGAAAGCAAAGAACGAGAGATCAGTTTTAAGGTTTCGCTCCGGGAAGTGATGTTCGTGTGGAGATGTTAAGGGCAAAAGGTAAAGCTCCCCCGCAGTCTTCTTTTATTACCCTCATCCTTTCGAATTTTCGCAAATTGAAGTGCAAGCTGTGCTGCGATTTGAAACGCATTTTGAGACCAAATACGACGCAGCAGATGATATTTTTTAGGCTCCGAGGAAGCAGGAAGAGGTTTAAAGCCTTCTGCTTCCGTGGGTCTTTGGGGGCTCTCATCAGCGTTATATCCCTCGCGTGAGTGCAACAAAGGGTCTTAGAGGTGACAGTACCGAATTGCCGAGGGGGCAGGAGAGAAATTAATTTGCGAAGGGCGAGATGGTTAGGAGGCGGAGAGGCTTAAGGCAACTACGAAACTGTTTCCAGGTTGCCCTCCGTCATTCTCTCCCCCACGTCCAGAGGGCTCCACGATGAATGGCTTAAGGGACCGAAGTCACCCGTTCTTTTAGCGACCCCTCTCCGGGGAGCTGTAATACGTGTTGCATGCAACTTACGTGCCCAAAAGAAGCAGGAAGAATACAAAGGCTCTTTGCCGTCGCGAACAAATTGGCGGTTCAAGAGGGTATATAAGTTACCTCGATAAAACGGGTTAAGCGGAGTAGAAAAATGGGTTTCGTTTATTTTTTGGTGGCGTATATCTCGCTGTTTGGTGATGGAGCTAACGCATTAGCATTAAAATGGATTAGTGGAGGAGAGAATTCTGCGAGTGAAGGGAATTCCTCGGGAATAAAAATTTTTCTCTCGATCGCTGGGATCTGCGACATAACTAGAATCATTAAATAATCCTTCTGAAGCTGAATTACATTTAAAGGATTAATTAGTACAGTATTGAATCGCTAGTTCACCGCCTTTTGCGCGTTATAAATTGTTCTTAACGTTCCATCGACTTATATATTGCGGTGAAAGATGCTTGTATGTAAGTTCCGATGTATCAATTCATTTGCTATTCTCTAGTCAAATATTTTGAAATATAGATATTACGTTTAATGATTATAAATAAAACATTATTTATGAAGAAACAATTACTGTATAAAAGTCATAATAAAGTATGTTTTCATTCTCAAATTAATTTTAATAATAAATAATTGAAAACCGACCCTTCTATAAGCATTAGTACATCATCAAAGGCATAATTCCCGTATTTCCTTCAACTTTTCATAGAAGAAATGTACCTTTCAAAAGCACTCAATCACTAATGATGGATTGACTTGACATTTCATTTTGCTAGTTAACATGATGTGATATTCTTCACTTTCCTTTTATCGGATGACTCTAATTGTAGCATGCGATATTGGCACTGCATGTCTAAGTATTAATTTGGAATTTTAATGAACTATTACTCTTTCTATTTGCTGATAATCCAACCTTTTACATTATTAACATTGATCCAACTGCTGATGAACACCTTCACAATTTTAATTCCCTCTGATAAGAAAATTTATCTCCTGGAATGTGAATGAACCGAATGAAGAAAAAATATGATAGATATCGGAAAGCTTAGTGTGAAATGAAGACCAATATTCAAGAGAAGAGAGATTTAGAAAAGGTGAAATCTCTGAAAGAAAATATTTGGCATAATAAGGAAAGAGATGGGGTAGGCGGAAAGGAATCGCACGAAAATTGCAAACACAAAGTAGCGGAAGACATAAAGATAAGAGTGAGAAAGAGACAAGTCCCACCGAGCGTTCTTTCTGAGGCTTTGACAAAAAAGGAAGTTGTATATATAGTATAGTATATATATATAGTTGTATATGCTTCTTTATGATGCCCATCCGCGAACTTGATTCCATTTTGCTTTCCTTCATACCTTCGCGTACTTGTCACAGCGTTGTCCTGAATATCCTTTTCATCCAAGTAAGATAGAAAAAGCGAGGGTCAAACATGCTGTAACTTATTCATGGACGTATTTGTAATGCATATAAATAGTCTTCCCCGGCTGAATATTCGATAAACTCGTTGAATATTAATTTATTGAACCACCCCGCCATGATATCGATCCGAGTATTCGGTATTCTAAGATAACTTATGTTAGTTTCTTTGAAGACCTTTTTGAAATCTTGAGAGCCATTGAAACGGAAATGCACTATGGTTGGAATTATTATTCTATTGAACTATGAAACTAATTCTGGATTAATTTAAGTTTATAATCTGAAATAAGTATAATGTTTTGCAGCAATAAGTGAGCACTTGTTTTCGATCCTTACTACAAAAACCTTGAAATTTCTCATTTTGAAACTAAAATAGCAGAGAATCACTGCAGTAAAACATAGTGGTCTTCTGGCCATTGTTTCATCAATTTGTGAAAGTTTAGTTTGATAAAACAATTACTTATAGTAGCGTGGAAGTTTTGCTCCTATCATTTCTGCCGATCATGAAAATGTCACCTATCGTATGGCTTATATTTTTACCGATACTCAACCCCTTTTTAATATAGTGTATTTTATGCTGTATTATTATTTAGGGAAAACGCGTTGATGAAATCAATAATAACGAATATATCCCGTTAATTTAAAGACTTATTGACATAGAAAACTTTCTCCAAAATCCTCGTTACACGTGTAAGATAACCTTTCAGAAAATTATTTCCTCGAACGATCCTTGAAATTCTGTGAAAATATAATGAAAAATTCGCTTGTTTTTATTTTGTATTAGATACTTCAAAAGTACCATCCATTGCTTCATCAAACAAATATTAACATTTAGGTCTATTTAGGTACAAGGCTATATGATTTTGGCTTGTATTATAAATTTAAGCGTGCATTTGAGTTGTGTATTTACTGCTTTTTATCACCTTTATCATTACGTTGTTTAATTTTGCCCGCCCATTTTTTGAGTAAATTTTCTTCAATATTCTTTTTTTTCTGATTGCAGGTGAGTACCTATCATCATCTGAACGGGTTTTCATTTGAAAAGTCGTAAGTAAACATTCGAGTTAATGGGGTTTTCCTTTATCAGAGTAGAATTTTATACAATTTTTAAATCTATTACCCAATTCATCTCTTAAGTAATTGTTATCTTTTTGAATTACTTTGTATTTGAATGTACCCTTCCTTAAGGAATGATTGATACAATACATCCTATTTTTATTTGAAGAAACATATTGCTCCTAAGTTAAACCTACTACTCACGTAAAAATTTACTTTCACTTATTTGGATGGTAGAATACATTTTCCTCCAGAATCCAAGAGGATGTAAATTAATAGGTTACAAATGTAAGGTTTATTTAATGATGAGCAATTTCTTACGATTATTATGCTTCCGTCCTTCACAGATTGCATCACCAATTATTTTGGGAATAGTGCTATTAACGCTATTACTTAATTAGGTGTCAGGCAAGAATGAAGTCCTTTGCTGGTTAATGTGTACATTCAGCATACTAATTTAGCTAATGAATATGATTTAAGGAACACGTACAAAAACTAAATCTATAACCTGCTGCAAATGTAGGTAGATTAACATGAATGTACAATTGAATAGAGAAAGGAACGAGAAGGAATAACTTACTTGCGCATTGAGATTACAAAAGAGAGGTGTAGTATGAGATATATTTAAGTAGAACTGAGCAAGCAAAGGATGCGTTTCATAGTGAATATAACATGTTTGCTGCCAAATAAATCGATATGGAAACAAAAGAAGAAGTTATTATATACGGAGTATATTTGGCTGATAGGCTTGAACGGTTGAGATTGAAGAACAAAGAAGGCTTGGATAGTTTGAAATGTGTTGCTATGTAAAAGGTAAGATCGATAAGATCTGCAATGATGAGGTGTTAAGGAGAATTGAAGAAGTTTGGGTAATGTGTTTGACACCTTATGAATGAACTTATTGGGCATGAAATACGCTGTGAGGGCTTTTGAAAAATTCTACTGGAAATAGTCGAAGAGAGAGCAAAGAAGTTATGTTTAAGGAAGGACGAGGCAGAGAAGGAGTCAGTACATGAAGCAAATTATAAAGGACGTGCAGTGCGGATGTATAATCGGCAGTAGCGGCAAAATACTCCAAATTAAGGAATGAAAGCAGCATAGAGATTATTTCTATTATCTACTCTTCCTATCTGGTAGTACTAATCTTCTTATAATATAATATTCCTTCGTTTAATTTGTTTATTAAATCATACGGTAAATGATGACGATGGTTTTAAATTGTATACTTTGGCAATGAATTTGTTGTAGTCTGCCTATCGATTCCGTTCAACTATTTTAAGTTTGAACTTATGCTCGCTTGGCATATCATTAGGTACGTCATCAGATTATTCATTGCGCACCAGGAAAATGTACGTCGTGAATAGGCATTCGCATGAAGGTGAATTAAACGGATCTATCTCATTAAACGATGAGCTGACTGATCCACGAGCCTAATGAGCTTAATAGCATGGAAGTAGTCGGTGCGTTTGGTGGTGCTGCTCTACAGAACTCTTTTTTTCCGAATTAAAAATGGAGCTCTCGCTGTATCCGGATGACCGGTCTCCCAGGGACTCTTTCATGACATACATCATTTTCCAGACTTTTATTCGCGTTCATCCCATTCAGATCATTGCGGTTTATTATTTTGCGAAGAGTTAATATTCCATCAGAATGAATAACCTTTCCTGAGTAAATACGTTATCAGTCATCAATCTTATCGATTCTACAAATGCTTTTGTCTTCTTTAAAGAGATTTACAGGAGGTTACATTTATTATACAAGTTAACATTCTGTGCAAAATGCGATTGGTTGAAAGGGAAATAATACGCATTTCAGAATTTAATTAGAATTCGCTCTACATTTCCAGCGAAGGAATACAATCTCATTAGAGTTTAAATATTAAAATGGCTACCAATATCCATCGCTTCGTCACTTGCGTTCATTTGCTAATTTTTCTTGTTTCTGGAAAAGAGAGTATCCATTTTTTAATACTGTGATGTTTTCATTTGAGCTATTATACGTAATTTAAATTTCCTCTTGATTTTTCTTGAATTTTTGAATGCCAATCTGTCCCTTCCAATATTTTTATCGCCTTTCATCAGTAAATTATTATGCAGTAAGTTAGTTCCTTTATCTTTTTTTCCATCTCTCGTGAAGTGATGACGACGAATTTTGGTTTGGCCTATACTTTATATGCCCCCTGTTGCAATCAACCCGTATCGAGAAATTCTGGTAATTATAGGATAAAGCCGCTTTCACCAGAGGCGGACGCCAATTAGAGCATCTCTTTGGAAACCATTCTAGTTTAGAAACGCTATTTTGATTAATTATATGGACTTTCAGCATGAATTCAATTTTTATCATAGTATTATACCGTTTACAATGATTGTATACATTGCTAATATAAATACGAGACACTAGCAACATGGTTTTCATTGTAAGATTTGTTACTAAGGGAAGGATGCCTCCAAACAACTATTAAATGAATTTTGATGATATTTGATAGTGGTTAGTTTTTTCCGTAAGTAATTCTATTTTTGAGATTCAAAAAGCTAGCTAACTTACTTATAATGTGATTGGATATCTCGTTATTATTGTGAATTAAATATTCTTGTAAATAAAAACGTATTCCGCATAGCTATAGTCTGAAACGAATTTGATATTTTTTGAACGTTACAGTTGCTATACTACTACTGTACATTTTCTTATTGAAAAAATCTCTTATTTCTGTCTATTGCAGAACGGAAATATTTAATGCAAGTATATTAAATGTAACGATTGTCAAGATTTATGAAAAACTCAAAAAGCGTTGATTCATTGCCGAATATTCTAACAACCATATTTTCTCTAAAACTTAAAACATCCCCTACAGAATAGCGTTCTTGAATTGTTAGTCTGGCAGATGTAAAAATACAGCCGACCTCCCAGATTGCCAAGGGGTTTATCGCGTTCGCCTTCTTGCAAGTAGTCTTTCGTTCGACTTGGCTTCGACGAGAAATACATACATTATATCTCAATGAATATTTCATTCTCATAAAAATAAATCATTAATGAAGGGTAGTTGAAACTAACGAGGATCAAAATTCTTGGAAGCCCTTTCGGGCGACCTTTGCAAAGGTCAGTGCAGTCACCCATTGGCCGCTCATTATGCGATCGCCTTGGAGCAGTTTCGGATTAATGCACGCAGTTTAGTGATATGTGCCGCGTTTAAATTGAACCGGATGCCCTCCGCCTTTTATTAGTTGTTCCTATTGTTTCCCATCTGAATTGGATTTCCCGAGTCCCCATTAGCGTGGCCTCTGTCTCTTATGCACCCGCGCATGCGTAAACAGAGTACGCAATCACGGTCTGTCGGCCCGAACAACCAATGCCCTTTTCGCTCTGCCTCTCGATAAGCGTGAGTTACTCCGCATCCATCCCATCATTCTTCCCAGCATTTCCACTCTCTTTCTCCAGCATCCTACGGTCCACCATTTGCATCCGCCCCGCCTTCTCCTATTCCTTTACATTTCCCTGTTATATCTCTAGTTTATCGTTCAGTTCAT
This sequence comes from Sympetrum striolatum, assembly GCA_947579665.1. Classification (NCBI taxonomy): domain Eukaryota; kingdom Metazoa; phylum Arthropoda; class Insecta; order Odonata; family Libellulidae; genus Sympetrum; species Sympetrum striolatum. The sequence goes on from OX388346.1 coordinate 8,178,092, forward strand.
AAGGTTGATGTAGGATTGTGATGAAATCAGTCCAAGGCCAGTGTTTAATCATGATGTTTATCTTTCGCATAAAGTTTGGAATTCCCCTCACAAAGAGGACTTGGTCTTGAAATAATTTAATTTAAAGGTATATGTGTTTAGCCTTAATTATTTAATTATCCACGAATATTTTCAAAGACTTCTACCCTAAGTTATGACATTATTTATGATTTCCACACATCTGTATAAACTAGAAGAAAAGACTTTTAAATCTCCATTTGCTACAAAGTAAAGTGGTCATTTATTTATTTCTTAATTGATTCATTCATTACTTTCCAATAGATATGAGAGAAAAGCCATACATGAAAATGTTTGCAATTCTCGTTGGCTATTCTGGAATGCAATTCAATAAAAACCATCGAGATCAATTTTTCAATGATACAGTTCTGGTTTGCAACATGCATCAATTTTGCTTGAACTTCTTGATGTTTCCCATTGAGGTAAAATCTATTTTCAACAATAGTTTTGTATTGGAAAGAATCTTACATCTGTTTCGTAAAATCTTTTTGAAAACGTACAGAATATTTTTTATGCTTTTTTCTATTTCAATTCTAAGATTTACTTATGCCAAAATATACTGTAAACAGCCGTTTCAGCATTAGAAAGAAAGCGAATGCAATGCTAAGAAAGCGTTCCGTTGATTGCGGACAGCGGTTATACTTTTAGAGCTTCGTTACCGCGGAACATGTCAGCGTCGTTGTGAGGATATGACGTAATTTATTCTCCCCACCTCATCCTCCACTTCGTTTAGCATCCCGTGTTTTGTCCTCTCTCGACACCCGATTATGCTCCAATTTACGTTTGAGTCCCCAACCACAGAGAGCAGGCATATCGCACGCTCTCTCTGCCCCTGTAGTGTAAAGCGCGATAAGGGTTGAGGTGAGACCTCGAAATTGCATCCTTTTTAGGGGCTGGATGTCCTCGGGTGAGTCATTTCTTTATGATGAGTTCTGCTGCCGTATCCTTTTTTGTGCCCTTGAGGATTTGTAGGATGGAAAGATTTCGTTTTACAATTATCGATGGAAAACATTTCGCCGAAAATGCTCGGGATGAGAACTGTAGTATGCTGTGAGGTGCATAAGGAAAGCGAACTCCCGCGATATGAGGGAAATTGAAATGTTCTTTCTTTTTTTACGTTAAAAAATCAATTAGGAAATCATGTAGCTATTTTATCTATAGTAGTAGTAGTTAGTAGCTATTTTATCATAACTTGTATGATTCAATTTGCTTGAAGAAAAATTTGTGGATTTCATTTTTACTTTCTCCATATACGTGGTATAGAGAAAGTATTGTTTTCATGAAAAAAATCGACTTCGAGATTTCAACGGAAATGCATGTTTTGGGGTCCCTAAAACACGTTTTGACCATTTTCGGAATGATGTCTGTGTGTATGTGTGTGTGTGCTTGTGGGCGCTCTAACGTGAAAACTATTAGCCGTATCAATGCCAAACTTCACATATAGCATTGTGGTAAGTGCTGTCAGAGTTGATTAGTTTTTGGAGTAAATCGGTTAACCGGAAGTCGAGCTTTATTCTTCGAAGCAAATTTCCGTTTTTGCAAACCATCTCCATTAATCTGATATTTAGGTAAACACTATTATTTATAAACGTTTTATAAAATATAATTTACTATAACTTTTGTATGAAACATATTTTTGTATAAATGATTTTTTAGGAGTTATTCATGAAATACTGATACACCGGAAGTAGTTGATTATTTACTTTGTGGGCGCTCTGGGCTATATAGGCGAAAGGCCAATTTCATCGTTTTTCATCGAACATGTCCCGAAAAACATTATTAAAATGTTTTTGACGTAAAAGATAATATGATATAAATTAATCACTTATCTTGCAAGTTTAGATTGAAAATAGAGTTCGAAAATACTGTCGTAGATAAATATTCACATCTTATGTATGGAGAAAGTCATGTGCTGGCCACATCAGATTTCTTTCTTTTGTTTGAGTTTGCGGTTTGTGAATTTTACAATCAAAGACTAATTGAAGGTAAATTTAATTTTATCCGTTTCTTTGGAATAATACGTAACGCGTATCCTCGGAACCCACACGGCTTGAAAGCGTTTTTTGGTATCATACGTGCACGGGGTTGTTTGATTTCCTGTGCTATCATCCAATTTTATCTCATCAAACTAACATGGTCCAAACCTAAGTAAATCTACAATAAAAGTGTGACATATAGTATGCAAGATCGAATGAAACCAGCAACACATGTCAATGCAGCGGTCAATGCTTTAATGTTACTTAAATATTTCCCATCTCTTCTTGGAAATTTTTCCGGTCTTGTCTATGTCCCATCTATGTGATACAGCTAATCTCAATGTTTTATTTGTGTGCTCAATGTTTAAAGTTTGCGAATATAATATAGCAGAAATTTCGATTCTATGACTAATTTTTCACATATTCGATCCAGTCTCTATCCATTAGTGCTATTCAAAATAAAATGAAACAGATTTTTATGTTAGTGCCTCTTTCGTTACATTTCATTAATTAGAAGGAAGTAAAACATGGCATAAAGTATATTTATTTTTTTAATGTGGAGGATCTACGAGCTACTTCATTTAATAAGATAATTGAAAGGAGCAAATATCAGGCCGCTGATAGCTATTTCCGAGTATACTTTTACTGAAAGCTAACTTTTTCCTTTCGTATATTTTACTAATGTGAGTGATATAAGCTAAGTTTTTCTAGAATAAAATTTTATGGCTTCCAGGCACTGTCTCATTTTTCTTTTGGAGATAACAAATGTCTTAATTTGACATTTTAACCTTTCAATTAATTTTTAGGTTTACCCAGGTTTTCTTTTGGTCAGCAATAAATTTAGAACAATCTCCTTTGAAATGTATTTATGTGTTTTCTAGAAAAGTTATAAATTATATTATTATAATTTTCCAGCTTTTCAAAGCCAAAATAAGTGTCTTATTTTTATCACAATCAAAATCTTTCAGAAAATTTTTGATTCGTCTATTAACCTTAAAATTGGATATAATATGCCACTAGGAAGATTTTCACGAATAATTACATTAAATTATTTCCATAAAATCCAAGTCTCTTACTATTGCATGAAGTACATGGTAGACTAAATACTCTTCTTAAGCACTAATACATAAACGATACCGATTCAGGGTTAATTCTGTGGTAATTATTAACTTGTAAAATCTATGATAAACAAACTTTTACTAGACTGCTAATGTATTATCCGAATAACACGACCCAGGTTTCGTAGCGTCGCTTCATCATCAGGTGGGGTTAAAGTCTAGTAAAAGTTTAGTTACCATGGATTTTTTGCACTAATACATATTTTATTTTATCATCGAGTTAGCTTTATTAGATCTATCGATACGGAAACGCTGAAATTAGGCTCTAGATTCCCTTTATCAACCCAAAGAACAGCGGAGTGTGTTCGTCAGTCGTATCCTTCAAAAGCAAACCGAAGCGAAATCCCTCAAGTTTACGCTCTCGAAAAATGTGACCCGAAAACCACGTTTAAAAGAACATGAAATGGATCAAAATTTAGGCCGTTTTTCCACAACGACGGACTAGAATAGACGATGGACCTGTTTTTTATCTCGGACAATTCCCGTGGAATTGGCCGCTGGGAGATGAGAAACTGATGGATGGAACCGAAGAGAGAGGGGAGGTGTATCTAGATAGATTGCGTCGCAAGATATGGGAAAGGAAAAACGAGATATGGCGAGTTAGACTAAGTAGGGGATTTAAAACGTCGGATGGGAAGTCGGATCGTATAGATTGGAGAGAGAGGTTGGAAGAACGTGTTTGTGTACGTAGAGCAGGAGCAGCTTCATCGGAGAGAATATAGAGGGATGTAAGGGGAGTAGCATAGTTTAGGATGAGGCTTCCAAAGTGAGGATGAAGGCTTGTTTTTGGTATGAGGGGGGAGAGGCATGCAGGTCTCTCGGGTGAAGCGTTTTAGTGGAAATTTGGAGGGAAGAGAAATAAAGGGAAAGGGAATATCGTTAGAGAAAGGATATGTTTGGAATGAGGGAAGTATACGATTGGAACTTTGGGAGAGAGAAGCTATTAGATTCAAGTGAAGATGACACACTTCTTGTATATGCGGGCTTTCAAAAAGCGCGAGCTTCCAGGGATTTTTGTCTTCAGGAGAATGAGTTCCCGGAATGCTTAATTAAATGCGTTTATGCCTCTCGGGAGAGAGTATTTATTTTAATTTTTCTCTGGAAAACATCTCACGTATTTTTCCTTCCATCTTTGCCATCGTAAAGATAGTTTTATTTATTTAATTAAGTCTATTTTCCTCTTAAACTCGTCTCAGATATTTATCTTTTCGCTCCAACTTTCGTTTTTTTAATTTCCGACCGTAGGTTAGCTCTCGGGATTTTATGTTAAGAAAACCTCCCGCTAATACTCTGAAACAACACTAAATATTTCAATCCATACATAACTCCGCTTTTACTCTATTTCCAAGGTCAAACAAAGACTTTAAGCGCATATATTTATTTTAACTGTCTAATCTTCCTAAACGTTCTTAATTTTGATTATTTTTCTTAACGTAACAGTTTAAATTTGTGTAGCATTTTATGCAGTATTTGATAGCAAATGCTTTCATATGTATAAATTTTAATTCCATGCAAAATTACATTATTTTACTTAATATTTTTTTGAAATGTTCGGATATTATATCATTCGCTTTATCCTTCACGTAATTTCACTAAACTCGAATTTTCAGATACTTATTTAAAATTTAAAAGTAATGAGCAAACTCATTTAGGAGGCGTATCCCTCATAATCAGATAAGGGGAAGCAATTTTATGGGATGTAATTGGGGTTGGGGGAAATGTGCCGAATGTTTTCATGCTATTAATTATTTTTTATATTAAAGTCATTGAAACATGTCCTAACCTACGTACAGATTAAGAGATAAAAACTCAAATTACGTTAAAGATAATGTACACAGTATCCAATGTAAGGCAGTCGTAAGACAAATTTGAGCTAATACAAAAAACACATTAAATTACATTATATTCTTCATGGTTGGCAGGCCATGGTCGATAAAGATCAGGTGAAGGCCAATGGACCTTCCTCCGAGAAAACTCTATCTCTAAAATGTGGGAACTGTCAACTATAGTCCGTTGCTTGTCGCCATCTTCGAAGGGTAAAAGATCAGTTTCCAAGAAGAAGATAGAAAGTGACACAATGAATTTGATGAATGAGGGATATGGGAGAGTGGATACGAGAGGAAGAAAGAAAATGGTCAAATAATGTGATTCTGGAGCTGAGACTCAAATAGATGCACTAAACCATATGGCAGAATATATAGAAGAATTCAGCAATGCGATGACATTTGATATTTATTGGCACATTTGAATGATTTTCCATACTACATAAATGAAAGAATTAGCGTATCTTCTCGGTGTTAAACTCATTACATAAAGAGAAATGGAAGTATATTTTTAAATCAGAAAAGAGACGTGTAATGTGAACTTTGTTTGAAATCCGACTTACATCTAATATACAAGGAAAGTGAGTGAAAGACCCTTTCGTACACTTCCACAGCAATTTTATATTGGCAACATGATTTGCCAGTGTCTTAGCATCATCAGGCCAAAGGAAAGGGTTGAGGTAACTGTGCACATAAGGGCGTGCACCCAGGAAAATTCCCAAGGAAAAACGGTCTTGAAAAAAGTCTGACGGGGCCGGGAATCGAACCCGAAGCCGTTTGAGCCCATGGACGTAGGCGATGCCGCTCAGTCGGACGAAACCACTCTTGCCTAGAGGCGGGTACAATCGATTGAAAACAATCGAATAATTCGATTGTTTGCTTCAATCGAATTATTCGAATAAAGCGTTTCGATTTTTCACTCGATCCCAACCGAGTGAATCTATTCGATTGTTTTTAGTGAGTGGAAAAAAATCGAATAAATCTATTCGATTGTTTCTAGTGAGTGGAAAAAAATCGAATAAATCTATTCGATTGTTTCAAGCGAGTGATTCACTTGTTCAGAGGAAGTGAGTGATAATCGAATAGATTTATTCGATTTTTTTTCACTCGCTAAAAACAATCGAATAAATTCACTGGGTTTATTCGATTTTTCACTCGTTTACTTGATAGGCGTTGAAGAGGATAGAAGTGGCTCGTAACGTGATCCCATTTAGTGGAAGTATGGTAGAGATATGTGATACTGATTAAATATTAATATAGATATCATATATACGTGTGTGTATGTATATCTGATCCGATATCCCGGCAGCCAGTTGTTAGTGTCCCTTACCAGCTATTGCGTCCTGTCCAGCTTATGAAAGCGAGTGAATTCATTCGAATGAAAACAATCGAATAAATGCCAAATCAATCGAATAACTATTCGATTGTTTTTTTCAATCGATTGTCCCATCTCTACTCTTGCCCTTGCACGTCCCCAAAACGGATTGTTAAAATGTTCTGACCGGGTAGCCTAGGTAGTTAAGGCAGCCTCCCGGATAGAGGAAGATCCCGGCCCCGTCAAACTTTTTTCAAGACCGTTTTTCCTTGAGAATTAACAGGTAATACATTACTCTTCATTTGTTTAATTTTTGATCTTATTTCTGCTATCTCAAGAGGTGTTAAGTAGGTATTTCTACGTAATAATGTAAAATAAGGAGAAAAGAAAGAAATATGCATGGAGTGCGTAAATTGCTAGCCCACTTTCATACGGAGATAAATTCTCCAAAACACTATCGTTTTCTAATAAAATCATGTTATATTTCTCTGCGTATTTCATCTCCAAGTCTCACAATTTTGAGCGATGACGGTTAAAATTGCGCTTCTGTAATGGACTGAAGAGATGACAAGTGATATAATGGTAACATCGGGACCTTATGTGGGACATATTCAAATGATGGGGAAAGAGATCTTATCCTATACGGATGGTGGGAAAACTGATCACAAGCTCTGACAAATTCTCTTCCGAGCCGACTCACATATTTTATTCCCCCGATTATCTAAATCCCTCATCTTAAAACATTCCACCTCACTTTTTCTCTTTTGATAAGTTTTCATCTCCATCATCCTCACTCTCCATCATCCTCACTACACTCAACCTTTTCTGTTTTATATTACCTCCACCTTTCGAGAATTTCTTGAGCGATCATTTATACTCTCTCGCATTGGCACGAATGTAAAGTCTTCTCACACAACAGCCTATGAATTATGTGTCGATCTCGATAGTTCACCTGCCAGGCCTTTGATTCAATGGTTCAAACTCAAGCACCGGCTGATCAGGATTTCTTTGGTTAGGATGCGGATTTTTGTGCTTGTTCATATTAAATACTTCACTGTATATTAAATTTAATTGCTCTGAGCGAAGTTCTGATAAAATAAATAAATATGCAACTTATAAATTGCAACTGAATGATAATGAATATTATGTGTATAAATTATTGTAATAAATTAATAAATCACGTAAATTAATTCGATAGATTAATATAAAGAAGTTATCTGAATTTCATGTTCATTATACAAGTATTTGTAAAATGCTTGATTGTTATTTATTATGTTAAGCATCAACATTTGTTGTTGAATGCTTATATTGATGTTTCGAAAATCATGATCTCTAATTGCTGCTATTTCAGTTACTCTTGAAATCAAAGAGTCCTTGAAAATATATTCAATCACCGGTTAACTTAGCGGTATAAAAATATTGAGTTAAATTTATGAAAACGTATTTTTTCTCTATATTTATGGTTTTTGGTATTTGACCAATCATTATTACAGCTTGTAAGTTGAAAGAAAAATTAAATGAATTTTTTTAGATACTTGGTAGTATTGCCAAATTCTCTTTAAATTTACCAAGTCTTCGCAGCGTAGAAGACTTTGATCGTTATTTTTACTCGATTATGATTTATTTCTTAGCTTTTATGGATTCGGAGTTGAATTTAAAATGTAACACGCTGTAAACGGCTACTCGTTTTTCACTGGAATTCAGGACCAACTCCTGAGATCATGGAGTGAATGGCTTAGGAATGAGTTAATTACGCTGTAGCCAAACGAAGCCAATGGTGTGATGAAGCGATCGTAACTTAGTTGATGAGGTACAGAAATTATATTCAGAAATGAGGCCACTTCGTATAAGAACGACATGTTATAGTATCTCTTGCATAGCAAGATGTATAAGCTCACATACACGAGAAAAGATTTAAGGTTTTTAACATTCTTGCATTTTTGTCCATTTGCATAAAAGTTCATACAGCCTACAGCAGGGCAGGCAGGTCACCATATGTCTATTAATTAAACGAGATGGGTTATTGTAGATACGGGGAAGAAATACTGTGAAGAACATGAACTGGAGCAACGAAGTTTTGAGGTCGTGGTTTATAAGGAAGGAAAATGAGGAAATTACAGCAGCGTATACATAAGCGAAAGAGGAAGTAGGCTGCAGGGGTGAGGGGAGTTGCTAAGGAGAGAATGGTGGACTACGAAGCTGTTTGAACAAGTTTCAGCAGCCCGAACTATCTCCGCTCCCCCTTTATTCCATTGCAACGTTCCCCTTTACTGGGCTAATCTATAAGTTTCGCGAAGCATCCGGGCACATCTTTTTGGGGCCCCCCGACGTGCATGACTCTGATTTTTCACCCGGAAACCTTTTTCTAGCCAAGTTTTCCATTCCCGTTGATTAAACTGAAGGTCTTTTAAATCCACTACTGGTTTGAAAGTTAGCGTTAAAAGTTGTAAAGTCGGGCTACGGAATTTCTTTTGCACTTCTCTCATACACTTTTCATTCGTTGCGCTTGATTAGGTTAATAGTTAACACATGCGAAGCGTAATTGCGCAGGAAATTGCGAGCGAATACTAGTTAATTTAAACGCGGAAAGTTCGGTCTAAATAGGCGAAATATGGGTCGGTGGGAAGTTCCCGTTTTATCGTCGGTATCTAGAAAGCATATCTACGTTTCGGGAACAAGATATTTCGCCCATGAATATAAATCCTGCCGAGACTTCAAGCGCTGCTTCTTGGACCGTAAGTAATTACGCTGTCCTGGAAAATTACTGTGATTTTGTGGTCGCGTCGTAAGATGCAATCAAATCGACGAAGACCAAGTTCTCGTCTCATTTTGAGTGTAAAAGGACGACATTGCCTTAAACAGGAGAATTTCGTATTTGGCTCTGCGGAGGTTGACTTTCTTCATAGTTCCCTCCACTCGAATGCTCCTGCTTATTCCACACTTTAATTAACCAAATTGCATGCACTTTTTTTTTGTTTTGGCGGAATGTAGATTCTCCTTCTTTCAATTATGGAAACATTCATCTTATTCCAAAGAGGAATGGGGAGCTTCTGAACTTTAACTACATAATCTCATTGGAATACAGAAAATGAATAAATTACGGGAGACTTAAGCTGAATTTCTGCATAAATAATTAACCTGACTTCTAGGTTTCATTTTCACACCTTTGAATAATGTAAAGTGAGAAAAAATAAATTGATAGTGCACCGAATTCAAAAACGTACCCCGCACTTCTTTATGCGGTGCAATGATATTATTTACATAAGCGATTACAGTCGCGTATCATTCGGGGAAAAGATGAATAATTGAAGATACGAGTCCTAGAATATATATCACCGATGAGTATCAGAAAGGCTTATGTAACAAGAAAGAGGCTTAATATCTGAAACATTTTCCAAGAATGTGTCTTCTCTCAATCAATTGAGTAAATTAATTATATTAATTAATTTGTTAAAATCTCCTTTATTATTAAGATTACCATCTTGCAATCTGAAGTATCAGGTTAACATTCACTGATTTATCTTGATAAACCTTATCGCTTTTTGCTGCATCTTTCCTGGTTCTCGAATGTAGATATTTAAATTGTTCACAGATATTGCGCTTTTTTTTGTGTGTGGGTGGTATTTCGTTCTGCCTTCAATCGTTAATCACATTATATACTCTGGTGAGATTACATAGCGTAACAACTCAAAATCTGGAAGTAGAGTGACTGCTGAATTAGCTTCATTCTATTTCGCGTAGTTCCATAATCATTCTGTTCCGACATTTCCTATTGCTTCATTGACGCTTTAGATGCAACTCCATAGCATTGGTAAACAGGCGAAAAAGATTTCTCGGAAATCATGTTAAATCTATTGATTTATCGAAACAAAAACGAGGAATAGTCCGCAGTGCCTTAGAAGCTGGAGCACAGATAAATATTTTTACGCCCCGAGTCTCGCTATAATGACGCCATCTATCTTCATTTCCTATCATTCCCTTAGCTTTCTCAGCCTCCCTCTTCAACTTCTTCCTCCGTTTCTTTTTCTCGCTCACTTTTTCTCACGCGCCCCTTCTTTCAAGTGTGTCCTCTCCACACTAGTGCCATCTAGAGATTGACAGGAGAACCACTCTTCGTGACCTGCTTCCACCACACCACCTCTCCCTCTGCATCTCTTCACGCCCCGCGCTACCCTTTTGTTTCTCTACCGTCTTTCATTTTTTCTTCCTCCTCCCGCCCATTCCTCCCACATCTACGTCTCCCCACTTTTTTGTGTTTTTTAAATATCTCGTTTTACAGAAGTCTCTCTTTTTCGTCGCTCAGTTTTCCGTTCTCAAAATAAATTCCCACGGAATCCTCGCAGACATGTGGGGATTCTTTGTAAATGATACTGCTACAAGTTTTTCGCGGTTTTTTTTCTCCTTTTTCCATATCCTCCTTGAGATTGAGATCTGGGTATTCTAAACGGATGCAGGAGAGGATTCCTGTGGCGAGATGGCTCACGGTAGAGAAAATCGCATAATAGGGAAGTGTGGGATTTTTGTTCGGGACCAGCAGCCGTAAGTCCCGTCTTTGGCTTTTTTAATTTATGCATTGAAATGGGTGTTAAATATAGCGGGAGAATATTGTGGCTGCATAATCTCGGAAGCTGGGAAAGGAGCAGCTCTTAGATTGATCTCCTTAGTTCAGTGGATGCGGGAACGAAATAGACTGCCAACATATACCTGTTTCCGAGAGTAGGAATCAAGTCGTTTAAAAAGTATGCGAGCCATCTTTAAATAGGTCAGCCGCTGCACATTACAGATGTGAAAACTTAGGAGAAAACTAGGCGAATTATAGAGAGGGATTTATCTACTTTGAGGTTTATTTGTCTTTTTATATGTCACATTATTCAGTAAGTTAGGGTATTAGATAATATTCGATTGTTTAGGTTAATTCTACTCAGCAAGAATATAACGACGCAAGAGACAACTTTCATCTCAATTAATCATCTTCAGTCTCCTCTTAATCATATTACTTAATTAAACGCTTTTCTGTTATCAGAATGAATTTTCTCCCTTTATTATAAATTTATTTTCTATGAATTGAATATAATCTAATTCGCAATGGTCTTTCATTATATGAATGATTCATAAATATCCGTTCCCTAAAATAATGGTTGTAGTTGATATAAGAAGAGAATGCAGGTAATACTTAAAAAGGGAGTTCTTCAGAAAAATAATATTTAGTTTTCAGCGAATAAAGCACGGTATGCGCCGAAGTTAACTTAATATTTTGTTCGTATATCCTCTATTAAGAACTTTTTACTGATTAATAGCAGTATATAATAGTAAGTATTTTTTTTCTTTCCTGGTGAAACTTTCAAAATTAATATTAATTTTTAAGATCCACTTAAAGTTTTCTAAACTAATTACCGCTAATATTTTTTCCGCTTTGGATCCATAAGTTCAACATCATTAATTAATAAAAAAGGGCATCGGAACCACTGGACCGTGACGACCCCTTTCGATCATTAAACAAACTTAATGCGACTACACAGACATGGGGTTCCACTCTATTTATTGCCAAACACTATTGAAGACTTGTAAGCGCCTTAAAAATGTCGCGGGAAAAAATAGAGAAGGAAATAAAGGCATTCCTCGAATAAGATAATAATTTAGCCGCCTCTTCGACCTCCAATTCCATCCGCTTTGGCTGGGGTTTTCGATATCAGACGAGAGGGGCAACTTCCTTCATAAATTTTAAGCACCGAACAAAAAGAAACTCCGCAAATCGAGAGTCGTTTATTTCCAACCCCATGTACTCAAAAGAAGGCCGGCTCATAACTCGTGTTTCCCACGACGTCTTTGGGGTTTCCACTCCTGCGAGGGAATCTTCCTCGCTGGAATTCAATCCCCTTTATCGCGGCGCCCTCTCTTCATTTCCCGTCGATTCTTCCGATCCGTACATCTCGATGACGCCAAAACTACAACTTTGTCTCCCTTTGTATCTTTATCGCTCTACCGCGGTTCCCCATCCTAATTATGTCTCAAATGCGTCTCTTTAATTTATCGGATCCTTTTATTCCACTCGTTCGCTTCCTCTTCTCATTTCTTCGCTTTGATGTTTCCTCTCTTTTTTACGCTCCTTCATTTCTTCGGCCATTATTTTCGAATTTCCCTTTTTCCGGAATTTTCTCCTTATCCTTACAGTTTTCTCTTTTTTTGCTTCGTACTCCTATTTCACTCGCATTGACGTGTTTTCCTCGCTCGCGTTTGGTCTCGTCGTTAGCGATTCCCCTCCTAAGTTACTCCTCCTCTTCGCCGATTTGTATGCGGTCTATTCTGCTTCCATTAGTTTCCACTTTGATCTTCGGATTGTCATAGATGCTGGTCATCTCATCCTCTTCACCGGTATTCAAAATGTCTAACTCGCAATTTAACTTCTCTCTCTCTTTAATGTTTCTTTTTTGCCTCGCATCACTTTCCTTTGCGATCTCAAGGACGCTTTAATCGTATTTTTTTCTCTTAAGGAACATGAAATTATTAATTCGGACTGAGTGAAGTTCTCCCGCGGAAAATGGTCATTATATCATTGTTACGTACATTCTTTTTGGGAAAAACTTGATGGTTTTTACGTATTAGTAGTAAATGTATTAGGAATTTGATACCAGGATATATGTCAGAGCAAATTCTTTCTTTGGTTCCATTTCTAATAAACATATGATAAGAGAGATTTGTTACCTAATTGCAATATTTTAATCTAAGAATGGATTTGTTTAAGAAATAGGAGTTCATCTTTTTATCGTATACCACAGGAATAATTTTAATTTACGAACTGAGAAAATAGAAAAACGCAGTATATCCTAACTTATTTTCCAATGAAATTATTACTCATTCGTTTCACCTTTTTCACTATATACAAATTTTTACGTAAAAATATTTACAAAAGAAAGATAGAAAATTTATGTACCGTATGTATATACGTATTTACAAACAAGACATATTTCATGGTTATTTACAAGTTTACAATTTACAGGCAGCCTTTACTATTAAATGTTTAAATGATTTATTTATGAATAAATACTTCTTATTCACAACGAATAATCTATGTTATTGATGGCTTTGCATTATTTTGCATTAAACTTTTACAAGCCCAATTCCTATGATTCCCCCAGATTTTAAGCAGCCAAAGAACATTGTGTATTTTTCCACTGCCAAGAATCTCGCCAAACAACGGCTAAGAATGATGATATTTTGTTTAGCATTTCCACTCTGATCCCTTCTGCTCGATTTCTCCTCCCACACTGGCAATTCTTTTAAATTATTACTTGCGTTAAGTGCTGGCTCCTGATGTTTTATCGCGATATAAATTTGCCATTCTTTTCTCTTCCATTTGTGTTTTCCCCAAGCCCTTTTCTTCGCTCAACTTTCCTTAGTTCATCTGTCCCCCGCACCGCGGCGCTGAGCCAATATCTCCACTCCGCATCCAACCTCGCGACAAACACTTTCTTTTCCATTCGAATACGCATTCGATTCTGCTTCCCCAGTCTTGTGGTATCGACGGTTTAATGGTGGGATTTTCAGCCTTCCCTCTTACCTTTGCGGCTGCTCACGGATACTTGAGAGCATCATGTATTAACGTAATGCTGTCGGAAGGTTCCCTTAAGTGCATCGATATTGACGTCACGCTCAGATACGTCATCGGATGTGTGGTAAGAGCGGAGGAGCCTATGTTAAATCTCGTGCTATTGGTTTCTTCCGTATCAGGTGTTAGAGAGTAAGCGGCATGCTCGTGAAAAATGACGATTCTTTCCATATCCTAAGTCTAAAAATTGATGAAATTTTGAATTCCATTTCGTACGTTACATTGAATTAAAATTAGTGAACGTGCATTTTTTAAATCTAGTCCTATTATTTTATTTACTTTGTAAACTAACTGATGTTCTGCATGCATGGGTGCATATGAACGTGTTGTGGTATCGAAAGCAGAGTATATAAAATGCAAGAAACTTAAAAATATCAGCTCATCGTATAAATTATGTTGATTTAGTCGCAGTGCCACCAGATAAGGCCTGACTCAATAGCAATGGTACAGTGAAATTTTTATTCTTTTATAAAGATCATTTGTAGATATGAAAGTGGTACAAAGTATCGTTAGCAATATAAATATATATACTCAACCATTTATGGACTTATTTCTATCGAATTTCTTAATTTACTTACTTTTTTATTTCTACTAATGTGTGGATGCCTGATAGAAGGCGGAAATTGACTGAACACATTTTCAAACATATTAGCTCCTTCAATGTTCACTTTTGTCTCCCTCCCTTCCGAGGATTTTATGTTGTTAATTAAATTATAAAATATATGAAAATGTCTGCAATTGAGGACAGAGCGTGGACCCCAATTATAAAATTTGGACAGTACAACTTTAAAAATGCAAAAAGCTTCAATTACCTAGGTACTAATTTAAATTGTAAGAACTCAATGACAGAGGAGATCCACAAGAGGATAATGTACGGAAATAGGGCATATTTTGCTGATATTAAGCTCCTGAAGTCCACCCTGTTTACCAGGGACATGAGAATCAAGATATATAAGACACTCATCAGACCAGTTGTGACACATGGAGCAGAAGTGTCTGCTGCTAATGAAGAGGCTTTGCGGATATTTGAACGGAAGGTTCTGCGAAAGATATATGGTCCTGTCAACGACGGTGGAACTTTGAGGATAAGAACAAATAGGGAATAGAAAATATTATAAGAGGACATAGTGAGATTTGTGAAGGCTCAGAGACTAGCTTGGCTGGGTCATGTGGAAAGAATGAGTGAAGAAAGGCTGCCCAAGAAATTACTACATGGAGAGATGGATGGAAAAAGAAGAAGAGGAAGACCGAGGAAAAAATGGATGCAGGATTTGGAAGAAGACATAAAGGCTATGAGGATTGAAAGATAGCGGGAGAAAGTGCAGAACAGGGGAGAATGGACAGGCATCTTGAGGGAGGCCAAGGCCCACACTGGGCTGTAGTGCCAAGGAAGAAGAAGAAGAATTGAATTATAAAGGGAACGATTAATCTCCTGAATAACGGATTATCCATTTAGGAATAGATTATATTAATGTTTTATTTTTAAAAATATTTTGATTAAGTGGATACATTTCATTATTTTAATTCTAGATCGTTTAAAGTTAGATTGAATTTCCTCTTCTATACTTCTCACACTGGTTCAGTATTCATTTACTCATTTGGTAGTACTTTTTTGATAAGTTTAAAATGTTGGTATCTCTCTTTAGACTCAAAAATTTCTTCCGAATATAGCTTTTTGGCTTTTACCCGATTTAATACGCCGTTAATTATGCAGTAAATATGCCTTTCAAATCCGTTAGCAAGTAAATTGAAGTTATATGCACAATAATTTTAGATTCGAGTAATGGGATTGAAAAAAGTCATGCTATCCGATGATGTGTGATTGGCAATGCTATTTATTGGCAATGCTACCTAGAAAAGGATTCTGGAAAAGTACTGCAAAATCCATAAAAGTCTCACATTTTCACTTTGTCTGAGTAATATTAGATTAAATAGTTTTAAGCGATATTCATTATTAAAGATTAAATAAAAATATAGATTACTTTAGTGTATAGGTTGTATGGGATATCGCCATAAATAAAAATCAACCACAATTATTAGAAAACTGAACAATGTGTTAGCTTTAAGGTAGTTTTAATGTGCATTGCTAATGGAATCATATCCTAAATAGCAATAGCCTCACGTGAAAGAAACCCTCCGAAGCCGCGGGAATATTGCAACGAATATTCCTAATGCATTCGGATTTCATGCAGATTCGGGGAACCAATCCGAGCGGCCGTTTAATTAAATTATAGATTCTGTCCATTCGCTTGACCCGCTTATTTCTCGAGCTGCATATTCAGAACGGGTCAGTCTCACATCATATGCCTTACAAATTTTCCTCTTCATTTGATCCCTCGCTAATTTTCCTCCCCTATCGTGTTCCCTCTTCAAAATTCTCTCCCATACTCATCCATATTTCGGACTCTCCGGAGAGCAATCTTCGGGGAAAGTGATGCAGTCCCTCCTTCGTCCAAAGCGTTGTCTTCCGCACCACCCTTCCGCCTCATTTATTTTCATAGTTTCATTACGCCGGAACGGGCACATTTCCCTATTTTTATCCTTTTGGATCCATTATTTCTTCCGACCGCCACCTGCCGCCCTTTTCATCGTGTAATTCTTTCATTTGAAGCGAAAGATCTCTCTCTTCTGTACCAATCCGAGAGATCTCATTTCCTCGCCAACTTCCGTCCCTTCGCCAATCATTAGGCGCTCGAAAAATTTAGAAGAGGTGAATTTTATCTCCAAGGAGGAGTTCCACAGGAAGGGGAAATAAATCTGGTGGAAATTCCGATGAGCTTTTCCGCATTTTCTTATTTTAATTCCGATCCGTTTTGTTTATTTATCTTTTATTCGAACGGACGGGTTGGAAACCCCGTTTCTCTTTTATTCCTCGTTTGCGTTCGGAATAAAAGTATGTTAGGGCCGAATTGATGTGCTTCGTTTTGGAGAGGCGTTCGTTGGTTTCATTTTCTCGTTGCAATTCTGCGGAAAATGCGGCTTTAATCCGAAAGAGAGGGATTTGGATCAATATGTGGACGAATCTCTATTTGCCGATCAAATATTTCAAATTGACAATGGAAACCCAAGTTGATCTAAGGAGTTCATCCAGGAAAATAGTTCCTGTTTTCCTCATAAATCCTAGGCCTCTCTAATTAGTGAATGTTTTAAACTTTTGTAGTAAATGTTGATGGCGCTTAATAAAAGCCACCCTTGATTTCAGAGATCAGCTCTATCATTAATTCGTCGACATGTTACAAAATTGTTTAAATCTATATTTTCTATCATGGATGATTATAGAAGTTTTTTAGAAAAAAATACCAATTCAATTCTTTTTTCATTTGAAATGTATATTAATTTAATCGTTTTGTAAATATGTATATGGAAGAAATTATTTTCGTGTGTGATAGAAAAGCGGATGTGCTCTGCCAAAATTTGATCGAACTTCAAGTTACTTGAATACTGTCCAATCTTAGTATTTAAATAATTTGGCCATATTCATGTAAAATTAATGTTTTTTCGAATATTCCGAAATGAACTTTTCGAAAGAATCATTACGCTCTAACTTTATAGAATGTTCTGAATGCACAAATAACATTCAATCTAAATGTTTTAAAGTATTAAACGTATTCAGCAGGAAAGAGTTGAGGCGACTTTGCACATAAGGGCGAGCACCCAGGAAAATTCCCAAGGAATATTTCCCTATACATTTTCAAGTCCGTTTTTCCTTGCGCATTCAGCAGATTTATCTCTGTCAAGAGAAGAAATAAAATACTTAAATTCAATGAGAGAGGAAAGTATGAACTTAGGCTGAAGCACAAGGATTCATATAGATATACATGCGAAAAGAGCCGATGGCAAATGCTATATATAACTAACATGTTAGTGAATAACAAGTTTTAATTTTGCGAACCTGTAAGTTATTACGTTGATCAAAGTACATTATATTATCTCAATTATTATTAAAATATACTTTAAAAGATCATTGGACAAATAAAGACCCTCTCTAGATGGTTTTTTTGTTTTTATATTCAGATATTGCGAAAGAAACTGAAAATATAGTTTTTCAAATTGCTATTCAATGGTTCACCTTGAATTTTAAAATTTCTTTACGCTTCGTAATGCACATCTACACACATAAGTCCACGTATTTTCTGTATTCAAGAGTAAATTACAATTTCAACCCTCGGCAGTCTCCCCTGTTAGTGAATTGTTCTGATGGCCGTCAGGCATTCTCCCTTCATATAGCAGCTGAGTACACTTATGTATACAGAGGCTTACAAGCAAAGCTATCCTATCCAAACAAACGACATCCGGCAACAGGAAATTACGGAGAAATGCCCTCTTTTATTAAATATCAATCAAATGCTTTCACATTATGCAAGTATAATACATTTTGTATAGAGCAATTCATTTCTCAATATCATTTTCAGTACAAATTTCCCTTAATTCTAATATTTAGTTCAAAAGAAATAATTATTTTATTATTAATTCTGATATTTAGAAGTCTCAGAATAACCCTGATATTTTCGAAGTTTGCTTTTATATCTTCTCGTCATAAATTGTTTGCCTTACCGAAGTTCTTTAATTTTAGGATATGTTAATTAGTGAATGCTTGAATTTACTTTCTTCGACCACAATGTTCACATACATTTACAGTACACGATAAACGAGGATTTACTTTCTCTTGTTAATCAAAATATGTACACAAGGTAAATATTATCATTCATCCATGACCTTTTGTAAATATTTCGTGAGTGCTTTTGTGAGCTCTGTAAAGTTTTCATTTTTAATCAATTCAGCGAATATTTCCCATAAAGTTTATCGTAAATCTAAGTAAAGGATATTTTTGGGTGCCTTTATAATATTTCTTAAATGTCACACTTCATCTTTTAAAGCAAGGAAATTTTCCTTTTGAATTTGAATGTAGCTTTGGTGTTCTCGCATTAATACTTTTTAATGTAAGACGTCTTTTCGCTCGTATATGCAGTATAATTTTTAAATTTAAGTTTTGCGGCGAATGCATTATCTTCGTGGGGTATCACAGGATATTTGCAAATAGAAGGAAAGAGGCAGTTTCTAATAACTGTAGAACTGTTAAGGGCACACAAATTCATTGGGAAAGTTTCTTTTAGTAGTCATTCTTCCATATTTATATACTAACATTAATTTTGAGAATACCTATTTCCATACAAAGCAGTATCTATTTTGTATTATTATTAATATATATTTGTATATATAAACAACTTATTCCACAGAATTAGATATAGTTTTCAAGCAATGAATATTTTAAATTAATTTTTTAAGTAAATACGTAAAACATTCACTAGAAAAATTAGGTTCTGCTAAGTTAGAGACTTTCCAGTAGGTGCTTCACTAAAAACACGTATCATTCATAAATGGATGAAAAGGCAAAGTAACTGGAAATAAAAATAAATAAAAAAAGAAATACATAACAAGATATAGATCCATTTGCATTTCTTGACTTAAGCAATCACAATTTTTCAGGAAGTGATTTTTACATTTCAATTTAACTTCCGAAATCGTTTTTCAGTTTTGCTCATAGTGAATGTTCATTTAAAATAACAGGGACCTTTGCTATTTTGATTAAAGCAACCTGGTACACGGCACTAGGTTACCATCCCTTCTCATCGCATGAGATTTACAATCTGTAATAGCCAACTAAAGAAGTATTAGTTAACTTTATTAGCAAATTCGTAGGATAAGCATCTGATATATGTTTTTTACATAGCTAATAAGGAAATTTAACATATTTCCATAGATTCACACACCTCTGTACGGTATCTATAGTACACGAAAGCAGACGATCTTCTTTCGGAATCTAGATCATATCATTTCGTTTCTCTTCCTGATCTTACGAATCCCGCTAAAAAAAGAAGGGAGGAAGAATTTCCTCAAGTGCTCACAACCTCGAGTTTCGCCGAGTCTCTGTCATAATGGGAGAGGTCCAGAAGTCCTTAAAGCAGCGGTGAAGGAACTCGAGTAACGCGCGATACGTATTTCCGTGGAAAAAGCGTCGCGGTCAGTGCCCGTCCGGGGAGCGACTGCCGTGGCCTCATTAACAGTAGAGCATCGCCCCCTTCCAATTTCCCTGATGACTCTTCCCTTTTCGTATTACTTGGCGAGACGCGCGCGTATGTTCGCCGAAATGAAAGGAAAAAGCGAACAAACACATGCTCGCGCACACACACCGCCTTCGCTGCATCTTTTTTTCCAATCTGGAAAAAAATCCCTCGGACGGAAGCAAGACGTAACTATGAACGTTTTGGGCCTTGAATCGGGCCCTCCTTCCGCTGGGACAGTCGGGAGTGCGTTTCGCGGGACATTAAGAAATGATAAACACTATATAGAATGTCGGATCTTTTCCTCCATATACTTTCCCGATCGCGCCGTTATATATTTCGGCGGCATTCTTTCTCTCCTCGGACAAATGGAATGCTTCCTTTCAAATTTCGGGAGCGAGGAACATTTGCGAATCGGATTCCGCATCTGGGATTCTGAATTCTGTCTCAAACAAGAACAAAAGTTCTTTTCGCAAACCGCATTGTGTCGACAAAACGGGGACATTTTTGAGTTACAGCGATTCAGAGAGACCGCCGTTTGCTTAGTTTTGATGTATTAAGAGTATTAAATCGGATTCCGTTACATTTTACTGTATTATAGTAATCGTTAAAATTATACATCGTGAAGGATATTTACATTTTGAATGAAATACAGCGCTCTCCTTGTTGATGAAGAAATTTTAATGAATTTAATGTAATTTAATGTGTTTATCTTCCAAATGATAATATTATTGAGTTTTTAAGTTAAAAACTCGTAAAAAATCGATGTAATGTTTGTTAAAGTGTTAACGGACAGAGAGATTATTTTAATTAATAAAACATGTACTGGACTATTTATTGGAAGCGTAATTGTTTATGACGTAGGAAGCATGTTGGTATGAGAAAAAATTCTCCAAATCAGTGCTCCTTGGAGACTTACTTACACCGACAAAATTAAATCTGATATGTCCAAGCTGAGCTTGTTGAAGAGATCATAATGAAGAAGTAAAACACAGCGATAGTAATTTCCACGAAATATATATATATATACATAAAAGACGACTAGTTTCGTCATCAAATCTTTAGGCGACATATAAATTAAACGAATCGCTTTTTTTTCAAAATACTTTCTGTGGAAATTTCTAAGAGTGTTTTACTTCTTTAGACTGACAACGTTCTTTAAGCTGAGCACTTTTTAATTTTCTTTGTACTCTCTATCTAATTTCCTTTACTATCGATAACCCTAGTCATATATCGGTAAAATCTATTTTCTCTCTCCATGATTAATTCTTTAATGCTAACTGTTTACAAATAAGTAAGTAATACGTATATTAACATTCCAAAGGTGGATTTTTATTTCTTTGAAGTTTACGCATTATAAAAAAACCTTTAAAAGGAACGTGTATGTTTAATAGGTAATGATTTAAGCTCTGTACACAAAGCTTCTCAATCTCAAAAATATGTGAAATTTAAAAGTTCTTTTGAGTGAGAAGGATGCTTGGAGGACAGAGCTTCGAATGTATTCGTTGCTTACATAAGTGATTCAAGATTACCATTTGGATCAGCAACTCTAGTAGAGTTCGTAAAACTCCATATTTGTCCCAGTATTTTGTTTCACTTCGAGATTTTTCTCTCTTAAATGCAGGCCAAGTGTTATTCCAAAACAAAGTCGTGCCTTGTTGACGTTAATTAAAAGTTTTGATGAAAAAAATGAAGTGTCTTTACTTTAAGTACATCTCATACTCTCCAAATACGAATCTACGGTTGAAGGATTCCCAACCACAAAATGAGTAATGAGCTAGAGGAATAAACGTAAATTAAGCAGTAGATCCTTGTATATTTTTACAGTTTAAAACTCAAGGAAAAGGGTAATAGGAAGGGATAACTCTTATTTTTCAAACTTCCATTATATTTACCGTTATATTCACTCTAAGTGAATTCCCTCAAAGCGTGTTAAAAGTTAATAATGTACTTCTTTAGATATATGTGAAAACGTCAGTCTTGCTATTCTCATGTACTTGATGGAGTCACACTCACGTAAAAAGATTATTCTGCCATCGCATCAGCGGCGAAATTTTTGCTGGGCGATCTCGAAATCCAGATATTCGTTTTAAATTATAAATTTCACAATTTCAACTAATTTTACTGACTACATCTTACTAATTGCAATGAAATTCTTACTATACCAATTACAAAATAGTTTAATATTATTACCACAGCAAAATATGTTACTGATAACTATAATTAGGTCAGTACGCACATTTAATCTCATACTAAAGATATAGATATAATGCTCATGGAGGATGCACACCCTAAACTTCTCATTCAAACAGTTATCGGTTATGTCTGGTTCTGTCTAGAATAGAATCTTCATAGGCTGTAAAAGAAGCCTTGGAGGAAAATAAATATCACTTCATCGTGGAACCCATCGGCAGCTGTATGAATATTTAGTAATAAGTGTTCACTTAGAAATATTAAAGTATCTTAAGGTTGTACGAGAAGAGAAAAATAGTGACTTGACTGGTCCCAGCCATGTCACTATTTTTCTCTTCTCGTACAACCTTTGGGTAAGTCGCACGCTTTAAAGTGCTAAGTCTAACTCCATTTACATCATTTGTATAGTATCTTATTTGCAGCGTGAAGAATGAGCATGAACTATGAAATTTTTCTGTTCATAAAGGTAGTGCTTTAAATTGTTTACTCAGATTCCCTCTAAAAATTTATGTACTTCACACCATTCGTGCCTCCGCTGTATCTCACTTCCAACAGTATTCGGATATTCATGCAACAACTTCCGAAGTTGCGAGATTAATATTTCACTTTGGGGAAACTCGTAACTATATTCCAGTAACAGCCTGAATTCCGAGTTGCGTACATACCCACCCATTTCGAGCACAAGCTCATTCTCGTTTTCGCGAGTAAGACAAAATCCTTTTCTCTCGAGGAGTTCCTCTCAAACAAGCATCCGTAAGCCGTCATTCCCGCGCATAATAACGTGCCAGTTCACCGCAAAGTTGCCGGTGCGCTTAACGAACACACAAGTGGCAGCTGAAAAGTGGTGTGAGGAGAAAAGGCGTATCACAGCAAACAAACGTAAAGATTGAATGAGAGGTTATTGGTTCCATTAGTAGCGAGAGTCAAAGTTTCACCCCGTGACACTCTCGTGAAGAGGGATTCTGGTGAAAAGATCGGTTCTGAGATGCAAAACGCTCGTGCTAAATGTTCTCATTAAAGCTAAGCACATCTCAGACGGAACTTTCTTTAGTACGAGTAGCTTTTCAAAGGAAAAACGTCTATTCAAAGATTTTTAGCATACTTAACAGTCTTGCAAATAGAATACTTTTACTTCTATATAACTCCAGTTAAACCTGGCATTTTAAAGAGGAAACTATTTTATTGGAAGCTAATACATCTTTTAATTATGAGAAATATTGAAATAAAAATCAAATTATCAAAATTTAAGTAATTTCCATGAAATTGATATCATATTTTATGTATAAAGCAATATGAACGATCTCATAGTGCTACATATATTTATGATGTCGATTCCCACCCCACCCTTCTTTCTCTCTAACATTTATCTTTCTTTACTTTTTATATCGATTTATTTTAGTTTCTTATCAACGTTATTCCATTATATTATGCATATCTTTGCTCTTTTACAAACTCATATCTTCTGTACCTTACCTTGAAGCCTTATTCCCTCCACCACTCGCTGTTATTCTTTTATTATTGTTAAAAAGGCATTTCTTCTAGTAGTGTTTTTTTTCCATGTTTAATTTCAGTTCCTGCGCTAGTGGTAAACCCAATAGGCATTTTTATTTTTCCTTGGCTCTCTTTTTTATAATCAGAATTATGACTCCAACGCTAAAATTATTCCACATTAATTATTCATTTAAACTATATATATTTTTTCTACCAGACCAAGTTTCATAGCACATTACAGCAACCAATTCATAATAATGACTGCTATTGAATCGAATAAAGATATTTAAAGCACCCACTAGCTTTAAAAAGAGATTCTGATGTTCAATATTTAGACGCAGTCGTATATATAGTCGGTCAGTCAGTCAGTATAGTGCTCAGAGAACAACTTGCAACGTTAACTATTTCCAATTATGACTGAATTATTCTGACCTCAGTTCTTGTAATTTCACTTTAAGTTGGCAGCAATATTTTGGTGTACATCCTGGGTTCGGTCCCGTCAGACATTTTTCAAGGCCATTTTTCCTTGGGATTTTTCCTGGGTGCCCACCCTTATGTATATAAATTTATCTTAACCCTTTTGATACCTTATGTAGCTAATAGGCTCTTTGTTATATCATTGGTCGCAATATTACCAATAATCAGATTTTATGAAAAGTGAGATCTTACCCTAAATTTGTCTAACCGTGGTCGAAAATCTACTGCTTCGGATAAATGATCGCGATGGAGATCGGCGAGAAGGGAAACCGAAGGAAGAAAACACGCGAACAAAGGCACAAAAGCAGACAAACGAGACGGAATCAAGAAAATAAACGTAAGCAGAAAATAGAGGGCGTAATAAAGACGGTGAAGAGCAATTAGGAGCCGAATAAGGCGCCTTTGAGTACCCAGACGGTAGAACGGACGGAGCGTGCACAGCGTATGAGAAAAAAAGAAGAACGCTGAGCGGAGACACCGTTTAAGCGTTTTTCTGTGGAATTCGTCGCACGCAGAAACGCACGCGGAGCATTCAATGAGCCAAGGATCGAAAGAACGTGTTAGATTCCTCGGCGTGTAGACTCCGCGGTCACGTAGAACTTAGAGAAACGGTTATTCTTCCCAGAGGAGCACAATGGAGACGTTTTTTCCGCAGTCGCTGAGGGATGGTAATAGCCAGGTGGACGATCGCTCGAGAGCGGTTGGGAAATGGACGCATTTTGAAGTCGTTTGGATGACTTAAAGCCTACGAATTGTCGCTTTAAATTCTACGCCCAAAGTTGCGAGAGATGTCTTTTCTGCGAAGTCTAACTCGAGAGTAGTTAAACAGCGCGGTACATACGGGATTGAAGAAGTTGAATCTGTGAAAATAAAACTCTGGGAAACTTGTTTCTAATTCCATTACGCTGATGTGTTTTCATAAATTGCGATAGTACAAGTTTTTAATTTCATAACGCTAATGTTTTTCCCGTAAAGTGCAATAAGACTTTTCTTTAAATCCATTTCCTTGAGTTTTCCATGTTTCTTTTTGTGCTCTTCCTTCTTCCAAAGTATTTTCACATCCATTCCTCCTTTTGAAATTCCGTTATAAACGTCTCAAGCCGTAAATAAATGAAAAAAAAACAGTTGCGCATTACGGCTGCTCGGTATATTTGGACTTCTTGCGTCTCTTTCTCTCGGTTTCATGACGGTCACTTTGCACATGTAAGAGCATTTTACTTTATTTCACTTTTTTATGATTTAAACCGCCGCAAGAATATGCCTCGAGCTGTGAAAATACAAAAGCGAGCTGGTAAAATTATCCGTGAATTATTTAAAGGAAAATGTGAGTATACCAATAAGTTTGCTTTCGCTGAAGCGTTAGTGATATCCGTTTTCCTGAAACCTTTCCTATTTTTTCATGCATTTCTCGCTATAATCTAAAACGTTATTCAAAAATACTTTAATTTATTGATATATATGAAATACATACAAAACTTTCATTGCTTGCATTAAACTGCATTGTAGCATTAAAGATTAAAAATTATTTTATCATTTCATGGAGAATTTTTAAAAATATAATTTGAATGTGCTCTTTTCCTTTCCATCCAGTCCTCTTCAGTGTCGACACATTCGCTCCGAGAGCCAAACCTTTTTCACAAGTGGCTCTCCGACTGTTGCAGATTGAGAGATAATTGCATTAAATATCTCCATGTTATCTATCAATAATCAATAGTTTACCGAGAAATTTTGAATCGCTTAATCCTTTATTTAAATAATTAATGTATGGTGCCCAAGAGTGTATAAAATCCATTTCATCATATGAGCAAATTTTCTGTGAAAGCAATAGGTACTTGAATTCGACCCTACATTTTAGAATATATTGCATTTCTGTACTCATATTTCTCATTGAGCGCAGTCGGACAAATGTGTAATCAAGATTCCATAGTCTTCATTTATGTATTTTAATTTACATTGGTTTCGCATTTAAAACTGTAAATATCTATCCTGAAACCCTTCTCTACACATGCATTTATCGCAAGTAATTTTTCTTTAACTGATTTTATTTCGAGATCTTTTTGAATCTCCTGCGGCCGTCGACGCTTGCAATACCACGAGTGGCTTGAGATAATCTTATGAAGAGCCAGGGATTCGGATGAGCTACATTTTGCAGCAGAATTACTCTGAATAGCGTTAAAAGCACACACGCACCGATTGATGCATTCAGTTTTTCCGTTGCAGCACAAGCACTCACAATCACCGGATTCCCCGCAGCAATCGATACTAGAAATGAGCAAAATTGAGCTGAGATACTCATCTGAAGCGCTAATGAAAATGGATTTATTCTTTTTCCGTCGGCATTCCGATATGCATAACCCCGTGCACTGGCAACGCAGACGGATGCTTAAGGACGAAATATTTGAAATGCAAGGGACGGGCGAGGAATCCGGTGGTGGTATGGAAATTCCGGCTCAAGGGCCTTTTGTAGCCTTGGAGATGTATATTGAACGCCGTTCTACATCTTCAAGAGTGAATTTGGAAACTAAATTCATGCTCATCGATCTGAGAATGATACGATGTACAAATTTGAATCCCATTCGAAAAACCCTTGTCTCTCCGCCCCTCCATTTCCATGCCGATACGACCTCTTTCGAATCCCTCCATTCATTCGGCTGTATTAAAAGCTTATGCATTCCATCACTTTCTCCTCCATTTGGTGCTATATGGGCTTAAAACATGCGTGCTTTCTACTTTCACCACACACAAGGTTTTGATAGAAAACTGCTCCCACGGCTTGTAGATTTCAGAACTTTTTTTGGTGAATTTCAGCAGTTTTCATTGTGATATTCCTTTCTGCAATAAGTTTTAAGGATTAAACTCGTGATGTCATAACTGAATACCATATATACTCGAGCATAAGCCGAGTTTTTAGCACATTTTTTTATGCTGAAATAGCCCCCCTCGGCTTATACTTGAGTGAGAGTCCCACTTACCTGTCCTCAGATGGAAAATTTCTGCCGCAGCCAGAAATTGGCTTGTAAATTCCTCACTTGTTCAGTTAATAATTCTTTGCTAATTTTTTTCGTAATCGCATGCCATCCTTTGGGTTTTGTCAGATTGAATCATGTTTGATCGATGGTCCTGATCGGGCAACGTCTCAGGCTTTTACTCGATTGAATTAGTTTTCCCAGTTTTTGTGAAAAAATTAGGTGCCTCGGATTTTATTCGGATCGACTTATACTCGAGTGTATATGGTATATACCCAAGAGTTATACCCTATTTTAATAATCTTGTAAAAATAAAGTACTGCGTGAATAACGTGAGATATTTAGTCCAATAAAGGTTTGGAATTCGTGGATAAACATATTGCAATATCAATGTTTTTAACAGAATATATATCAAAGAACAGCTCTAGTGATTAAATAATCAACATCAAAGGCATCAATAACGTTCCTTTCAATTGTTTTTAAACAGATTGAGACGAGAATCTCCGTTCGTCTGTTTTAGTTGTTGGAGAAGTCTTAACTAAAAGACAGGTTTTCTAAAACAAATCAAAAACGTCTGAATGCTCATTTGATAACGAAGTATGATTGATGATAAAAATACCTGTACTTATATTCTCTTGAGACTCAATCTTATAATGAAGGCCAGTCAATTCAATGTTTCACTCAAAGAAGGATGTCTAGACGACCGAAAAAATGTCCATTCCAGCTGCGAAGCACTTTATATATTGAAACTGAAAAGAAAGCGATGGATCTACAATGCTTAACAAAAAAAATAAGAATGTAATTGTTTCCATAATTATGCATTTATTTATCTATCAATCTAATTAATACTTTCCTTTGCCATAGTCATTTTTCCATCTCGAATTTGATAGCGATCTTGTCGTTTATCCTTTAATATACAACTTTTTTGGCCCACCATTGAAGTTTATTTTGTATGATCATGTTTAATATAATCCTTAGAATCTTTTTATTCAATACGATTATCTGTAACTCATAACATCTTGCTACGTCACAGTTCCCTCGTATTGGGCCTCGAGCTTTCTCTTTCGTGCGAACCCGTAATTTGCAACCAAAAATGTCCTCGTCTGCGCTCATAAACAATTTATACGATTCCTGAGAATCACGTGCGATGGCTTCACCGTTTATTTTTCAGGGTGAATATCTTTATTTTTGATCCTCAGCCTCCACAATTGGTTTGAAAACCCTGCTATTCAAGATGAGTCATCGAACTTAAACTGCACTTCGTAGGGTTCAATAATTTTCAGCAGAATAGCTTCAAAGCCAAATTTCCATTCTAATATGCTCAAATCCGAGCTCATGGACTTCTCTTTAGAAATCCCAGACCGTTTGCTATTCCTTTTATTTCTGGTCACCGATGGCTGCCTGTTGTCCCTTAGGGGTGAAATTTTTGTTCTGTGCTCCTGATCGAATAACGTTGTTTTTTTTCTCTTTTTCAGTACACGTAGTTATTTTTTATTTTATATGTATGCAGACTCGTACTAGTACCCTATTACTTTAATATGGTATGTATGTTTACGTATTTAAGTATTTTGAGAACTATAAAATTATTAATAGCAATGATAATGATTTGTCTTTATTGAACATTGAGAATAAAAGTCTCTTCTTCCATCTAACCCATCTTCACAGATTTCAAAATCATTTAATTAAAGAGAAAGTATGAGAAAAAATTAGAAGAATTATGGAAACAAAAACCTAAAAGATTCTTAGGAAATAAATTATCCTCTGCAGGAAACCACCCACAAAGATAAGGTGTTTGAAATAGATAAGAAGAAGCATGACACAATATATAATTGCACCATCAATAGGTACATGAGATAAATCAATAATAATAATTGAGGTGCAATAGAGAAATTGGGATGGTTATTCAAATCATTGTCGCGATGGGATTGTGCTAAACAGATGAGTTGGATTCATTTTTTATCATAATCGCCGTGACATGTGTAGTTTCTTTTGGAATAATATTCGTCAATGATATATAAGTTCGAACCTCACTCAATTAATTTCTTGCGACACAATCACCCTTCGTCGAAACTTCCCAATGCATTTTATCTATCGGTTTCATCTCGACATTTTCCTTCCTTATTCTAGATCCCCTCTCATACATGCCCTTTCTCTTTCAAACACTCCCTATTCACTCTTCCCTTTGTACCTTTCACACCTCGGAATACGCACTCGTCATTCGAAACAACCCTTTGTGCGTCGAATCCTTTGTCTCTTGCGTTTTAAGTGTCGGCATCGTGACCGCGGCCCTCGAGCTCAAGGCAAATAAATGCGTCTGCTGTCATTTAGGATGCACCCCCGCGACTATTGAATTTCGACTCAGGATTTTTCGATTCCGAGAGAGTGGGGTTGATTTTCCACGACTAGAACGACGCCAGGTTTTCCGAGCTGTGCCATTTTCCTCGTCGCCGGCGCTTTTGTATCAAATTTAAATTTTCCGTGAACTTTGCTCAGCTTGTCGTCGAGTTGCATTTTATCGTCGTTAAATGGTGTATCTCGCGGAAATTTCATTTTGATTTTTGAATTCTTTTCTAGAGGCATGCAAAGTACTAGAGTGAGACAATTTTGATCTTCTAAATTCATTGGATCTGCCTTAAAATTCCCTCTTCCAATTTTGTCTTATTCTTAAATTCTATGGTATTATTTGTCTTATTCGTTTTAGTAGATCGGATATGATATCTGTTTGGAATTTTTTTAGCATTTAATTTTTCTTACGAGCGATTCACGTACTAAATGTGATATTGAAGCACATTCATTTTCGGTCTATGATATATAAGTTCAATGTTGACTGTGTTTACTCCAATACCTCTTCCTATATTTGGTAGTCTTTGCAATAAGTATGAATTTCTTACTTAAAATGAAGTATAAACTAAAATAAGATAATTCGAAACCTAAAGACAGATGTATGACCAAACAACTCTTCATATTATCATGTTGTTACTAGAGTAGACGTGACTTTAAAAAAATCACAATGAATGATCAAATAATGTTATTCCATCAAAATTAATCCTATTATGATAAGATATACTTCAATTGCAGTTACTTTGAATCATGAATTGCTGGGTATAGTACAAATTGATTTAATAATACGAAGTATACTTTTCCAATCGTTCCGTAGCTCGTATATTCTCTGAAGATGAATAGTTTCCAATTCACTTTTACAGTTTACGTGTAGAGAGAAAATTCGACTTCTAACTTAGCATTTTAGGACATCGTAAAGATTCGAAGGTAAACGGAGGTGAGCGATGATACACTGATTATTCACTAAATAATTGAAGACCTATTCGCTGATTAGAATATGGCGTTTTTCTTTCATGTTTGGATTTTGTATTCATACCCCGATTTTCAATGTATCTTGATTCCGCTCAAAGTAAACTTGATGAGTGCATTATTTAAAGACGTCTTGGTCCGTTACGACAATTTGATCGACATTTCGGACGGCTCATTCCTTTTGGAAACAAACTCTGATGGAAAGCGAAGATTCTGTCATCATATGGATACTTTGGAGTGTTTTGTTTTTGGCGCATCAAGGATCTTCGGCATTCTTTTTTTACCGCTGTCGACAGCAAACATTTTCGACTTTCTCCGCCTAATTTCCATTCCTTTGCACACCGTCTCATAGTTTATTAATGCAGAATGGAGAGGAATCTTCAAAAGGAATGCGTGATATTTTATATTCGCCAGCTTTTACACAAAGTTAATTTCTCGCTCAAACATGTATATATTATACGAGTAAAAGTAGCTTGCATACTGCAATCATATGTTTAAAGCACTGTACTTTAATAATAATAATAATTTAATTGACACATACAGGTTAACTTCCCACATAGATGTGTTGTATTATAAGAACAATAAATAAATAATAAGCACTATAAACATTGAGTGAATGTGAAAACTAGAAGAGAAGAACATGATGATAAAGAAGATGAAATGATGGAGAAGTAGGAAACGGGTGAAAGAACAAAATAGAGGGAGGAGAAAATAACTTGAAATTAGGGTAATGATTTTATGAGATTCCTGCGGATCTGTGATATTGAATCGCAGAAAAAGTCTGCGTTCGTTTTGGAGACAAATAAGTTTGCTTTCCTCAAGATTCGTGGGATCGGGGAAAACTTGAAGGGTTAACTCTGCACTGAGGTTCGTAGAACACAGGTGTACTCCTTAACCTGCGTTGTGGCACGGACACACCACAGAGATTGGTTAGCTGGGGGCAGTCAGTCTTGTCTGTAAAGATTTTTTTTAAGAAAAGGACATCTGCAGCCTTTCTCCTAGACTCAGAAGGGGAAGATTGAGATTCTCACAAAACTGAGGATATTTCTCTTCGGAATAATCCCAGTTAGATCTAAAACACTTGACGCAATCCACTTTGCAAAGTTCTATTTGCTTTGAAAACTTAGGATTTCTGTAAGTAAAAGTAGATTCTGTATCCAAGGGACCTGGGGTCAAACCCAGGCCTTTTTTAAGATGAAATTGCATTAAGGAATTTACTTTGGGATAATCTGACCGTTTCAAAATTCCACCTCGATTATCGTGATTGTCTTGAAACGAAATTCCGTATTTGCGTTTAATTGAATTCTAGAATGCAAATCGTGACCTGGCGTTGAACCAATGATCATAAGGTCATACATTAAATGTGTTAATGAAACATTAATCACTTCTGCTCAAATGCAAGGTAATGGGATTACCACCTTCTTGGTAAATCAATCATAAAAAATCTGATGTGGCTAGCGCATGACTTTCTCCATGCATAAGATATAAATATTTATCTACGACAGTATTTTCGAACTACATATTCAATCTAAACTTGGAAGATGAGTGATTAATTCATATCATATTATCTTTTACGTCACAAACATTATAAATAATGTTTTTCGGGACATGTTCGATGAAAACGATGAAATGGCCTTTCGCCCCAGCGCCCAGAGCGCCCACAACGTACATAATCAGCAACTTCCGGTTTATCAGTATTTCACAAATAACTCCTACACAATCAGTGATACAAAAATATGTTTCATACATATACGTTATAGTAAATTATATTTTCTAAAACGTTTATAAATAATAGTATATACCTAAATATCATATTAATGGAGATATTTTGAAAACCGGAAATGAGCTTTGAAGAATGAAGCTCGACTTTCGGTTAACCGATTTATTTCAAAAACTAATCAACTCTAACGACACCAACCAAAATACAATATATGAAATTTGGTGTTGATCCGACATATAGTTTTCATGTTAGAGCGCCCACAAAGTACATAATCAGCTACTTCCGGTTTATCAGTATTTCACGAATAGCTCCTTATCAACAGGTGATACAAAAATAAATTAAATACAAAATTTATAGTAATATTAATATCTAAAACTTTTATAAGTAATATAATATACCTATATATCATATTTACGGAGATATTTTGAAAACCGGAAATGAGCTTTGAAGAATGAAGCTCGACTTCTGGTTAACCGATTTACTCCAAAAACTAATAAACTCTGACAGCACACACCACAGTGCTATATATGAGGTTTGGTGTTGATACGACTAATAGTGTATACGTTAGAACGCCCACAATCACAGACACATACACACACACACCCAAACACACATACACACAGACATAATTCCAAAAATGGTTAAAACGTGTTCTAGGGACCCCAAAACGTGTATTTCCGTTGAAATCTCGAAGTCGATTTTTTTCATGAAAACAATACTTTCTCTATACTACGTATATGGAGAAAGTAAAAATTTGAAATTCCCGCTATACATACATTTCAAATAGTAGACCCCTTGTGTCTAACCCAGAAACTTCCGGAAGTTTTGAATACATATAACAACCTGGTAGAAACAGAATGTAGTTATTCAAAAGTTTGAAGTCTATATCATACCGGGAACAACCTAAAATAAGTTTCCATTATCCCCATTTGCAATGCATGGAGGGAGGTAAATGGAGCTCGGGAATCGAACCAAGGAACATTAGGGAAACCATAAAATTCTTATATGAAATATATTTATGATCTCTATACGCATGTCGGATCTTACATTTGCATATGTACCGGAAAAGGGATTAAAAATTCTTAGAAATCGCCGTAATGTATTTAAATAGGAGAATTATGCATCCACCTGGCGTTGAATCTATGCCCATTAAGTGACAGTTTAATAGATATTAATATATTAGAGCGCCTTATCTGGGACCATCTAAGATTTTGAATTCCCTATGCGACCGGGATGTGGCTGAAAATATTTTTTATACAGAATCATAAATAATTTAAAATTCCCGCCATAAGTTTCAAATAGCAGAGACGACTGGTCTCGAACCCAGGACCTTTTAGATGATGTGACTCGATTTAACGTCCTGGTAAGTATGAAACTTACTTAATTCAAATTTTTAAGTCAATATGGGTAGGTCATAAAATAACACATCGTTATCCCCATTTGAAATGCATAGGGTAGTGTAAATGGCTCTCTGCGATCGAACCAAGGACCATCGGGGAAACCTTAAACAGGTTATATGAAATGTATTGATGATCTCTATTCACTTGCCGTATTTCAAGTTCACATGTTATCGGGGAAGGGTTGAAAAAAACAATTAAAAACGCCGCAAGGCATTTTAAATCGGAGAATATTTGCCCTCACGAAGCGTCGAACCCAGGATAATCCTGATATGGCTTCCAACGATTCCTCGAATTTCAATTCTATAATTTTCCGAGAAGTGTCTCAAAAAAAATTTTGAAAATCCCCGCAATGTATCCTTATGGAAAAAATCGGGACTTTGGAGCCTTCTGGCATCGAACCTATGACACTGAGGTTCAAAATCGCACTTTTCTGCCGGTAACACGATATGGCGTACGTCGTAAATATTTCAAATTGTAAAACTATGAAATAATCTGCTTGTTGTTGTCGGAGCTGTGAATCCTTTAAATGGTGTAAAACGTCGCACATTCATTCATGTTCAGATAAATATCTAGAATTAGTTAAAAAATGGTAGTTGTATTACATCAAATGAAATACTTCTTAATGAATTTCAAAATATGCATATAATATCTCGATGTTTGTGAAAATTTAGCGAATGAACCTTTATGAACTTTCTAGTAAATTCTGCAACGAGAAATTAACAAGAAAACCTAAAATAAAACAGGTCACGCTTTAATTTACACCGGTGCAGAGCTAAAAATAGATTTATCTCTTTTATTCCATGTTCTATGCGAACCATAAATCTCAGTTTATCAGAAAAGAACCTAATCTTCAATTTCTATTTGGTGCAATCTTTATCTCTTCCGTGGTTAAATTCATAAAAAAACATAATCACGGTGTCACAGTTTCATTCGATCACTATAGAGAAAGGTAACACGTGATTAGTTTAACGATATGTTTATTTGTAGGGAGGAATTGAACTTAAGTTCAACGATAACGTGCGATATTCCAAAGGAGGTTTTCGCCACTAGAAATATGAGTTATATATAGTCCATACATTTAATACCCTCACGAAATAAAGTACTCGCCGATAACGATTGAACCGGGAAATCATCGTTGAAATGACCAAGTACTGCGGTAAGGCAATTTAAAAAGACATTTTACATGGTTAGGAAGCATCTATGAAGATTTTTGACCCACAGTTTACTTCTCGTTTTCACAAAGTGATTGGGAGTGCCACCATTCATTTCAGGGCAGAAAATACCTCGCCTAGACATACGAAAAAGTTTCGGATTAAACCTTCAGATATGAGTCAAACAGAATATACAGCTGTTTGATTTAGCAGAATGTATTACCAAATTTAAATTTAAAATCTATTAGAATAGAAGTTTTAAACAGCTTTGATTCCTTGTATGATTGATTCTCATGGCTGTCTCTCTCAAAGACTGCTTCACTCAGCGTTTTTTATTCTTTCCTATATTTTTCAGGTTTACAGTTTTATAAACACCATGAAAATTGCACGGAATGTACTGTCAATCAATATCATGTTCTTAAATCGCTTTATCTGCTAGAAAATTCTTTCATAGCTATGGTATCTGTCATTCGAGTAAATTTATGAATATATCTGTGCCACCGAGTTCCCGTTTTATTGGGAGGTATTATTACTACTGATATCCCGGTCATAGAAGATGTAATCTGATTTATTTCATGCAAAGAATAAATGCAGTCAGGCGATATTGAATTACTTCAAGTGATGTTATTCATGATTTCAAGTAATTCGTAAGAGTTTTTCTCGTATTATGGTGGAACAGCTTTACTTAACAGCAATCATAACGTGAACTACGAAATTATATCAACAAATTACGAAAAATTAAAAAAATGAGAAATATTCACGTATCAATTGTGATTTACAATGCAAATAATATACATTTGCGTACAAGTGGGTGGTAGAACTTTAATTGAATACCAAAAATATGCGAAAATCTCTTGGCAGGACGAAATCTAATGCACCCTTTTTCAGTTTTTCATTCCCTCGCATAACATTTAATTAAAAAGCCAAATTGGACCGTTAACTCTGTACTACGTGCCGTAGATATTAAAAACACTGGAATTTACTTCCGAGTCCTATTTACAGTTACGAAGGCAAGGCTTATTAAGCAATTTTTAAATTTTATCGTCCTTCAAAGCAGGAGGACCCATTGAGATGGTTCTCAAAATATAAGTGGGAAGAAAACGAACCTTAAATTCATTGGTTAATATGTTGCAGAGAAATTTCTTCTTCATTCCTCTTCCACTGGATCTCTCCTATTTTTGCTGGTTCTTCTTTATCTAAACTCTCCTTTTCACTCTCTCTTCCATCGTTTCTTTAACCTTTCCCTTCTTTTATTCCATTTCATCCATCGCGTTCGAAAGAGACATCTCGATTCCACCGCCAGGCGCCGCCACTCTCCCATTCCCTTTTCTACCCCTTAGCCGTAATTTTATTCCGCTGTGCATTTCCATCTCTGGGACGACAGTTCTTTGAGGGCACACGAACGAGATCAACTTTGCGAGCCGACTGACTGGAATTCGCGAAAATAAAAGAAATAAATCCTCGAAGGGACAGAAGCGGAAGGGAATAAAACCGAATTTAAAAAACGGAGGGAATTATGGGAAATGTAGGAAAAAAGTAAATCATCCATTTGATGCGGGAAATTAATAAATCGGGGATATCGTTTGATAAATTAATGAAAAATGGGCACATGAGGTCGAGATTAATTAGCACCTCTTTTTTGGATTAAACAATCCCATGTGTGTGTATTTTACTACCATATTCCTTTAGAAGAACATTTTTAATTTATATATATTTAACCATGTATGTAGATTTTCTCTCTCAGCCATTTTTACCTCCGCAGCTCACTTGCTTAGCGCAACGTAATATTTCCTATAATCCCCTGCACCATGCGCCCCTCGTAGTTTAAACCACATTCATAGAGGATAAACGATTATTGCGTCATGTTAATATCAATATCCTCTGCGTGATCTATATGCGTACAATGCAAGCTGCCTTTCGGCGTGTGCCATGCATCTTGACCGTACTTCCCTGGCCGGTTAATTTCGCGGATGAAATGGATTCTTGATGCGACTTGTCTTAGTATATGTCCCCCTGTTTTATCTGGCACCACGAAAAGGGCCTATGTAACAAAGAAGACGCATGATATCCAGAAAAGAGCTGCTGAATAGAACAACATAACTAAAGAGTGTGGAGTAGAGCAAGTTTTTTAAATATTATTGCACAAGTGTTTTGTTACAATTAATTGTTTTTTATGATGGAATTTCACTAAGTATCACTGAAGCAGTTTAAAACGTATTATTTTTCGAAGTAAATCCTCCGTTCTGTCTTTTTTTCCGACCTATTTTTAATGGCTTTCTTCATCAATTCATCCCTCTCTCAATATCTTTCTCCTTTACTTCTTCACTTGTATTTCATCCATCATCTCCAGCAATATCTTTATTTCCAACATCTCAGCTCATAAGGAAAGGTTTGAGGTGACTTTGCACATTAAGGCGTGTACCCAGGAAAATTCCCAAGGATAAATGGACTTGAAAAAAGTTGCACTTGCAAAGCCCTTGCACCCAAAGTCCCCAAAACGGCTTGTTATACTGTTCTGACCGGGTAGCCTTGATGGTTAAGGCAGCCTTCCGGATAGAGGAAGATCCCGGGTTCGATTCCCGGCCCTGTCAGACTGTTTTCAAGTCCGTTTTTCCTTGGGAATCTCATCTCACTCTTTTCTTGTGTACACTTCATCCAAGTCTTTAATCCCTTTCCAAATGCCCACGTTTCAAATAAACACTTTTGCTATCATTATTTTCCTCTAAAATAGATCCCAAACTGCTAAGTCGTTTTTCAAGTAACGCAGCAAGTCTTATAAATTCTGTACTTCGTGCACTGCTTTGGCTCACCGGATGGAATGATCGGCATTGCAGTGCAGACATTAAATGTTACATCTTCCTTCTTGGCTAAAAATCACTCGTGACTTAGCGACAAAGTTATGGCTAATGCAGGTTTCATCCTCTGGGAGTCTTTTTAGCGCGGATCGGCTTTTAGTGCGGGTAGTTTAGATGGAAGAATGGAGGCAAGTTTACGCGAAGGGCGGATAACGATGGGCTTTGCCACTGCGTTGCTCGCGGCCTTCCCAGAATGCCATGCGATGCGTCTGCTTCTCCCCAACAACAAGGACACGCAGTTTTTTCTCTTCTTCATTCGAGTCTAGAGGGTGAAAGCGACGGCGTTATTCTTGGCAGAATGTTTGAGAAGAATCGGCAGTCGAACATCAGGATTTGCGGAAATAAGCTCGGGCTGTTGAAGTCCTGAGTTAGGGAAATGTATTTTAAAGTGTCTAAACACGAGCGGAGGAAAATGTACGCTATCGAGATGTATCCGCTGGGGAAGGTATCGAACTTCGATGCATAGGAGTCGCTCTGTTTACGTTTCTACGGAGAGCGTTGTGCGTCTGGGATGTCGATACTCTGCACCCGATATATATCTGAAGAGGATAGGGAGAGTTGAGAGTTTCTTTTGGGAGTTGACTTTGCTAGAAATAGTTCAGGTACCGTGAACGGAACACAAGCGAGGTTATGAACGGGGAATGAGGTTTACTAATCTATCGAAGGTTTACTGCAAGTACTTGCCGGATTACCTTTACCCAAAGTGCAAGAATAAGTAAAACATTTTCAATATGCAATTGTGTGAATCTCTGCAAGTCGGTGTAACTTATTTAGCTGGATATTACATTTAATACAGGCAGGTAGCAAAAAAAAACAAATTAATACTTACGTTTAACTCATGTTTACGAGATTAATGAATCGATTTCTTATATTATTACGTATTATGAAAAATATAATGTTAAATGTTATATTTGCAGCGGGTAGTTAAAGAGCAATTGCAGGTGAGAAATAGTTGGTTATTTGTCATAGGAAAGAAGTTGTCGTTGTTGAATAGCTGTCCTTAAACTATCATAAAGTTAGGCATAATTTATTAATTTTATTTGAGATCTTTTCAGATACCCTTAACTGATAGTGAAAATCAAAGGACGGTTGAACATGGTAAAAGGCTCATAATACGAATAAATGAAAGAAAATACCCTTCATATGAGATACTAACTGGCAAGTAATTTGTATAAGACTCATTCTTTTCTCGCATACTCCTTAAACTACATATATTTTTCATGTCTAAACTATTTATCATAATCTCCATCACCTATAAAGATAGATAGTGACTATAGGGACTCATGCTTCACATGACAGTTATCGCCGGCATTTCCATTTCGTATCCATTTATTTCAGCTGTCGCATCGTTCATAGCGAGCGATATCTCCTCAGGAATTTTTCTTCGTATTCCCTCGCGAAACATTAATTGGTTCCGCGTCGCTTCAACAAAGGGATTCGCAAGATCCCGCAAGAGGAGCGTTAACCAAGCGGAGGCATATTCGCAGAAAAAACGAGGTCGCGGATATCCTTTCACCGACGTAATTTGGATGTATTCGCGCATGCCTGCGATGTAATCCGGGATCGCCTCAATCGATGACAATTACTAGCGACACAAAACGCGGATCACAGTTTGCTCAGAAATTGACGTCGCGCTTTGCCTATGCGATGCTGCCCGTGAATTTTACGAACTGTTGCTCGCATTACGGGGATAGATAGCGAAAGCATTCGGCCGTTTATTACACGCTTAACGTATCCGCGAAAATCTAAAGGGTGTGTGTATCTTGAATGTCTTACAGGATGAATACGGGAGTAGTGTAACGATTCACACACCGTAGCCTTACGAAAACTGGATCGCTAGAATGTCTTCCTAAATTTACTTCTAAAAAGCGTTCAAATAATTTTCAATAATAAATAAGGAAAGGGTTGAGGTGACTTTGCACATAAGGGCGTGCACACAGAAAAAATCGTGCAGCGTCTTGTTTCTTGGTTCACACAACATCAATTCAATGTTAAAGTTAATTCAATGTCAAAGATTATTCAAATAAAACCATACTTGATGGCTATAGTAAGATTAATCAAAACAAGGAATTAAAAAAATTGTATTTTTGCTTCGGTTACAGTGTAGAAATCAAATCTTTTTCCTCCTTAAGATTGACTATAAAATTTGCATGAATCTACAAGTTTACCTCTACATGCTAATTATTTTTCATGGCCCAATTTTACACGATCAAAATGCTCGTTTTGCAAAATAAAGTTACGTTATGAAATTCGTGTTTCCCCTTCCTTCGGAAAATATATTTAGAATAATGATAGAATTGAGTTATAAATATAATCATTTAACTATGACATATAAATACTCCAAAAAATTTTAAAGAGGTAGTTTTATGAATACAGTTTTCTATCTGTCAATTATTTAGAAGGAACTTCATCCCCTCCACCAATATCTAATAGAGGGGAGTGAGGCCCTTTACGTAAAATGAGGAGTGATACAGTTAACCCTTGGATATCTCACCGAGCCAGAATGTCGTAAGAAGAATAGTGAAGCGCAATGGTACGATTTTCGTAGCACAACAAGAGCATGTACCTTAATTTATATCATTATTTACTATCACTTATTCCTCAGTAGCTTTCATATTATCACATCCAGAAGCAAGACTAAGATCAAAGTAAATGAAAGGTTCAATTTCCCCCCCCCCCCTGTTCCAAAAGGCAACTGGAACATATTCTATTTATCAAGATAAAGGAGCAGGGCCAACAGTTCCACAACACTTATAGATTCGTGATAGTATAAAATGCCTCACTTTTCGTTCATATCGTCTACGCACCGTTAAAGAAACAATATAGGTACGGAAAAAGCATGATGACAAAATATTTTTATTCTTCGACTCCTTTAAAGCACGCTTTAGAAACGGTGCATCGCGTTCAATCTGCTCGAAATAATGTATTCCACGTTTGTCTTGCGGCGAATATTTCGTGAGTTGGATACAAACATGACTTAAGAGCTTCGAGTCATGTTCAAAAGTTGAAAGAAAGCGAAATCGATCGTATGAGGGCAAATAATGGATTCGTCGAGTTTCAGAAAATGCGCTTTCAAAAGGTTAAATTCCCCGCTGCGTGTTTAAATACCGCTACATTTATTCGCTTCTCCTTTTGTAAACGAAAATAAAAAGACCTCACTAAAGTTGGGATCGTCGAACTTATTATCGCGTTGTTGAGCATTTCAATGCGCCACGCGCAATTGTGTTCGGCAACACGAGATAACTCGCGCCAGTTGTGAATTAAAATGTCTCTGATTCCTCTCAAAATGACGAATATTTCTCTTTCGAATTTCCTGTTTAGTCTCATAAATGCGAAACTCTTTATCCGAAGGTTCAGTTCCTTCCTCTGGTTTGCTTTAAAATATTTTAAACCAACTTGTCTGGAGGATAATCGCGCGGGAATATATTTTCTTTTCGGAGCTAGGATTATGGCAGAGAATCCGTCAGCCTCAGAATAAATTATGCAAAGAAATGCTTCCTCGTGGAGAGAGATGTCTTTCGCAAACAAATGCAAATCCGTGCGACCGCTGTAAACCCTCCACATAAATGCGTCTAATCGCTTTCACTGCATTTCTTTCCCTTCTCTACACTTTTGATCAAGGCTTCCTCCCTTTTTATTCCTCATAAATTGGCCCTTAGGACCGCATGCTAATGCGGTATTTGATGGAAATTGACGGTGGCTATATTTATAAAATCTTCTCGTTATTTTTAATGGGGTTTTCGCAAGAAAACAAAAATATTTCATTTTGGACGTTTTTTAACTTGTATTTCTGCGGAATGTTTCATTGCCTCCGTTGATTGTCTTTCTCGATTGTTTAAGAAGAGAAGTGAATGGAAATTTAGAAAGAAATAATTCCTGTTTTTCGTTAAGAGTTACTAATAATAATACTGAACAGTTCATGCAGAACAGTGGATGTTCATAGTACATTCGGAAAATATCTATTTCAGCCGAATTTTCTTCGATAATTCGCGTTCCTACCTTTAAATTCCTATCCGTCCAGAATTGAATTAATTTTAATTTGTTTTTTTCAGTTCATTATTAAGGCTAATTAACCTCGTTAGAGCTCTGGTTCGCCAATTATTTTATTGAAAGCAAATTATTCATTCCCTTGACATTTACCGAAACTGCCAAAGAAATCTCTTGCCGCCATCTTCAAAGTTAAAACTAAGGAAAAATTAGCTCTTTGAAAACATTCTTGTGGGTTACTTTGTTGACCTAACACGCAAATATCCGTCCGTAACCGATTAGAATATTCACGATTTGTACCGAGTTTATATCGCACGAAAGCGGATTCTTCTGTGGTGCGATGGTAAAATAGACGTATAAATAGACAGAATAGCTTTTCCTTACATGTCAGATTAATGGCATTCTGTATTTCCTGATGAATATCTCTTTTATCTAATCAGGCATAAATCCTTCAACTTCATTTTTTATGAGCATTGTTTTTATGCATTGAAAATTGCCATCGATATTATAAAACAATGCCTCTTGTAAAACGATAACCAGCACAATTGAGAGCTTTTATCTTTGAATTTTCCATTAAATTTATCAAAATAAATAGCACACATCCTGTTATAAAACCCGTGAGCAAAAGGGTTGATGTTTTAAATATATTCCCCACTTTGACAACGGAACTGATAATTCAATTCTAAACATTGATAACGATAACGAACCAACCAACGGACAAAATTATTTCATCCATCCTACTAATCTGTCTGAGAGTTGTTCTTTTTCGCGACGATTGCAGTTTTTGCTAATTCATCGCACGTACGCCAATTGGCGAATTTAAACCGAGATATTTCGACTTCGTGCCGACATTATCCCCGAAGTACAACGACCTTAAAATTCAAGCCGCTAACCTACAAAAATAGTTTTTAACCCCGGCGCGCCAATGCAAGGCGAAGGAAAAAAGTGCCTTTAGCGAAATTGCCCACATGAGCGGGAAAAGAGCGGTGCGTGCTCGGTGAGCAAATTATTTCTCCGCCATTTACTCGTACGAGCGCTGTTAATCCGAATTCCGCTTTCTTTCTGCCTTTCCCCGTCTTTTATCTCGCTTCGATAAAGTAAACACGCGCATTCCGCGGCTAATGAGCAAAAGGCATAATTCCCTTCAACGACCACCTTTCCCTTCTTCCTTACATTTCCCACTTCTTTCTCCAACATTTCTTTTTCTTATATCCGCCTTGATTTTTTTTTTACTTTCTCCCTGCTTTTATTTCCCCATCTTTATTGTTTCCACTATCTTTTGTATTTCCGTTTACTAAAAACGCATAATGACGCCATGTCCTTGATCTCTCTCTAAATTCAGGAGCTCCTAAGAATAAGACGCTAAAATTGCGCGCATTAACCCCCTTATCCTTTGCGCCGAGCGCCATCTTTACCCTCGCATCGGTTTCTTGGCTGTTTTTAGACGAATTTTTCTCTTTTTTCCTCCTTACGAGTGCTCGGCTACCGAGGGATAGCTGCGGGTAAATTTTCAGGTCCCGGCGAATTTCCGCATTGTTGATCCTCGAGAGAAAAGGAGAGCTAAGAAGACGTCTTTATTTGCGGGACAAGAACATGCTTCATTTCTCCGCCGTCTTCGGCGCTGCAGTCGCCAGCGATAATTCCAAAAACCGCCCGAACTCTACAAGTATTTTCTCAAAATAAACGGAAAAAAGGGCACGTGTTCTCGCTTAATGGTCTCCACTTCCCGCTTCCTGATTTCTTTTTATGCGATTTCACGACTCGAGCTCAATTTCCCATAGGACGTTGAAAAAAGCGAAAATCTTTTTAACTTCGTTCGGCGCCAACTGCGTTTTCTTATTTCGAGCGTAAATTTTCCAGTTAAGTCGATCGAGAAAATGTTCGGAATTTTCTTGTGACGCATTTTCTGGGTTTGCTGACCTTTCCAATGTTTATCTCTGTGCCTTCCGCTCCACTGAATGTTTAGCTTATCATTTGGGTGCCCTTTGGGATGGAGTCCTCCGACGCTGGTTTCCTCAGCACTCAATTTCTTGCCCATCCTTCATCTGTTTAGTACATTCCCCTTCTTTGCTCTCTTTATTTCGGCATGAATGTTTATTTGCATATAAACGGTAATTATACTATCATGTGAAGGTCTAATGAAATGTTTTCCCCGGTTTAAGCAAATCTTGCAGAATTGTATTATCCGTTTAATCCTAAGATAAATGTTAAAATTCTGCAAAATATTTTAAAACGTTCCTTATCTGGTGGATATGTGGTCAGCATTTTCACTTTGTTTTTGATGTATATATTACACGGAGAATTTAGTTAGATGGTCTGAATTTTTTTGTCAACTCATGTTCTCCGAATGGATTGTCTTCATAAAAAGACTATATTTTTCTCCGTTACTTTCCATGGTTATGTTAGTTTACGATTTGTTATCTCTAGCAAGCCATCTATTAATATATAAATATACGTTGTCTGCCGAAACTCAGAAATCGGCAATATCCTCCACTTGTTGCAATTAAAAAATTCTCGCTCGACACTGATTTTTCAGCAATCGGGTCAACAGCATAGCTAATATTATTATAATTCGAGTATTTTAGTATTTTATAATTAAAATATAAATAATTTGTAGCTTAACTTTCATTTTGTTAAATGAGAGAGCTTAATGGACCAATATTTGAAGAGGCTTAACTTCACAGAACCCTACTCAACAGATAATATATCATTATAATATTGTGCAATGAAAACTGTATGGGCAAAACAAAATTTTTATATTTTACTTCCATCAAAACTCTATTGGGTAAACGTGATGGATTTTCTTTGATATCAAATTCAC
The DNA here is from genome assembly GCA_947579665.1 of Sympetrum striolatum. NCBI lineage: Eukaryota > Metazoa > Arthropoda > Insecta > Odonata > Libellulidae > Sympetrum > Sympetrum striolatum. The sequence continues at coordinate 8,222,419 of OX388346.1, forward strand.
TGGATAATGATGTTTAATATATTACAATCACTTTTTAGTGATTCCACAAAACAAGTACCAAATTTTCTTTGGACAGCACCAAATTTAATGCTCGTAGAATAATCTTAGAAATGTTGGATGTGGCAACCTTTGCTTTGGTGAATACCTATCTTAGGCAACATTTCTTGCAAGAAATTTGCTCTATCGAATTTAAATTTATTCAATTTGCTATGAACGACCGAGAAATTTAAGGGATGTCGAAAGCTTTTCTGGATACAATAAACTGTCTTTCCAGAGTTAGCATCCTTTTAGAGTTTTTTCTAAAACACCATTTAAGTAATACAGCCTTTTAGCATGAGTGTGCGAATAAGTTTCGGACAAAAAAAATCGCTATTCCAATGTTAAAAGTATCCGTGAAGGCCCTGAATGAGCTATTTTGAGTACTTGAGGTATTTTTGCGCCCAATCTCAGCTTTTCCATTCGCCATTACCTATTCATGGGTTCGGAGTAAAGCGCTGCTATGCTTCCCGTACCTCGAGCAAAATACCTTTTTGGGAGATAGGCTTCCGGTCTTCTTTATCCGTGGAAGTCATAAAGTTTTTGACAGTTTTCTCGTTGCCATTTGTTCCCATTCATCCGATTTCGGTACTGACCTCGATCGGACGAACGGGATTTATCCTGACGGCTACCTCTTATTTGAATAACGAGCGATTCGGTATAAATATGCATACCCAAGTTGGAAAAAAACCAAAGGAAAACTCTCTTTAACGCTTGCATTCGGGATACATTTTTCATATCCCCGTTGTTTTTTAGCCTCGTACGTCTTCTGCATTCCCTTCTCCGAGCACTCGCTTTTCCTTCGATAACCTAGATCCCTCGTGTCCCATTCAATCCATTCCCCTTCTCTCTGCATTGCCCGTCTCATTTCTCTTATTCCCGTATTCAATAGGCTTCCGTCTTTCGATCTGACATAACGAAATCGAATTGCTTTTTACTTCTCTGGAGTGTGGGCGGGAATTTTAGCTAACTCCGCTCTCTCTGTTCTCATGCATGCTTAAACGCAAAAGAAATAGGGAACGGTATATCCCTCTAGACGAAGCTATTTATTCTTGCTGACTCCTGCTGAATTAGTCACGTTTTCAGACATATAATAATAGCAATAAAACGTCTCTATTCTGGCGAGATTGAGACTGAAAGACACTCTTTGCGCCTAAACCATCGTTATAGATTATAAAATAATTATATTAAAGAGATAGTAAGGCAAAGATGAGAAGAATTGAGGTTTTAAAAACCTTACGAGGTTCTTAGGGGAAAAAATGTTTCCACTGCAGGAAAACAGAGTGGGTTTGAACGCAAACCTGCCCATAGTAATAACCAAAATAAGAGAAGAAACACGACAAAAAATATAAATACATAATACACCAAATACATAATACACGAAATATATAATACACCATCGATGAGTGATACATCATTAAGTATAGTCAAGTTAACATTAGTTGAAATACAAGTGCATGAAAAATTAAAGTATGCAAAAATGCTATATCTCCCAATAAATTTTATTGCATACAATCCAGCTACCTGTATACGCATTCTAGGCTATTTATTTACATTCTGCAGTTTTTCTCCTGTTAAAGTATTGTGCGAAATTTATAATTAACCATTAGTCCTGAGACATTTTAATAGTTAGGCTTTCTTAGATTGGTTTTGTTTTGAATTTAGGCTAATTTTGATTTTATTGGTAAATCGAATTAATACTGACATAGTAACGGTGTAATTCCTTCATAAAATCCAAATCACCTTAAAATCCCTAACAGATAATTTGATTAAAATGATACTATTAATATCATTCTAATTTTAATCGGGAAGAGCTTATGTATTCTCCTATTTTTCTTGGGACTCTCATGAAAGAAAGAAAAATGAAAGAATAATAATTTGGTGGAACTGTGATATTCCTCCATAAAAATGTGTGTAACATCTGCTGCTTTATTATGATAAAGAAACTATCAAACATTCATAACCTCGAATATATACAGTATTGAACAGATTAAAAAAACTTTGTAAACTTCCCCAAGATTATCTATTTCGACCGGTTTCGCTAGGTTTCATCAGGCACATATAGAGCATCATACTAGAAACCGGTCGCAATAGATTATCTTGGGGAAGTTTACGAAGTTTTTTTATTCTGTTCTGTGATGGCCTTTCACCAAGTAATGCCTAAGCACATTGATTTTATTTATTATCTACAGTATTGCCTTGAGAAATAAATTTAGTATCGTAGGAATTCTTTCTCATATTTTCATCTCAGCGTAATTTAAAGAAATCAGCACTATCAATGAAAATGTATGCGGCGATATTTCCTATGAATAATCGCTACATTAATTCTGCAGATAGTACAATTTCAAGTTCTTCTGTAAAGTGCAGAAAAACATATAATCTATTTATCAATTCCGAACTCCATTTTATAGTCAGAGAGAAATCCAACTTGAAAATAATTGTTCATCTAAGTCTATTCATGGATAGCCTTTCTTCCTCTATTAAAAAGATGATTTAAGTCGATTATTCCCTCTTAAGAACGTGTAGGGTTATGGATCCAACAACAACGATCACAAGGGTAAGCATGTACAATCACTCATCTCCGTCATCCAAAAAAGAATTCTCAACGAAGCTCCCTGAATACAAAAACCGCATGTTATGGTGGCCTTAAAATTCACCGTATCAATAAACGCTGAATTCGCCGTTTGAGGCATCATTGTTCCTCCGAAATTTTATCCAGCGATTTAGCTGCAAATTCCCGGCTCTTATTCATGGATAATTACAATATCCTTTACACCACCTCTTCCCAAACAAAGCTAAAAATCCTCTTATGGGACGAATTCTTTTTCATCGTACGCCGCCCAATAGTAAAGGAAACCGCATCGAAAGAAGAGATAAAACATCAAAGAATAGTTTCGGTTCATCAATTCGACTCCATCCTCCGCTAGACACTCATTTGTTACGTGGGATAATCCGTGCGGCAGACACGGCTTTTACTCGGGAAACTCACGTTTCGGAGCCGTGTTTCATTTGTTTCCTCCGATATGGACGCCTTCTTTTTGTATGAGGCAAAAGTAAAACGAAATCAGCGGATCGCTCCGCTCGTTTGTTTTCCCGCTTCGCCGTGGTTTCGTCTCGTCGTGTTCATGTGATTTGACCTCTTTCTACGTGTATCTACCTAGTTCCTCGTTATTTTTTTTAAGGAGTACATATTTGCATCGTCGGTTCGTCCTGACATTTTCGTGATGCACGATTCGTATCAGTCCGTGTCTAGGAGTTGCTTTTCGATCTCCTTACGAAAGCCATTTCTTTCCCAAGACGTGAGTGACTAATACCTCTTATTATCGTATCTGTCCGATGCATGACTCCTGCGAAAATCGTATCCTTCGATTGAAAAGTTCAGTAAACGTGAATTTGAATAAAATGAGGATACAAATCTAAAATACACGTTAAGAGACACCTAAGAATTGCGAAAAAAATGATGGAGGGAATTTCTGTACCAGTTTTGCCAGTGTCCATACTTTGATTACTATGCTTTCCATGGTCAGAATTTATGTTACAGTTCAAGGTTTGATGATGCTATTGATGATTCTCTAAGCCGTTGCATAAAGCTCGACTCATGACTTATCATGATTGAACGTGAATATAGTGTACATTTTCTACTCCAAAAAAACTTTAATTGGAAAGGAAAAAATTTTCAATACTGCTCCGAACTACTTAAGTCAACAGCGACGGAGATGTGCTTTTTAGACTTAATATTACAGTCTAAAATAATTTGTAACAATTCATTTGTTTTTACTTGGTCATCCGTGTCTCCTAAACGTTTTCACATTTTAATTATATAATTTAATCTCTTCTTTCAGACGGAAATTTCAAAGATGGGCACTATTTGAAGCATATAAAGACTAGAGCTGTCTTTTGTCTAAAAATTGCGACATAGAAAACGATAAGCTCCATAATTATCACGAATTTAATCAGGTTGTATGCCACAAACATTCCGCCAGCATTACCTTACAGCATAATATCACAGTATTACATACACAGTACAGCATTATCGCACAAGGCCTACTGCTAACACAAGGAGGACATTCTCGTTTACAATCAAAATGAATCGTATCCAAATTGACAGAGCACAGTAGTAAACTTAGCTACCAAAATGTGTGACCTCAATCGCTTTGTTGACTCAAGGTGTATTCTTTGTTTCAGAGAAGGTAAACTTCCTAGGCTCATGTGAAGATTGATTATCATGGAAAACATCCTCACGTGCAAGATTCCTTTGAGGAAAGAATCTCTCTTACGCTGTCCGTCTGCTTCCTTTAGCCTCTCTCTGAAATACCAGAGTATACACTGTATTTCTTTCGCGGCAGTTTTTTCTTCAATATCGTTTAACCAAAGGCTTTCTGGTCTTTCCGTCTCGTCTTGGAGATTTTTTCCCCTCTGACGCTGCGAGACGTTGGTAGCGTCTGTTAAGTATTGTATCGACCGCTCGCCTCGAAAAGAACGCGAATACCTAGCGAAGAAAAGAAATAAACGTTCGGAGCTACCGTTCCCACATCGATATTTGTAAAATTAACGAGCGGATGATACATTTTCTCGAAGTCACATTCCGATTTTCGATTTTTATTCGTCGGTAGCTGTTTTCGATACGTCGGCGGCGAGATTGCTGAAAAATGTTTGGTTGAAGAGGAACGGATTTATATTCCGCCGTGATTTTGGAGGTGCGAGAATTTTTTGTGGCCAAACACCGCATCCAATCGCATATCTCTCCCGACTTTCCGACGAATAATGACCATAATTTTTTATTTCGTATTTTACTTTTACCGGAGCATTCAATTTTCCGCGCATTGTATCCGTTCCTTTTTTTGTGAAGCTTTTTTATTTTTTACATCCGTATCAATTTTGGCGCGGATTTAAAGGGAATGTGAAAGAGTAGTTTCTAAAGATTTGGAAGAATAATGATGCACGGTTATCTCCGAGTTCAATATAGATCTTTAGCCATTCAGGTGTAGAATACCTTTGAAGAATTCATGTCATATTCTGGTAGAATATCTTTTAACCCTTCAACTGCTCCCAATACGATCTCGGTATTATTAATTTGTCGATTCCTTTAAATTTATTTCGTCGGTTGATTCCAAAAAAATTATACAAATTTGACACCAAAATTGTATCTCATCCAACTAAAATTTAAAGCAACTGCTACTATTAAACTACAAATCTGAGAAGAAAATTTATCTATGTGAAAGACAAATTTTCAAAATATTTGCTCAGTTCATGGTTTAATTCGTTCGATATGTTTTCATATAGATTAGCTTTCAACGCTATATCCAAAACTATTTCTTATAATACCTGCTGGAATAGATTTAAAACACCATAAAATTCGTAAGATTTTTGTTGTAATTTTTGTTGTTTAATATTTATTTTACTATCTTGGTGAAATCTGTATTTTCTGTCATGGCCAAGTAGTTGGTGTGGCAACTGTTTATTTTAAGCAGACAATACCGAAATGATACTATTTGGAAAACGTTGTCATTATTATTATAAATCCTTGCAAATAGGCCACAAGCCTAGAGGCAAGGTCACCACAAGTGAAATTCATATGAAGGAAACACTCTACATGTATAACACACGTATAGAAAACATATATAAAACATAAAAAATACTATGAAATCTGCAACATATTTGTTATTGTTTCATAGAAACAATTCTTGAATTATTAATGAAACATTACGAGAAAAATCAATTCCAGCACAAAAAAGGACAAAACTTAAAATCATGGACGAATAACTATCGTCGGCTATTTAAATTTTCATGAGAATCTTTCATCGCAATTTCATGCGCAATGTATGTACATATATCTGCATGATGTAAAATGGAACTAAGCAAGTATAAATAAGTGCGTTATTGAGAGCAGTTGTAAATCACGCGGAGATCGAGAAAATATTTGGAACTCGGACTCTATGAAACGAGATAGATTGGACGCGCGGCTCAACGTTAACGCAGTTAAAAGTTCCGAATCGTTAAGTGATGAATATGAGGGAAGCGATGTCATTCATTCCGTCGATTTTCAATTTCAATGGTGAATCAATACCGACGCAGTGCAGTTTATTCTCTCTTGATGCGATCCTTCGTAAAACAATTGCTTAACCATCTTTGTCTTCGTATTTAAACTACTAAAATGTATTCACTTTATGGAAATTCATGCACATGATTTTTATGAATTCATACAGAAATTCAAACACTGTTAAACATAAATTACTAAAAACCTTTTTTTGGCTGTGAATAGATAAAAAACGGGGCATTTTCCAGCCTTGCTCCGTAATTAATGTTTTCAGTTTCTGATATGATTGGATTCTTATACTGTTTGTTTTAATTTTAATATTGCTTTGAGTAAGGTTTACTCTAAATTTTTCCATAAAATATCGAAAAGAATGTGTGATCACGAGTGAAAATCAATTAAAATGAGCTTAGTCCGTAGTTTAGACAAGCGAACGAAGCACCTCATTGGATTTGAGTTCTTCTGCAAAAAATGTTCCAATGGAATTGCACGTACCTTCGGATATTTCATCCTCACGTTGAGCAGATTTCAGTCTCGTACAACGCAATATTTGAGTTAATATCAGCGCTGATGAAAATGGGTTCGGGACTTAAGTTTTATAAATCGGCTTTGAACGAACGAAATAAAAACCCTCCCGTCGAAACTGGTCGCCAGTAGGATTCGAGAGGGATCATAAGAGCTTCATTTGAATAGCAAAAGCAGAAATTTGCTTCCCAATCCGTTATTATGGCACACCGGTATTAAAGGCATTGAATAAGTGGAAATGGTGGTCTCTGACACAATTGGTAACGGACGGTATCGGAACCAGGCTCAATAGTAAACCCAATATCATTATAGTATCCGGTTTCTTACGCAGCTTTTATTATTATTTAGCAATCGTTATGTTGCTGATAGCGAGATTAAGTAGCAGTAGTGTTGTTAGAAATGCTTCCACAGCTGAGGTCATTTCGCACATCCGACCCAGGACCGCTTTCACCATTGCCAAACGCACTACACACATACGCTCCCCAAGATAAAATTCATCCCTTTTTTCAAATGGCAATTTTGCTGTCATTCATTCTTTTTTAAGGTTTTGAATTCCTCTTTTTGTTTAAACTCCTAAAACCATTCCAGAATGTTGACAAATTTAGATCATGGATCGATTTCTGAGAAGATCGAAATGTCTCTATAATTGAATAACTCAGATCTTTCAGTTGACATCACTCAGTTTTCATCTAAGTCCAGAAGAAGCTTTATGAGAGAGAAGTATAAGGATTTTGTGAAACAAGTTTGACTGGATTCTCCGTTGACAGTTCCTTTTGTAAGATAGAAAATCTAGATTCCTCATGAATCGCTGAAAAAAGACGGATCACCAAAAATATTCCCTTCTTTGTTTGAACTCCCATTCATCACAAAGGTTATGCGTTATTTCAGATGATGTCGTTCATCAAAATATAAGTTGCCTACGTAATGCTAATCACTCAGTCGATGCATTCTCCCCAAATATTTGATGCGAGCCGTGTTTTGATGTGCTCTCGTTTTGTCGACTGCAGCCGTTTTCACGAAAAATTACATTTTGCGAGATTACCGTTGCTAATCATTTCAGCCGACGCTAATACAATGTAATCCTGCAAACTCTGATATCGGTATGAGCTCCTCATTTCAATGAATGCCTCCCGACCGAGGGGAATGTCGCATTTTTGGATCCCTGTTATTCCATAAGAGATTTGTGGAGTGAATATAATATATTCTTCAAAGTAAACTGTAGTTCTGGAACTGGAACGAAATTAAGGTCTACGTAGAGTTGCTGGTTATTTCAGAGACAAATTAACTCTGCAACAGACCAACACTATGTACGCCCTGCAAAGGATATAGAAATTTAAAGTCTTTCTTAGAACTTAAAGATCACCAATATCAATTTCGTTGATTCATCAATGTACGCCAAATAAACCAATTCCATCGATTTATGTAATGATTCATAATATAGCTGATGATACATTTTTTCGATCAGTACGTGCCAGCCACCACGGTCCTTGAATGGGAAACAATATCTCCCGAACGTGTAATGGTTTTGCCTTAGGAAGGTTTGATTGCTTGTCTATGAGGAGATGGCGCATACGTGGCTGTAACGCCTATTTTAAATACGGTAACTTTGAATTGCTGTTAGGAAATCGCATCTATTTTTGAGGTAAATGCGATAGCTCTGCAATTAATCAATAACCAATGACTGGAATATTTCATGACAAAATAACCAATAGTAGTGACTTTAGATGGACATGAGTTCTATAACTTATAATCCTCCTTTTAAGTATCTAAAAACAAAGAATGAGTGGAAGCTTATAGAATGCAAAAACCGAAAAGAAGTTCAGCACCCCCCGCAATGAAGTAAAAAACAACTCTGCGGAACGTCAGAGGAAAGAACGGAGGTCCACATGTCAAAGAATAGAGATTCGGCGACCTGAGAAGAGAGGCACCAAAAACAAATGACGGACGCTTGACCCTTTCGGACGGCAATCATCCTGGCCAGATCATTGCGCGATCGCCGGAATGCGCGGAACGGATCCCCTTTTATCGGCTGAGGACCAAAGTAGAGGAAATTAAGAGAAAGTCTCGAGTCCATGCAAAAAAGGATGCAAAGCGCCAATCCGCCGAAATTCAATACTATTGTTGCCCCGAAATGCATCCGTGAGAGTCACGGTTCGCGTCCGTCGAAATTTTAATCATAGCGCTCCCTTTCCTTTGCGCTTACTAAATATTAGAGTTTTTGACTAATAGATTAGGAAAATTATAAATCGGGGGTAACATACCTACGCCTACTTGAGGATCCAACGGAAGTATATATCGTATTACTCTAAAACGATGTCGAACAGGACATTAAATGAAATTTCAAGCGGATTAAAGTAGTCCTTAGACGAAGCGAGAATTGCTTACGCAAAAACAGATAGCGAAGCTGCAAACTCATCTCCAAATTTCAGTATTAAGTACCTAAACGAACGCTTTAGTTTCCTAATTTAGGAAAACTAAATTTTTTATATTGAAGATTCATTACTTTGATATGAAAAAGAAACAGCGCAAGGATTTGTGACTTTTTTTATTCTGTTTTAGTTTGTGTTTGTACCTTACATGTTGGAAGAAAGAATTAAAGTAAGGGAATTAAATTGAAAAAGTGTCCGTTTTCCATGTTGGTAAAGAGATTTAAATTAAGAAGTATCTAAATTAGCCGTATTAAATAGTGCTTTAAGCAGAATATGAGTTTGCAAGGAATAGCTACAGACAACATTGATGAAAGTAGTAAGAATGTTATGAATTAGGGAAATTTTTATTGCTAATATCGCTCCTATGGCGAGCAGATCGTCCTGTTTTGGTTCCATAATAACTTAAATAATTTACTACGCATACACATTCAACGGTTATCTTTGAAAATATAGGAATAGTAGTGCTGTAGCTGTGATTGTATATTCAATGCTGATCTTTAATATTAAAAAGTTACCATCAAATAATGCTCCATAAAAACATCTAATTTTATCCGAATCATTTTGTGATACTTTTGGAGATAAATAGCTTGCGATTCGTCTAAACTTTGCGTGATGCGAAGTTCCTTAAAAGTGTCTCGACGCTCTCCGATCTCGAACGGTTTGTTTTCTCTTCGTGTTCCCACCAATCCTCATCACTAGAAGCGCTTGAGCACCTCTGGGTCTATGGAAATTTTTGCTGAATCCTCTTTAATGGCTGCCAACGTATTCGTCAATGAATCTGCACTCTTGATCCGTTGTCACCTATACTACCTCACGATAGGCTCATGTTTATTTCACGACCGACAATAACACGTCAACGCATTTCTTGTGCAAATTGCACCACCGAAGCAATGTTATTTTACTGACTTCAGCGTGTCATTTGCTTTGGGTCAGCCGAGGTTTCCACAGCTAACTATAGGCTCTCTCACGACATACCGACTCATAGATGATGCAAGCTCGTTCCACCACACCACGTTTCACGCACCGCTTCCCGTGATGGCGTTTATACACGGGGAATAGTTCCGTGCATTCCGAGTGACGGGTTAAAAAACAATGCACCAAGGTGTGTGCATTCGGTCCTGAGTTCAAAACGCTCGCGATTAGAGGTGGAGATGTATTCAGCATTCGGAATGATCTACGCCGGGTATTTAACTCGGTGCATGAATTACGATATCTGGATATTAATTCCTGAAATTTACATGTCCTAACAAAAGCAAAAATTTGATTATAATTAAACATCTATCGTATTAATTGCTCTAATAAATCGGTGCGCTCATAATTAGACCGCAAATCTGCTGTTAATTATCAGTAATTTGTTATTGAATTGTCTGCTTGTGGCAGATCTATAGTTTTGCGATAAATTCAAATGAAAAACGTTCATGCTGCGATTAAAAATAAATTCAAAATTGATTTTCGTTGTGAAATCGTGTTCCCGGTCACATCCTCATCAACACATTTGCTTAAACAGAGATTAAAGGTTTTGATTATTTATCTAAATATAAAAATATCCTAGAAAGGATTCTGCTAACAATATATGGCTTGATCGATTTAAAAACGTATATACGTTTATATATCGATAAGTTTTTTGACCTTTGAATAGGATATTTAAGTCTTTAGGAGAATTCTACCAATACATTATATTCTTGAAACGAATACCACTCGAAGCTTTGTAAGGAGTCTAGTATATCGTTTAATTTATCGCTGCTTTCTTATATAAGTAATCAACGCGAATTCATTCATCGTCATTTCGTTAATATTTGGGAGGAGCCCATGGTATCCAAATTCTTTGCTTATCACTGTGTCCAATTCAATAAGAATTTATAAGTACAGTTAATTAATATTACTCTATTTTTAGCAATAGCATGTACTCGGCTTTTCGAATATTTAAGAAAGTTTTTCATATTTAACCAGAAATCTCACAATATCCAAGACTTGTGGAACACATGATTTTGATATGAAAAAGGAATAAGAATTTAACACCTATTCCTGATTTTTAGACTCCCAAAATAAAGCATTGATCAAGATCCTTTTAAGCTGTTTCTTTCCTTGAGTTTTAAGTTAAAAAATGTGAATTTATCATGTGGAAATTTTGGAGGCAAGAAAATTGAAACACTTGAATTCCATGAATGAAGAAATCCAACTTAAACTTAACTGAGAACGATGAAAATTATTCATTTTTAAAAGCTTATTTCTGAAGGTTTGTCTCTTACCTAACTCCTCTGGCATTGTTTCATTAAATTCCCCAGTCCTGAGGTAGAAAAAAAAACACTTTATACTATTTTAGGCAATTCGAGGACCGAACTCTTTCAAAATTTCTTCCATCAAACATTTAAATTTTGGTATTAAAAGTTGTGACATAAGAACACAATGTGGTATACTAAGGGTGAGGAGAGTTCAATGGCACATTGACTTTTATCTTTGTTTCTTCGCTAGAACCTTTACACTCAATCTGATCTGATTAATATATAATCCAAATTATTTTACGAAAAATGTTTCAGATGCATTAAAAGCTATAGAAATTAAGTAAATAATAAAGTCGCAACTCTGGTCATGCTCATCACAAGATCAATTTTGGAATGATGAAGCAATGTTTTCTCCAGTATCTGATATTTTTCTCAACCGTAATTTAGTCTTAAGTGATATTTCATTGGGGAGAATTTGGATTAAATCGGTGTACACCGCTAATCAGCAATTGAGCTCAGCTTTACCGTAATGAACGAATCGGCGTAATCGATATCATTCAGCCCAAATTTGCACGCAATTACTAATAACAAATCGCTCCGTTGGAAATTCATCGGGATTCGCCAGCATTTTCGCTCGCTAATCACCAACAGGAAAAAAAATAATCCCCTCGCTTCTACACAGTTCCCCCGCCAAGGAGACATCCAAAAGGGACCCGCATATATATTCCACCGAAAAAATCAGAAGAATCATATCCGAACGACGTGTATAAAGCGTGCAACGCGACCGGAATCCTGACAAAAAGTTACCGATGTAAATGGACCCGACGAATTCAAAAAAAAACCTTGCGGATGGAGGGAGGGATAGAGAAGGGATATCCATACGGACTTTTTTTGAAAATCCCGAATGTTTTTGGGATCGGGGACGGGAACTGGGGAAGAGGAAGCGTTGATATAAATGAGACGGAATTGCAGCGGTGGCATATTGAACCAGAAATTCTTTCTTCCTTCTCTGGAGAGAGGGGGATCGAATTTCTGCACTGCAAAGAGGGAGTAGAAGAAGAGGGGGAATGGATTTGACGGGTGTCACACAGATTGTAAATGACGTATTGATTGAAAGAGTGGAGTAATGACGGGGAAAATAGTGGAGACGCATATTATACGAGGCGAACGAACGCTAAAGATATGGTTTGGCGTGTGTGAAATAGAGACGGACTGAATTGGCCCGGATTTAGATCAAAATAACCGTGCATTTGACGTCGAATTTTATAACATAAAGAAAAAGCACTTTTGTTGCAAAGTTCACTAAGCTGATTCAAAACATTGAAAGCATATTTGAACTTTTTATGAGGAACCAATGTCAATATTATAGATTTATGTTCTCTCTCGTGCAAGTTTTCCGAAACATATTTCAAGTTAATATCAATGAAGACAATTTAATGTTGATTTTTTCCTTCTTGAAATATTCGTGATAGTATCTAAATAGGAGAAATGTCGATAATTCAGAACAATTCTTTGCCAACTTCAGCGATGCTAAATTAAGCAAGCGTCATAAACTCTTTCTGTTGATTGTCTCTATTTCTATCTAGTCTATGGAACCCAGAGATCAAATTTGCATTTAATGGTATTGCGGGTATTCTGATCCTCATTAGAATTTTAAGTTAGTTTCCAGAAAATATCCATTGATAATTATAATTATCAATGCATATTTTTTCTAATACTTTTCTCTTTTAATTTAATAATTTCTCATTCCAATCTCCTATTATAATTGGAGTTAATATCTTTCCAATCAAAATTTTAAGCGACACTAACGACACCTCGATTTCTTTTGCTTTAACAAGTAAGCCTCGATCGTCTCATTAAAAAATCAGTTAAATTCCTAAAGCCGATATTATTCATAAGTTTTTACTTCTATCGAAAATGTTTGGCTTCCAAAGAACTTTGATGATTTAACATTCAGTAAAATTGTGAACCAAAAATAACTTTGACAGCTTCGAGATATTGGTAAACAGTATTAACGAACGTATAAAGCCTCGGAAGATATTGAAACTGTTGAATTTTTAAGTACTCTTGAATTGATGAAATTTTAAACAACTTTAAACAGCGTAGTAATAACACGCATGTCTATTTCTGGGGTTGATTTTGAACATTATAATGGAAATCATTAGAAGTTATTAAATTATCCAGCATTAATCTAATGCACGTGCATGGTATATAAATGTATTACATATTGTTTATTATTTATACATTATTATTATTTATAAATATTTGACTGCGTCCAATGCACTCCACTTGTTTGGAATAGAATAAAATATAGACCGCAACTTCATTCTGAGATTAATTCCGTATGTACGCGAGGAAAGCGTTCGATGCCGCGAGGATTTAGATTTATCTCGGGAGGATTTAGAGATATGAAGATACACATGGAGAGAGACTGGTGAGAGATGCGGTTAGCTGCTAGAGGAGGTTCGGAAACTGTTGCAGAGGAAGGGGTTTTGAGGTGTACACATATGTGAGGAAGTTTGATGCAGCTACAGATGGAGTTTGATTAATGGGAATTGAATGGCGGAAAAGGGATGAATGGGACACCTCGTGTCGGGCGAAAAACGCTGGGGATATTGGGTTGTGCGATGTGTTGCGGAGCCAATGATTTCCATTACGTTCGGGAGGCACATCCGTCGCCAAGTAAGTTGGTTTTGGAAAGCAGCGTCGTGTTCGACGAGTTACCTCGCGGAATGCATCAGGAAAGGCGGCTGGAGATGAGTCTAGCGGTCATTTTAATGCGTTCTTCGAACATCAAAGCCGTACCCCAAAATAATGGGAAATTGATTGTTTACTACGTAATCTATACTGTTCTACATAAGGTGATGGAATAGTATATCCAGGCGTAAACACTTTTGTAATCCGAATATGTGCAGCACGTGGGGATATTTTTTAAAATATTCATTTGACCTATAAATTTCAATGCAGTACAGCTAACTCTCCTTTGTGAAGTTGTCGATTTCCAAATGAAATGATGATAAAGGAAGTAACGTATTCCGAAGATGAAACTTTTCAGACAGAATTATTTTTTTATTTTCCTATTTATTGGAATGAATTTGCAAATAGAGAACTAGTGAATTTCCTTTGATCTACTTACCGTGAGACATCAACCAGCTAAATATCTGAAAATGCATTTTCTTTTATATTGAGGCTTCTTTATGCGTACTTTATTAATTTGGCAACATATTGAACCGGAAGCAGTCGTGGAAAATTTGTAACAGGAATATTCGTATATCTAGAGAAAATCGTCCGGCGATTTTTTTTGTTTCAAAAATGTTACCCATACGGTACCGAAAATCACGTAAATGGAACTCGTTTGACTAATTTAAATTCAATATTTCCCTGCATGATGTAGTATATTTTAAAAGAATTTAATACCTCTGAATTCTAAGGAAATGCTAACTGCACAATCCCCATTGCTGAAACATTTTCCAACATTGAATGATTTGTAGTGGTACGAAGTGGAATAGGTACTTTATTTGCTAGTACGTAAGCTAGTAGTAAAATCGAACCTTAAAATCAAGGCCATATTACTTATGATTAAAGACGAAAACGTCTATATTCTCATTTTTCATTGAAAAAGAAGTCCGCTGACAAAATCATGACAAATATTGCCAGCCCTTTCTCAGGAATAACTCCAAAAAAGCTAAAATTAGTTTCCATGCATAAATTCCTCGGGGTGTGAGATGATTGAGAATGAGGGGCAAACAACCACTTTTAATAATGAAGAGCCTTAGGTGAGGATGCGGAAGGGAAGATTGGATGGAATTTTGAAGACGGAGAGAAGATGAGAGGAAAAAAAGAGGAAGATTTAAATTTCGGAGATGAGTCGAAAGTGCGACGTGTCTGAGAAAGAGAAATTTTCAGGTATTTAGAGGCATAATGAGATGTATCGGAGATGTAGAGTGGGCGTTATGCCTTTTGGAAAAGATAACGTGGAAGGAAAACTCGTCGGTTTTAATGCATGCGATCAAGAGAGAGAGAAAAGGAAGTTTGGAGGGTTGAAAAAGTTTTCAGTAAGGTTCGAGAGAAAACCGGAAAACGACGGGACATATATTTGAAAGGCAATTTCGGAAATTCGAGGACACTTTAAAGGCAACAAAAGGATTTGATTTCTTCCCGCATAATTAAGGACTCGATTAAAGACTTTCACCAGAAAGTTTAGTGGGGCAGAGGACAGCGCGTCAAGCTCAGAAGATGTGACCTTTAAAAGTTAGAGATGTTCATCAAAACCTGCTTCAACTACGTTTAAACCGTAATTTAATCCTTAAATTTAAGTTTTCGATAAATAAATCGTAAGTGAATTTTAAAGTCTTAAAATAACGAGAGCACGTAGCATTGCGTATATTTAATCCTTCAAATGAAAAGTCAAGCGTTAGATTGTATCTGTATGCTTAAAAAAACATGTGCATAAATGAATCATCCACTAAAGTTTGAGATAAAACGTTACTCAACCATAATTTTGTATATATAATTAATATTTGATTAAAAATAAAATTAATGTATTATAGAAAGCAAATGTTCAATGTGCAACTTGACAGTAAAGTAGTGATTTCTATGGATGATTAATCCTTTGGAAAATATTTTTATACGCTATTAGTTGAATTGCACATCTTATGATGTATAAATTGACGTTTTAAATAAGTATCAACTGTAAAAATGGTATCTTAATAATCCTATTTTATGATGATTAAAGACATACTTCCTCTGCTCAAAGAATGTCTGAATGTAAATAAACAGCAAAAGTTATCGGTGGTGTTTACCCGAATTTCCTGAGGGTTTCCTTAAAATCACAGACTGTTCGCTTAACGATAACAGTTTTTCGATACTTGGCGAGTCAAAGAGGAACCTCCAATAAAAATGAAATGTCATTCGCTTCCAGCCCTCATTGGTAGGTAGTGTATTCCATCCACTTCCAAAAGTCAGAGAAGTATCGATCCATGCTTTCCCTTTCATTGCTGTAACTAATATCGGGAAAAGACAAGGGTTTTCCCGATACGTACCTTTCCATCCGACATTTTTGCGTAACCCTGAACTTTGGTCGTTCAGATTCCAAGTTGTCGATACAACGAAAAAGAAATTCACGTGAAATTTTTCTCCCGCCCCTGCAAATTCACTCCCCGAGAGTCAACGCCGTAATAAAGCCGTAATGAATTCCTTCAATTCCCTTTTAATACTTTGACCATTTAAATAAAGTCGCGCTCTTTTTCAACGGCTTCTCCCGCCAGTGATTGATCAACCGCTTCCAATTTACGGGTTAATATTTTCCGCGGAAGATTAAAAAATGTCCCCAAGGGAGGTTGAAGTTTGAAAATAAAAAGGAATTGACTTGAAAAATTAATCAGGAATGAAATTAGCGTGGTAGTGTGTGCGATAAAAAACCATGGTGAATATAAAATGAGGGGGGGATAAAGGTATTCCAGCGGCAATAGCCTCCATTGGGCCCACTCTCACCATTTTCTCTTTTGTTTTGTCGAAGATGTCGGATGACGACCGAATGTCGCTCACAACGGCCGTGAGCGACGAGGAGGAAGGCGACTCCGCACACAATTCACCCTACCGTGGCGGAGGAGGCGGCGGAGGAGGTAGCGGTGGAGGAGGCACGGGATCCCGGGCGGCCGCGGGGACTGCCTCCGCTTCGTTCAATTGCACCGGCGCCGTGCGGAAAGCAGGGTGAGCACCCCCCCCCCCAAGGAGCTCATCACTCTCCGAATAATTTCCAACTAAGCCCTAAGATATGACATCATTAACGAGCATCGATTTATTGGAAATGATAGCGCTGCCGCTAGGGTAGTTGAAATTTCAAATCTAGATTTTTTATTATGAACTATTATGGTTTCTTGTTAGATGGCTAAAAAAATTGTTGTTAATATAAGATATGATGCAAACTAAAATGTAAAATAATTGTAAAAATACCATTTTGGTTCGTTCGTAAAACAATCATCAGCTCAAACTAGTGTTTACCTAAATTTAGTCGAAGCCGGACGTTTATTTCATTAAATATTGCAACATTTTCTATGAAGTGATTTTATTCTCTCAAATAATTTATTTTTTAAAGATGATATATACTTATTCACAAATTTATTTCGGAACAACTGGTTTCGGCAACATAGCCATCTTCAGGTTCATAGAACATAGATTTTATTGTAATTTAATTCAGCGAAGGCTTCGTCAATGGATTGCATTTTGTAGTTTATAGTTTAAACGTTATACAAAAGTAAGAATTCGAGAAACAATTTCCGTTGGTGTTCAAAAATTTCAATTAAATGGGTTTAATTATGTTTAAATCCAACCCGCATTCCACAAAAAATTTGAACTCTTAAAAAATTTAACAAATCTCGAGGTTAACCTAGGAATTGATTAAAAAATGCCTTTCTATGGTCCATGCAGAAAATGTTAACATTTCTTTATTCAAAAGGTTTGTTTTTATTTGAAAGTAATATGAAATCGAAGTACAAATATCTTGTCCTAAAGTATTTACGCTCCTGAGAGCTAAAAACTACGCCAATGTTTCGTAAATTTCAAATAATTACTTTTATTATAGCATTTGATACTTGATTATATTCCAGTTCAATTCAATCAAAATTTCCTATACTCCGATACTTTTACAAATTTGGTGAATATGAATTTTCCAGAATATGAGTTATATGGTTCGATAAGTAATTTATCGAATAATGAATTTTCTGGAGAAGATTAGATTTCCCTTGGGTCCTCGAAACAAATATAGGCTCGAAAAAATATAGGCCTACGTTTGATCCGATTCTCTGATTCTTATTGACAATCTCTCTCTATAGATAACTAACAAATACTCAGGACTGCGTCCGTGGGTCCAGTCCTTGTTCTTCATGAGAGATTAAAAGAGAAACAAAACAGCAATCTCAGTGAGGATCGTAAAATTTTTATCGAAAGGTTCCTTAGGATGCGGTAGGAAATTGCATCCATTTTCAAAATTGATAGTTGAGTCAGAGGGTGGAAAAACGATAAGCTTTCTGGAATGATTAGATTTTTCTCGACTTCCCCTATCTCGGCTGTTTTGCAATCGTTATGGGTTTTTAATCCTCCTGTTTTCGTTTCCAATGCCTAGGGCCCGCCGTGTTTCCAAATAACCACTATCATAATAGAAGGGAATATTTGAAACTCGAGGCAGAAGCAAGTTACCTTTCTGAAAAATAAATACCGGTACATCGATATTTTCTTTTGGTTTAAGTAAAGCACGCGAGAGATTGCTGTGCTGTTAAAAACCTTCTATTTTTTATCTAAAAGGGCTTTTTGATTCTAAATGGGCCACAATTTGCGATATCAACTTCAATTATTGTAATTAGCTATTCTTATGCCGTAAGTAAAAGATGTCGTTTTTTAAGAGTAATAAACATTTCACTATCTCTCTCTGAAACAAATATTTCTTCTGCTGCAAAACAAATGGAGGAGTAACTTGGCGCGATAGTCAATTTTAAGCTAGAAAATTATACAAGATATGGTTATATAACTTATAAAGATAATAAGTGACGAAGAAATGTTTTTAAATATCTTTAGCTCTCATAGAAGATGAAAAATGACCGCTTTATCACCGTAACTCTTCTAGTTTAATATTAGCAATCTCATCCTATTTCAAATTTTGTGTTAATGAGGTAAATTGCGTCCTTCCCTCCCATTCATCTCTCCTCTCTATCTTTTAAAGTTTCAGAATTTAAAGCAACTTATAGCTATTTCTTATATTTACACTTTACCCTTTTCTCACTAAAACTTTCAATGATGAAAGTTCCTAACACTTTCCCCTTTCGTTGATTTGGCACATTCTTCCTTTTACTGCCAGACATTGTTGCGCTTAACGTATTTATCTGATAAAAAGTACAAAAATATAGTCCTTCCATGACTTCATATCCACAATTGAAATGCTCCATTACAAAGCGGACGCATTTCAATTCATGAAACATGACCATAAACTGGTAACACGTGTGCTTTTTATAGCAAGAACAACAGTTTAGCTGAGAAAGAATTCCACGCAAAAATATCGTCAAAAACTAAAGAGCGGCGCACGTTATTTCCGTAATTTCGAATGTTTTTAATCCTGAAATTATCTCTCCGCGTAAACCAACCCCATCACCCAATAATACTCCACCCTTTCATCCCCACACTTCCTACAAACAGTCCTTTTCGCTAATTTATCAGCATAAGATAATCCCGTCGAAATATTTTGGCATTTAACTTCTGTCAACCCTTGTTCCGTTCGCACCGAAAATCCGTCGATTTGGACGCCCTGTTTTGGGCGTCGCATTCAAAGAACCCAAACTGCTCCCCTTCAAAATAAAACCGGATCTCTCCGGGTTCAACATTTTACCTTTTTTCTCGCGGAAAAAATGTTTTTCAACTCCTCGCATTATCCTTTCTAACCTCCCTCTCTCTCTCTCTCTCTCTCTCTCTCTCTCTCTCTCTCTCTCTCTCTCTCTCTCTCTCTCTCTCTCTCTCTCTCTCTCTCTCTTTGAGTTACCTGTTCGTTTTTTCTTTTCTTCTCCTCCTTTATCCATCAGATTATCTCTTCTTATATTTTACCTATTCTCCTCGCTCTATCCGAGTCCATTTAAAAAAATCTTTTTCCTCCTTCAATCAATCAATTGGTAGCTTCTCCTATCAGGAGGTTAGCTCCCATGGATCTCCACTCTTCTACTTGCTTTCCTTTTCATTTCCTCGTATTTGTTAATTTCAGTCCAGTTCTTTAAATTGTCCAACCATTCCATCCTTGGTCTCTTCCTTTATGTCCATCCTTCCAGCGCTGTCACTCTCCCCTGATGGATCCCCTCAGCACGTCCCACGTATTTCCACTTTCTTGCGTTCACTAGGCTATTCACCTGCTTCCTATTCTTCTCCAAACTTCTTCATTTGTTATTTTATCTTACCACTTAATTTTCAAAATTCTTCTGGCAAACCATGTGTCCAATGCCTTTACACTTTTTTCCATACTTTTTAAGATGGTCCATGTCTCGCACCCACACAGGAAAACAGGCCAAACATAACACCTCAACATTTTCAGTTTGAATTTCGTGTTGATCTCTCTTCTCATTAGATCCTTCTGTTTCCAAAATTGTTCCTCCTTCGCATATATTCCTACAGCTCTTCCCCTCCAAATTTATCTATTTTTTCTCTTAATTTACCCTCACCCTCTCTCTCCTCTCTTTTCTATTATTTTCTTCCTCGAGATCACTCTTCTTCTTCTTTTTTTTCCTCTTTTCTCTTTATATTTTATCTTTCTTTAAATTGTCCTCTAAACAGCATATTCCCATTATTCGGCAGCTCTTCAATTACTCGTTAACAGTTGCTCAACAGATATATTTTAGCTTGAAACAGATAATAATATTAGCCATGGATCGATAATTTACTTTCATCTTTAGTTTGAACACATTTCCTAACATCATTCCCTTTGTCTTTCCATTCATCTTCACTCTTCCTTACGATTATTTTCTATGGAGAACAAACTCTCTCCTTACAACACCCATATACGACGCACAGTTTTCATATTAAAATCCGTCTTCCCTTCCTTTTTATATAAGGATTAAGCGTAAGAGGGCATTGTACATTCTCAATATCTCCCTTTGAAAAAGATCGTTTTCCCTCGCCTCTTTCTCCCCTCTGCTTCTCAACCTCTCAATTTACTTCCCTCCTTTCCGCTTTTTCGATCCACTCCTTATTCTCCTCCTTGTTGTTACCTCTTTTTCCCTCTGCTCTCCCAAGACCTCTTTCATTTTTTTGCTTCAGTGGGAGGTAACTCGAAAGGCTGGAAGAATGATAGTTTCTTCCTGCAACTAGTCGTTCAGCAACATATATTACGGCCTTTTTTGTGCTTTGTGTGCTTGCTTCTCTAGTAATCCTTACGAATATTGCCACTTTTTTGCTTCCTTATGAAACAGACCTTTTTAATCTAAAAATTATGTATTTGTAAGTCAGAAGCAAGCGGTGTCTCCGACCAATTTTTTGGAAGGATTTTACGTCATCCTGCTGTTTAAAATTGCAAACAAAATGTATGCTGTTCTTGTGGAAAATCTATTAACATAAATTCATATTTACTTATATCTGACTTTTTAGTCTTTTCTACTGACATTGTAATTTTTAGATCCATAGGAGATTTTTTTAATTAAATCAACGTCTTATATATAATCTTCACCGTCTCTATTATTTTCCTGTTTTATATCCACATCATTTACTTATTTACCTTTTCCAATATAATACCACACTTTCTATCGTTTTGAAACACCATTACGTCTAATTAAAATATGAAACTAGAATTATTCTCTGAAGGCCTTCAGCCAAGGAGTTCTTCACACCTTACTTCTTCAAGCACTTCGTTCTGGTTATTTAATGTTTCTATATATGTAATATTTTGATGATTTTAATATTTCTGTAAATAATTAACTTTACGTACTTGACTTCAGAGGTAAGATGGGTTTAACGTCGCCGAATAAAAGGTCATATAATGAGAATTTAATATAAAATCTACTTAAATATTTTAGCTCTTGTGTTCTCAGCTCATTTTCTTTTTAATGACTGGCATTTTGTTTGGATAAATATCCCTAACATAGTTTTGGATAGTACTTTTCTGTATAACAAATATTATATAGAGATAGCTATAATTTATACTTTTATTTGTTCCTCAATCATCATTTGTCCTCTTATCTCGAAGACTAAAATCTTTCTCTTTCGCATTATTGAACTCGACGTTTGAGCCTCATCTTCATTAAGAGTTCTCCCTTTTAATTCTTCATTACTTAAACCTTTCCGTTTACCCTCGGGCACATCCATTCTCCTCGAATGCCTCGCTTACTTAACACTATTTATTTAATAACTTTCCCTTTGTTCAGTCTTACACCCATTACGACTCATCCATTTCTTCCTTATCTCTTCACTTCCAACACTTTCCCTTTTCCCGCGAAAGGAATTTATCGGCCCTCAACTTTCTGCGGATTCGAAGGCAATTTCCCCTCTTCACCCGCAGCACTGCCAATACCACTCTTTCCCGCCAAAGCCCCGTTTCATCCAAAAATTTCTCCCGCTTAATAGAACCGGATTCTAGGAGTTCATTAATCCCTTCTATTCAAAGGATGCCTTATTTTTATTCGGGGCATAAACTGGATTCCGTCGCGCTTCTTTCATCTCGTGCAGCCTCTCTCCCGTTGCACTTACCCTCGCGATTTGATATCGCATTACGGGGCGAGATCGGCGCTTCGGCGTCCCTTTCGAATTTTCCATTAGCCGATCATTAAAACTGACGTCTTTTGCGTTTCATAAATTGAGTCGACTGTCCATTGACGCGGCTTTGACAAAAAACGAGGCCTCGCCATTTCCACGTTTTCAATTTCGTTTTCGCAAGTTTCACTCGATTCCAAAAACGAGATATCTCTGGAAATCGGTCCACAAACCGACTTAGCGCATGTTAATTCATTGGAATTCATAATGGTCGGTTTTAGAAAAATTTCTCGGAAAGTAGGGAAGAAATCCCTTTATTAGCCTTGAAGCTTAAATTATTAAATAAAGTGTCTATCTAACGATTATGGTAAATTTATTTTTTATAACACAGAAATGATTGAGAACATGCTTCTTCGGTTCCAGACGGTAGCGACTTTAAATAAAGCAAAACACCTATGCCCTCGTGAAACCTCAACTTCGATGAGGAACTCCTCAATCCTGGCGTCAATCTATGATTTAGTGCTTATTTTTTCTATGGGCAATCACGCTGATCCAGACCGGAGAAAGTCACTGCAAGCTATCCCCCTAAATATTAAAACTAATAAAAAATTTTGAACTATCAAATTCATAAATTTTCTCCTCCGTGTATTAAATTATGTTCCTCTGTGTATTAACACCAATTAGTATAACTTGGCTAAACTAATCACTCATACCAAAACATATACTTTGAGTTTCTGGTAAACTTATTAATTGGCGGCTTATGTAATATTCATGCATTTTTACATGAGATCAATCCATTGTTAATAAGGTAATATTATTTTTACGCACTTTAAAAATTATTTTTTGCCCTTATATAATTGAAGTGTAAATCATAGGTGAATAAAATATCAAAGTTAAATGAAAAATTGAAAAATTCTTTCCTTCGTTTTGTTTCGAATCTCTGCATATCTCTCCACTTCCTCAACATCTCGACTCGCACCCGACTTCCTTTCCTGCCTCGTAACTCATACTGCACCGATAGATTTATAGTAGCCTTTTAGAGAATTACGGCCCCTCGTAGCTATTCATTATCACTTTTGTCAACGTGAGAAGAAGGCGATTATTTAAAAATTGAGGAAAGTCTTCACTCCCAAATGGTTTTAAAATTAAATTCATTCATCATTTAGCAACTTGAGGGATTTCTTTTATCTTAAGCTGCCTTGTGATAAAGGTATGCAGATGTCATAATCGCCAATTATTCTTTGACTTCCACAGTTTCATCCACTCCTTAAATTGGTCATGATCTACATGGGATTGGTGTTCTTGCTTCTGACATTAATTTCTCGGCTTAATATCGTATATTAGAGGGTTCTGAAATTTTCTGAAATACTTGAATAATGATACATTTCTATTTTAGAGTCGCAAGCAGCGACTATTGCTAAATGTGCGTCTTTTTTATTATTATTAAAGTATAAACTGCAGGTTGGCTGTGAGCCTGGTGGGAGCTTTTTCTACATTTATACATTTATACCAGTTATACAAATTAATATAAAAACATACATGGTAAACTTGCAGTTCCAACAGGACGATTACTTACATTAATTATATTTCATTGAAAACTAAAAAATGCACACATAATATTTAATATTTGTAACTGATTTACTGGAAATTTTCTTGGTTCATGACAGGCCTTCTCGGCTACCGTAGCGGTCACGGGGTAGAACCCCACCGTACATCACCCTGTCAAGCAATCCTTTATTCCTCCTAAATTACTACTGCACATTTCCCGGTGTTACACAGCATTACTATAACATATTAAAACATTTCTTTTTGAAAGATTTTTATTTTCAGGCGAGGCGATTTAAGAGTGATCCAGGTGACTTATTTCACTCGGAAATACCTCAATTGAGAAAAGAATAAAGATATTTCAGCCATTACTATCGGTAGGTATGCGCAGGTTTTTCACACATTCGTTCTCACTGGGTCTTTTTCTGCAATGGATATGATTTCCGACAGGATCTGCTAGGTTTTTTATATTTATATTTTTTCCCATACTATCTTTTCAAAGATAATGTCCGTTCAAACTATGACGATGGGGTGGATCGAAGATGAGTTTTTAAGTCTCAAAATATCCCTAATAAAGATGTTATATCATTACTATTAAAATATCGCACCCTGCAGATTAGTGTTGCATTCGTGAGGAAAGTTACAGCTTAAATCCGCACATCTTATAAGAATTGTTACGATACATAGCAGTAAACGTTTCGAAGTTACTTCTCCATATAGAGTGAGAAACGTTTGAAGAAACAAGGTTAAACTTATCTTATAAATTCAAAGACAGGACTTTCTAAAAAGACATAGAAGATATGTGACTGTCCTATCACGTGGAACGATCAAATACTGCAGGAAAAATAGAATAAATAAAAGTTAGAACTAATCTCGTCAAAATATAATTTCTTTCCGCTGACAATACTTGACAGAAATGGCATAGGAAAATTAACTCATAGCACACGCATCCCGAGACACAGTTCGCATATATACTGCTTATATTTATTTCCTCGATCGAATATTGGTCACAATTGTGGCCTCGCACATAACTACTATCCCACAATCAACGCCGTGTGAAGCTTCTCTCGCGAGTTTGTGTCTCATAAGGACCGAGTAACTTGTCGTACGGCTTAAAACTTTATGACGAAAGTTATTTGTCTCGACAACGATGCTCATCTACTGATCCTGAGTCTAAGCACCGCAACTCAGATTTCTCGCGAAATTTTAAACCTGATGCTCAACTTGAAGTCTAATCCACTTTTGGATTATATTCGACATTTTCACAGGGACGTTTCGAACGAGTCACACGAGCGCCATCTTGAGTTACGACCCCCCCGAGTTACGCCCTCCCGTGTAATAAAGAGGCACCAATCTCGTCTCTTACGTATTTTCACCCCTTTTATCGCAATCCACCCACTCACCCTTCACATTTTTCTCTTCCCTCGATATTCCCTTCCTCTTTAGCCATATTCTCCCTTCCTCTCCGTCGACCTCAAAACGCCCTAACTGTATTAACACAGAATGCTCCTCCCCCTTCCACTACCCCTTCACTTTCCACTCTCCCTCACTAAAAATCGGCTCTTGACATTTTCCTCGCGAGTTTCGACGTTAATTTAGTTTCAGTTTTTCTCCCTCGCTTTCTCCGGCGCTCGTGACGAGCGTAAATGTGTGTTGCCCTTCGTCGCTGTCATTAATCGGTCTTCGGCGAAACGCCCGTGATAATTTCCTGCGTGATTTTGGTGGGAGCGAAATGCTCTTCGTGCGTTATTGCACCGAATGCAATGCCTGATTGGGGAGATTCCATTCCGAATTTGGACTATAGCAGCAAATTCTAGAAGTAGATTCTTAGTGCGAAGCAACGACTTACAGAAATATTGAATATTATAAGGTCTCTAAGATCGTTATTACCACGAAATTGAGACTAAAAAGTATAATTTTCCATCCGACCTTTTGTCAATGATATGAAAAACATAAGTCGTGTGTAGGTAAATGAAGATAGAGAGGAAAACTTTGGATGTAGTGGATGTAAAAAATTAAGATTCTCTGAAGTAATATCTTAGGATAAAGGATCAACTGCAGAAAATCATCCACAAAAAAGGAGGGTGTAAAAAACTTGTGAAAATGAGTAAAAAGTAAACGTAGCAAATGCTAAAAGATTTCAAAGAAAGTTTTTTGTAACGTGGAAATTACAAAAAATAAATAAAACCAAAAACAGGAAAATTTGCAATAATAAAGTATGATAAAATAATAAATATAGAAATAGGATAATTTTGTCCCGATTTTTGCAGTTTCAATGATGATTTAGATTCCTTATGGCTGCTTATGCCATCGTCGAACAGATTATAACAGGTTTCTCCCTTGTCTCCTTGTGTTTTGTTACGAAATTCTTTTCGTAGTCCTCGCGATGGCTCTAAATTATTTTCGGAGATTGCATTTTCTATTTGTATATCGCTACAAAATTTAAAACTGACTGATTTCGATTCATCTTTAGATAGAGATGCCTGAAATCGACGCCTAAAGATCTGGGTTCTAGTCTTCTCTGGTTACATTTCATGTCTGATTTCTCTCAGAAAATCGTGGAAGAACTGTTTGTAGTTGTTTTAAGTCACTGACTTTGTCATAGACGAGAACTGACGTGCGTTTCACGTCAGTCTTGCTCTTTTGCGTTATCCAAACCAGATAACGCCTCAAATACTTTTTCTCGCAGTTTTGGATAGGAATTTTTAAAGCTATCAGTAGATTTTTGTTCCATCGTCTCTGTAATCTTTGCCCCATTTCTGTTGGTTTTTCCCTTTTCTCGGACAATTGAAAGTCCCACTTCAGTCTGCATTCGCACCTTCGACACCTCCTAAAAAGCGAATGTACGCTCAAATGCGTGTCCATTGCGTCCAGCGGACCGTGGACTCGCACTTCCGACCGCCATTTTTCACACATTTTTAACTTGCATTTATTTTTTATCCTCCTTTCCAGAAGCAGATGGCGTTCAACGATTTCGTACTTCTCCCTCACTCGCAATAATTAATTTTACTGCCCCGAAATATAGAAAATAAATATAGAAACGTTTTATTATGTTTCGGCTGCAGAAACAATTTTCGGGAAAGAGAGGATGAGAAAGACCAACAGGAAAACCCTTTCCAATTCCTGTTCGAATCAAAAAACGTGAATATAGTTTGCTGAGCAGATTTAATCAAGTTTATGACGTTTTCTCATTAAATCAGAGCGTCCCGTGCTTTTCTGAATTGCCCATTATATTTTGCGTTGGAAGGTCATCCGCAATGGGACCCGAATTTTTAGCATTTTTGAAATGACCGGGTTTAGTCAATTAACATCGATTCCGAGTGATCAGCTTTGATTTTATGGAAACGTAAATTACCATTTATTAAATGAGCAATTCGAAGTTGAATAATGATTAATGAAGGCTGCTAAATATTCGCACAATGACGATGAATGCTATTCTCTCGTGTTTTGCTTTTCCTTGGTATCTCCATTAGTAGATTTGTTTGTTTATTAGCAATTTCAATTCATGATTTACCTGATAAGGCCCTTTTAAATTGTATCATACACTGCAGCTCATCAGCGAAATAACGATTAGGAACAAAGATTATTTAAAGCAATGTTAAAGAGACTTAAAAGTCTCAGCCAATTACTATAAGGATACTTCGATACTTTTGATTCTTAAATGCACTTTTCTCATTTTAATTGGCCATAGGATTTTAATATAGTCATGGATAAATATATTTGACAGCCTAATTATTTAAAGAAGATTCTCACCTTTGATGATTGTAAAATTCGAAGTTTTGAATTACCGAGGTGGAATATTTGACATATTTATTTTTTACCTCGTCTCGAAATTAATATTGAATTGCTTTGTGTATTTTCCAGACGTTAATCTATTTTATCTCTTAGCTATCTAAGATTTGGAATTCCTTTCTCTTAATATGGAATCGTATAACAATGAAGCCTTCAATCGCGAATGGGCTTCTTTAAAAAGGAAATAAATTATACATATTTAAATACTTACAATACGAATGATACATAAAGACATATAACTTACTTTCTAATTTTTTTATGTACTCCATAATCGACACTAAATCTTATGAATAGCATTTATCTTCCGAAATGTCAGGTTTCTTTTGAATAAGTTTAATTTTTTAATGAAATTTTCTACCATAAACTCATTAAATTTACAATTGTTTAGTCATGGAATAAATCCGGGCTTGAATTAACAAAGCATGTGATATGTTAAATGGATATGCAATGCCTCGCAAATTAATGTTGCGTTGCCTCTTGTATTCCGTCTTTGGAACGTCGATGAGTCTCTTTGATTTAGAGTCTAAATACTCTCTCTAAATTTTAGACTGCCGAAGCGCGACGACTTGAGTCACTCCTCGAGACGAATTTCCATCCACCGGAATAGCATCTAATTAAAAATACGCGTTCTTTGACATAATTAAATAAATTTGGCGGCGAGTGATTAAAATCTGATTTTCAAGAAGTCTTGTTCCTGGTGAGCAAAAACATTCTCCCGTTTAACTTCGTACGCCATACGTATTTCAGAAAATAACAACTAGTTAAAACGATGCCACGATCAAAATACGAAAAAAGATAAATTGTTGAAAGACGTTTACCAGTTTATTTTTACAGGCTATGTGGCCAATGTTTGCTACCTGAATTTCTCATTCATTTCAATAATCTCAAGTCCAAGTGGTCGCTGATTATATTACATTGCATATAATTTTTTCCCATTCCAATGCTAGCATTTATCGTAAGATGCCGAAATATGCATTCTATTTTCCTAAAAACATTCCAAGTTATCCGTGAGAATATCTTGAGACCCCCTGCCACACGCCGAAAGTCGGCTTGTAGAGTTCTTACATAGATACATGGTATAGCTTTAATGAAGAAATTTCATTAGCCTAAATACCGAATCAAATATTCTCTCCTACTCAAACATGAAAATTTAAACAGTAATAGTAACAATGTAGCATGTTTTTAAATTATTATTGATTGCACTGAAGCGCATACCTCGTTTTTATACGTCTTATCCTCATGTTGGAGTTGTTGAGGGCAGAACTTTGTTATTTAAGTTTGCGAGGAAGATAAAATGAGCCATCATTATAGAATCACCTTCCGCGCAGTTGAATGAATTTAAATTAATCCCAAACACAGATAAACGCAAAAAATCGATTCAAATTTTAAAAATAAACATACGACCTTCACCATTGTTAGTTATATCGAATCCAAACCAAACATCGATCGACAAAAATACACGAAAAGAGCCAACAAATTTAAGCTCCAATGCGATGCGAGATTTATTAATTTCCATCAATGAACGGAAAATTGCGAAATGATTCAGTGAAACAAGTGATGTGGTTTTTAATTTTACTCCTAGGGTAATTTACTAGGGTTTTTAATTGACCGATTTAGTCGTGTTTGTTAACCTATTGCGGTATCAAAAAATATTTCTGAACTTTATTTCCAACTATTTATGTAACTTGCTTTAATAACGGTTTAACAGCGGTCTGAAATAGGCAGTAAAGATTTATTCATTCTGGATCAGAAATAAGGTTAAAAAATTCATTTTGTTTAAATTAATTTTATAAAAGTTACGGAAGATGGAAGCCTAATTTTAAAAAGGTAGTATCAATACCCATTTTAGAAATTTGCTAGAGTTATCACTACGCGATAATTTAAGTTTTCGAAACATACTTCGAGAGTCCCCAAATCATAAATTGGTTTAGTTCTTTTTATTTAACCGTTGTAGCCGGAGATTTTATCGTATTTCCTGGATAGCGCGATTCTCTAGGGAAAATCGTTTTATTATGCAAAACTATTCTCAAACGCATAAAATATTAGCCACGGTGTCACGATTTTAGGAATAAAAATTGAGAATTTATCCACTCTCAGTCAGTAACTAACCGCTGATAAGGCAATTAAAATCGAGCCAACCTGTTTGACCCTTTTTTCGGTGTAAATATACCGTGACATTAACCTTCCTTCGCCTATCCTTCCTTTACTCAGTCGATATCACCCACACTTCCTATCATTTTACAAGCTCCACCTACCCCTCCCCCGCCTCCTCTGACATTTCCACGACTTTTTTTATCTCCTCTCCGAAACCATTATTCCTTGCTCACACCCCATCCAAATGACCGTGGTTCGTTAACGCCCTGTGACCGAAGACCGTGCGTGGCGTGTGCATATTGCGTGTCTAAATTTGTGGAAAGGGAAAGAAAGAGGGTGTGGGTTAGCACTGTGTCCTCCATGTACCGGAGACAGGGTATGTGACGGCCTTCGCTGGATGGGGGAGCCGATGATCGAGTATGTATAGCGGTGGTATAGAAGGGGGCCGTGATAGAAAAGAGCAGCTTTTTGGGACGTTAAACAATAAAAAAGGCGACCATCTCGTTTAAGATTGACATTTATGGGTTTTTATTATTTTCGGCGAAGCAATTTCCATTGTCAGATGCATGATCGTGGTTTCCAAATGGGAGATATATTCTTCTTTGGGCACCTGATGATTGCCTTTCCACATGGAGGGGCCCATATCGGCGGGGAAGGCAGGTTGCACTTTGCTGTGTTAAAATAGGAATATAGGTCGGGTATAAATATTTTAGCTGAAGGACAAGGTCGAGAGATTGACGTGCATTTTTTGCTCCTTTGAAAAGAAGCAGGGGTTAGGAGGGAGCCAATCGAAGTTCCTGCGTACTCCACAGGCAGTGCTTAAAAATTCCCTATACATTTCAGCCCATCGGCTAAATATTTCATAAATATTTCAAAGCATAGGTAATTGGTAGATAGTTCATATAGGTTCAACCTGCTTGGCTTTAGGAATTTCTAATCGTTAAAGTAAAGCCTTCCTGAAAGATTGCATTTCAACTAGCGTTCCTTCAAATACCATTGAATTATCAAATGTTTGGTATTAAAGAATTACTTCATTGAATGAAATATTATTTATGACGGATTCTTTCGGGAACACAGCGTTGGTGGTCGATCTGCTGACGCTGTGTTCCGGAAAGAAGCCGTCATGGATTGTAAGGAAAGCCTTCATGCTATATATATTATTATCTGCAAAGGAATATTATATACTTGTCTTAATTCAATAATCATCCTATTCTGAATTTGAGAAGTTTTATGTATTTTTAATTATCTCCCATCTTTCCGCATAATTTTTACCGGGAACGTTCATTTTCGTTTTTTTTTTCTAGCAAGAAGTTTTAAAAAGCATTAAATGTTCACATCCATTTTATATGTTTCTAATGACAAATTATCAGGTTAAAGGTGTACAGAAAGTGAAATCATATCTTTTATGTAATATGTGAAATATGTAATGTGTGAAATATTAACCTGGAAAGATTTACATGGAATAGACTATAAATATATATACATGGAATAGTTTTATATTTGACGTTAACCTTATCTCAAATTTATTAAATTTTTCCCACAAAAAGTGAGTTTTTACTAAAACTTATTGATTTTGCTAAGTGTTATTTTTATAAAAGGTTTCTAAAAAGTCGCTTCTAAAAATTTGTTCCCCTCCAACAAAAATGTCTTCTTCAATCAGTGAAAGAAAGAAAAATGTCAGTATTCTAAACAGATTTTGAACTAATAGTGCTTAAAATATTACCTATCCAGTAAATTTTGTTAAGGCAAACACCGCTAATTTATGAAAAATAAGTTTTGTTGAATATGTGAGAAACGAGTAAAACACGAACTTTCTAGACATTGATAATATTGCACTTCTTCCGTTTGTCGCGCATGAGAACGTAATGGCGGACAAAAATTGCGTTTTCTCATCTCTGAACCTCAGTGGCACACCTCAGAGACAAATGGAAAGGGTGCTCTTAATGGGGAAGAAAAGGTCTTGAAATTCCAGAGGGTAGCCGGTTGAAAAATTGCTCGGAAATTCCGGTGATTTCCCGATGTTTGTCGACAATAGACACTGCGAACGAGATTGTGAGAGGAGCCGGAAATGTGCGGCTGCATGCGGATGTTTTCACGTGTCGGAATGTGGAAAGGGTGCAGGAGGTTGATGGGAGATGGGTGGCGAAGATAAGAAAAATTTATAAAAAGGGGAAATAAATGTGGGTGATGCCAGCGCCTCGGTGGCAGACGAGAGAAGCTCAGATGGAGGGAAAAAATGTGAGAAGAAAATTAGAAGGGTGAACATAAGCAGGTATAAGCATAGGTGGGTTGGGAGTATTCCTTGGCTGACCTTTCGCCTGCGTTGAGATGTAGGGAAGTTGAGTGTGCGAACATAAAGGGATATTGCCGGAAAACTGATGGGTCCGGAATGTG
This sequence comes from Sympetrum striolatum, assembly GCA_947579665.1. NCBI lineage: Eukaryota > Metazoa > Arthropoda > Insecta > Odonata > Libellulidae > Sympetrum > Sympetrum striolatum. The sequence continues at coordinate 8,254,704 of OX388346.1, forward strand.
GGCGTGGTGGGTTTTTAAGGCATCCGGGATCCAGAGGAGCGGCATTTCTCTCTTGAAGGGAGGGGCACTGTTTTTACCGCATTTATTGACTCCGCTTCCTCTAAACTGAAAACGAGAGGTTATATTTTTATAAGTTCCCCCCTAAGTCGCCGACCGTAATGAACGCGGTCTGCGAAAATAAGAAGATTTCCATAGAGTCGGAACGTAAAGAGAAATTTCTGACATCCACGATTCTACGGAGAAAGGAAAGTAGATATTTTTCATTTAATACGGTTGTGAAATAAGAAAATTAAATCCTTATCTTTACTCATTGTCCTCCCTAGAAATTGAATACCATGAATAAGTTGTGATTTAAATCAATTTAACATTAATGCTGTGTAGCCTTTAAAAGGTTCTGTACAAATTCAGGTCAGTAATTGCGAATTTATTATTGCTAATATTAAAATATACCCATTTATATGGCGAACATTAGCCGTGAGATTAAATTAAGTATCCTTGTTGAAGCTAAAAAATAGAGTAATCTAAAGAACCAAGGAATAGAGAGAACCTTAAATAAAGTTGCACATCCTTGGAAATCGGAATCTGTAATTAAATTCTTCTAAGTATATGCTACCTAAGAAGTAAATAGTAAAGCCATGATTACAGTCTGTTGATTTTCACATTATCATGCTGTTCTAGAATTCGTGAAGTACCAACGTCATAAATCCTATGTAAATAATATAATGGGAGGTTTTCAAATCTCCAAAAGCCGTCTTTGTCGGCATTCCTTCTCTTACTTCCCGGTAGTCGGATGAAGCAACTTTATCCGACTACCGGGAGGTAAGAGGAGGAACGCCGACAAAGACGACTTTTGGAGATTTTAAACCTCTAATTTATTAATTGCCGTGTTCCAATATTTCTTTCTTTACTATGTTTATAATGATATTTACTTTAATATGCACGTAAATACTTAAAATAGGCGACAGGCCAGGAGGTATGGAATTGCAATAAAAACTGATATTCATTCAAATATGAATGTAAATCTCTCTCAAACCTCCCGAAAGCAGTACATCATACAATTCTATTACAAAATTTACAAATTCAATCTACAATTTCAAATATTTTGTACAATTTGGACAATTTAGATGCAAATTTAATTATGCAATTATTGACATGCTTTATTCACAATTAGCAATCTCTTATTTGTTAGTTTCCATAATCCTTTGAATTCTATTTATAGATACAATAAAAGAATGGAGAAAAGGTTCCACTATTAGGATTAATGCTTTGAAGATCTATTTATAAAGATAAGGACGATAGTGATATGTATGTATTTGATGCATTGAAGTAAATGCACCTTCTCTTAGTGAACAGTTAGAAGTGTTATTAAATCCCACTCGTAACAGTTTTTTATTTACTGATGCGGATAGTATATATCGAGGAATTGTGTCTTTGTCTCCATGGGGATCCGATACCAAAAAGTATAACCGCAACTGTTAATCGCTTGAAATAGAGAAAGGCGTAATGGAGGAGAATGAGTCATTTACCTTTTGGGATTTTAGTCTCTGATGGGAACTGCATTAGTTATTTCTCGGCCGAATTGGGAGCTGTAATCCTCTCTTGGATTTCGTTCGCAATTTCCAAACAACGCTCTTTGCGGCCTAATTATGCCGCCTTACTCGAAACGGCTGATCCCACGGAATTCCGAACGTAAATTAACATTTTCCTCTTGTTATTCCATCCACGCATACACGTCATCCCTTTATCAAATCCACGGTCTCCAGCAAGATTCGTTTCACGCACTACTGCATTTTACGAAAGAGACTTCGGAGTGCGCACGACCGTCATTTGCTCAGCAGTTCCGTTTAAGTTTGACGTTAACCATTCGCGTCTGTCAATGGCCTCGTATTGAAGTGCGGTTTTTCGCCACCGGACAGCTTTTCGGAGCTCCTTTGACGCGTAGATTTCGAATGCACTGCGTACATAAGCCACACACACTCAGTCATCCGGAAATAATTTGGGCACCAACGGATAGGGGAAGAATGAAAGGGCAAAGGGGACTCTGAAAGGAAGGAAGATGGGATGTTTGGCAGAGTTGGAGGGATGTGGCAGTTACCATGAAAATTAAAGGGAACACGACCGCCCGTCACCAGTGTCCTGAACGAACTGATATGATCGAAGATCACACCTTTAAGACATTGCCTCTCCCTTAGATATATAGCGATGCAAATTCATAAATTGTACTTTGAGCCTCAAAATGGGCTAGGAAATTCCATTCCCATGCACTTTTTTACTAGATGGGAAGGGTAATTATTTCCAATAGTCTAATTATGATTTTTAAGAGCCTAAAGCAATACTGATAGTTGAAATTTCTCATCATAGAGAACCGAATACTTTGTTATAAGAACGTTATGAAAATTTCAATGATTCTTGCATATTAATCATAGCATCTCGAATTATAGAGTATCATATCCAATTTTTCTAAGCCTTCCTCTAAATCCTCATTTTAAATTTGAGTTACCTTTTAATGGAAACTGAGCGTAGGTCAATATTTGATAAACCTTGAAATTCCAATTAAATAGACAACAGTGTGATTAAGATTGCGAGCGGAGTACTATGAATAGGATATCACATTTCCTCTATTATGTTTTCCTCTCCATCATCTTTTGTTTTCTTTTCAAAACAGAGGGCTATGAATAATTCCGCTGTCGATTCGAGTATTCTCTGGAACGTTTCGTCTCCGATCAAATCGATCCGAAAATTGTCGTCGGAAGCGAAGTAAACGCATTGTAAACCGGGCGTGAGAAATTGGTGGCGTTGATCAGAAAAAAAGTGACGATCACGGAGCGGTAATGGGTGCCGAGGCTCAGGGAGATGCTGGTGATTGTTGGTTGTTCCAACTGATGGAGGCAAAAAGAGAAGTAAAAAAAGTCGAAAAGGGATACACTTCGGAATGGAAGCGTCGAGAGCACTGTTATGCGCGAAGAGATGAAAAAAGGGCGGATTTGTCAAACTACGGAATAGTCAGTTAGAGGGAAAAGAAACGGTGGGAACAATGCGAGATGGGATCCCCAGAAATAAACTCGTAGTCCTAGGCAATGAATTTAACGCTGTATAAAAACTCACCGCCATACATTTGACGAATAAGATCGTTGGGATAAGAGAAATGGACTAAAAGATAAAATAACTAAAGGTGGCGCTTTAGAACAAGAGAAAGAAACACGACGGCGATAAATATAAGAAAGCTATCAAGATCGATGGAGAAAAAAGAAATAACGACGAAATTCGGAACTAACGTTGCGGAAAAATAAAACGTGTGTGAATGATTCGGTTTGTTTAAAAGAGGAGATTTTTTGCTCCATTCTCCGAATTCAAAAGAAAACAAATAAGAGGGAGGCTATGAAAAGATGGAGTGTGCGAGAAACAGTGTTGAGAAGCGATTTGGAGGATGGGGAAGCCATCGAAGGAAGCGGAAACCTGCGGAGAAAAAAGTTGGGGACGATTTGGAAAGGGAGTAGAAGGAAAAGGAAAGAGAAAAGGGAGAATATGCGGTCGAAGAGTAACTGGTGAAAGAGCGTTGAAAAGGGGGAAGGAAGGGGGCGTGGCGAACATACTTCAAAGGGATATATATATATGGCTGATAGATAAGTAGATGAATGGCTAGAAAGATAGGGAAAAGGAGCATGTTCTACAGCCAAAGACGATGATGTACAAGGTTATGTAACATCGTTACTTGGAGATTCGAAACGTGTCTAATTTAGGGCCATTTCATCGAGGATTAACTCTTCCTTAAGTCGCGACCGTATCTGTGTTAGCCAATCTTCAGGAAATTCATCATCTTGGTCAAAAGGGATCTCGGAAGGGGAAGCAAAAACATTCAAAACAGCTTTGCAACAGAACCATCCGAACCGCTTTTAATTACCGTAAAACCTTTAAAATCTTAGCTTATATTGCTAATTATAATTAAATATAATCGAATTAGCATAGTTAGATAATGAGGCAGCAATTCGTAGAAAAAGATGGTTTTGCTTCTTCTATTACTTAAATGGTTTAACCTTAATCATTATTGGTGTACGTGTAGTATTTTCCCATAAATATTAAGGATCATATCTATTTATATATTTAATCCCCGACTTACACCACACTCACATTAGTACATCAGCCAAGCAAATAAACAAGTACTCTATACTTCCCGTGAAGATATTAGCATTTAACTTTTTCTGATCGATGAATCATTTTTTAGATCTTATAAGAATTTATAATTTGATTTAGCAGTATAGAATTAGTAAAATTCAAAGAAATTAATAAAAAGACAATTTTTTCTCCAGAATCACTAGCATTATATTTATCTATCTATATATATATATATATATATATATATATATATATATATATATATATATATATATATATATATATATCCGGGGACTTGTACGAGTAGCTATATATTCATGGTATAAATACAAAAAAGCATTGTCATTAACTTCATCCTTAAGTCGGTAAATTCAAAATTTTTGCTTATCAGTTTTAAGTGCAAGAACTCGCCAGAATTATCTGTAGAATCAATCCAAGAAAAATATCACTTCCGTTCCAATCATAAAATTCTTCAAATTTGTTCAAATGGACACTATAGAAAAATATTTTGAAATTGCAAGACACTATCTGAGCTCTTGAGTTACCTCTTTTCTTGAACAATGGATATCCGCTCAATTTGTTGCTTAAGATTCCTGAAAAATTTTTCAGACTCCAATTTTCTTACGTTATGAAAAACTTATTAATATTTATTTGAAAAATTATATCAATTATGTGCGTTCTTCAACCACTTCTGGCCTTTTTATAATTATATTGCTAGCGATGGATAACTAAAAAGACGTACCTGCAAATGCTTGGAAGTCTTAGAGTTTGAATTTGAAAATAAATACGCTGATAATGATGTGGACAAAACGGCGGAAGAAGAAAAAACAGTTGTAAGGGAGGAAAAGATAAAGGTAGTCGAGGGGAAGATATTTTCTGAGATGAGAAAGAGTTTGTCTAACTCGTGGAAGGCTTTATGGAAGAGGTTTTTTGGATAGAAGCTTGGGAGAGTGGGGTGAAGATGTTGTTCGGAATGGGATTGGATCTTTTTTATAGCGAAAGGAGGGTTAACTGGAGGAGGAATTGAAAAAGCGAAATTGGACGGGAAAATAATTGTCACGGGAGGAAACGTCTGGGAGGAAAGGTTTTCACCAAAAGGAAGAATCTCCGGAAACATTTCAATTCCGGATTGCCGATGCAAATTGATTCAAAAATTAGAGAAAGGAGGAAAAAATTAAGTTGTCGAAATCGGTCTTCGTTGATTATTTTCCACAAGTTTCCGATCCGACGTAATCTTCCTTTATTCTCTCCTGTTCTCCCTTCGATGGACATTTTCGACGCCATCTTTGATTTTTTATAGTTTCCTGCGTTTCTCTTTCACGGATTTTCTTCCAAATGACAGATTCCTTCCTCTGACTTCCGTTCCTTGCAAATATGGAAATTAAAGTGCATCGATTAATTCGCGTGGAGTTTGATCGACTTTCAAGTATGCCTACCTTAGTACAGCATCATCTCCATACTGTGCTCTTTGATACTGGGTGACTTAAATGATAAAATTATTCCTGTAATGTTTTGAATTTTTAAGAAGTATATGTTTCCTCATATAAGTATACATTATTCGTTTAAGTTTCAAAGGCATCCTTTCCTAAAAATCTTACTGAATATTTCAGAAGTATCAATTAATGACCGTTAGTGGTAACCACATACCCTATTTCGCGAAATTTATTTTCATATTTCTCAAATATGGGCCGTCAATGCTTTGAATTTATGTAGAACCAGGCAAAAAGCCATTTTAGTTACTCCATTGAGTCAACCATTGCTCCAATTAAGAATTCTCTTTGCCGTTCTTTGACATGCTAAATTGAGTAGCTAGGTTCTTTAATTCATACATTTTGCTCCTTGACTTTATAATATATAAATACTCTTATAAATTATCTAAATTTTTGGCTATATTTATATTATAATTATTAGATGATATTACTATTTCAATTTACATCATAAAATACATATTAAAGGATTTTTTGAAAAGAAAGACTATTGAGAGAGTATTATATGAGTTAAGTAGTCTCAAGATCGCCCTCATAAAGACGTTTTGTATTTATATTTGACTTTTGCCTGTGGAAAAGTAAGCCAATGGAGAAGTCGGCCTAGTTTGCCAAGTTTCCGTGATCGCATTCAGACTTACAATTGATAATTCATTTCCGATCTTTCCTCTGATGTTCATTAGTTAGGAAACGAGCCTTTAAAAGGAGCCAAACAATTAATAAAGCGGAGTGAATTCCTATCTTAAGTACGCAACGGGCAACAAAGCCGTGGCTAATAAATATCCCATTCCTTTTAAACCTCAAACTTTGGCCACACACTTACTTACTCCTCTTCGAGCGTTATTTATGTATGGAAATAAACTTTAGGCTGGACGTACAGCAAAACTCCTTTTGTTTCCGTCTTTTTAATGCATTAAAGCCTATTTATGTTGGCTAAGACCACCTTTGATCTACACCCTTGAGGTAGGGGAAGGAAGAGATTACGAAAGTAAGGCCTCAAAGAGGAGGAATAAGGCAAATGGTCGGTGGGAAGAATAGGACAGACATTGAAACGTAAAAATCTGGAAAATGAGGGAAGGGGTAAATGGAAATAGGGTCGGAGGAGAGGCAGCTAAAAAGAGGACAAAGAGAGAAAAAGTAAAGTTTGAAAGGTTTTCGTGTGTGTGTTTAGGGAAAGAGGAGATGCAAAGGGGCTCGGAGAAAGTGGGAAAAAGAAGCTGTAGTCGACAAACATTGGGTGTGTGAAATTCCTTGGCGTTTTTAAGGGGATGTTGGTCCTGAATTTGTAATGAGCCTAGGAAACCGTATCTTTTTTAATCTCCAAAATTGTAAAGTTGGCTTGAATGGCGAAGGGATGGAATGCATACCAATGCCTTGAAAGCTGTTTCGGAAACCGCGTCAGACAAGCGCCTCTACGATAATGAATTAGAAATTGGGTCACGTGGGTAAAAAGCTACGTTAGCTACTATAGTACAACGTTCTTAGAGGTTTACATCTTGAAATTCGATGGATAAATCATTTCCTATTGCTTCTGCTCATGCTAATCGAAGGAATACGATCATAAATTGAAATACTTGAAGATTTGAGAATATATTTAAATTTTATTGCTATTAATGGAAATTAAGAAATGGAGAATATCAGTGAATAAATTTTACAGTTTTTTGAACAATAAACAGACTCCTCTGTATCTGAAATGACATATCTGCTGAAATTCAGTTGACATTTCAGAATGAGTAAAAGAAACGTAATCTATAAGGTAACTGAGGGAGATGTCCTCGATAAATACTTGAATTCATGATTTTGCTAATAACAGCAGTTACTGAGAGTTTTCTGAAGTGAAGGACTAATAGACTTATTTCCTTTAGTATTACTATCTGTTCCAATAATATTGAAAAAACTTTAAGCTACAATAAATCTGGACATCTTCATTATTTTAGCATGTACGATATCTAACATCTTACTTAAGTCCTCCTTTACCGATAATCTACATTAACTGGCACATTCTTTTTATTTTCTTTGACGTTGGCTGCTCATTTGTGGAGGTGCTTTTTTATTCTTGGTGTTCCTTGCTCCTATATTCCCGCTATTTTTATGGCAATGCTTCACTGCATAATTATTAGAAGAAGATAATGAGGAAAAATACCTCTTTGTGTTGTTAAAACCGTATAAGATATGATTTGCAAAATTGCTTTTAGTTACATGTAACTGCAACGAAGAGTACACAATTAAAGAAAAAAAATTTTCCCTTGGCAAAATCTGTGATGATTTTGTCTATCTCCTGCTCATTATTACATCCCGAAGAGTTCCAACAAAAAGGCGTCTGTTTTATTCTCTTTCTGCCTCTTTATCCCTAATTCCCTTTTCCTTCTCGCTTGAGGAATAAAAGAAGATAAAAATGAGGGAGCGGAGGGCGTCAAACGAGTTAAGTGACGGCGTAACAGCAAGTGGTGTCCTGAAAATAGTTAAGAGTAGGTATTATCACTCGAAGGGCATTAGGAATATTATTTGTTTTCGTGACAGTCAGCGATTGTAAACAAATATATAGAAAATCCATACAATTCCCTAAACTGTAATCAGTGCAATGATTAGTCATAATTTACGAGTATTAATACTGATTGTAAGAGGGTTGAATACTCGGAGATATACATGGGAACAAAGTAGCTGGAAGATTTTGATACACATATGTTGATAACAACACTGAAAACCTTCCTGATGGCATCATAATAATTCGTTTTTTGATCATCTATGCTTTTTATTTAATAGAAAGCTCCTAATAAGTTTGAAAAAATATAATAAAGTTATCAAGAAACACTTTAAAATTGTATTATTTAAAATAGACTTCCACTAAATCTTATTTCTGGTTAAGTGAAAATAGAATACATTTTAAATATAACATAAATTTTATGTAGTCTCTTATTTACATTAAAAATGTTTGAATTACTTACCCTATAATTGCATTGGGTCGGTATCATGTAAAGATTAAACAATAATAATCCAGTAATAATGGCTTTGACAGCGCAATATATACCTCGATGTATTCCATCTCCGAACTGCTTTGTTGTTGAGGAATATGCAGCGTGTAAAAATCATCCGGTGCCTTCTTCCATCAGGAAAAACTTTTCACTCCATTTTAAGTAACTTGTTATCCCGAGCGAGTTCAACGCGCCAATCTTTTAATCGAACGGAATCATCCGTCAAATAGGTGTATTACGTATATGATTCGAGGGATAAAAATACTCACTCGCGACGAGAACAAAAAGTGATTCCCCTCAAATGGCAAAACGAGACGCCAAAAGAATACTTGAGCGCGGTCGAAAGCCTCAAAACTATGAGATGAGGAGAAGGCCATTCTTCCATTCGATCGGATGCTATTCGCGAAACTTCTCCCTTCCAAAGAGAGCCAACAAAAGGCACGATGAAGTAGACGCGAAACACTCCCACGAAGAGGAAAAACCGCTTGAAAAAATTCTCCCATCGTCCGTATTCCCTCTTTAGCGTCAGGTAAAGTGAAAGGGTCCGACGTTTTTTTATTCCTGGAGAAGCATTAAGAGAGAAGAGGCCGATGAGGAAACTATGGGAAAATTGGAACCGGGAATGTAAGGTGCCTTGAAGGCATGCAATCAGCCATACATTGGTGCAGTGCGGGCAGTCTCGAAATCGACTGCAGGCGCGATAGGGTCCTCCGCAGAATGATAAGTGGTGAGGAGAAGAGGAATTTTTCCAGAGAGAACTCCGCAGATTCTGCGAAGAGAAGCAACGTGACATGATATGTTTCCTTTCTCAAATCATCGGTCTGCTTTGAATTGCATCACAACGATCAACTCCAATTGTACATCGGATTCACCGTATATTGCACGAACGCAAGTTTTGATGCAGGAATGCATCAAAATACCCTTCCCTTGCGAAACCGATACACGCGAAAATATAACACACTTATAATAGTAATGCTACTAATGTTACTGTTACTATTGTTGTAATAGTAATTTTCTGCCATATTACTAAACCCATATTATTATACTAGGTTTAGAGTGAAAATTAATAGAATTATAAACGCTCACATCTAAAAATTTGCATAATTCGAGATAAAGTAGTTAGTTGAGATTTGTGTTCCTATGTATATTTCGTAAAGAGTATGGATACACTCAGAGGACTTGAATCGATATTGGTAGCTGAGCAGCAATAATTTACATATATGATGGCCATATTTCTACGCAAAAGAGGAATTAGGGTGACTAATGAATGAGCAATGAGAGAAATGCGCCCATTTGTGAGTCAGGATAGTCACAGAATAAGAGGAAATCATACGAAAAAAGCGGATTTTGCAAGGAAGTGTGGCGTTTTATGGTAATGGAGAAACCACAAAAACACTCCATAATGAATACATAATATGCAAATGAGTCTCTAGATTCAGAGCTTTCTTGTGGATTTTTTTCAGTTCCTTTTTTAAGATACATCCCTGGTGAACAGTGCTCCTTTCTAACGGTTTGATTCACCTCTTCCAACAACCTTTACTTACTAAACGTCCGAATTTATTTTCTCTAAACTACGGTACTTCTATCTAAAGTTCCGCGCGCAGTATTCTGTGCCAAGAGATGGTAAAATATATATGGATGAATATTTTGCTCTATAAAATTACAGTTTAACCTCTCGATTTCAAGAAAGAATTTTTAATTCACTTCCTAAAATATGGGTTAAAGTTTTTGTCATTAGCTAAGCTATTGTATGGTTTAAAGGAACATGTGATAAGCATTAAATCGGAAATATTTTTCAGCTGACCCACTCGCTGATATCGTGCTTTAGGATTCCATATACATTAAGGCGGAGGAGCGCTTAACTGGTTGAGATACGTCGATTCAAATATTTAACTAATGCTGCATAATCTCACAAATTCACTCCAAATGTATACATGAATAAATAAACGAAGTCATAGGTACAGAGATAGTTATCGACCTATTATTTTTACCGAATAGATCACGAAAAGTATGAAGGTGTCGAAAATTTGAAAGTCCAAGGATAACATTCAAGTATGTGAACTTTATGCGTGGATGTATTTGATATGGGATGACTGTACTCCGTGGAACGCCGTTTAATAAAAATTCAGCGAGCCTCTTATTTTCCACAGGTTTTAATGATGAAGCGATGTGTTCTGGCCTAAACAGCCATCATAAGCTACATTTACCACAAAAATGAGAAAATGTATACCTCTTTTCTTAGTTAAAAAGTTTTAATTTCCGTGATGAATTCACTCCTGCAAATCCGTTTCCCTTCCTAACCTAACCCTCAAAACTAAGCAAGAAAATACGAATTTTCTGTTTGTTTGGTAGATGTACCCGATGTACCGATGGTATGGTAATTTTACCAAAACCTGCACAGAATACCAATTTCAGTTTGATTTTATTAGATGCTCAAGGACTTAGATTTAATCAGATATAGCGCTTACAGCACATAAATTAAACTATGTCTATATAAAAAAACTGAAGGGATTTAGATTACCTACTAGGTCAAACCTGTTTCAAGACAACTGTTATACAAATAATACATGCATTGCAAATAACTGATACAAATCTAACTGAAATTACAGAATTAACAATTTAATTGTTTAGCAAGACAACAACAATGAAGTGAGCAATAAGATAAGATAAAAACAACATAAAAAATAATATACAACCATTAATTGTAAGAGGCTATCAATTCTCTCACCAACTAAAAGCAACTAAACAATACAACTTTTATGACTTGTGGCATGAATTAAATATTGAGGTAACATAATAAAAACCTAGGGCTCATATAAACATAGATTTTTTAAAATAGTTAAGTTTGACTTAATTAAATAAACATTACCTTTTCTAAAAATTAAACATATTAGCGCTATCGCTAACACAAAGCATATTACCACTCATAATAAAAATAACCACAAACGAATAGATTCATCCTGTTCTGATTGGATATGAACGGAATTTTTTCCCCTAGATTTCAACCGTTCTGTAATCCGTCATAACAATCCATCCATGACACATGTTTCGCGTGACGATCTTTTTTTCGGAAAACGCATTCTTAACCGTTTCAGAGCACCCCGCGCTGTTTGCCTTCTGTCATGAATTGGGCGGACAAAGAATCCTCGAAGCCGTCTGATGTGTTCTGGGAAAACGAAAAACATGGCACCCAAAGCATACGTAAACACTCCGGCGGAGGGTCTATTGATGTCCAACAGTCGATTCGGAGTAGTCACACGAGAGGGAGCCCTTTTTCCTCGTTTTGTGCGACGGCGAATTGGTGGCCTAAATATAGCCCTCGTTCTGGGAAATTACCAACGAAAAAGTTATGATTTGTGAGAGTGTACTGTTGAGATTTGCCTACTTATCGCTCACGCCGTAATCTGTATCTCGGCAGTCGTTTTTTCTCCACGATAACGATGGATTATCGACGTTTTCAAATTGTCTGATTCGGTGACTCCCCTCCCACAGAACTATCGGTGAAACCTTTTAGAAGAATCATTTATCAAAGGTTTTGAGATCAATAAATTTGGAAAGTAAAATTAAGGTTACCAGAAATATAGATAATAATAATAGATTCTGACTTAAAATCACCGTCTCTTTCGCTAAATTCTAAGAATAAAATCCTATTTTGTTTATAAATAATTGTCTCCACAGATATTACAAATTACACAAGTTGGTATATTATTTATAGGAAATTACTCTGTACCGCTTGGTAATTGTATTTATGAGCAAATCTCACTTCTGTTGAAGAAGTTTGATTTTTAGAGACGTGAACCCAATTTAATTTTAATTAGCGATTGTGGAATATGTATCTGCATGTATGTACACTCTAATATTATGTTTTCATATCATCGCTTCAAAGCTTTATTTCATATTGGTCATACGATCCGTTCTAAAACTTCTTTAAAACGTTCGTTAGCATGTCTGAAATTCCTACTTAAATACCAAAATAAACGGTAAGATATGGAGAAAAATAATTTACGTGTATTTTATATAACTGAGATATCCAATAATTTTGATACACGATTCAATTCTAAAAGCTGGTTTTCAGATATCCACGCATTTTATTATAACTTAATTTCCTACCGATATAAAGTATGTAAAAACCAATAACTGCATAAGATCGGTAAAATATGTTTTAAACCTAGAAAAAATAATGCAAACGAAGATTCGTTTTGTTCCTTTTGGGAATATAACTTGGCCACAATTGGAAGGGAGATGAACCCGGCAGATATTGGAACCAAATAATAGCGCACGTTAAGATAACCCCCGCAATGCATTCGCACCACCTCCAGGTTAAGCGCCTTCTTCCTTAATCCTCGGAAGATTTAAAAAAACGAAACAATCCCACCAAAAAAATGCACTTTCTATTTAATGCAAACGTGTTAGTTTTAGAGGGAACGGCTTACTCATAATCCCTGACCCCGATTCTCATTTCCTCGAAAAACAAAAGCCAAACGGATCTCTTATTTTCCAAGGGAAAATTCTCCAGGCATTCATCTCTTCATCGGGGAAGTCCTTTCACCTCAGCATTGTCTAACCTCCCTCCTTAATGCATCTTCCCCCATTTTAATCCTTCCACTCACCGTAACCTTTGACCTTTTGTGGCGGCCCATGCATAGGGAAGAACGCCGCCACCCTCTCCCCCTTGTGTACTGTCTCTCTCCATATATGCTCTTCTTCTGTCTGTCCTTAACCCCCCTAACACCGACGGTTTTAATGGTATTATCCTCGGCTATGCCTTAATGGATGTCTTCCACACTAAGTATCCTGCAACCTTCCTCATACATAAGAGTCTAAACGTTTCTTTAGTATTACTGATGACTGCCATAAATTCTTGCAGCATAGATTACTAATTGTTTTCTTGGTATACAGATCCTCACTCCGAATACTTTCAGAAACTTCTTATAAGGTAAATAATTATCATGTGATTAATGGATTGGTTGAAAATTGAATCTATTAAAGCATGTTAATTCCCGATATCGTACCATTCTTTCAGAATTGTACATATTCGACACATTTAAGAATTCTTTAGGAACGAGGTCATATACTTATAAATTTTAATGAGTTTTCAGCGAAACTTTTTATAGCAATTAACCGAAAAGTCTATCCCTGATCATATGCAGCAAATGCATTAGATTAAAGGTCGATGATTCGTCAACCCTAACAAACTTACAAAGCAATAAGAAATCATATTTTTCCCGATATTTCTCAGTAGTGGCAGTAATAGTAGTATTAGAAAAAGTGCTTCGACAGCTTAGATAATTTCTCACATGGGTTACCACCAGCAGTCTATTTCCATGCGTATGATTAGCTTATTTTGCAACTAATGGATGTTTTGATCTTACCAAATATTTCGTTGTTTTTTGACTAGAATTTGTTGGAAATTCTTTTGCTTTTAAAAAAAGAAACATTATTACTCTTCTTATTGACATATTCTGAATAACATGCCTCTGTTTCACGCTTAAGTATCCGACTGCGCACTTGGATTAGTTTGTTGTCTCCCCTTAAGTCGGACTTCTGTTTCCCTCTTGGGCGAGGGGACTCATGAAAAAGTACAATGAATCAGATGAAATCTTTCTATTCGTGGAACTCAGCCAACAAACAGAAGGCGCGTGCTTCCGGACCCGAGAATACATGTACAGAAGATTCGCCCAAGTTGCAAGTGTCGCAACAAAAACCATGAAAATATTTCTTTTCTCCGATGATCTTTTTTTTTCCTTTTCCGGTTCCGGTACAAGTTCGCGTAGTCCTCGTTTACATCATTTTCATCGATGATTTAATGAAAAAGATTTGAAATGGTCATTTGTGAATGGTGTAATACACCGTTCCTAGAGCTGATTGATTTTGTCGACCATAGATAAAGCAAATAACTACTTATCATCTCTTTCACTGAATTTCTGCCATCCTGTTACTTTTCCTTCACAATCTGAAAATGATACAGAAAAATTTTTGATTTTTTACTTTTGCATACCTTAATTTAGTTTCCTGTAATCCCAATTAACACCGCTAGTAGTTATAGCATAACTCTGAAGTCAGCTTTTCGAGTAACTCAACTTGAAATCCTTTGGCAGATGAAACAGCTTAAATATTGTTGTTTTCCACATATATCGTAGTTAAAAATTCAGGCATCTCAGTCATGGTTCATAATCTACAGTATATTTTACTTGCATTTCAGACGTCTGATTATCTTATTAGGATTGATTGCGCGAATAAATATTATCACAACTTACACAAGGAATTACTATGCGCTCGATACAAATGGCTTTTGAACATTCTCGTTGAAACGTAATCATCAGTACTCAAAATAAATAATTATACGCGTACAATGAGATTTATGAGATTAATATAAAATCCCAGCTTCCTAGACCAGCCGGAATCGTCACAAAATTGTGCATGTTTGTGGAAGAGAAATCGTTATGATGCAACTCTTGTTCGGAAAGTCCTCATTCTTGTTAATCTGTTATACAGTACACAATTAATGAGGTACACAAAAGCCTAGAGAAAAGATATGGGGCATATAAAAATAGTTCAAACGCTGAAACCATCCGGGCTTTTAGACCGCGCGCGACCCCTTCTGGATTAACATCACTTCTAAAGTTTTAGTGACTGACGGACCATATTCGAGAACTACTAAAATAGCAAAAAGAATCTTAAAATTCTATTCTATGAAATCTCTATCCGTATTTCCATCCGCTTCGAACGCTAATGAAGTTTTTCGAATTATACACAGCCTCGAGGTCTGACAGAGAACACACTCGAGCATTCAAAACAAGTGATTTTCAAAACATTCAGCCATTTTTACTTTTTTCGGACGTACAGCTTTTTCGGCCCTGGAATCCGGATTTAACTTCCGGTCGTGTTCGAAATAATAGAATATGTTGAGACGAGGAAGAAACGCTGTGATATTTCAGAAAGACCTCAACGATTTCCCGGAATTTCGTTCATCCTTCGAATTAATTCTTCCCTCTCCCAGACTAGCTTGCATCCCAAAAAATGCTTAACGAGAAAAATCCAATAAAAAACGACGAAAGATCTCTGATGCTAACGCGCCGGTTTTTTCCGAGAATAAAAAACAAAAAGGAGGGGAGAGATCCCGTAAAGTCGACTTAGGTTGTTTTGTCTCCGTGCTTGTTTTTCAGGCCCGCCTTAATACCCTTGAGAAATCTCTCAGCAGCCTCAAACACCCTTTCATTTCATTCCAGCGTGGCGTTAACGCTCGACCTAGCTGCCCCATATCCTTCACCCGATTTCTTCTTTACCCTCTCACTTCCTTCCTATTTCCATCTTCTATATCGCGTTTTATATCATTTCCCTTCATTTATTTCAGGAATATCTGAGAAACCCCCAGCAAATATTTCCCTTTACAAGCAATTTTTTTGCCGCAAGTCTGACCTGTTCGCAACTTTTCCGATCCTTTCAATTAATAAAATATCAAATTAATCGCTATATTCCTCTATCGCAAAAATTCAGATCAAATTATCGCAATATGTTCATTTCTATGCACGTGCTTAAATGTTGCCTTTACATGAAAATGAAATTCATCCTATGCTCGGTCAATAATTTGGGGATGGGGCACACGCAACAGATGCATGGCCAGTTTAAGCGCGTTATTTTAACATTAATCAAAAACTGAATAATCTAGAGAACGAAAATCCTTTATTGACATTCCAATTAGTTGGCATTTTCTCGATAAGCAAGATTATCAATTTATATGTTCAGTTACCATATTCTATTTTTAATAATCCTATTAGTAATTTATATATTTTCCAATTAATTAACAATTTTGCATATAATTCTCGTTGATACCCTTATAAATTAACTTTGAAAAACTTTTGATACAAAATAAATTTAATTATTAATATTTTATTGGTATTGATCATATTTAAATCACTGTTATAGCCATCCTATGAAATTACTCGTAAAAAAATTGCCATGAGTTTGTTTGCATTTATGTATGTAAATTTAGAGCAGTATAGGGCAGTTCCTATCAAGTACTTCATACGAACGAGGAATTGCACTCAATGGCGGTAAGTTATTCTTTGTGGCCTCCTGGCATTTCTTATCTGATATTCTTCCCTCCCACTGTCCCTCCATAATTCTTACCACTGCCCTCATCTCAAGGGATGCTGCCAACCCCAGTCTGCGGCGTCTCTAATTTCTATCGCTAACTAGACGCGCTTTGTTGGATCGCTTGTTTTGTTGCTAAGCGATCCTCACAAACACGCCCACCCGACTCACCACTAATCCGATATCTTTCCACGGGGTGTCTCTTTGCGACCTCGATTTATGTAGAGGTCGCTCATGTCTCTTACTGAATGATCTCGGAGATGATGTGGTTTAATCAGACGAATCCTTTTGTGAGAAACTGCATTTTACTCTCTCCATATACGCTGGGAAGGTATGGCGAAAATATCGTGTTCATGATTGCAGAAGTCATGCCTCCTTGTGATTGCAAATATACGCTTTGATTAGTTTTAATACGATTTTTTTTCTGTAAAAAGTCTGATTCTGAAGGTCTTCAACGTCCAATGTCAGATGATGAACATTTAATCGGCTCATTCCCGGAGAGTATACGGAGCATTACTTTTTCTTGCGAATGTACCATTTAAAAGTCATTTTAGTTTCTAATAAATTAAAAATTAGCAGCAGGTTAATTTTTATCTAATTACTCCCATTTCAGTCACCAGTACGATTTCTTCTTCTAAGATTTAACTTGATGATGTCATATAATTATTCGCTAAGAAATAGGCTTTCACAATAAAAATGAATATCTTGCAAAATAAATTACTCCACCGTATATACACTCCCTGTATTAGAATCATACTGCCAAAGGGTGAATTATAATCTAATATAATCATCGTTGTGAAAAAGTTATATCCTATAGCTTTTTAACTATATACATTCTATGAGAATGCCCAACTTTGTACTATCGTTTTTATAAGATTCTACGGTATTTTATCAAAATAAGTATAATTTAACTTTCAATTGAATCTGATTTTGATTAATAAGTGTTGATTAAATTATTCGAGATATGTTTACCATTCACTGCTGTTAGGATTTTTATTTTATTATTAATAGTAAAAAATAACAACTTTCAATAACAACTTAAACTTTAAAAGTGGAAGCAAAACAAAAATTTAGAGGTTGAAAACGTTTCCCCTTTCCAAAAATGTTTTTAATCCATAAATGAGGGACAGCTGCACGGGCGACACGTGTCTCTTTGTTCCCAAATGAAATGCTTCAACCGACCTTGAATTTGATAAGAGCTGCAGAGGAGCGAAAGGATATCACCATATACAAGAAAAATAAATTTAGGACATAAAGGATATATTTACACGTAGTGACGCCTAAAAACAACGGAATTTATTCCAGTGTATGCATATGAATATGAGTTAATCGTATTTCGTGTGTGTGTTTTATATTTATATTTTTTTCTTGCTGCTGTAACTCAATTGTCAGTTGACCTAAACTCCTCTATATCAACCTTTTGAAACATTTATGTAGGCCTTGCACATTATATAGCTTACATATCTCATACCGCACTTAGTCAACAGATTTAAAGCTTTTACTAAAGGCTACTTTACTATATGTATTGACCCCCAGAGCCAACATAACCATCTAATTACAAATTTATTGTTTTCAATACTTTTCTGAAAAAAAAATATATTTTCCGTTAGCCAAAGCAGTGGAATAAATCACTTCACCATCTCTGAATAGCAGTTCCCGCAATAACCCGTTATCCACATCCATTTAGGCTTATCTTCCATAGGTCTTTTTATCCTAGTCGTTAAATTGCTGTTTATCTAATCAATCTTCGGATAAATATTGGATGGAATGGAAGATGTAATTTCTGCTACTGTTTGGCGAGTCATTTTTTAGAAGCTTCGATGTTTATAACTACTTTTTTTCCATTAACTTATAAAACCAAATTTTAATGAATCCATCAGTTTTAGCACTTGGTTTTTCTTAACAGTACCTAACTAGTCTGTATTTGTTTTACGTTTCAGTATTGTATTGTCATCTTAATTAAACGTGTATCATAAAACCATCACAGAGTTAACAGGAGTCAAACGCAAACAAGCAAAGTACTCTAACTCTCAAAGGATGTTGTAATTCCTAACTGTATTCGGAGTGGAAGAGTGAATTCGCAATTTATAAGAGAAATTAAAAGATGAACTCAGCACGTAAGAAAAATTCCAAGAAAAACGGACATGAATCGAACCTCGTTCTTCCATTGGCCGTGCCTACAAAGTCCCTCAATATGTGAGTACCTTTTATAAAGAGGTCTTGAATGGCTGAAGCGGTGTTCCGTGCGTGGTAGATCTCGGTTCAAGTCCCGATCCTATCAAACGTTTTCATGACCGTTTTTCCTAAGAATTTTCTGCTGTTTCAATTTCAAGGTTTACTGCATCCTAATGCTTATTGCATTCTTCTCTCTTGAAATGCCAAGTATGATTCCTTGAATATAAATCTTATAATGGAATGAATAATCTTGATGACACAGCAGAGCTAAGGGGGAATTAATGTGAAGAAATTCTTATTCACAAACGTCCTCAAATTAGATGCTCCCCCGAAGAGAGGAAACCGAACGGAAGGAGTATCTGCGTGATGTTTTTGTCATTTTGAAACGGTTGAATGAGAAGCGATGATGAGCCTAAGGATGCGGAAGTAATGAGCAGTGTGATAGCATATCTCCCAACAGTGAAACGGGGTCATTGAGAAGAAAGGTTGAGTCGCTCTTTCAAAATCCTATTCGTCCAACGTCACAACATTCGAGTTCTTCTTCGTTACGCTCCCCAAGAATAGTACGCTTCATGAAAACTGCTTTCAATGGAAACGAGTATTACGATCATTACGAGAGAAGATATTTACATTTCAAATCACACGAAGACGACCCACCGCAATCGCTCTGTTGGGTGTTAATTAAATATATGGTATCGTCTAAATTTCTAAACAAAGCGAATTACCACTAAGGAAGTAAAGTCAGTAAATTCTCGCTATAATGCTTAAAGTTTTCAAATTTTCTATTTAAAACGAGAGTTTTCCTTGAACTCCATCACCTATCCATAATTTCTCCTCTTGCATATCGCAGACCACAGTTTTCTTCATGACCTTCATTATTCATTTTGATTAAAATGTTTGAATGAAGTGACGAGTCATATTAAATATAGACAAATACATAAAGCGTAAGAATTCTCTTTTTCCAAAGATCTTTTCCCCAAATTTAACTACTGCCTTGTGATCGATATCGAACACGAGGTTCTTTCAATTCTTAAATTATTTCTTTCATCAACAGTTTAATTTATAAGTTTGATTATAGCTAAATATAAAAATAAATACCACAAAGACTTAGTTTAGCGTTTTCTCTAATGAAGCGAGAAGTGATTTTCGTTACTATCAAAATTGATGGGATTTCGCGTAAGCAATGATACATCCACAGTTGCTATCGCCTTTGATGAAAGAGGCCACTGGTTCGATTCCCGGTGGAGGCCATGACGATGGCCGAGCATCGTGGAGAAACAGGGGACCCACCTTAATTAAAAGGCAGAGGGATCATTCCGATTCAGAATTGCCAACACGACAGCGTTGGAGTCGACTCGCTGACCTCATATCTAAAATTCCGCTTGGATACCTTTGGGCCTCTATGGAGTATTGCCTCACGGATTTGCTTTTACAACTTACTTTCATAGACACTTGTAAGGAACAAAGAAACAGGAAAACGTTTACACACCACAAAAATTCATATTTTCGTTTGTAGAATTTATTCTTGGAGGCCTATCACGAAGTCACGGTCCAAGCTGTTATGTAAACAGTAAAACCAATAAAAATTGTACTAATTCAAGTTTTTCTAGACACTATGACGATTTGCAGTTACTTACAGAATAATAATAAAGACAAAAAGTTAAAAATATCTCTTTAGAATGCACGAATGTAAAAATTATTGCCAATTCTCCTTTGAAATCCGTCATTCAACTTCATAAAATCAGCTACATTTATGGGGAATTCAACGTATATTTTCCCATAAATGTCGAGCGTTTTCCTGCTTTTTTAAATCGCAATTCGCCAATTTCAAAAGTGTTTGTTTTTTCTCTTCAAAACTGAGTCGAGAAAAAATATTCGAAAGCTATTGAAGGCTCAATTATCTCATCACATTTGGGAGAACTTTTTGGAGGGCAAGCGAGAATCGTTTCTTCAAAGGCTTTTAGGAAAGGAGTCTGAATTAGGGATTTTTTACATTATCGCTCCTAAAAGATAATACCGGATTCCTCTCTAAATATGTATTTTTTTCCATCCCCACAGTTTTCCGGACCCTTTTTGTATAAGAAAAAGGGGGAACTGGCTCTGAGATTTTTTTGTAAAGTTAGTTAAGTATTCCATTAGGGTAGAGAATTTGCGGAGATGAAGAAGTTAAAAGGATAAGAATGACTTAGTGTTAGACGTAAAGATAAAGGAGCTGGAATATTTACCAGCGATTGCTGGTAATGGCGCTAAAACACACATGAAATTCACCCTCATTTTATTGCGGTAAATGAACGATGTTTCTACAGAGTCAAGAGAATCAAATTTACATAGTAGAGATTTCCTTTACATCTCTGTATTAAAAAAATAAAATTTCGTATTGGTAGCTCATTCTCTCATATATTCTATATTTTTATCTACCTCTTCTTTTTATTTATTCTGTTTACTGGAATAAATTGATCAGTGAAATGCGTTTAGCAGTTCAAATCGAAATAGAATGCTTGTGCTTAAAAACAGGAAGCTATCAACGTGAGTGTTATTTGGAAACAAAATCCCAATTAACGTTAATTTTAATTTTAGTATTTTCTCAACATCGTCCTTAATTTTATTGCTAATTTTATAAATATGTTACTTAATTCCAACGTAAAAGGTTTCATCCGTGCGATAACATTTTATTTCTGAGACTTTCAATCTACGTTCATTTTTTCACCGGGTTCGATTCCCTGATATTACTGAAAAATTGTTTCGATTGATAAATTTATTTATTAAAGTTTGCGTTGCAAGTTGGCCTTCAAGCCAGGTGGCAACGTTTGAAGGGAGCATAAAAATCATTCTAAGCCCAGAGACGGGAGGGAAACCCCTCCAAAAACCTCCCGTAGGTTGTACAATTAAACTACAATATATTTTAGTTAATTAGTTATTTTGCATTTTACTCGTATATATATATATATATATATATATATATATATATATATATATATATATATATATATATATATACGAGTAAAATGCAAAATAACTAATTAACTAAAATAGCTTGCATAGTGCAAGCAGATCAACAACACTAATTTCATATCGGGACGGTCCTCAAAATAAAAGCAAAGGATTGAAAATATTCTTAGAATTCGCTGCAATTTAATCGTTTGGCATCGAACCCGGGTCTTCCTGGTGAACATACTATGCAGCACAACAGAATATCATCATCTCTAACTATGTTTGAAAATTCAAGCAGAAATATTAGCTGCTACAACCTCAAACGACATCCTACTTTTCCCTTATATTCCTTATGTGATACATTTTAATTATCTCTGGCATCGAACCCAGGAACAGCATAGTCTTATCTTTTTTTTCTTAAACCGAGAATTAATTAACATCTTCTAGCAAGGCAAAAACTTCCTATCATTTCATAAGTGTATCAAAATAAATAATGAAAAACTACCCCAATGTGTTTTATATGGCAGATATATTTACCACCCGACATCGAACCCGAGTCTTCATGGTCATACTTACTATGCATCACAACAGAAGGTCACCATCTCTAACTATGTGTTAAAATTCATGCAGAAATAATGGTTGCAACTGCCTCAAACGACGTCCTACTTTTCACATATATTATATATATATATATATATATATATATATATATATATATATATATATATATATATATATACAAAAAATAAAAACATAAATCATGAATAAGAACTATCATACATAAATATAGATTGATGGAACATAACAATACAACTCGATATAATAATAATACAGCGGAGGTGAACCACATTAAAAGAAAATTACATACATCTTGACTGAAGCTTATTTTTGAAAACTTTTACATTTCTAGGCATTGGCATTTAGATAGATACTCCATAACCTTTTTAAAATTATTATGATTATCAATTTTGTGAATCTTTGTTGCAAACTTGTTTATTTTACCGCTTTGCAAATCCTAGGACAGCTAAGTGATTCAAGTCTTAAGGAATTTCGCACTAAATTACCGAAGAACGAATCCTTTATCCTCCCTTAAATATTTGAGATTATCCTTGTGTATTTACGGACTCGGAATTATCGCCGTGCCATCGGCTCTTCTGTTACAATGCTCTTCTCTACATCTGATGCTACATCATGGAAGGGCGCAGATCAAAGATTCCCTCACAAAGAACAACATATAAACAAAATGGTCAACTCCGACACTAAGATTAGATATAAAATTACACCGTCCTTATTTTCTGCAAATTTTATTCAGGAATTAAACAAAGGATAATGAGTAAATCGATCTCGTAATTGCAAAAATTTAATATTCCTTAGTAAATAGAGAGTAACCCATTGTGGTTGTTCCACCCTATAACCAACTGATGAATACGTCAAGAGCGATGCATATTAGTAGAAGATACAGAAGTGCAGTTGATGGATGGCCTGGATTCCCCTGTTTTCTCTGAGAGAGAGGGACCCCGAGAGCGATGTCACAGCGCCACGTAGATCAATAGCCTGCGGAAGATAAGGATTGCTGTCGCGGCAGTAATTTGCTACCTTATATCTTCGTGTGGGTTGACCACGACTTCTGTAATGCCGAGTGTCAAAAATAGTTGTTTCTCATATACGGAATCAGGGCTGTTTTTCTGTTTCGGAGAGCATTGCTTATAAAAGACGAATATGCTATTTCATAGTTATTTTAGCAAAATTTCCTGAGGAATGTTCTTCTCCGTCTTTCTTCATCGTGCCATTTTCCGGGCCTTCGGAAGTCGCTATGGCGGTTGGACATCTTTCGATGTCCGCGTGTGCGGAGGGCCATGCCATTTCTCCACCACACATCCACACCATCATAGACCTTGGAAATGAAGGGAGATGTCTGTGCTGCCGTGGTAGCTTAGTGGTTAGAGCAAACGGACCGGCAATTGGGAGACCCAGGTTCGATCCCCGGCCCGGCCTTCATTTCCATCACGCATATTAAGCATGTGTTTCATACGAACATCTCCGTCTTTCTTCAATTTTCTCATGGTTTAAAAAGTGTTTGTTAATAGGCTTTTAGTCTGCCTTTCACCTATGTACACTCTCTGCTCCATGAAAATCAAACTTTTGCTTTGAGGTTCTTTAAAAATTCGAGCGAAAGAGAAAGCGCTTGCCTCAGCGATCCTAAATTAAATTTCCTATAAAAACTTTGTAAACCCTGTGAAAAGAGATTTTCGTGGGGAAAATCATCCCCCATTCTCACCCTTTTCGGACCTCCACTTTTTCGCATCTAGATTTCCATACTAAAATGATTGTAAGCATTTCCTCCCTTCAAAATCTGTGAACTTAAAATTTAAATTATTTGAAGAGCTGTTGAAATTTTTGAATTTTAAATGCGTGTTACCTTCCTAGTGGTTAAGTATTTGAATCAGAAACGATGTTGCTAATTCCAAAACTAAACTTTTACAATCTTCTGATCAATTTTCGTAGCTGATAATGGTTTTTATTAAGAACACTATGATTTGTATTAGCAAAATATCTCTTTAATCTACTGGAAGAAGCACCCTGAAGCAGTTTCATATTAAAAACAGGTTCTAGGATCAAACAATTCGATTCGAAAGCTCATAGTTAAACACTCTTAACCCCATCCCGAAAGGTTTCAAAATAAGAAACTTTTCAGGAGGACAAAGAATGTTAGTATTAGTTAATCATAGGATTGATTTCAACTTGAATATATAAATCATGATACCTCGTAGCACCATATCATTTCTTCATAATGCTACATATTTGGCGTATTAAAGCTTATTTAAAGTTAATAATTTTGGGTCATATGTCTTTTTTACGAATTTTTAAATAGAAATGTTTATATCACTTAACAAAAAAGGCTATTCCTGATCATATTGAGGAAACGCTTTAGATAAAGGCTGAGGATTATTTATCGAAGTGATAATGCTAATCTGACATACTGATATAGTATTTATAACTTATTAATATATATAAAATTTATTAATGTGTTGATACTTTATGATTTGCAACAGCCGAAAAAATCTCATCTACTGAGTGATGCCAGTTTTAGATAAAGTGACGATTCGGAAGTTCTCTATGCGTAGTGGAACACTCTTAACCTGCTTAGATAAAAGCAGTTGCTCTGGTATGATTCCATCTCTCTCCTGTAAAGAGGACAAATCGAATGTTTCATTGAATATCGATATAAACCAGAGATGATAAAAATGAGCCCACGGCGAGGTGTCATTAAATATCACCGCGGACAGACACGTAAATAAATAAGGAAATGAATGGGTATTTCAGTAGCCACGCCTTCATTACCGAAATAAACGCCGGAGGGTCGCATACCTCCGCTTAATAATGAAATGCGCACACATCTCTCTGTGGCGCAAATAGGACATTCTACATTGAAACGAAGGCTACGAAAATATCCATGTATTCGACACCTCTCGGTCTTTACTTTTAATGATGTCCACGCCATAATCGCACATTTGGATTCAAGGAAAAGGGTCACAGACGCTCTCCTATGATCCCTGAAAGTGATGTACCATCACCTTTAGCTTTCTATCTCGTGTATAGCTTCATATTTAAATAGAAAGATTTTATATATATATATATATATATATATATATATATATATATATATATAAGAATCAACGTGTTATTTAAATTACCAGCTAAAATTCCGTCCTTAGGCTCCTTTGTATTTCTCATGCGTCGTGTTTGGATTCTTGAAAATCAAAACGAGGATTTTTCATCACTCGGTATCGCTTTAATCTCCCCACACCGATGATTCCTTTTGTTTGAGGAAAAAGAACCGCATTTCGATCTTCTTTCTTTCTCCTCTTTAATCCGCGTATTTTTCGTGGTTTTAGCGGTTTTTCTGTCG
This sequence comes from Sympetrum striolatum, assembly GCA_947579665.1. NCBI lineage: Eukaryota > Metazoa > Arthropoda > Insecta > Odonata > Libellulidae > Sympetrum > Sympetrum striolatum. The sequence continues at coordinate 8,280,383 of OX388346.1, forward strand.
CCTAAAATTCGCGACCGAGGCTTTTCGTCAGATGTGAAAAATTGATGGCTGCAGAATTTAGGGTACGCGACCTCGACTCTGCGAACATCGACCAACTTGAGATAACTGGTCTAAATAATCTTACTGTAGCTTAACTACTCACTAGACTAATTGAACTATAAGCTCAGAAAATTGAATTAAATTCTATTGATTTGAACCGATTAAACCATTCAATCCCCCACGAAAATAAATTATATTTGTAGATACGTTGCACTGTTGATTTTTAATTAGGTAAAGTCAAAAAAATTCTTTGAAGGTTTTATTTACACGACCTTTCCATTGAATTATGTCGCATGTGTTTAAAGACAGGAGTTTTGGTTGATTTTAGAATTTTATAACTGAATCAAACATTGCCTTTCGGAAAAATAGAGGAATAATGTTTTTCTATAAAATAAGTTCTCATTGAGTACAAGAACCATAGCGTATTTAAATCGCAGAAAGAACCTTAGTTAGCCAAATGTTTTAAATTAATAATGTTGTACCTCCTGATTTTCACACGAAAGATGTAATTCGAGTCAGATGAATTTTTGAATTATGAACGTTTCCATTATTCAATATGTCTTTTGATATGATTTCATCTTGTCGCTCGATAATCAGAATTGATTTTACGTCTACAGAATGTATTCTCGCGTGGATAAATCAATATAGCCATTTGGAAATTTCGGTCACATTCCTATTACTCTATATTATTATGTTATGTATTTATCATTATTTTATTCTATATTTATTACGCATATAGTAATTACAATAATTTTTGTTCTAGTTCTTTGGGAATCATAACAGTATTACACAGCTACCATTGCACTCAAGGGAAATACTCTGTAACAATACAATTTCTCACCATTCATCTTTGCTATATTCTAAAACAGCATCACATTTCTTTAAAAGCATATCACTTATTTTAGAAAGCCTTGAAAACTGATCCACTTAACTAATTCCATTCCAAAATACCTCTGCTAAAAATAATATTTCGCAATATAGGTTCTTCGCCTTTTAACCCTTAACCAGTGACGTACAATTTTTGTCACACTACCAGTGACGTGCGATCTGGGAGACCGCAATTTTTTAAATATGTTTAAACTTACTAAATGACACATTTAACAAAATTTAAAAGCCTTAATAAACTAATCGGTTATTCAATAATATGAATTAAAATTTAATTTTATGTTAATAAGAACAAAATTTCAATTATTAATCATTGTATGAAGATAGTCAAAAATTTGAATGAAAAAAACATATCCTTTTTAAATAATGTCACATATTAAGAATCAGGTGGCTATTTTTGTAGCAAAGCCTTTAATGTATTTTTGGGATGATAAATGATAAAACCTTCTTGAAAAATATTTCATTTATTGTGTTTTTCATGGATTCTGCAAACGTTCAATATTACATTTTCCGTGAAAAATGTCCTACATCTCCAAAGAAGCACAGTTCTTGCTTTTTTTTGTGCATTAAAAAAAACTGGTTGTCTACATTTTTAGCAACAGAAGGAGGTTTTTTGTTTTTTGCATGGAGGGCAAAGTCGGAAAGTCTTCCTCTTCTCTAGTTTATCTTCGATATTTTGAGGTTTTTCAACTGTTAGGTCCAGAATTCGGCCTATGTTGGCTCTTAATTGTGTGGGAAAACTCCACTGCAATGCGTTTAATAAAATCGTACCTATTCAGATACTTCTTGTCTTTTAGAGACTGCTGGAGCACAAAAGAGTTCACCAATGAAATGTCTTAAATCCTAAGAAAACACTGCCATTGGCCATCTCCTTGTTCTTCGACTAGATGAGTAGCTGCTGCACATTTTATCTAGTGTATCTACTCCACCCTTGGTTGAATTATAGAAAGCTATAATTTCAGGTTTCATTGTCACGTCATCAGTGCTCCCTGTGGTGCATTGACGACACCAAACAAACAGTCCTGTTTCTCTTTGGCACATGAGGAACTACAGTCATTTTCGCCACATGTCCATACTACGAGGACACAATTGCGCCCTCTTTTGAAGGCCCGAACTCATTGGATATTTCCCTTTTATTTTTTCTTATCGTCCCTACTTAGGTCAGTCCTTTCACCCTCAGCTTCTCAACCAGTTCAATTGAAGTGAACCAATTATCAGCTGTAATATTTCGATTGGAATGAAATATTGGCTCAGTGAGATGCAGAACTGATTGCATAGGTTTCGAAGTCTTTTTGTCTTCCTCTGACAGACCTATTCCGTTGGTATTTTTTCCGGCGTACAAATAGGCATTATACAAATAGCTATTCGATGTATCCGTCAAACACATCATTTTGAGGCCATACTTAGCTGGCTTACACGGGATGTATATTTTAAATCGGCACCGACCCCTGAAGGCAATTAACATTTCGTCAATACAAGTTGTTGTGCCCAGTGAATAGCAACAATGAGCTTTTTTTACGAAACGATTTAACAAATCAGAAATTGGTGCAACTGAGTCACTTTCGTACCGGACGATTTGGTCTGCATGGTTATCAAACCGAAGACATAAAAAGAGAACAGCAAATCGTTGTCCGGACATTACTAAACGAAAAATTTCCCTTCCAGTGCCTTTCGTAGCAAAAATACTACTAATATCTTCATCGTTAGATTTAAATATTGCCGAATATATTATTAACCCAAGTAAAGCTCTTCATTAAACATAATCTAATTCTTGGATTTCAGGCCTACTGCTTCTGGTATACTTTTCTCTTAACTTCTGAAGTTTGACATTTGTCCAACAAAAAATCAAATTTATTATATCATCGTCAAAAATAAGCGACCAAAAATGTATAGGTTACATTCCCTATCTAGAGGTATAGCAGTTTGCTTCAAACCTGGTTTTCCCGCGACAAAGTTATGCAGACGAGTGCAAACATTTCTCTTTAGCTCTTTAGAACTCCTTTTATAGAGATTATTTTCCAAAATAATATCCAACTAACTTAGAAATCTGATTCACTGAGACACTTACTTCCTCGTCATCGTCTTCTTCATTCTCATCGGAATCCGTATTATGATCACTAACAATAATGTTATCCTCCTCAATCTCATTTTTAACTTCACTGTCATCTTCCCTCAAGTATTCCATAACCAGGTCCTCAAAATCAGGAGCGTCCTGTCGTAGTATTCGAGAGGGACCGGGTTTATCACTCATGTTTGCAGTCTTTGACGAGAGCTTATGTCGCTGTGAAAATTGAGAAAATATCATAAGTAGATATACGTTACTTGTACAGGGAAATATTTTGATTTCACGGAATACCGCAGGAAGAAATTTACCTGACGAATGACATTGATGATCACAAGGCAATTATGTAAATATTGCACCGGGAAGACAACGTTATTCAAGAACAGTAGAAAATTTTACTCCGTACTAGCTCCGTATATAATGATCGCTCACCAACAGACAATAAGTTACCTGTTCTTATTTTCCCAGGCAATTGGTTTTTCTGCGGCCATATTTGCAAATTATTTTACAACAAAGATATATTTGGTCATGTACTGCTCGAACATTCGCCTTGGATTTTCTCCAGGATCACTCCACCCTTTCCATTGGGGGTCCATATTCCGCTGACAACATGCTTCACTAAAGGGCATTCATCCCAGGCACAAATGAGTAGTGGCAACAAAGAGAAATTCTCGCAGGATTTCGTTATTCTGAGTTTGCCGCCACTTCGGTCGCATCCGTAGTAAGTGACATTCTAGGGTCAGAATCACAGCGAAATATAAAGACGAAAAATTCGGTTACATACACATACGGTGTTTTAATGCAAGTGTGATTTAATAGTTTTCTACACAGATTGTTATTGTTGGAGTTGGTATAATAAACTAACCAAAACAATTAGTATTCTTTTGGACGACCTCAACATTAGCCTACTACCATAAAATCCGTATAGTTTGCCTAATTTATGCTTTTCAAATAGTAATAACAAAGAAATGTGAAAATAATAAACAAATATAATAAATAAAGTTGAATTTTGTAAGCCTCCGTAATAATATTCACCCATATTACGAATTTATCCCGAATTAGATACGTGCGGTCTCTCAGACCGCGCATGAAATTCAATCGCAACTTAATAGACATACAAGTAAGATAAAAGAAATTCAAAGCATTCTATATACTACGTAAAGGTATCTAAGAAGGTACCATAAATTACAGATTTGTTAAAAATCAAATATTTTTTTATTCACAATAAAAAAATCGCTGCGGTCTCTCAGACCGCACGTCACTGGTTAAGGGTTAAGCTTAACTTTGTAGCGCTATCCTTCCTAAAGAATTCGGCTGCTAAATAAGTCCTTTCTTACAATAACTGCCAGCAATTATATTATAAAAGTTACGGTGGCAATCTTTTCTTTCGTAATAATGCCCCCCACAGAATATCAGCGGAGCTAATTTTCTGCGGCAGTGAGTCGCAACACGATTCCGGACATCCTGCACCTTCTTTCCCTTCGCTAACCCTATAAAACGCTCTTTTCCCACCTGTCCATCTGTAGGCATTCTCCTTTCCTCATTCGGTCCCCTTTGCACGTCCAATTCTCAGCCGAAATGTCTCCGCGGCCGCCGAATCACGATATTGAGTTATTTCACGGACAGCGACGCTCAGCACATCTCGCTAATTCCGGTCGAGAAATCATTTTCCAGTTGAATCACTCCAGTGGATGCTTCATTACGGCACTCCTCTATCGAACGATACTCCAAAAGCGAGTGACATCTTTAACAGTCTTTAAGGATTCGAAAATAGATTTCGGAGAAAATAGTAGCTATAAATCAGTGTTTCTTAACCTCGTTGGTGAGAATAAAGGCAATTGCGTGTGATATGTTTATTCAAGAGATTTTTTTATTTATTTTTTTACAACAAGCTACATTTATGTTCCGTCAGGCTAGGTGTTTTCATAATATCTCATGGTTTACCTTATCGATACAGAAATAAGCATGTGAATAAATATTTTTTGCGTAGGTATTAGAATTTTCATGACATCGGAAATATTTCCAATTAGTTTAATCTTCAAGAATATCAAGTCAAAACATCCATAAAAGATACGTATAAAATCTAATTCTTTAGTAAAACATTTACAATACAAATATATCCGATCTCTATGTAAAACTTGTAAATATTCAAGTGCTCAATTGCTATTCTTTTAGTAAAAATTTAGATATTTCTGAATGGGGTTCTAAGGATAATTGAGATGCCTAGAAACACCCTTAGGCGAACAAGCCTACTACACTTTTTCAAGGGATAACATTCTGCATTAATCTTTTTAAAGATTTTAAAAATATGTCATACTTATGCCAAGGAAAAACGGACTTGAAAAAAGTCTGACTGTGCCGGGAATTGAACCCGGGATCTTCCTCTTTCTGGGAGGCTACCTTTTTTTACCCTTTCCTATGCCATACTTAAATATAATCCAAGTTAATTTTTAATGCAAGAAGTCGCATGACAATTCTAAATAATTGCCCTTTAGCACACACCGATTGGCTGCTTAAAGAGCATCCACGTTCGCCATCATTGTATGAAATACCTTTTCTCGAAATTATTAATCATTTTGTGATTATTTGTCTCAGCACAGTAAGATGTTCGCAAATGTGAACTAAAAATTATCGAAATTATAAGTTTTAAATTAAACCTTAATATTTATGATTACAACATTCCTAATTATGGGAAGAACAAGGCAAATGAAACTAACCTTCAGGCATTGCAATTTAGCTCATTAAAGCATACCTGAAAAGTTTCATTAAATATAATTCTATTTATCCTTCTTTTGCAGTCACTTTTGTGACATTCCTTATTTCCGAAAATCTTTTCTTCTGAGACTCCGCCGTCTGCTTGAAACATCGTTAAAGCCACACGGCGCTTTTTAAATCCTCTTATATGGCAATTTCCGTTCTCGTAATATCTTTCATTTTTAATTCTTCGCATTCTCCAGCCCACGCCCGCAAGTAGGTTACTGTGCACCTGCGAAGTTTTGAATTTGAATATTTTTCCTAATGAACCACTGGACTGCAACCAAGCCCATTTTGTCCAGAGAAAAATCCTGCTCCTTAGCATCGTTTTCATATGCACTCTCTAAAAATAAGTAGGTTCTCAATTCACGTTTCGCTAACGATTTTTGTTTTCGAAACAATACTCTCGCTAAAGCGCTTGGTGTTTTCAGTATTCCCTTTTTGATTGGATCAGATTAAGTTTCCTTAAGTTCCAAATTCAGTTCACAATGGGAATGGAGAAACCCAGTCTCAGCAGAGGAATGGTGTTTATGGAAATACATTCAAATGACAAATGAATCCCGAGACAGCGAACAACTCAATTTTATATTTATAGGAGGAATCCAGGAGAAAAGATTTGAAAAATCTTGATCATTCACCGTCCACTATTCATAAATTAAACAATATATTGTTTCTTATTTGAGCTATCTAATACTCGTTGGGTAATAACCATTGCCTCTGTATTATACTGAATGAATATTTTCTAAAGGCTATTTTAAACGCAACTACTGTTCGAAAGGTCAAAATAAATAACACAAAATCTAGAAAGTACTGAGTTTATAAGCACCACTTTGATTGAATTCCAGTGAAGGAAAAACTACAAATACGAGTGTTTATGAAAAATATCGCAACCCCAAATGAGTTTGTACATTTACACATAAATACATGTGTAAATGACTTAAACTAAATAATATTAATCAATTTAAGATCTCTTAATTCAATGTAAAATTAAGGAGATAATTGGTACTTTTTCCACAAAAAATACCAATTATTACCAATAATTATAACCAATAAATACCAAAATCCACCATATCTTGCCCGATTCTGTGAATTTTATTCTTAATTCAATGATATTGTAAATATTTCGAAACTGTTTACATCAATATTATCACGTAGTAAACAATCTCAATTACCAGGTGAATCTATATTTACATTCATCAATTCCGTGAACAATTTCGATTCCTTCTGAGCACATCTCTCTTTAAATTATATCATTAAATGAACTGAATGGATAAACTTACAATGAAATCAAGTATGTATAATGATATCATCATGACATAATATATCTTTTATTTAAATTTAGATCCTGGATGAGGAAACTATTATTTTGAATTAATGTAGATACATAATTAATTTTATTATTCATTAATAAATTGATTTTCATACCTTTTTCAGTCAGCATTGCAAATAGGAACGGTTAAGAAAAATGTTGAAATTTCTGCAGCTTTGCTATGAATCTCTTTGGCTGATTGATACCAGTTTCTCCACTAGAATTCTGAGACGCCTGTGTTAACACCGACATCAAATAGAGCCAGTTGTCGAATAAACACAGATGAAAGAACGAAACTGCTCATAATCTCTCAGCACCCAACTCACTCGAGTCTGCCAATATCAACATCTCTGTATTCGTATGCGGTCTTGGACCGATGCGTCGTTGTTTGCGCTTCTCATTTAAGTCTCGCTGCGACCTCTTCGATCTGCACCCAACCCGCACCCTCTACCCCGCCGCACCCCAGCGATTGCTTCCTCAACACTGTTTCTCTCCAATGGATCGCGAATAGGTCTTCGACTAAGTGTGAAACGTGTCTATTTTTTACTCCTGTCGATAGGAGCCACTAGTGCCGGATATTGGAAATCACTGAAAACACATTTGATGCTCCGATGAAAATCTGAATTCACACTCGATAGAAGAATTCAAGGCATTAATTTTACATAGGAATTTTGCTGATTCACCGACACCAATCTCTCTAATCTCTGATACTCAGTCAATTCTCACGATAATGAAATATTTCCGCTCTGTTCTAAACATTTTCCAATTTATATTAAAGAGACCAATAAATTCAGCGTTTCCAGCAATAAGTTCTGAACATCAACGAAAATCAAAATAACTTTCTTTTTACCCTCAGGTGTCTAACAAAATTGAATTGAAGGAAAGCTGTTTGGAAAGGAAATTTATTACCTGTTGCAATTTCTTGCGTTAACAATAATGATTTTTTTTAGTTCCTTTTATAAATATGGAATATCATCGAGTATAATACTTAATAATATTACTATACAAAGCAACTGTTTGATAAACAGGCCTGCTTAGATCATAGAAGTGAATTTTGCAATTTCCTTCTGACATTTCTCGATAGATTTCAACTTTACTTTTCCTTGTGTTTTTATAATTTTCTTTAACTAAATATACTATACCAGGAAAAAATGTTGATATCTACATTTACATAAAGTCATTCCGTGTCCTTCTAATCTACGGGACTTGTCTTTTAATCTTAAAATTCCTCCGGGAGAGGGAATAATACAAAGATTATCTTCCCTTGGATTAAAGTTGGTATAAATCAAAACTGTGATAGAAAACAACAAAAATACAGTATGCGATCACACTGACAACCATCATGAAGCTGTTCATTTCCCTGCTTCCTACAAGAAAAAGAATGGGGATCGATGTGCGTTCTTCCCGGATGAGACTGTCACAAGTGAGACCACCATTAACAGCGCCATCTTCCTTTTCAAAAGAAATTCCCTTTTCCCTCTATTTTTATCTATCTCTTCCTCTCCGCCATATTTCTCTTGCTCACATATGTGTCATCCGGAAATCATCCGAAAATGCGACGGAATCCATTTCCCGAGAGGAGGTCGAAAATGAAACTCCTTAAATTTCCCTCGCTTTCCTTTGCTCCGAAAAAAGTTTCACTCTTCCTCTCATTCGACTCGATTACGTTCCAGTGCAACGCCTCCATCTTCCTCATTATATTGTCGCCTATCTCGACTCCTCGAATGGATTGTGGGAAAGGCGCGCATTTTTATCATATTCTCTTGATCCTTCCTCATCTTTTACTCTCTCTTCGTACGCTGGTATTTTTACTATGGTCAATATCTCTCTTTATGGTAATATCTCTATTTCTAAAGTTAAGTTGTTATTCGTTTTCGCCAAATTCCTAACGTAATGATGAGTGTTACCACACTTCCTACATCTTCAAATTAGTCCTCTGCCAACCTCAGACTATACTCGGAGGTTACTTCATGGTTTCGATTTAACTTAAGCATATCTATTTCAAATTATTCCATAGAATTAATATGGATTTCTCCAAATAAATAAATTCTCAGATTTTGACTAGCTAAATACATCAAAACACGTCGTAATCTGCTTGAAATGAGATTTCTACGAGGCGATCTTTTTTCCGCAATCCAAATACACGGAATTTGCTAATGATATTGGAAAACATGATAAATTGCTTTGACTATTTTTCATTCCGTATGTTTTATCGGTCCAAAGCCACTCCATCCGCGAATTTTGGATTTACTTCTCATCAAATTTGAGCGTAATTTAACTATCAACATTTTTAAAATTTATAGCTTATTAAAAATAAGTTATTTACTGTGTCTATAAAACCTCAGAAATCATATCGTTGCCTCTGAGCATATATCGTAATGTGGGCTTAAAATACGAAATGACAAGAATCTTATTTACAAAAGGGAATAGTGATAGAACGCTGAATATGTTATGCATCATCAATTATTCCGAAGGAATTACTATCCCTAGCAACGATAAACCGCCTTACAATTTTTTATATTCCATCCATATTCCTATTACCTACTCTCCTATTCATAAGCATTAAGTAGTAATCTCATATAAGAACGTGTTTCCATAATCTCTCTTAAACCTACCAGTGTAATCTTCCTCCGTATTATAAGGACAAAGTCTTGCGTTGGGGTACATAATCAGTCGTGATACCAAATCATTTTTTTTTAGAACTATCTTTATTTTTACGTTAGAATGGAATATATTTCGCAAATATCTTTCTGTGGTAATTTATGGTATTTGCATGATTAGCCAAAAAAGAATACGCACATGGTGAAAATAATTTAAATGAAGTGATAAAGGGTGGAGGTGACGCGTTGTGGAGAGTGGGCTTTAAAAGGTCGAGAGGAAATTGGAGATATAGAACGGTAGGTGGAGCTTTTATCATGCGACGAAATTCCAGAAGGACCGACAAACAATAGAGCAAAAGGAGAAAATAGATTTAGAGGCGACCTCGTTGTCCTAATGGATGGCAACGTGCCATTAGGTGATGAGATTGCATTCAGGGCTTTCCTTACGTTCGTCTTTCCCTAATTTATAACTAAGCGAATAATGATTTAGGTTTATGGAAGTTTTGTAAGTTCGACGAAAGCTGCTTTTCTAAGCAATATGCATTACGCTTTGTTATAGTTGGCTTGCGGCCATTCCACTCTGGAATAACAGTCTCCATGCCCTGATTTTAAGGGGAAAATTTTGACTTTAGATTCTGGGAACTTGGGTTGAATTTAAGAATTATAATCACTTTTTATTGTATTTATAAGTTATAAATATGAATAATTATATTGATTGATACATTGGAAAAAGAGATAATATATTAGAAAAAAAAATTATGACCCTGTCTGTAAAGTATTAAGCCCGAAGGTCGGTTGGTGCCTCACTCCCTCTGATATAAACTACTAAAAGCTTCTTGAGAAGAAGAAGGTTCACTAGCTAGGATGAGGAGTGAGGTAGTTTGTCATTGCTTTCCTCACTGAGCCAGAATGCTATAAGCGGAACATTTCTACGTAAGTGAAGCACTATGACTCTAAGAGTAACACTTTTCATAGTATTCCTTATGGAGAGATCTTAATCAGTGGAATTATTCACTCATACTTCAGTAGCTTTCATTTCATTACAGCCATGATGATGACTCTGACATAAGTAAATGAAAGATACATATTTCTCTATCCTGTAACAAATAACAAATGAAAATATTCCATTCGTCAGAATATGATAGCAGGGACATCAGCGCAGAAGAAGAATTTGAAAACGAAGGGAAAACTTCGCCAAGTCTGAATCTGAAGAAAGAATCGTATGAAGGCATTATTTTTGCAGAAAATAGATCTCTCGCTATCTAAAGCAGTGGGTTAAAAGACTGTATGTTTCGGCCCTTCTTGATAACTTCCAAAAGTGATAAAAATCTGTATTTTCTTCTGAGGAAAGTAACAAACCCACAAACACCAACTTAAATTTTCTCCTTGCCAGTGGTAGAGAGAAAACTCCATTTCATCTTGTGGAAGTCGTTAAGGAAAAATTTCAACGGTCGAAGTTGGACCGCTATTGCTGGGTTTACTTTTCGCTCCAACTCTTTGCAACATCCCTGGAAAGTTTCAACTTTGTTTCTTCTTGGCCAGTATGCAAATGTCTGAGATTGCAAGTCAATTATTCCAGTAAATATTAGTGAAAGTATCCATGCGGTGTCGTTGACTTTTTCCAAAATATATATTTTGGAGTAAAAAAATGGCAAAACTTTATAAAAGTACCATCACTAAGAAATTATGCTTGAAACCTAACTAAAATAGATTTCTTGAAATTTAGGTTTCGTGTTGATGTAGATTGAGTGACAAGTTCCAAGCACCATCAAAATTTAGGACAAATCCTATGTACATTTCGCTGCTAGTAAACAGCATCTTCAGGGTTACAAACGTGACTCACGTCTGGACTTACTGGCAGGGAAATGATCATAGAATTTGTCCTAAATTTTGATGGTGCTTGGAGCTTGTGATTCAATATACAGTTACAGCCATCAGCGGGAACCTTTGGATATTTCGTGTTGATGGTTATATTTGTGTAATTTGTAGAAATTGTATTCAATTTGGTGATTCTATTGAAGAAATCCACAGAAATGTTATTAAAATTTGTGAAATTCGTACAAGTGTGTTTTTGCTCTTTACTTTTGTAATTTTTTTGGTGATTCTATCTTCGCATATCCATATAATGAAGGCTAACGTAATCATATATATCGCTATGGAAAAAGATTTCAAGATGCTTGACCTTGAAGGAAGTTCAATACAATCTCAAACGATTGATTTATTTAGGAGTAGAAAATTCCGCTCTTAGAAATATGTGGAGGACTTGGAGTTAGCCTTGCCAACATTTTGGACGGCTTACGAAAGTGGTTGGAGGATTACGTAAGAGTAATATTTCAATGAAAGGACGGAAAGATTTTAATCAATCAAAATTCCCACAAAGAGAAATGCTTCCCTCGAAGAGGGGTTTTTATCTTTTTACTTCGCAGAAACTCGTGAAAAATATTTAAATGCTCAAAAATACCTTTTAGGATATTGATTATTGATTCCTACGCAGTGTAATTAATTCACGTAGCTTCGTGTTCTCAACCGAAATTCAAATTATTTATTCTGTCACTTCCTGGAAACGGTCCTCTTTTTCTGTTAATACTTTTTCGTTACAAAAGTAAGTGTTTACGAAAAAATACAAAGTTAGAACAATTGATAAAAACGTTATTTTTAATTTTTTATTAGCTATGGTTATACCTCAAATGACAGCATAAAAATTTGATGAAACTATACCTATAAAGTAACAAATCAACACGAATATTTGATTCTTATATTTATATAGGGTAATTATTCTATTTATTCTTCCATTATTGATTTGAAATGTATATCAATCTTCAAAGCAATTGTTTTCCTTCAATTTTGAATTCTTGAAACTAAAAAAACCAAACTCATCATTTTCATAAGAATCAAGATTCAAGCATGCTACTCATACTGTCATGTAATAACTTTCTTTTTGATTTCAGCATCTTAAATTACATTTCAGTTCTCCAATTTTCATAATGTATTCATGAAGTGTACCTAAATTTGTATTCGGTGAGTCCCATTAATGGGTTAGATGGAAGGAGAGGCTTTTAGTCACAATCTCGGCCAAATAAAGACGATTATTACTATAAATGCATAAGATAAAAGATCTATAAGAATAATTTCTCATGATCATTTTCATTTATTGGCCGAAAATTTTAGATCATCCGTATTAGAATAAGCTTATTACGGCTAGGTAAAATCGTGAAATAATCACTGCTGTAAGAGCACTCGTAATACCAAAATGCGCATTAATTTTCACGTTTAAACTAAATGGTTTGCAATGGATGGATTGCATGCGTGAGACTGCAGATCAAGTGCGGAGAGGATAAGCCCGTATAGCAATAAATGGCGTAAAACATATCTCTGCTAATGCAAACTCCGAAAGTAATGACCGGCGATGTGGAATTTTCTCGGAGGCTGTAATCACGCTGAGGGTTGGATTAAGCTCTCATTGCGTCTCTTTCATTGTGGATGAAGTCGTATTCTGAATCATAACCTCCGTGAACTAAGCCTATTTCATTTGGCCATAGCTTAATTACAAAGAGTTGTCATAGAAATCATCCGTTATTTGCCTCTGTTTCCGTGATATTTAAATCCTTTGTATCTTAAATCAACGTTCTCTAATTCTGCGTGGATTAAAAACATCAGGGTATTGCTGAATCGGCGCATTTGGTGTTTAGAGGATCAGTAATCTCAGGAGGAAAGTTAATGATGTGGGAGTAAGCACTTCGTTGTTTGTAACTGAGTTTGTTTGCACATTTCGTGCAAGCTCGCATGTCCGTGGCAGAGTACACTAACCACATCGTTGGAACGCACGCAAACTGGGGGCAGTAACAATAGAAATAGTGATATCGTGAAAACGAAGGGCCGCGTTTCCTGGAGAAGTGTTTAGGTATGTAGAATTTTTCGGCAATTGCAAATATGATTTAAAATCTCGTCCTCAGCAACTAATTCCTATCTTCTATAGTTTGGGCTACATAGTTTCCATAACATTATAGATTTTTCCCCTGAGATCCGGATTTTAAGTTTCTATAACTTTTTAGTATGTGTATGAACTTAAGCAAAAAATAAAGGTTTTTCATCAAGTTTAAAAATGAAGAATAAATCTCTACATTTATTTCAACCTATATATTTTCCTTTCCTTAATAGAATCGTACCATCGTGGTATATGGGGATTATCAATCAGTTTTTGAGTAGTTAACAATTTGTAAGTTCAATCAAAAGGTTAACGCATTTTCAATTAGTTAAAAAATCAAATAAAACTTTAATCATTGAGTTTTAATTATTATTCAAAATCTCACGCTAAAGCTTCCAAAATGAATCGTAGTCAACCAGTCCAAAATATTGTTTACTTAATGCTTGAAATCGTCGTCCTGAACGAAGTTCCTAAGAATGATTCAATTCAAATAAACATCGAAAAGATTTGAAAATTATGTTTTCCACCAGGAACGTAATCCCTAATCCATCCAATGTGGTCCTAATTCAGAAAATCGGTCCCTGCAGTGAAAGATGCATTTCCCTTTATTTTCATAGTTATTGTATAAACCAATTTGAATTAAATTGAATAACGAGACTCATTGTTGAATAAGCTTTACTTAAACACAGAATAATATTCAGCGACCAGCGTAGCTGCATCATCAGCCCATTAAAGTAAAAGTTAAGTAAAGTTACTGCTAAGTAAAAGTTATTCGCATCTCATTGTATCTCACTATCACAAAGTTAAGCCTCGCCTCACCACTTGTAAATTGAAGAACATGAAGCAATTTTCTAACTTTTCTATTATAAATTGGATCTAAATATTGTAAATTAATACATTTACCTATTTCCCAAGTAAATTATAATGATATTTACATCCACCCTATCACTTCAGTCTAGTCCGTTACTTATATCGTGAATGAAGTATTATTGGGTATTATTATGGTGCATTGTGCAAGTAACTTTATTGTAAGCCTTTACGCCAGTAGATTTCCTTCTTAGTTCGGAATACCTGCCACATAGTGTAATAAGCGCCTCTGGGAATAAAAAATGTCCTCGAAGACATGCGGATTATCGAAAATCAGCGGACAACCTCTGAAATGCTTGGCTGATCCCCACCCAAAAATGTAGCAAGTTTTATTTCAGCGAAGCCTCGTGGTAATGGTTGCAAAAGTTTCCTTGTACCGCGAAAGAAAGAAATTGATCCAGGTCGTCTTTTTTTGATTTCCGAAAGTTTCAAACCACTTTTCCACTTTTGTAGAAGTTGCTTTGTGTCCTCACGTAGCTCGTGGCGATGACAACGTAATTCCAAAAGTCAAGGGGTGATTCATTTCCAGAGAGAATACAGACGAGGTGAATTCCATCGCGACAGCGGATTCAGAATGGAAATATAAAAAAAAGGTTTTTGGTCATGTGTATGCCAAGTTTGCCCGATGAATTCATTCGATTCTGGAATTTCATGCAAACAAATTCACGAAACAGGCTTAAGGTATTCTTTGGCTTTAAGGGGCTCACATTCATTACGAACTTTTTGTCGAACAAGCGGCGTAAATCCTAGTTTTTCTGATAATAGATGATCTTTTCCGAACGGATTTGGCTTGTTATCCAAATTAGGACTAATGACACAGTTTTCTTTCACATAGCGCCATTTTCAGTGATTAAATACAATGGGCACGTTTTGTGTATTATTAATTAAACTAAGAAAAATCTCTCAGCAATATTTATTCTTCAATTACATTCTTTCATCCCTATAACAAGTATAGAGAAATTGAAAATAAACAGGAATAATGATGAAATTTTTTCTAGCATTAAATTGAGAAAGGTAATCATTGTATTTTAAACAAGAAATTTTATCATTTCGATAGACTTTCGACGCAATGCAAGCTAATGAGAATTCAAAACATGTAGTTTTATGAATAGGGAAAAGTATTCTTAGGATTTTTTATTATTAAAATGTGAGTCAAAATATTGCACTTGCTCTTATTTTATTAAATAATGAGTTTTATTTAATGGAATCAAAAGTGACTTTTAAATCTCAATTCATGACAGATTTTAAGGGTAATTAAAGCGTATTTTTGTAATAACTACACAATATTCCTATTTCAAGTAACCTTTTACTTTAGAGCGAAAAACTTACATTCCATTCATTTAATGTGATGATTCACAGTGGAATTTTTTTAATTTAGAGGTTATTTGTTTCTCCTTTCAAAACTAATTATAACTGAATTTGCTTTCAATTCGACCAGAAAAAGCAAATGTTTCTGTTAACTTTGCATCCCAACTCGCCTTATATTGCGTAATGCTCTTAGAGCACAATGGAGTGGCATCCAAACGCAATATAATTACGCTTTAATATGAATTATAATTATATTTTGCAATGCAGTGGCTTTTAGCTGATTCTACTCTAATTTTAACTAATCGCTAGATTACGGCCAGTGAAAACATTTCTCCGATTGCATCTTTGAAATGCATACATTATTTTCGAATCGCTCTTTCAGTCTTTACTGAAGCTTTTCTTGGATTTCGACAGAAGAAAAGAGCTTCATTAAAAGCGGTTGCACCTCACCCGGCAACAAAGGTCGTACTTTTCCCTCTTCGGAGGGACAGAAAAAGTTGGTGCGTCCTCCGTCTGGGAGGGGAAAATACGATTGAAGAACGGCTTAGCTACGAAAATCCCCCTTAATTAGACTTGGCGATTTTTTTACGCCTCATTTTAATTTACGAGAATGGAAGAAACCCATTTAAGTCAAGGGAAAAAGTGAGTCGTTGGGAGTCAAGGGTGAATGTTGCTATTCGCATGCTCGTTAAGAGGCTTCCGGATCGTCGCTAATTCCTCCTCGGCTCCTCCCTTAGGTACTCTTCATTCCTCCTTAAGAATCCGATCACTCATCTCTCGGAGAAACAGAGTTTGCCCTTCATCCAATGCTACCTTTCCCTTTCCTTTCTCCAAACCAATCCCTTTTCCTTTAACTTACCTTCTCAACTTTCCACCCAACTTCTCTTCCGATTCTATGCCCAACTTTCTGACCAAAGCCCACTTTCCCTCTCTCCGATCGAAGCGAATGGCGCAATTTTCCAATTATGATAGATGTTGGTGAGAATGATTCGAATTCTCAGATCGTCTATTAATCATCCCCGAGTGCCGCACAATGCCATCTTACTTGTGCATCAATAATGCCGCTGTCAAATAACACCAAATTATCATCTCTGTACTTAAGAGGGAAAGAATGTTTGCTACGTATGAATATATGAATCGGTGCATCTAGGGAGATTCGCTACACATAAACAATGGTATAATAATTACGCGATGGAAATGAAGGAGAAAAAGTCTGCCGTAGCTGGGGATGGAAACCCGGTCTCCCAATTGCCGGTCGGTTACTCTTACCAATAAGCTACCACGGCAACACAATGTCGCCTTCATTTCCAAGGGCTATTATGGAGAAGAAGTGTGGTGGAGGGTCCATCAAAGATGGCATTGCCCTCCGTACACGAACCGACATCAAAGATGTCCATTCATCGTAGCGACTTCCGATAGCCCGGAAAATAGCAAGATGAAGAAGGACGAAGAAGGTTCGCATGATTACACATGCTTTATTAAATTACGCGATGGAAATATATGGTATAATAATCTTAATATTATTATTATTATGTAGCGAATTTTCCTCAATGTACCTATTCGATTATTTCTTGGTTATTTATTGTAAATTATGGAGCGAACGGGATTATTAGTTAAACGTTTCGCCTAAAATTAAGATATCTCACTCATTATTCACCACTTGGTTAATAATAATTGTTCAACAGACCAAAACGTAAATATGACAACTTTTTATAAACTTCTGCAACGACGTGCAGGCCGGAACAGCATACAGTAATGCTAGAAAATAGTATTATTATATTATACGTTATTAAAACATTCGATGAGACAGACTGCTATGAAATTATCGACAACAGATTACCTTTTTCGTAGATATCTTTGGAAGAATTAGCGAGTCTTAACAAGAAAGAAGTCAATGTTCTACATGATTTAAACTCAGAATTTTCTTAATTTCTACGAATGCTACTAATTTGGAATTAATGTCCATTGCATTTTATAATAAAAAGTTTAAGGAGATCTTTCCATAAATTAATTAATTTTATTTTGCCTGCGGTACATTATTGAAGGAAAATTCTTTACTTTCTTCTTAGTTTCATTGTAATTGGAAATGGATCAGAAATGGAAATTTTCAATTCCAATGCCTCCGATGCGATTGTGTTTTGTTCATCTGCGTCTTTTTTTCATCTGGAAACTTCCGACAGCCATCGTTGCGCAGCATTCGTGACAGAACCGCGGAAAATCAATCCATCCGCCCTCCTTAGCCTCACCTTAAACCATCCTTAACTCTTCCTGCTTCCTTTCATTCTTTCGCGCCTTGCTTTCCTTAAACCCTCCTCTTCATTCCGCTCATTATCTCCCAAAGAAGAACGCCACAAATGAGGAAAAAAACATTCGCTAACGCGGAACGCGTTTCCCGCGTCGCAAAGTCTTCTCGACTCGGCACAAACAAAGGAATCTTCGAACACCAGCGAAGGCTGCTTGACTACCAGAGGGTGGTCCGGCCTCTGTCTCACTTTCGCAGCAAATGACACGACCAGTCGATATAATAGCACACTCTAGCGATAGTGGAATGGCCAAAGCCGCTCGAATTGTGCGGTCATCCCGTGAAAAGGTGCTAATAGAGGAAAGTAGGCCTCGCAATTAAAGTAAGATGAAAGAATGCTTACTATTTGAAAGACCTTTGGAATACAAAATTCAAATAAAAATTCGTTTATTTTTCCATTTGAAATGGACACTATCAACGCTAACGCCAAAGAATGGTCGTTGAGGCGACTATGGTACGGCGAGCCGTAGCCATGAAAGAGAATGCAACCTTTTAGTTTTTACGCTGTTATCTTTGGCAACTATTTGAGGTTACATTAGGAAAGAATAATGTACCTTTTAACGTATTATAATATTATTGAATACTATAACAAATTACTTAATTTATTATCCTTAATAAAATTACTATATTATCATTATGTAAAGCAATTAAATACATTTACAGTATGTGAATTAGCTTTGAAATCATTCATAGCATTCTTGCCCATTGATGACTGTGATTATAATTTAAGACACACAAGTTTTACAATATATCTTAGGAACAAAATTCACAAGTTTAATGCAGATATAAAACGTCGAACATTAATTAGTAACCAAAGTAATATGGGAGAGAGAAAATTCATAGGATTACAGGTAAGGATATAGCTGTAGATAATTAAATTTACAAACAAGTAAATATAAATACATTTGGTAATCACATTAAAATATCACACACTACATCTTTGTTAAAATGAGCCCAAAAATAAAATATCATTTAGTCTTCCTTTAAAATTTTGTGATACTTTTATGATTATTTAGACTGTTTTATTTTTGAAGTATCTCATTCTGTTTAAATTAATTAATCTACATTTTATTTTTTCTAACGTTAAAAAATATATAATATGAAAGCATTTTTCTTATTCAGGATCCCTTAACAGAGGACCTCTTGTTCCTTTTATTTAAGCCATTACATTAGGTTTTACGACGGATTATTATTCAAGCCTCCGGCGTGAAAGGTATCCGGAACTTAAGTGGACTCTATTACTATTGCGGATGAGTGGACTTTAAAACGTGAAAGTAAGGAAAAATTTCTTAAATTACTTCAAGAAACCAAGAAGCATCAATGCACTACGGATAGAATTTAACGTCGTTGAAATCCTCTTCATTTATCCTATTCCTAAACATTGTTACTTAATTAATTGCCCACATTGAATTGAAACACTAAATCCATAAATAGGTTTTGATAAGGATTTCACTACCTCAGAATTAAATGTTATTTCTCCAGAGAACGGGTAAAACGTATTTTACGTAAAATTATATTTTAAAATCGCACTGAAAACAGAGGATCATCAAAGCTTGTTAGAGATGTGTGCAAAAAATGCCATTAAAATAAATGCTTCAAAAATATTTAGAATTGAATTGAAAATACTATTTTAGTGTTTAAATTTCTCCGATTGAAGTGACTTCCAAATTTGATAATTTTCCAAACTTATTATCATTAATATATTTTTAATTCAAATCGTAAAACAACCTTACATTGGGGTTACATAACGATAAAAGGCTTATATTATGATATTTTAAATATAATAGAGTAATTGAAGCGATTTTCGTATGCATATATATGTATATTCGTTTTTTCTGTTCCGAGTTTTTATTTATTATGTCCTATTAATTTTGCATTCGGAGGAATTTCCCTTTAGAATTCGCAGATAATAGCATAAAATAACCCCTAAAATGCCAAATTAAGAAAATTGATCAAATTGAACTGAATAATGGCGAATGCTATTATATCAGAGTGGTGTGCTAGGCGATTTCTCACATCAGTCAAATAGGGGGCGAGGCGCTCTGACTTACAAAATTTAATACAACTACGTGTATTAATTGTTGTGAGCATAACAGGAATATCTAACAAGTTTTCTCCATTAAAAAAAGGACATAAAAACGAGTTTTATTTAAATCACAGGAGCAGAATGCCGAGAAGAATATTTTTGTCACGAATTTCAAAAAGTACTACGGGTTTGAGTGACTAGTAAAAGCGAGCACTTTGCAGTAAAATTTCTCATCTGCACCACAAACCGTTTTATGCTCAAAAATGACTCTTATCGCTAATCACAGTTGGAAGGCGTGGAAGCGCATGATGAATAAGAAAAGACGGCTGCAAGAGAAAGCACTCGCACGAGAAATAGCGTCGCAGAATACAAATGAGAGTGCGAAGAATTATCGAATCGAGGAGACAGGAAAAAGGGTGCAGTGACGAGAAATAGGTTTCCGGAATGGAAGTAATATTTCATATAGGATCATAGATATTCCTCACAGTTGTACATCTGTTTTCTACCCGAGGATTCATTTTTTTCTGGGTATTCTTTCAATGTACTCGGAAAATGTCGATCTTGATTGGTCGCTTATTCAACTACGAATTGTATGAATGCTACTGAAGATGGCCGTTTTAATTTAGTAGTTATCGATGGGGTTGTTTCTCGTGAAATACTACGAATAATTTCTATTTTTAACGATGAAAAATCTGAGTTGTCACTTGCTGGTAACGCATATCAAGTTTCAATAACATAATTGGGATTAGTTATCACTCGAACAAGTACAATTTGTAATATTTTAACCTACGTATACGTTGTCGTTGTTAAATTGTTCAGCTTATTACAAACAAGAGAGAAACATGTTCAACAAGATTATTCCAATTGCAAGAATACAATGAGATGTGTAAGATATTATTAAATTACAATTGTTTTAAATATATTTCTATGATATTTGAATACATTGCAAACTCCGCTACGGAGATTTACCGAATATCCATAATTCAATTTTGCACGATTTTTCTGAATTGTTGATGACAGTTGGAAGAAAAATGAAAAGAATCTATTTGATACGACACAGTTCTTAAATTCTATCTAGGTAATTTTTTTTCAGCTTTTAATCCTCTATATTTCACTTAACGGAATAATATGGGACCCTTTCCTAGTAAATCTTGATAAAAATCGGTTTCGATATAGAAGATGCTCCTATGATAAGAAGAAAACGCAATTTTTGTTGCTCAATCATCGCTACATTCACTCCGTAGAAGTCGCGAAAAAGACGAAGTTTTCTTTGAGAAATTCTTCCGTATCTCCTTCCGTATCTACCTACTTTGCTATCTTTACTGACATGTTGATAGAACGGTCGAAAACGAATGGGAATGGAGAATTTGAAGTGGAGGGTCGGAAAAACATTATCGGAAGTGGAAGAAACATATTGGAAGTGGATGGGAAAGGGACGTTGGAGAGTAGTATGAAGTGAACCGGATAGCTCCATTCCAGTGGAATCTCTCTAGCCGAGATTCGGGAAACTTGGAGTGGAAAGCACGAGATGAGAGAAGGGACATGCAAGAATAAAAAGGCCAGTGGAAATAAAATCCAAAAATTACATTTCGGATAATGTAACGTCTATGGGTGCATCTCTTGAATGGAGAAAGTTGAACTTGCCTTTTTCCTTCAGCTACTTTAAAGCTAAATTTGCTCTTCCATTATTACTCTTTCACATATGTTCTTTCTAGTTGCCAGTTGCAGTAATGCGCACAATTTCCTCGTATTAGAAAACTTAGCTCACGCCTTATCATTTCTATACCAAACTCACAGATAGTTTGAAATCTAATCGGAAGGCAAATTATTGGAAAACATTTTTTGAAGTATTCTTTTATTAATACAGGTAACTAATTAAAAATTGCTATTAATTTACCGCTGAAATATTAGAAATGTATCTAATTTGCATTTATTCAATTTATAAACATTTATGAAGACAGTAAAGATAAAAATCCGACGAATCTTAATGAATAACGCAGTCATATCAGGAGTTAAGTTTCAGAGAAGCTGCATTTAAATTTTAAGGTTCTTCAAGCGTACTGTTCTGTTGTGCTCTTCGATCTATAAATAATAAAAATAATTTGTAAAAAGGATAATTTCAAAATAAAAAAGTCTCGAGCAGCATTAGAAATTCCCGACCACGTTGTCGAAACACAGAAATCATCAGAGTCCCATTTTCCTAAATGAACAGTTCCTTATCGCTTTTATATTTGATAGACTGTATAAGAACATTTTATGCTTCAATTAAAGAACTAACTGCTCTTCAAAGTTAATTTAATCCACCAAGAGGACCTCTGTATGTGGGTTACCGCAAACGAGTTTCTTTCACGAAATTTAGGAAAAATCCTCCTCGTAAGTTCATCTTTGAAGTTCCGGCCGTGAGTACGCGGTGGAGATCAGATCATCCGATTTGGACCTAAGGAGAGGGCGATAAGTGGAGTCACCCTCGGAATCGATCGAACGCCGTCTAGATTATCCCTTGGGGGTCTTCCCTTTTGTGCCTTTCCTTTGTGATTCCCCAGCGGAACCCCAACGTTGCGTATTTCTGGAGAGCGTCAGTCGAGGTGTTTATCCAGACGGACTCTCCGCTGCCTCCAAACAATTAATCACGAAGCCAGGGAGGCTTTTCGAGTCATCGGTCTCTGTGCATCTCCAGCCTCTGGCATTTAGAGACGCGAAAACAATGTGTTGTCAATGGATGTTCACCGGATGTTGTCCGATGTCGGAGCACTGCCGGAGAGTCGCTGCGGGTGATTCGAATCCAAATGAGCCAAGTTTCGGCGAAGCTCCCCAAGTGAAAGAAACTCACTTCTGTTCTTCCAGAGCTCTCTATCGTGTTAAAGGCATTGGAAGAGTTACATAATCTAATGCACAAACTTTAGAATATCAATATATGTATTAAAGTTTCGGGATCTTTCGTGAAATTTTGAGCTTTCAGTCTCCTGATAGTGTCATCAAGGGAGGGAATAAACTTTGCCATTTTCCGAAAAGCTAAACTTTTATAGCTACTAAATACGAGTTTTTCGAACTAAATCTTATTCAATCAACGTAAAAATGTGGAATTTATTGATTAGAAAGCACTAAAAACAAAAAAATACAAAAATTTCTAATGAATTGCTATTTTTTGAAGATTATAGCAATTATTTAGTGATAAAGAAATAGGATTTTCTTATATTTTATAAATTTATGGCAGTAAATGGCTGTTAAAAAATCTGTATTACTAAATATCAAAAGTTATGAGTAAACAAGTACAAATATAATATTCATTTTCACTCATGGCCGATTATAATTACCTTCAAGCATCGAAATATTAAATGACCCCATACATATAAATATCACTTCCTCAGAAAACTGACTTCTTTTCTTTTCTGCCTCGAAATACCATTGCGTTAACTAATATCAACTTTTAAAACCCCTCTTCATGATTGGCGCAACTATTTATAATCAATATGTTTTTACTGCGCAAAATTCCACTTTAAAATATGTTTTCAATTTAAATTCTACAGGAATTCACGGGAATACTTTTTTGTCTACAACGAATAGAAAAACGTTTCTCAGCAAGAACCTAATAAATCGATACATTTTTATTCCAATTTTGGTCATCGCATTGAGAAAATCAATTTAATACTCCCTACAAAGCAGTTCTGAATATTTTGCAAATTGAAAATCCTTAGATCTAAGTTGAGAACATTAATTGATACACAGACGCTGAGGTTAATCACAATTACTGATATTTTGCTGCAATTCGTTATTTAACTTATTTCAATCAAAAGCTTTTCTCCCGAGGCTTGACTAAATAGCATCAAAACATCATCCGAATTTGATCCTTACCAACTTTTTTAACCTACTATAATTAGTTACATCAGAAACTTTTTCATTGCAACTCTTCGATAAATTTTTATTAATGAGAAAACTACTGAAAACACTTTCTACCGAATATTTAGCCAAACGGAATCCTCATAACATTTAGAGTGCAGAAGGAACAAACTTATGTTTCTTTCGGAATAAATTTAAGTTTAATAATAAAGTCCCTCCTCGTTTCACGGCAAATTACAATCGAATTAAAGATGCAATTTGACCTGGGGGCGTGTCTGAGGGCATCCTCCGCAGCGCAATAATCCCCGTCCTCAAGGCCACTTGGACAGCCCTGCGCTCGTCTCACCCACCACTTAGCAGCACAGCTTTGTTTCCCATTTTCACAGATGTACTTCGAAACTTCACCCTGTTTCAGCTAAATGTTTAATCCTTAAGCGATTTAGCACACTCGTGTATCTATCAGGGAAACGTGTGCAAGTGTTTTAAACTGAAATCCCCATGCGAGAGCTTTCCCTCGAATTCATCTCATTACTGCCATTCAAGAGATACACTGGACTCTGTATTTTGAGTAGTGAGCTGGTTCTAATTCTCAGGAAAGCTGAGTGCGAGATACTTCTTTCCTGAATCAGAATTGTCGTTCTTTTGTCTTAATAATCTGTATCATGCATTTCTAAGTTGCTGGTGAAAGTAAATCAAGCAGCTTCATTATAAACAGCTTCACAAGAAACTGTTTAATGAGAGCTGTTAACACAGTGAGGTGAGAGGTGTTAACACCCCATGCCACACACCGAAAGGCGGCTCGCAGGGTATCAACGTAGATGTAGATGAACTGTCTGTCTGCCTATACGGTATTCAGACCGAGGCCTGGTTGCTACCTCATCTCCTCGTCTATTAACTAAAATGAGTTAGAAGAGGCTTACCAGACAAAGTGAGGAGTGAAGTGGCTTGCCATTGCTCCCTTCACTGAGCCAGAATGCTATGAGCGAAACAAAAGCAATTAACTGAAGCATAATGACCCTGAGAGTAAAACCTGTAGGAAGAACCTAAACTCAGCATCATTCATACATTTATGAGAACAACAATATATTTTAGCTCAATCTCATTTTCTACTGTCAATTTGCAGAAGACGGTTTACCGGTTAGATAGTTTGATAACTGCATTCTATGAGCTCAACCAGGGTCTGTCAAAACCTAGTGTTTGGAGGAAAAAGAGTCAAACGCTTTAATCAGTGACATGTAAATAAATTCTAACGAATTGTCAAAAAGTAATTATAGAAGCTTTTAATCCAATCGTGCTCAAGTTTTAGAGACAGATATCGATCCAAAAATTTTTACTCCTTTTGGAGTTTTAATGTTCTGTCCTTCCGAAATTACTGCTATGCATCCTTGCCGCACGCATAAGGAGGTTTGCATATACATACAGAAATGTGGATGGCAACGTCGCCTTTAAAATCGCTATCAATTCAATGTCTGCTCTCATTTATCGGTTTTTGATCAGGTGGAAATTCATCTCTATTTTAATACTTTTATTTAATAAATTTATATTTATATAAAATATATGAGGGTCATTCCACGCCAATTCGACAAGGTGATGTCCCTTGAGGTGACCGATTTTAACCAAATTTGGCAGATCGCTTTGATTTGATAACAAAATGAAAACCCTCAAGCCGTTTTGTAATTAACGCAATTGTTTACGAAATATTGCAATGTTTAAAAATTGAAATTTTACAAAAGTGCCTTCGCATTCGAAGCCATATCTCCGGTAATATAGAAGTTAAAAATACACAACATAGCTTAATTTAAAGGTCTTGTATTATAAAAGATAATGATAGGAAGTTTTTATAAAATTTAAACAATTTAATAATGTTTATAACAATTTAAAATTTTCAAATCGATTTTTGACGATGTAACCACCCCTTCGATTTTTCTCATTTTTTAATATGTTGTACATACAACCCTCCTCTACAATTTAAAAAAATTTGGCGAGGGTAATATTTCATTTAAGAAAGAAAAAGATTTTTGAGTATAGGCGTGACGCTCGCCGCGGCTCCGCGCCGTCCGACTCGCGCGCTGAACGTTCGGAAGTGTGGTGTCTCATATCTCAGCACGCTTATTCTTCCATCTGCTTTTCACCAATTTCAACTGTTCTACCAATAATATTAAAACACCACTGACAGCAATGTTAATAAAGGGAGTCACGATATACCTTATGCTGTCAAAGAGAAACACAGAAGGTCTTGACGAACGTTTCGCTACCACGTGTAGCATCTTCAGAAGAAACCTCGAGACTGAAATTAACCTGAAAACAGCGAGCAGAAGGAGGAAAAAACAAAAGAAGGTCGCTAAGCGAGATCAACGAGGCTGAACAAGGATCTGTCGAAATCAGTGTCAAAATTCATGAGGTGTTCCCGATTTTATAAATAAATAAAGCGTCTAAACCTGAATTAGCAATGTGAACAAGGCTTAGATTATCTGCGTTAATGTTGTGTGCAAAGTCAAACATATGTTTTGCAACAGCCGAATTAGAAAATCTCCCAGATCTGAAGTGGGCTAGATGTTCTTTAAACCTGATGATAGTTCTCCTTTTTGTTTGGCCGATATATTTTAGTTCGCAATCTGGGCAGGATATACAGTAAATGCCAGAATTATGAAGCAGTTCAGTCTTGTCCTTAGTTGAACCTAGTAAATTCTTTAAATTAATATCGTTGTAATAACATACATTAAGATTGTTGTGTTTAAAAATTGTGGAGAGACCTTTAGTTAATGAAGGAAAATACAGTATTTTAATAAACTTTGAACGTAAAGTATCAGGAGTTTGAGAAAGAGTAGAGCATTGACCAATCAATTTTTTAAATTTATGTCTCTTAACTAAAGTATTAATTAATGAAGAATCGTAACCTAGCATGTCAGCAGTATTTTTAACGAAACTTAATACTTTATTATAACTAGTAATATCTAGAGGTAGGTTTACAAGTCTATGAACAAGATGATGAAAAGCTGCGTGTCTGTGAGCTAAAGGATGGAACGAGGAATTAGGAATAAAATTATTTGACGAAGTAGGCTTTCGATAAACATCGAAATGTAGGCGGTTAGAGACTCTAGAGACCATTACATCAAGGAAGGGTAAACAATTGTTCTGTTCAACTTCAAATGTAAATTTAATTGAAGGGAACAAGCTATTCAGTTTTGATAAGAAGGGATCTATGCGCATAATAGAGGTGTCAAAAACAGCAAAAACATCATCCACGTATCTTAACCAAACATTAGGGAAGTCGTCAAAGGTTTGTTTACATAAATTTTCAAAATGATTCATAAAAATATAAGCAAAGAAAGGAGAATGAGGATTTCCCATGGCTGTACCAAAAGTTTGTGTATAATATTTGTTATTAAACTGAAAGCAATTCTGGTACATACAAATTCTAGTAAGTGAAAGATACTCAGCAATAATCACATCAGAAAAACCAAAATCAGTAAGACAAGTATGTAAAATATTTAGAGTATCATCAACGGGAACACTGGGAAATAAACTGCAAACATCAAAAGAAACTCTTTCAGATCAGAGTCTTTTAATTCAATTTTGGAAATCTTGTTGATAAAATCAAAACAATTCACTATTGAATGATTGAACGAAAAAGGTAGGTTATTAAAATTGTAAAATGAGCCATTTTGCAATATAGTAAGTAGGAGAGTTAATGGCAGATTCTATAGGTCTCATAGCTTCATTATTCTTGTGAATTTTTGGTAAACAGTATAATTTAGGAATTACAGGGTTAGACACAGATAATTTATATTTCAAAGAGGATGATATTAAATTAGGACACCTGTTTAAAGTATTTTTAACTTGTAAAACATAACTATTTAGAGGAGATTTTGTCAAGGTTGTGTATGGGCCACCATCTAATAAAGACTGAGAATTCTGAAAATACTGTTTTTTATCTAAAATCACTACTAAATTGTCTTTATCTGCTTTTAAATAAAAGCAATCTTTAGATCTTAATTCTTTTATAATACTATAGTAATTGGATGAGTTAGGTAAGTGTAATGAATTAAGATTCTTGGATAAAGTTCTCCTACAAGATAGCCTGATTAAAGTTTTGGTTTTGTTATCCAAATATTGAATACCACTTTCTATGCTGGCCACTAATTTATCTAACAGTGAAACTTTTGGTGGAAAGGCGAATTTCAGACCCAGGTTTAATATGTCAAGTTCTTCAGCAGAAAAAGAAGTAGATGAAAGATTTCTAACAAAGCTATGAGAATTAGAAGTAACAGTAGTCAAATCAGAGGGAGCAATGTTGGAACTTTGAGGTGAACCATCCCTTTGAGAGTGTTTTTCAATTACCTCGCTTGATATTTCCTTGATTTATGCATTTTTTGCTTGAAATAGGTGTTTGATCGAGGGATTGTAACGTCTCGTTCAGTCTGCCTAAGGGACTTTCTTTTCCCGGAGTGTAATGACTCCCATTGGTTACATCGGTCGGCAAGGGTGTAGGGAATTAAAGGGTCGGTTAATATTGGTAGAACAGTTGAAATTGGTGAAAAGCAGATGGAAGAATAAGCGTGCTGAGATATGAGACACCACACTTCCGACCGTTCAGCGCGCGAGTCGGACGGCGCGGAGCCGCGGCGAGCGTCACGCCTATACTCAAAAATTTTTTTCTTTCTTAAATGAAATATTACCCTCGCCAATTTTTTTTAAATTGTAGAGGAGGGTTGTATGTACAACATATAAAAAAATGAGAAAAATCGAAGGGGTGGTTACATCGTCAAAAATCGATTTGAAAATTTTAAATTGTTATAAACATTATTAAATTGTTTAAATTTTATAAAAACTTCCTATCATTATCTTTTATAATACAAGACCTTTAAATTAAGCTATGTTGTGTATTTTTAACTTCTATATTACCGGAGATATGGCTTCGAATGCGAAGGCACTTTTGTAAAATTTCAATTTTTAAACATTGCAATATTTCGTAAACAATTGCGTTAATTACAAAACGGCTTGAGGGTTTTCATTTTGTTATCAAATCATAGCGATCTGCCAAATTTGATCAAAATCGGTTACATCAAGGGTCAATTTTGCCGATTTCCTTGTCGAATTGGCGTGGAATGACCCATGATAAAAAATGCGCCATATTTTTGCATATATAACGAAATTTGTTTCTAGTTCGGTGGTATTTGATAACTGAGGTATTTAAATACTTATAAAATATTATCTGAAATAATAACATATAGTATCCGAAATACAATACTGTTCAAAGTGCAGTAACGCTGAGCAGCATTGGTTTGAATCTTTTAAATCAACGTTTTCAAAAAGATAAACTATGATTCCTCAATCCGCATACTTTCCGACAAACCTATTTATTTCCGAGGCCTCCTAATTTTTACATAATAACGTAATTTTTGCCATTGAATAATGAAAATAAATATCGAAAATCTCATTAAACTACAAGATGTTATAAATCCGAATAGGAGTACTGAATTGGAATGGAAATTCAATCTTCTGGCTAGCCGAGACAGCAATTTTGTCAAAATTTCGATGTCTTTTATTTAAATATTTACTCCTTATGAGCCAACTCTGAAATGGTGCTATATATTCAAGTAATTTACTTGTGACGCGTTTTACGTCTGAAATAGAATTTAGCGTTTAAAATTTAAAATTTTATTTAAGCCGAATCAGAAGTTCGCATGAAGATAAAGTAATTACGGGAATTGCAAAGGGAATTAACGCTACGTTATGCAGAATAAAACATGAGGTGTGAGGTATAAAATCCATTCAAATGGTGCTTGCTTTAAGTACTTAAACCTAAATCAGTGGAAATAGCTCGGTCTTAAGTTAAATCGCAGAGATGAGAAAGTGCCATTAGATTTCGGCCTACTGTGGCAAATCTCAAATGTATTTATATATAAAGAATGCCGTGAGAAGATCCGGGAAAAATTCGCCAGCTTTACAAAGATCATCGAGAAAACATTCTGAAAGTTTGGAGCACGCTTAAAATCTGAGCTTGAATTCTCCTCGAAAATAAAGCGGGCTTTATTGTCATCCCCAGTTTCGCTTTTGTTTCCGCGAATATTCTGCGTCGTTGACTGGAAACAATCGACGGGAGAAAGAATATTTCAGCTCTCGTGCCTCTCTCGCAATTTATCAGAAGTTCTCACTTTGTTACTTCTCGCCATCCCACCTTATTTCAGATATAAATATCGTGGATCTTGACACGGAAACAGCCATTTGTGTTCGTTCATATGGCGGAGGAAGGATACTACAGATATCAAAGAGGCTCCAAGTAGTCACCACCTATCCTTTATTCTGTTCATTACGGCTCTAGCTTTATTCATTCTTCCTTTCGTCCATTATAAATCCTCTTTGCTCATATTGTATCCATATCCTTCCATATAAGTCCCATTTATTTCACCTTCCACAATTTATCTTTCATTGCTCATTCGCCTTCTTATGTTTGCAAATCCTTTATCTATTGTTACTGAAGTCGTATGCCATAATTATATGCATCTATGTAGTACACTGCACTTCGAAATGAGTTTCTTCCTTTGATCTCCGTAGTCTATTAACACATTTCCAGCTATTCTTTTCTCCGTTGCTTACACATTATTTGATGTTGACGACCACAGTTTTCATCTTCTATTGTGAAAGTTTAAAGTGTTGCAGTCATCCTATATTTTTCAATCCAAACCATTTCCTTCTATTATCTATCCATGATGAGTATCTACTGCAAAAAAGTTCATGCTTAGTCTTCCGCTGGATGTATCCTAAGGACACGGTTTTTCCTATTTTCATAATCCCATACTATTGTCAAGACCAAGATATTTGCTGTTTGTATTATCATTTCTTTCTTGTTATCTTTGCAATTTATTCCTTCATATAATATTCTGCTCTTATCTTTAAAATATTATTTTTCAATCCTAAATTATCTTACGCAATAATATTCTTAGTCGAATTCATTCTGAGTAATGGAAATATGTTATAATGTTGCTAAGGAATTTAGGTATACAAAACACGTTTTCAAATGAATATTTCGTAATCTAAAAAACGGCTTCATGATAAAATTCTTTTATTACACCACAATAAATTTCAAACACTAGTTTTTGTAATTTTATTGTGGTCTAGTAAAAGAATTTTATCATGAAGCCGTTTTGTATTTATGAATACCACGAAGTGAAACCTGAGTCTGTTTCGTTTATTTCGTAATCTATTTTTAAGAATTGCTACTGTATATGGATTTTTAAGTGTTTATTAGCCTGTTTTCACTTTTTATTTATTTTCTGATTATTTCTGTTCGTCCAGAGTCTGGTCCGTGGGTCATCTTCCATATTTTCGGTTCATTTTCCTCGTTCACTTATCCAATTTTCCATTTGCCTCATTGTTCATGTTTATCACTGCCTCTATCTCCACCAGTTTGCCTAATTCAAGTCGCTTTTATATTACAATTTATTCATCTACCTTGTTTGTTCCCATTATTCTCCCGTTCTCCACATTCTTGGATCTATTTCCAACTATCCGAAAACAACTTCATCTCCTCTGTGTTTTCCTCTCCTTCGATCCTCGTCTATGCCTCCCCCTCCACCTGTGCCTCCCCCACCCCTTTCTCCCCCACCCCTCCCTGTCCACCCCAAGGCCTGCGATGACGCAATATCAGATCTTCCTCCGACCCAATGCTCGAGAGCATGCCATTTCAAACGGAAAGCGTCGCTGCGCATGCGCCTGTGTCTTGGAGGGATATTCTTCCCGCCTTTATTCGTAACCAGGGGAGGAATATTTATTTTCTCTTTCGACTTCTCTCCCTGTCTCTATTATGAGCTTGGAAAAATTTTTAGCTTCAACCACACTTTTTATTTCGGCTCATCTTTCTTCGGTGTGCTCGACGCCATTTTGCCTAACTTATTTATCGGAATATAATGCCTTGGCCTATTTATTTCGCATTCTTGCTGGAGCCTCGGCTTCGGAGATGGAATTCTTAATTTTAATGTAAATACCGGCTAAGATTCCGTCGTCGTTAGAGAATAGTATTATGAATGTTAAAGTTACGGTCCCCAGCCTTCATTTCTGCGAAAGTTATCTCGTTAATTCAAGGATTAATGTAGCGGAAGGAGCTTGTTTTGAATACCAATAATGATTTGATTTCTTGGAGAAAACTTTGACTGCATATCCGAGACGCTTACCGAATAAACCCGGTTTCACAAGCGATTACCTCGCAAAAACCGTTTTGAATAAATTTATCGATATAAAAGCATTCGCCCGCAACATGCTGAATATTTTTGTGCAATAATTGCATCGAATGTGTGTCACTGCTAACAGCGCTTCATTTTAGGGGGAAGCGCTCACAAATTCACTGGAATTTATCCTTACAATCGATGAAATAAACTCCAGGATTATTTTTACATATCTTTATGCATATTTAGATATTTTAATTTCGGAACCGGAAATTTGGAGCGCGGAAATGTATGTGTAGCAAAGGGATTGTAGAGCCGTTGAAAATGTCCTGAATCCATTAATATACTGCTTATTTACGCCTATGTTCCAAGCGTACTCGGCGTTACGGGTAATGCAAATGAGGAAACTAGCAAAATATTATACAAAGAAGCAAGGATTATCCACTATCCAAATATTATCCACTATCCATGGAAGAAGAGAGCCATGTTTTAGCTCATCTTTTACGCTGTGAAATAGATATATATCCGCTAACCATTGAAGTGTACTTCTCTGAAATTAAGGTTTCTAGTATTTAGATTCTTAGATGAAAATATTCGCTTCTCTAATTGGTCCCGAAAAGTAGTCATAATAGCTTATTGTTTATATCAATCTGTTATTTCAACTTTTCTTTCCCTCTTCCGCATATCCTACCTTCGCATGCTATTTTCTTCTCTTTCAATGTCAGTTAGTGATTGGAAATATCAATCGCTGGATTATTAAAAGCATTTATGTCTCAAGAATAATCTGATTTTTGTGAACACATAAAATATCTTCGATAAATATAAGCATCAAACACGGAGATGTTCTGGCAACTTAAACGCTTATTTCTCCTTCTTATAGATAGATATGAAATTACTTTGCTCTAAAGATAATCTCTGGTGAAGTATTAATACTGAGTTATTCATTTCGTGATGGTTAAATTATTTAAGGTACAATATTGTTTGCATTGAACAATATTGTACAATATTGGATTTAAGATCTCTAAGTCTCTTGAAATCTACGGGACTGACGTATTGATTGACGACCAACAAGTAAAACTAATGACTTCAGTGTGTTTTGTTCATTTCGGCTGGGATTCTCTGCGTTCTTCTAGAAATTATAATAATAATAATAAATGGTCTTTATTCGGGCGAGATTAAGACTAGAAAGTCTCTTCTTACACCCATCGTCATATGCGAAACAGAAAGAAAGAGATAGTTTGCAAAAGAAGAAAAATAATATGTGGATTTAAAAAACCTAAGCTGAGGGCTCAGGAAAAAATTCCACTGCAGGAAAACACTCACAAGAGGGGGAGTGTGAAAAACCTGTGAAACCTGCAGGTAGAAAACTGTATTTTGTGAAGAAGGAGAATAAAAAAAATTATGAAAGACAAGCAGAGAATAGATAAAAATTATGCAAAAGAGACAATACACATTCAATACAAGCAATCAAATCGAATAAAATATCTTCACAAATGACACTAATTCTAAGTACAAGAATTGTAGCATAAAAAAATTCCTCTATTCCAAACCAGATAAGAACCCTTCAAAACGAAGAACCCTTTTATCTAACTTGATGGCATCAATTCCTAAGTGGGCCATAATCGGAATTAATCCTCCTCCTGAGACTCGTATACAAGTAACAGCATTTATAAGGGCCAATCGGGAGAGCTGCCCTCCTCTGGCGTCATAAGGCATCCGAAATTCATTTATTGGTAAAGTTCATCCTTGATGAACTTCGAGAGGGTCTAGTGTCGCTAATGAAATCCCTTCCCTTCTTCGCGGAATCGTGAAAGTGATTTAAGATCCTTCGGAAGGGTTTAATTTCGGCTCAAAGTCTCACCTGAATGGAATCCAACAGCTCTTGTAGCTTTCCATCTGCCTCGTAAATGAGTTATGTTCGGATTCTCCCGTACGATGCCCTTGAAAATGCCAGAAAACATCCAATCAATGCAATTATACACTGTGAGTGCGATTGAACACGGAGGATGAAATCTCCTTGCTATTTCATTTCGTCGGATAGTTCAAGGGAAGGAGCTATTTGTCGGTTCGTCTCCTTCAATGCTCAATCGATACATTCCGTTGATGA
Source organism: Sympetrum striolatum (assembly GCA_947579665.1). Taxonomy (NCBI): domain Eukaryota; kingdom Metazoa; phylum Arthropoda; class Insecta; order Odonata; family Libellulidae; genus Sympetrum; species Sympetrum striolatum. The sequence goes on from OX388346.1 coordinate 8,314,569, forward strand.
ATGATATTCTTCCACTGATTGGAAGCTTATTCAGAGCAAACTGAACTCATTTAATTTACATTTTTCGCATTCAGCATGTTACGCTCTACGACCCTTCGTCGATTAGGTTTTCCTTGCAGCTTTTCGTTCGATTTAATCATTAACTAATATTCTCCTATTGTCCCTTGTAAAATGGAATGAATGGAGCATAAAAGCGAAATAATAGATTATTTTAGTTAGCTCCCCAATAAGCAATCAGTTCAAAATGAATCAGACGAAATGTGCTGAAATTTTCATTACTGCATAAGATTTGCATCAAACATATTAATTGAAGAAAAGATGAGACGAGAGTGTTTTCTACAATAAAGATAAACACTTCAACTGCTTTATATGCACTGCATTTTATTAATTCAAATTGCCCTGCACGTGGATTTACTTAAAGAAATAACGTTTAGCATTAGGTTTATAAAATTAGAAGGAGCATGGACTAAGGTTTATAAAATTAGAAGGAGCATGGACTAGCAAAGTATTACAGGAAAAACAATGATATTATTTTACCGGAACTGATTGTTTTTGCTTTATATTAACCACATTTGATTTAAAATCCATTCCATTCCGTTGTATTATATCAAAAATATATTCATAATATCTATAAATAATACGTAAGTCAATGTAAAGTTTCTCATATTTATCAATTGAAACTGTCATTGATTCGAGGCTAAATTCATACGAAAATTACGTCATAAAATTATCCCTGGTAGTCATTCTATTTACATATCTCGGATCTTACGTAATCTCATTCGGATCCCCTAAGCTTGCTAAAATTCCACGGCGAAGTTTTACTGCGGTCATTTCTGATTTTACTCCATTCCATTATTTTCTTTCCTACCAAAGATTAAAACTCATTACAAATGCATTTCTAGGAGCTCAGATCATTTCAGTTGTTTGCTTACACTTGATAATCTTCGCCTGGAGTAGAGTGGACATTTGAAGGGCTTTAAAGGAGATAAAGTTGCTTCTAAGATTACGTAAAGTCATACAAGTATCAGAAAATCTGCAGAAACTATATTTTTCTATTGCTGCTCGCTATTTTCTTCGAAGAATAGAATTTCTAAGAAATGAATTTAATCCCTGAGAGTGATTTGATACTAGTTTCAAATTGGACAGTTGCAGAGTTGTCAAATGTGTGAATATTAATAACAATAATACGTCTTTACACGAGCGAGACTAAAAGTCTCTTCTTCCATTTAACCCTTCGCCATAGATTATACGATAATTAAATTTGAGTGATAGTATGAGGAAAAATATGAAGAATTGTGGACATAGAAAACCTAAGAGATACTTAAGGAAAAAATTATCCACTGCAGGGAAATGCCCACGAAGGAAGGTAGTATGAAAAATCTGCGCAAACCTACCGATAGTAATAACTAAAAGATGATAAGAAAAATGACAAAATATTTAAACACACTATCAACAAGTACACGTATGTGATACATCAATAGTTGTAGATAGTTAACATTTAATTAATTGTTATCAATATACATAATAACATAAAACAGAAAAGATAAAAATGAAAAATTTACATAAATTCGCATCTATACGGTAAAATAACACACAGAATAATACAGAATCGATACCATACGTACAATACATAGTCAACATTGAATAAATACAGATATAGAATGTTGTCTTCAATAGACGGGGTATATATCTAAATCTAAATCTAAAAATCTAAATAAGGAAAGGGACTTTGCACATAAGGGCGTGCACCCTTTAAAATTCCCAAGGAAAAACGGACTTGAAAAAAGTCTGACAGATCCGTCCGGGATCTTCCTATAACCGGGAGGCTGTCCTAAAGGTCCTGTGCTGGACCTAACCCCCGAAACGGCTTGTTAAAATGCTCTAGTCGGGTAGCCTAGATGGTTAAGGCAGCCTCCCGGTTAGAGGAAGATCCCGGGTTCGATTCCCGTCAGACTTTTTTCAAGTCCGTTTTCCCTTGGGAGTTGTCTTCATAGTTTTCTGTTTAAGTAAAACTGTCGCTACAAGGCTTTATTCGAAACTGCAGAAAATAACAGAACTGATATGGGTGTAAGTGGACAGTATCATTTGAAGTGCTGCGGTATTCAATTGCTTTTAGTTTGCGAAGATTGTCCCGCAATGAAACAAAAATGGATTCTGCTAATTCGAGAAAATCCACCGAACAAATTCAGGAATTACTCACAAGGAAAGCTGAATTCCTAAGTTATAAACAACTGTTTTCCGGATTAGAAACGCAGGCACAGTGACTCCTAAACTTCTCTTCGGATTAAAATCCTTTTGAAAGCTTCGAGATGTTTATCAGAGTGCGTGTATACCATTAAAAACATTGCATTTCTCCGTGTCCACGAAGCAACGGTGGACTAGGAAAAGGTTTTCTAGACGCAGCTAAAGAGCGGAGTTCCCTCCATTTTTTAATTTGGTGGAATTGGTCCGCACGTTCAGCTATCCGGATTCATTATTTTCGAGCAGTTTTTCAGTGAAAAATTCGATACGGCTCTCTCCTCTCTTTTGCAGCACTCTTTTATGAATGATTCGGAGTCGCTATACTTTCTAAATCGAGAGCTTCCACTCTTTTTTGTATCAACGCGTGTCGAGTAATTTTGTAGCAGAGGCCTTCCATCCAATTCAATCGGGCTAAAATATTCCAAAACACGCTCTCTGCAATTTGGTATTAATCGCGATAAGAAAACCTTTGCCGATATTGTTTCTTCCATAAGTCCACAACGGAACCATGGCAGATTGATTGCTGAAGAGCATGATCGAACTAGCTTCCTCTCGGCGATTCTCTCTTTCTTTCCCCAAAATCAAATGCAAATACATTCTCTACGCCAATGGGCAACGTGACCCAAATATTTACCCCGTGGTATTTCGAATCAATCGGGAAAATAAATTAATCAAATTGTATCTCTGTGGCTTAGCGATGATTTAAACCGCCGCTCGTTGAATCGAATGGGAGGAGTACATTGTGAACGCAATGACCTCCAGTTCGGATAAATTCGCGTTTCCGTCAAATTTGATTCCGTGACTTTTATACGTCTCAGTGAGTAAATATGGAAAACTTTGCCCGTGCCATTAAATACCCTCATAAATGTAAATATGTATTGATTAAACGACTGGATATAAATTGATTCTTCGAATATTTGATTGCGTGATACGTTATTCATTTATTTAAAAAGTTGTAGAATGATAGAAATGTGCTCTATCCATCTCGCCTTGCTCTCATTGTTTTATTTGAAAGCTATTCATTTTAACAGCACTTGATAATGATTATTAAGATTTAAAATGGCGTAGAATAGAAATCTTCAATATGCTAGTTGTATTTTTACTATTTTCATACATCTTTATAACGATCTTAGGAAAGATAATTCGACAACATCTCGCAGGAGCCTCACTGAATTGCAAAACGCACTCTTTAGAGATGTATCCGAAAACGTATTTCTGGAAATATTGGAATAATGAAAATTTTATTCAAAGCCAAGGCTCCTCTCCGAAGCTCCTGAATAGAGAAAAAAGAGAAAGCACTGAAAACGTATTGCTCCGAGAATGCTTTTATTGTGAGTAAATTTGAGCCATCCCTTCAGAGAGCCCTAACCTCTTAAAGCACAAACGAGCCTTCGGAAGTTCTGCATAAAATTACCATCTTCTCACCATTCTTTTATTGCCGCTAGATTGCTCTACAAGTCCCGGAAGTTTTCTTCTGCGGTTACAGACGTTTAGATAACCTTTCCACATTGCCGCAATGCGACCTCAACGCGTGCCATAAAATGCGAATTTCTCTCGTAATCCTCCAAAGAACGAAATTTTTCATGGCCTTTGTTTCTTCTCCCTCAGGTTTCTCAGCGTTAAGAAGTGGCTCCTCCGCAAGAAGCACCAAATCGAGCTGGCGCGAAAGAGGGGATGGAAGGGTTACTGGGTGTGTTTGAAGGGTACCACTTTGCTGTTTTACCCGTGCGAATCCCGCGATGAAGGGAGGTCCGTGGAGGCGGCGCCCAAGCACCTGATCATCGTGGACGGTGCGATCATGCAGCCCATTCCAGAACATCCGAAGAGGGACTACATCTTCTGCCTCAGCACCGCTTTCGGGGACGCGTATCTCTTCCAGGTGAAATGGACTGCTATTCAGGGAGATGTTGAAATAGTTGACATGAGGAATTGGAAATTTGATTATTTATATTTTCTGTTCTTCTACGTAGCTATCGTTACAAACATATTATTTGTTTAAATATAGAAAAGTTGATAAATGAACTGTAGCAGACCACGGTAACGCGTTATCAAATATAAAAAAATGAAGATTTCAAAAAAATAATAATTCACGCTAATACTTGTGGATAGCAAATACGATAAATTTTCACAAAAATAACCATCGTCTATCATAATGACATTTATCATAAATTTTGTCTTTATTTATGACATTAAGTATAATAATGGCAGTGTCTATAATAATGGCATTGTGTATAATAATGACATTTGTAATTAATTTTTTATATACAAAACATGAATGTAAACAAAACATATCACGGCTAGAAACCATTAGAAAGAAGACGTAGGTCTACAATATTGGTTATACAATATTGTTAGATTCGTAAGTTCCAATTTAATTTTAAAATTCTGGTAAATGGGCCATCAACTAACTATACGGTATTTCGATGAGTCCAAAGCTACAAAAGTCCACTTTACACGAATTTAATTCTGGCTCCCCTTTTAAATGAGAAATAATTATACTTTTCTTTGCTTATTTATAGAGAAGGATTCCTTTTTGAAAAAATACCGTTACATTAGTCGTTGTGAGAATTGAGTTTAATTTTTCAGATCAGATATTTCTATCATTTATTTTTTATTTAAACTATTTTTACGTCATATTCGTGGTAATTTAAGGCCAGTACGTAATGTATTTTAATTTTCATTATCGCTTGCATAGGCCAAAAAAATAGAATATTTTTCCCTTTACTTTTTTAACCGGTGAATCTTTCGATAGTTCATTGAGTAAATATCGTCTGAAGCACTCGTACTTTAAACATTCGCATTCAAAGCTGTGACAACAAATTTAGGTTGTCTCCAAGCAAACAGAATATTCCATATTTGTTTGCTCTGATTATTAACGCACTACGCGGTGAACTTGGTTAAGGAAATAATATCCTACTACCGCTTTACTTTACCTAGTAAATTCTTCTAATAAATTGCGTTAAAGGTTAAGATAAGCCCATGAGATTCTCCAAGTCCTCCAGAAATTAAACTAATTTTCAGAAATGACCACAACATAATATCTCGTTATAATGGGCAATTTTCACATAAAGGAGCTTTGCTTAACGACCTGTTTGCGGGAAGGACGCCATTACATCGTGATCCTTAGCTTTAGATGATTCTGCGATCGTGCCAATGAGACTGCCTCCACGTTTATCGTTTCTCCCGAAAGGAGGCATTCGTGAATATGAGTATTAGGATTCCCCCTTCTTCTGTTTGCAAAACAAAACATGCAAATACAATTAGGCTCTACTTATTAGCTCTTTATATTCTTATCTGAAAGATTATAGTTTCTAGGGATTCTTGAAATTGTTTAAATGTAAATTTTGAAGTTTGCATGGTTGTTTTCTAAGTTCATTCCACGAATTCGTTTGTCATAGAGCAAATTTATATCTCCTGGTTTGCATTTTGAAACTAATTTCATGATTTCAGTCCATAAACATTGGATTAGTTATCATTGGCTTAGTTTTATCTGAATATTACCGTTAACTCCGAGGCCTAGATCCTATACATCTCTTCACAATTTCATTTCAAATTTTCGCTAGCAATTTTAAAATATTTCTTTTCTGATTTTCATATTTTCTTCAAAATCTCTAAAAATGGAGTAGGGCTTACTAGATAAGATAATAATAATAAAACGACTTTATTCGGGCGAGATTGAGACTAAAAAGTCTCCTCTTCCATCTAACCTATCGTCATACAATACATAAATAATTAATTTAAAGAGATAGTATAAAAAAGATATGAAAAGAAATTGTGGATGTAAAAAGCCTAAGAAATTCTCAGGAAAAAAATGTATCTACTGCAGGAAAACTTCCACTAAGAAGGGGGGTGTGAAAAACCTGCGCAAACCTACCGATAGTCATAACTAAAACGATGGTAAGAAACATGATTACATTTTATAAATACACTATCAATAGGTACATATATAGGATACATCAATAAACATAGTCATGTTGACATTTAAATAAATGCCAACCATTTACATTAGAACATAAAATAATAAGGGTATACATATTTTAAAGCATAAATACATAGTCAATATTACATAAAACTTAGATATCAACACAACATAGGGATAGGAAACCGGTGAGAAAAGACTTTTATTACTAGAATAAAGAAGAGATAATTTTATTTACAACAGCAATAAATATATGAAAATTGAAGGCAAAATATCTCAATTGTACACTTCAATGGTACACAATTTTTATATGTAATATTAACATGTTCAATGCATACATATAGTATAAAGTCAAAAATATGTAAAAACGTAAATGATATGGTGTCAGTAAAACAGTACATGAAGTATATAAGTAAAAATTGAAAGAAAGTAAAAAACGTAAATTTAAGGAAAAAACAAGGACCAGAAAGACCAGAGACATGATTTTCATGTTGCAGTGACGTTTGTAGTGAAGGGTTTAAGAGATTTGGAGAGAATCAGTAAAGAAGAATAGTATATAATGGTGAGATTCACAGTGCTTTGGCGATTAGATTTAAAATCAGTAGGAGGATGAAATTTCTGTGCGTTGCCGCTAAGAGTAGAAATGACCCTTTAAATAGGGAGATCGTTTCCCATGAGATAAGTGCGACATTTACTTTTAAAAGCGCGAGTTGTGATAGAGGACTTCATTTCGAGGGGAAGGATGTTCCAAAGCTTGCTTGCAGTTACGATAAATGAGTTATGAAAAATTTCGGTTCTATGATGTGGAATGAGTAAGTTGTCGCAACCTCTTGTGCTGCACCTATGGACAGAAAATAAGTTCATGAATTCCGAAGCAATGTACTCTGGCTTTTGCGTAGTTAGAATACTATAAACAATAGATAGTACATGCAATTTCTTTCGAGATTATAACCTTATCCAGCATAATTTTTCGTATGATTCAGAGACATGATCATACTTTCGTAACTTAAAAATAAATCTTATAGATGCGTTCTGTGCTCTTTGTAACTTCATAGCTAATTCTTCGGATAGGTCCTGGTACACTACATCTCCATAATCAAAGTATGGCATGATTAACGAATTTACAAGTTAGGCTTTCAGAAGTGGAGATAAAAAATGTCCTAATCGTCTAAGAGAGTGAAGATATGAATATACTCTTTTACATATTTGAATTTCTTGCTCGGACCATGAGAGGTTTTCGTTTATGATAACACCTAGGTTTGTTACTGAGCTGCCATATGAGATTTTAGATCCATCTAGGATCAATGTTGAGATGTTGCGTCGATCTTATGAATTTAACAGTTTCGGGTGACCAATTATGACAGCTTGTGACTTACATTAGACGGATTTATAGTGAGAAAGTTTTTCTTACTCCATTCATGTATTTTCGTTAGGTCATGGTTCACGCGAGTTATAGAGTCCGTGAAGTTTGACACAGGTGAATATGTATGTATATTTGAAAATCATCAGCGAACAAATGAAATTTGCAAAATTTAATAACTTGAGAGCAATCATTTATAAAAAGAGAAAACAACAATGGGCCGAGTATGGAACCTTGTGGAAGTCCACGGTTTATCGTCAACCAAGAGGAGGAAGAGTCATGAGATACGACTTTAGTTTGGCGTTCGTGAAGATAAGACGCAAACCAATCAGCGAACAATTTAGAAAACCCCATGATGTGTAATTTTGCAATCAAAATATCCGTGTCGATTGAGTCAAAAGCTTTACTAAAGTCAAGAAGAATTAAGGTTGTTAATTTCTCATTATCTATGGATGATCGGATGTCGTCAGTGATTTTTACCAAGGCGGTTGTGGTACTATAATTGTTGCGGAAATCTGATTGCAAAGGATCAAGTATCGAGTTTTGCGTGAGGAAATCAGTAACTTGACCATGAACAATTTTCTCGAACGCTTTAGATAACACCGGGAGGAAACTGATTGGACGATACTCAATGGAATTTGATTTGAGATTTCTGTGCAATGGCCGTATCAACGCGCGTTTCCACGGATTTGGAAACTTTCCCTGGAGAAGAGAGTGATTATAAATGTCTTTAACAGATTTTTTCAACTATTATTAACGGAATTTCGTCCGCTCCTTGGGTTTGAGACTTGAGATTTTTTATGGCTCTTAGCACTTCGAGCTGCGTTACCGGTTTGAAAATGAAATTAGGATAGCCACGAAAAGGGGTTATTTTTCGTTGAAGAAGATCTAACTCTTGACGCTTCTGTTCTGCATCGATAATTGACGGTGGGCGAGAAAATATTTTATTTAACTTATCGAGGGAGACGTTATAAAGAGGAGATGATTCTTTCGATATTCCAATCCCAAGTTTGCGCAAATTTTTCCACAGTGTTGTAGAGGAGCCGCTGTCCTTTGAAATAGCATGGGCAAGTTTAATGTTCGCATTTCGTATCATTTGTTTGGTCTCATTTCTCAGCTTTTTGTAATGCTCAAACTCCACTGTACTTTTTGTGCGTTTAAATTTACGGAAAGTGGAGTCGCGCTTCGTCATCATTTGTTTTATCTCTGCAGTTAGCCAGGGAGCGTGAGGCTTAGTAACTCGTACTGTTCTGACGGGAGCATGAACATTTATTAATTTTAACATATGGTTATTTAAGATATCTACTTTTTAGATTTAGATTTAGATTTAGATATATACCCCGCGAGCCGCCAGAGGCGTATGGCAGGGGGTGTAATACACCACCATTATTCATTCCTACCTATTAGCATCTCTAATAGCTTGGGGAAAAAACGACCAAAAGTAATTATCCGTCCTTGCGATTACTTCCCTATAACGCTTCGTCGATGCCTCTCGGAGATCGCGTTCGCTCCTTACTGGCACTAACATTTCACTTACTTCGTCTATAAATTCTGAACGATTGAACTTTTCGAAAAGTTTCCGACGATATTCAGATCTTCTCATCTGTAGTGAATTCCAACTGAGGGACTCTATCATTGCCGTAACGCTGCTATCAAATCTGAAATCCCCACAAACGAATCGGGCTGCTCTACGCTGGACCATCTCTAAATCTGAGACTAAACCTACTTCGTGTGGGTCCCAAACCGCACAGCAGTATTCAAGACTCGGACGAATAAGAGAAAAGTAAGCTATTTCTTTGACTCTCGATGAGCATCCTCTCAACGTTCTACCAGTTAATCTTTGCATTCTATTCGCTTTTCCTATCGCATCTCGAATATGTTCTTTAAAAGATAAGTTACTGCTAAACGTGACTCCTATGTATTTGTTGTCGTGAACTAACTCTAATGGATGACCTGAGATTTGGTACTGCGTGGGAATTATGTTTGTGGAGCGCGTAAAACTCATGGCAACGCATTTATTTATATTTAAATCCAGCTGCCAATCTTTACACCATCCTGATATTACGTCCAGGTCGTCTTGAAGCACATTACAATCGTTTTCTGTCAAAATCTCTCTGTATATCAGGGTATCATCGGCAAATAATCTAACCTTACTCTTTACGTTATCTACGAGGTCGTTAATGTAAATTAGAAATAAGATTGGACCAAGAACACTTCCCTGTGGAACTCCTGATGAGATACTTATTTCTTCGGATAAAACTCCATCTAACGCAACTCGCTGAGATCTGTTTTCTAGAAAAGATTTGGTCCATCTGATAACTTTTTCGTCGATCGCGTAGGCACTCAGCTTTTGGATAAGCTTTTCGTGAGAAACTGTGTCGAAAGCTTTCCTGAAATCTAGGAAAACTGCGTCTGATCTAACACCGCCGTCTGCTGCTTTAGATACGTCATTCATAAAAAGCGCTAACTGGGTCTCACAAGACCTACCTTTACGGAATCCGTGCTGGCTCTGACTGATTGCTCCCTTTTCGGAAAGAAAGCGCATGATAGAGCTCGCTATAATATGCTCCATTATTTTGCAAAAAATTGAAGTTAATGAAATAGGCCTATAATCATCTGGTTTTGACGCGCGCCCTTTCTTAGGCACCGGAGTGACATTAGCTTTTTTCCACGACATTGGGACGGTTCCCTCATCCAATGATTTCTGATAGAAAATCTGTAGAAGCGGAGCAATTTCATCGGCTAAAGTTTTTATTACAACAGCGGGAATACCTTCGGGTCCTGGCGCCTTTTTCCTATCAATATCTCGCAATAATTTTCCAATTCCATCAACCGATATCTCGATGGGACACATCTCTGAATCAATGCGCGAGGTAAAATCCTTAACTTGACCATTGTCTACAGTGAAGCATTTCTGGTAGTGCCTGTTAAGTAAGTTAGCTTTATCTTCTGATTTATTTACGGTAATTCCCTCTGCGCTTATGAGGCTAGGCACAGAAAACTGACCTCCACGGGTCTCACGCACGTATGACCAAAATTCTTTCTGATCGCCACCTAATGATTCTAATAGGGTTCGAGATCTATATTCCTGGTATTCTTTTCGCGCTTCTTCCTTAACTAACTTTCGCACTTCTCTATAGTTTTGTTCTTCGAGCTCATGGTTCGTTCCGCATGCTTTGAGTTTTCTCCATCGCGAGTGAATGACTCTTAGCTTCCTATGTAATGCTCGTAATTTAGGTTGCGTCCACCGTGGCTCTTTACGCTCACGCACGCTCTTAGTAGGAACAAATTTAATTAAACCCTCTTTGAATACCCGGAGAAACTCTATCCAACTATCATTTACTGTATTTGCACCCAAGAAGCGGAAAAAATCATCCTTGCACTCGTTAATATAAACCCTAAACTCCGAAAAATTAGCTTTGCGAATTACATATACTTGCCTCGGTGGCTTAAGAGATTTAACCGCTACTGCTTTCATCTCCGCCATTATGACATCATGGTCTGAAATACCGTCAACTATATCGAGATTAGCTATCAATTGTGGGTGGGTGGTAGCTAGTAAATCTAGGATGTTACCTTCACCCGCACGAGTCGTTCGAGTCTTCGTCATGTTTACCTGTTCTATCGCATGCGACGAGAAAGTATTGATTAATTTTTGAGAAACTTTTCTCTCTCTACTAGAGTTGGAGCATGTTAAATTCCGCCAATTAATATGTGGTAGGTTAAAATCTCCTCCTACAACTATGATGGGATCTTTTACTTTTTCACCGATTATCTGTAACGTCCTGGATAAATCGTCAATACAATCAATTTTGCCATCGGGAAGACGATACAATGAACAAACATAAATCTTACTACCGTTAGGTCTTAAAATCGAGCACCAAATCATTTCGCTCCTGCTATTTTCTACAAACTCATCTCGCTGACTAATCAAATGGTTCTTTACAGCGATAAAAACTCCACCGCCTACTCTACCCTGTCTATCTTTGCGATATATCACATAATCTGGAGGAAATATCTCGCTTGAATTAATGTCTTCGCTTAACCAACTCTCAGATCCTAGTATGATATCCGCGCAAGTGCTCCTTGTAAGGTTAAGAAATTCCACCTGCTTATTACGTATGCTTCTGCAATTCACGACAATTATTTTTAGATCTCTGAGTTCGCGCTTTAAAGTTGGATTTCTGTTTGGAATAACCGTAACGATTTTTGAATTGAATTTCTCTTTATTGTCAATGCTACTTTTTCTATTTCGGGGACTAAGATCATGCGTTTCTACTTAAATTTCTATTTTTGATATTCTTAAATATTCTTAAAATTCTACTTTTGTGTCAACATCGTCAGTGTATTCTATCTCCTGCCATGGTAATAATTTAGCGTCATTCAAGAATTCGTTAAAGTTGATGCCTTTAAAGTCTCGACAGCGAATGTATTTATACCTATTTTTCGGTACTTTGAGGGAATAAGAAAGAAAAAGCAAGTCGTGGTGAGAAATTCCAGGAACTGAGAGTTTCCCGTGTGTTTTAACTTTATCGGGATTACTTCTGGCTATAATGTCAATCCAAATGGACGAAGTTGATGTATTGTGAGTAGGTTTTAGAGGCAGAATGGTAAGATTGTGAGAATCGAATAATAGTCTCAGATATCTTGAATCGTTATTATCAGCATTAAAATTTGCGTTGAAGTCTCCTGCAATAATGACATGATCGTAGCAGTGTCTCAGATTGGCTAATTAGTACGCTCAAATAACCTATTTTCAGTGGTCGATAAATTACCCCCAGTAATATTTTCTTGTGTTCTACAATAATTTTGACGAAAAGAAATTCATTTCTTCTACAATAGATTAGGTTACTGTTAGAGATACCATGAAGATCGCTAAGAAAGAAAATCCCAACGCCCCCACCTCTTTTGCCTATACGGTCATTTCGATATAGAGTACACCCAGGAATTTTTACAGCTGAGGAATCAAACGTAGGGTTTAACCAAGTCTCAGAAATCGCAATGGCGTGTATGTCTGACTGGGGAAGTATTAGTTTAAGTTAATCGAAATGTGGTATTAGACTTTGAGCATTAAGATAAACTAAGTTAAATGTTAAACTTGTAATTTCATCGTGAGAAGATGTCGAGTGCTTAATGAGGGAGCACCTACTGAGCGAGTTCGTCAGCATTCAACAATGGTTCACCTGAGAGAAAGTGTCGTTCCTGACGAGTAAACACGCTTAATGACGGTGCAAACTCTGCTTCTTGATTCAGGGTATACCTCCTGGTGCGCAAGGGGACAAAAGGATATGCGTTTGGGTCAAGCTGCATAGCGGTAAAACACGCAGAGGCAGGCAATTTGAAACGTATTGAAAACTCCAAAATTCTTAACGTTTGGGTAAGGATATTAGTCACACCTAAGATGAGGATTGAGGTAGTTTTCCCTTGCTTTCTTTTCAGATTGAGAATGATATGAGCAGAAAATTTCCATGCATGTACAAGGAGAGTTGTTATTTTCGTACCATTTAATAATGATCTCCATTACCCATCATCATACATATCTCAGTAGCTTTCAAATTATTACAGCCTTGAAAAAAGGTGATAAAAAAGAAAATTATATAAACATTTTAGTTGATAAGTTGTATATTAGACAAATGAAAAAAATGTCCATTCGTCCAGCTATGGTTTAAAAAAGTTAATCGAATGAAACTCACACATACAAGTATGATGGTGAAAGTAATTTCGTACTAAGAAATAGAATCTAAAGGCATTTAATGTCGCGTTCCAAATTTGTCACCATTGATATACGTTCTCGCAATTATCGCTCACTTGTTTGTATTTTGTTTAATAAAATATTTTCTCCCTCATTTCGACTGATAAATTAAATTTTCTAACATTATTTTTCCGATCACTCTTGAAGTCCTCGCAATAATAACATTTTAATTCTTCTAACCTCTAATCTAATTATCGTTTAAGGATCTTACAAATGTTAACACTTTGTTGTGCGCAAATATTGTTTTGCTGGAATTTTTCCAAAGTAAACGTGACTTACAAGGAACATTAACGGAGTGTTACTCACCGATTTCATTCAAACTCGGTAGATTCAGAGCTGATGGTGAAAAAATAAAATCTGTGAAATCATTCGTTCCCTCGTGACCTAGGAGCCGAGATATTCGAGGTCAAAAATTGCAAACTGACCACCCGGGCCCCTCGCTAAGACGCCGTACTCCTAGACGCGGATACCGGGCGGGAGTGCCGATGCAGTCGCCGCGATAACGAAGCGCGGTCGGAAATACGAATGGTTTTCGGCGGTTTTCATTCTACAATTTGTAAAGAATGAAATAAATCTCGATTACATGGATTAAAATTTGATTTGTATTTACTTCGTATTTTTAAACACAAAAGAGAATTTTTGTTTTAATCTTTGAAACACGGATTAAGCTCACAGTGAGCATTCACTTTATGAAGGTTGTATTCCCACATACAGTTTCGTCTTGTACATTTTCGCATCGACTTTCATAAATATTTTCATTAAAACAATGCTGCACCGGAGTGAGAAGAGAGTCGGGGTGCTGCTCTATATATCCTGCTTTGAACCACGCGCACTTAATAAAATTTTTAAATCTGCGGCCTGGAATTGAAAATGCGTAAGGGATTGCAATTTTAGGATACTAACCCTCTGAAAAAGGGAAATGTCCAGTTAATCTAACAGCACTCGATCAGAAACCTTCCACACGAAGTCTTTCCACATTCTAAAATAATACACATCCAGTGGCTGAATAAGTCCCGTGGTCTTTGGAGGAATCAATTTAATGTCCAGAAACTTATTTTGCGGTTTCACTTTTTCTATGAATTCCCGATCATTGCAGGATCCTCGGGAATCCACTAAAAGAATACACCTGTCTTTCATGCACGGGAAAGAACACATTTAAATAATCCCGCATTAAAATATTTTAATTATTTTAATCATTAACCGGTGTGTGTGTAAATAGCCTTTCTTATTCCCCTGTATTCTGAGAAAACAAGAGAGGAAAAACCGCACCTTTTGAGTGCTCTCAAAAGATTAGAAAATTTCGTTCATTTCCAGTTTGGTTCACGGATTGCTCGGACACCCACGCCTGCACTCGTTGCTGTTGAAACTCATCGTGTATAGCTTTCGGTCATTTTTCTTCTAGTCATTTTTGCTATTGGACTTTTAATCGGATAATTTTCTATCATTTTCTAAACCATACATCGTCATGGCAATAAATGTACGGAACGATTTAAAATTGTAGGGAAAAAAATTTGCCTCGGCAACTACGTATTCGGAACCAACGGAGAAGGAAATGGATCTTGCAGAAAGGTTAGCATGTAAGTATTTCACGCGTTAGATCAATAATTCGTATACAAGTAATTGACATTATTTTGTTTCCCTCGTGTCATTATTTTGGTGAATCATAATTAAACTGCATCCTTAAATCATTAATTACAATAACTCCTGTAATTAATAATAATAAGTAATTAGAGTAAGTCCTGCCTTCAAGGAGACGAATATTTTTGTGATATCGAAGAAGATTTGGTGTTTGACTTGGGTAATGGAAGAGATGAGACAGTTGAAGAAGACATCAGCAGTGAGTACCAGGGAGAACAAGATGATACATCTTCTACTTCTCCTTCATCTTCAACGTCTTATGAAGCTTCCCCTATTAAAAAAGGGAACCAGAACCATCGATGCATTAGAAGAGAATGGCTGTTGACTTTTGGAAGTCTGGGAAGAAAGGACCATTGAAGTTGGATATAGTTCGGCACAACTTCAGTTTTGTAGCCAGCAAAATGCAGTTATATCGCTACGAAAAGTACGCATTTTCAATTCCAGGCCGCAGATTTAAAAATTTTATTAAGTGCGCGTGGTTCAAAGCAGGATATATAGAGCAGCACCCCGACTCTCTTCTCACTCCGGTGCAGCATTGTTTTAATGAAAATATTTATGAAAGTCGATGCGAAAATGTACAAGACGAAACTGTATGTGGGAATACAACCTTCATAAAGTGAATGCTCACTGTGAGCTTAATCCGTGTTTCAAAGATTAAAACAAAAATTCTCTTTTGTGTTTAAAAATACGAAGTAAATACAAATCAAATTTTAATCCATGTAATCGAGATTTATTTCATTCTTTACAAATTGTAGAATGAAAACCGCCGAAAACCATTCGTATTTCCGACCGCGCTTCGTTATCGCGGCGACTGCATCGGCACTCCCGCCCGGTATCCGCGTCTAGGAGTACGGCGTCTTAGCGAGGGGCCCGGGTGGTCAGTTTGCAATTTTTGACCTCGAATATCTCGGCTCCTAGGTCACGAGGGAACGAATGATTTCACAGATTTTATTTTTTCACCATCAGCTCTGAATCTACCGAGTTTGAATGAAATCGGTGAGTAACACTCCGTTAATGTTCCTTGTTAGAGTTAAATTCAAGAAGCTGAAGGCCGCTTTTTTTACAAATCTCCATCGAAGATGCTGCTAAAGAAGTAACTTCGAAATTTTTCCCTTATCGTTCTATGATCTCATCTTCATTTTTGCGTTCTCCAGATGATAAAATTATTCTTCCGTGGAGTGACTCGGTTGATCCAACAACGAGTTTTAAACACAGATAATATCCCAACTGTGAAGATAGGGCAATCGCGGATTTTGCCGTCAGCATTTTCATCCAGCGTAACTTCCATATCTGGGTTAAGCCCCAGAACGTCTGCTCGCCATTAAATCTCCGTAGATTTAATTGATTTAAAGAAACGACCGACGCAAAATCTAATTTCTCGGGGAGTGGAAAACGAATGGAATAACGCACGCACTCATCCCCGCATAATCGCTGCCATCGATTTGAACGGTTTTAGGTCAGATGAAGAAATGACAGTGGAGCGAATAATTGGTGGATCTGACCCGGACGGTTAAACAATTTCGAGGCCAGAGGGATGCTCTCATCCATTTTATTTGCGGAAATCGCTGACCCCGCATTGGGGCAAAATAAACGGCAGCATGAAAAAGGGACAAATTCGATCCCCGCTGGAAATACAGTGCTCTCCGATGCAGAATCGATGCGGGGCTTCGCTTTCGACTGAAAAATCCCCCGTTCGTCGCTGCATTTCGTAGTCTCAGAAAACGTTCTCTCCTTCCATTTGTTTTTACTAACGTAATTCGGGCGAAATTTTAATTTAAGAGGGCCTTATTTTAGTCGCTTTGAATGAAAGCGCTTCGGATTTTTCAGACAAGCGTTGCACTCTTTCACTTGCGTGAAGCCATTGTGACACGCGTCTATTTACGTGAGGAGATCCTCTTCGCGTTCGAGAAAGTAAGGCGCTTAAGAATTCTTTTTTCGTAGAAAGAACGTACTGTTTTAATTTCTCACTCGGCCTATTTTTTGTTTCAGCCTCAGAGACCTCTTTAAATTTAATTGCCAGATTTATTATTTCCGAGCAGTAGGTACGACCCAAAACTTATGAGCCTTTTTCTCACTTTTCGGTGTTTCACTCGCTTGCAGGCTCTTCACGCGTATTAAGTTTCAATTTGAGTTATATTTAGAGGAAGCCAGTCACAAAGGATAATTTAGAAAGAGGCACAATTAAAGTAAAGAAAAGTCAATCGACACAAAATTGGTTAATAAAACCACAGTTTGTCTCTATGCTAAGTTATAATATCGAACTTTTTCTCTTACTTCCTTTATTTTATAGCTACTCATTTAATGCCTTCGTGACTAATTCACTTTTCTCAGAAATGCGTAAATGTTTTCCTATTTCAATTACTGTTTTTATAAAATACGAACACAAAGAAGTTGCTTGATCAACGTTTTCAAGCGAACAGAAAGATTTTCTAACAATTGGAGATGAATGCAATTTTCAACGAAGATTTTGAAGACTCGCAAATATTGAATGCCTTTATCTGTCCTACTACTTTTTCTCAAGTATCTTTCCATAGACATTTAAACTATTCATCACCATTAGCAGCATCAATTAACGTTTTCACGACTTGGGGAGATTGCAGAAATTCTTAAATACTCTCTTAGTTACGAAGCGTTACGTTAACATCCGTTTGTCACTTTCTAAAGCGAGGAGAGACTATTTCCCGGTACTGAGTCAACATTGTCTCGTTACTCACGCGTAGTTCTTTAATCGGCATCCAATTTTCCTCCGGCATTTCCCTTTGCCTTCTCCCCGTTTGTTTTGCTTCCAACGAGATTCCAACTCATGAAAGTGATGAATCTTTCTCGTGGTGCTAAAAAGAACACCTTTTGAAATTCCATCCTCGTCAAGTCTTTCCCCATTAACAAACTCTTGACGCCGAGCGGAAATTCATCCTAAACAGAATTAGTGGATTGTAGACGCGATCAGATGAGTCGCTGTTTGACGCCACGTTACGGAATCTCGAAAAGATTGATCGTTTTTCGATTATTTTTCACTCTTAGCAATCATTTCATTCGAACTGGATCCCGAGTCATCTCTTCACCAACAGATTTGGTGCATGCTCCTCGACTGGAGAAGGTACTCGGATATTTATTCGTATCTTTTCCTCTAGCCATCCAGATCCTTCTCCTATTCCACTTCCCAGCCATTATTCGAAAAAATAGACTCCGTTTTGCAAATTTCGACGCCTCGCTGTGTTCCTTTGGTCTTCCGAATGCTTTGGGGCGTATTTCGAATGAGTAGAGCAAAACCCGTTATCGTACCCTTTGCATATCCTCGGCTTTTGTTTTTCCAAATAAATGTTTTCCTCTTTGACGTTGTCTACTTTTCTACGAATAATTTCCTCGCCGGAAAGGTCATGAAGCAGGGGGCGACGACCAGACGGAAGGTTTCCTCCGAAAATACACCATTATCATTTCCTTTCAAACGGTTCGTTTGCTTTATGCGAAATGAATTATTCTTTTACTGTTTGTGCTTATCATCACGTAGGGCTTGGCACCTAGACTTAGAATTTAAACTGGTCTCTTGTTTCAGGATGATGATTTATTTTCAGATTTTACGCAATAGTAGGTATAATCTTTGTAATATATCTATTATATATAGATGCTTCTCCGGATTCATTCATATATATAGATAGGTATATAGATAGATAGGATACAAATTCACAGCCTAAACCACAAGCGTGATTGAGTTGAAATTTTTACGGCGTATTGGCGATAACGTGTAACCGCCAGAAAAATTGCGATTTTGATCCTGTGTCATGGGTTCGATTCCAGTGGGCCCCAAAGTCCCGATTTTTCCCGTTTAAATGCATTGCTTTGATTTTCGGGAATTTTTAAAAAATACTTCCAAAAACATAAATGACTTTTACGGAAATTATCCTGGGTTCGATGCTAGGACGATGCAAAAATCGGCCGTTTAAAATACATTGAGGTAGTTTTTCATTATTTTTTCATGCACTTATCGAAATGATAGGAAATTCTTGGTTATACGGAAGATGTATATTAAGCATAGGTTTTTGAAAAAAATTTACATAAGACCGTACTGTTCCTGGGTTCGATGTCAGAGCACATTAAAATTTCTCTCATAAGGAATATATGGGAAAAGTAGGACGTCGTTTGAGGCAGTTGCACCCAATATTTCTGCTTGAATTTTCACACATAGTTAGAGGTCAATCTTCTGTTGTGCTGCGTAGAAAATATTACCAGAAAGACCCGGGTTCGAAGTCAGGCGGTAAATATATCCCCCATTTAAAATACATTGAGGTGAAAAGACTTGAGGCTTTCCTGGTGAATAGCTTGGGTTATCATCCAGGATCATCCTGGATGATAACCCGAGAGCTACATTGAGGTAGTTTTCATTATTTATTTTAATGCACTTATCGAAATAATAGGAGGTTCTTGCTTAGATAGAAGATGTTTATTAAGACTCTGTTTATTAAAAAAATTAGATAAGACCATGCTGTTCCTGGGTTCGATGCCAGAGCAGATTACAATTTCTCACATAAGGAATATATGTGAAAAGTAGGATGTCGTTTGAGGCAGTTGCAGCCAATATTATTGCTTGAATTTACACACATAGTTAGAGATCGTGATGTTCTGTTGTGCTGCATAGAAATTATGACCGGAAAGACACGGGTTCGATGCCAAACGATTATGTTGCAGCGAATTTTAAGAATATTTTTAATCCTATTTTTTTTCTTTTGAGGACCGTCCCAATATGATGCCGATATGAAATTATTGTTGTCGATCTGCTTGCAGTATGCAAGCTACATTTTACTCATAATAATAATGACTGATTGGTATGAAAATGTGTGATTGGGTTTTGATAATTTGCTATTGATTTCCGGAATCGTGCGTGAATCTTTTGTAAAAAAATACTAATATTTATTTGCTCTTCCTACTTTTAGTCTTCCTCTTAGAAAAAAATACCTTTATTATTCTTCCAAATCCCGGATCGATGATTCTGTTTTTCAAGAGAATCTCTTCTATTTGGAAATTAATTACTTTTGCAGCAATTTATTGCAATTAGCAATTAATTATGCAATAAGTAACAGAGGAGATGAGTAATAAAATTAAGTTATAGTGAAAAACCCTTAATTTAATTTCTTAATGAAAGTGGAGATTCTTTGCTTCTCTGCCAGTAATAGTTTGTTCTTTTTTAGCCAATGAATGTATTCTAAAGGTCAAATCCTTGATTTCATCATCCCAATAGTGACAATTGGCAACATTTCATCATCGAACAATATAGAATATTGATTGAGCATTTCTAAGACACTACAAAATGACCGTACATTAATACCCCACAAGCCACCTATCTGGTAAAATATAATCCCCTCCAAATCTGCTAAAATACGTATCCGCTCAAACATTGTAATTGATTTCGAAATACTTCGAATTCATTCGAGAAATGAAATTTCCCCACCGGTATTGGAATTCAATGAATAACTTGTAACGACTTGGCCTCTTTCTTTAACTGTTTTTTGTTGCTGTTGTCCTTTCAGGCGCCATGCCAGGTTGAGCTGGAAAACTGGGTGAACAGCATCCACAGTGCGTGTGCGGCAGCCTTCGCCCGCCATCGAGGGAAGACCGGGACACTGCATCTCCTACAAGAAGAGATCTTCCGACTAGAAAAAGCAATCGAATCGGTGGGTTCTATTGCTATATGTTTATTTTAATAACCATTTGAGAAAACTACAAAAGTTGCATAGAAGTACCAACACTTTCACCAATTCATGTGTATTTCCTCGCAATCGAAGTACGACACATATCTACTAAATTGACCAATTTCGCTTCCTTACTGATAGAAATAGCATCAACCATCAAGATATTATTTACATCGACTCGTTTAAATCGATCAGAATCGTCGCGACATGCATGTATTGGAGCTACTCTATTATTTTAATTGAAGCAGTACTCAACTGAAAAAACTCAGCGCTTACAAATTCTTTTCCTTTTATCCTTCTCGTGCAGATTGCATTGTATAGGAATGTAAGTACGGATATGAATTTTAGTTACGGAATTATTTCTATCATCTAGTCGTTTAGGAGCCTTGCTTTGTTCCTATTACACTCTTATCTTATGAGTAATTGATTGTAAATATATCTCACTATCCTAGTTTTTGCACTATACAATGATATTGTTCGCAAAATGCTTGATTTTTCAAAACCGTTTCATTATCACTTTTTTAATTGCGTAATTACGCAGCACATTTTTAGCAGCATGTTTAAATCTATACTAATCATATGTTTCTCACAGTAATATTACGTATTCAGTTATAGTCAATTGATTTAATGTGCTACAGGTGCTTTCAATCAATGAGTATCCATAATATCAATGATCTCTAACCTTCGTATTATTTTCAAACTCTCTCAAAATTGTAATGGCTATACATATATATATTTTGTCAAAGGATACTAAACTCAATACTACGATGAAGAAGATGACATTTTCAGTAATTAAAAAGTAAACACAAAACACATATTTAAGTACTATGATAGAGGTGAAGTATAACATCACTACAGAAAACCAGCATACTAAACTAACGAAAGACGTAGCTGCAATTATACCTGATCAATGCTGTTCCGGCAATCCCTAATTCGCATCTCGTTTTTAGTCTCAATCAAAGTTACAGTACTCAATTGTGAAAATATAGTGAATTAGAAAAATTCTAAAGCCATCGTACTGACTGACAAGTAAGAGAAATCCTTGAGAATTCCTGAAAGATCTCTTCTAGCTTTTGAATTTCGTGCCTTTCGACGTCACGCAGTAGATAGTTGACGATCGAACGCGCCTTGGCTATTGCGCAATTACGGATATTTGAAATTTTGTCCACGGGAGGTACATAAATGAATTAGCGACTACTTCCTTAAGTAAATGTTGCCATATCGCAAAAACATGGCGTGTGTTATTAAAAAACTTGTTCTTCGTAAGTATAATAGTAACATTTACTATAGTGTTCTGTCGTTACATCGTAGTAATGTTTGTTTACTATCGTACGACTGTCTAGGATCAAAAACTGAAGCACATGGCTGAACTTCAACAGAGTGTCGTATCAGATCCGGTAACTAAAGCACAGATTGGATCTCAAGTGGTGCAGTGGGAGGAAAATCTTGAAAGACTTCACTGTGAGCAATTCAGACTTCGGTGCTACATGGCCTCCCTTCAGAATGGCGAGTTGCCTAATCCTAAGGTAAGTCGCTATATCATATCTCCAGCGCTTAAGGTGAAGTCTTACATTGATATCCAAGGATTTTTGAATGAGCTTCTTTCAAATGGTGCATTCAAGTCTTTGTGCCACTCTGTTTATAGGCTTCATTACTTGTGTTATTTATGGTCTTCGTCTCTCAATTCATAGGATTGAGAGGCGAAGAATTTCTTGGGTTGTTGTTTTCATAAACTTGGTTGAGGCTTGTGATTAATTAATTTGCATGCATGTATTGTATTTAGTGATGTTCTTACATCTAAATTACTAGTTTTAGAAGTGAGTATTCAGAACTAACATCGTGTAATATTTTTATTTTCCTCAGAGCCTACTGACCCACGTTTCTCGAGCTACAAAGGGCACCCTTAACCGCCTCGGGGTGTTCACTGTTTCCTCTTTCCATGCCTTTATTTGTGCACGTTCTCCTTCACTGCTCAACAATCTCCTTGCTGGTCGCGGTGCAACTAAGCGAAGGGCACCAGCCTTAGCTGCACTTTCGAGAAGCAACAGTGCAAGTGGCAGTGGAGGTACTTCTGGGAGGAGATCTTTGCAGCATGTAGGTGGCGAAAGTGGGTCATCCTCTAATGTTCGGGATGAAAATGACAAGAATGTTAGAGTATCGCTTCCTGATGGTCAGGTAATTGTTCAAAATTCTTAACACTTTAATTCTTTCTTTATTTTTTTTACTGTTGATTTACCTACAGTTTTATTTATAGTGATGGTAAAGTTTTAATGATTGGCATTATCTCAGTCATTTTATATTTTCAACTTTATTACATAGTATGTCACTATTACTAGAAGATGTTTTGGTAAAAATCATATAATTATTTAGTGACTCAAATTAATTATTTGATGGATGATGTTATGCTTCATTATCACATTTCATGGGACAGTGAAGCTTTCATATGTCATCCCCTATAAATGTTTACTGTCTATGATTGATCTAATCTCTTCATGAATGAGACATCACATAATAATGTGTGCATCATCAGTTAAAAATTTATTCTTCATCTTTGTTTCGAAAATCGGCATTGTTTTAACTTTTCTGTCATAATTAACATTTAACGTGGTTAATATTATGATGCATCGTAGTTTGAAATGTCAAAGGAATTTTCAATTTGTCCGCGATAATAATAACCATAGAGTTATTTGTGAAGATCTAAGAGTTATAATTTTTCTCGGATTCAAATTTCAGAGCAAGTGAATAATAATTGTTTGCATGAATGTTAAAGATAGTGTTGTTTTTGAAGTATGTGACTAAAATTTCATTCATCTGTCATGTCTTCACAGAGTGCTGTGGTTTTTCTCCGTGATTCGCTGTCTGTTGAAGAGTTCCTCACTGCAGCGTGTGCTCGAAGGGGCCTTAGTCCAACTGAACATTTCGTTCGAGTCAAGAAACGCAGGGATATGGAGGATACAAACTACTTCGTTCCCCATCGCACTGATCTCATTGAAACATATGTGAGATTTTTATCTTCTGTCTCTTTAAGTTATGACATAGCTTCAGTCTTGCATAAAAAATGAAATTCTCGATTATTCTTCTGCCTTTCCTCCACACTAACGATGTTTTTCATAAATTATGGTTTTTTCATGTTCCTCTTGCAACAGTATGCAGTTATAGGAAGTGTTTAATAGATTAAAGAAAAAATAGACTACACTGATGACATTTTCTTATTGGAACATTTGAAACTGAAGCTGTGCAACTTCTTTCGTTTTTTTAATTAATCTCTGAGAAATCATTAAAAATTCATAGTGTAAAACTAATGGTGGGATTTGAAAGAAATATTAAATCTGGAAACATAACGACATCCCTCATCAATTAAAAGATTATTGTAATTCAGATTGTGATAATTTTACTCTCAACTCCAACAGAATAAAGAAAGGAATATACCAAAGATTATCTAAATAGAAATGTTGTTGAAAATGATAATGATGTACTGTAAATTTTGGCTTATTTATCTAACAAGAGTTTTAATCAGTATTCCACCCGCGAGAACATTCACAAATTTTTCTACAAATTTTATTTTGTAGTAGAATTTGCTAGGGGGCTTCTAAACTATCGTCTATTAATAATTTATGTTTTTTAGTTGCATACCCATGAAGTTGTGGAAGTTTGTGCAAAAATCTTGTATCAAGTGGAGCTGCAACGCACAACACTGGAACATATGTGGGGATTCTCTGTGGAGGCTGAGCTTATGGAAAATGCAGATCGCCAAGATGAGCTCTGTTGTTATGTTAGCAGAGTAGAAGATAAGTCTGTTGCTATGCACAATGGTAAGTAAAGCAATTTCAAGGAATGTTGCGGGATTTCACCCGTAATATGAAAAATAACATTTCCTCGTTTTTTTTTCAGGGATCATCAAGGGAGATGAGATAATGGTGATAAATGGTGCTATTGTGAGTGACTTGGACATGATGTACTTGGAGTCAGTTCTTCAAGAAGAGCTGGCTTTGTGCATGATGATGAGATCTTCACGGACTGAACCTCCAGATCCAGCTGGACTCATGAGGGGAGCCACGGATGACATAATCGAGAGTTTAGTTTGTCCTCCCCCACCAACGGATGGCTTGATTCCAGAGGAAGTTCTCTCAGGCCTAATCGTTCCTGCACCTGGGTGGAGTGAGTACTCATAGAAACTCCACAAAGAGAGACATTTGAAATCTTCTTCTGTTCTCTGCACTTTTCTTTATCTCCCATTACCTCTAAATCTCTTCCCAACTATTATTACGTTGTGACTCGTGCTGTCCCTTGACATTTCATTCTTTAAAGCTGTATCTCTCCAACCTCTTAATCAGTGTTTCTTCCTTCATTTTTTACTGATGGCATATTTCTATAGTTGATGCTATTTGTTTTCTTTATCAGAGCTCTCCATCTACTTGTAAACTTCCTATTGTTTTTCTCCTTCTTTCATGCCTCTTATCCATCTGTAAAAATTTGTTCATATGAGGTATATTCTTCTTCACTCTTCAATGCTAACTGCATTATCTTTTTTAATATTTTAAGTAATGAGAAACCTTTGCATTTAGTGATTTTTTACTGCTACTTTCAAACAATTTTCTCTGTTTCATAAAGGAACAAAAAGAAGTTGTTTTTATTGACCCTACTGATACATTTTTATCATCCACCTGATGAAGACTATGAGTCAAAACCATGGCTGTCTCTCAATCAATTTGTGTGGTTATTAAAAGTTAGACTTTTACTTGTTCCTTCGAGGAATCCAACCAGAAATTGATAGCCTGAAGCAGCTGCTTTGATTTCTACACCTCATTTTGTTATTCTAATTTCCTTCCAGTCAATGTGAATGCTCTTGATACGTATAAACTGTATTTTCAGAAGTTTCTTTTTAGAAGTTCATCATTTTCTCTAATTATTTTCAATTGCAGTTTTTATTTTAAATTTAAGATATTGCGAGCACTTTCAATAACATTGTTTTTACGTATTTATTTTTAGAAACAGAACCTGCATCAGCACCCTCCTCGACTGACACGGCCAAGGCTTCCAGGGCCAATTCCTTTGAAATTGAGAACTTGCTCAAGGTAAGAGCTCAAACCTTTGAATTGCAAGCAATGGCAGCTCCCCAGGAAAAATCATAAGAAAGGCTCACATAATCATGAATATAATTAATTGAGAGAACAATGTATTTTGTCATTTGATAGTTATACTATATCTTTAATTTTGAGCCTTAAAATAGCACATTCTCAGCTGTCATTATCCAATTGTAATTATAAATTTGAATATTTAGTTGCACAGGACTTCCAGATTAAGTGATAATCAGGCTGTTGCTTTTCAGACGGCAGAACAAGTGACTGGGTTCTGTCGCTCACCATCAGAAACGAGGAAGTCAAGTCCAACTGGAAGTGTAGCCAGTGGAGTCGGTGGAAGTGTGAGTGGTAGCAGTTTGACCCACCAACTGTCCACTTCATCCCAGCAGCAGCCTCTAAGCAGTAGTAATAGCAATGTTAATGTTAATGGCAGTTCCTCTGCCTTACTGACACCTAGTAGGCAGCTAACTGATGCCGAGAAACTTAGAAAAGTGATTCTTGAACTTGTTGACACTGAAAGGACATATGTTAAGGTGGGTCTCAAAGCACAGATATCGATAATGTACATTATTGCGTAGATGCAGCATAAGTGTAATAGCTGGGAAACATTGCCCAAAAGTTACTGTGTAATGTTTGGAAATAAAGGATAATGGTAAGTAATTGTTACGGTTCAGTGAACTCCAACTTTGCTGAGCAACTACACAGATTCTCTACTTATTATAAATTATCTTATATGGTAAATGATTATAAATTACTTAACATCTAGAAAGCAATTAAGGCTAACCGTATATAAAGTTTTTCATGTGAACAGTATGATTTGCTATTTTAAAGTACCTAAATATGGTTAAATGCTGTGAATTTAAAAATCTATTCAAAATATTTTGAAGTAGGTGCTTTTAAATTTTATATTTTTATGAGTTTGCGGAAAGTGATTTGTGTTAGGATCATAATTCTTCTTCTTCCTTGGCACTACAGCCCAGTGTGGGCCTCCCTCAAGATGCCTCTCCATTCTCCCCTGTTCTGCTCTTTCTCCCACCATCTTTCAATCCTCATAGCCTCTTCTTCCAAATCCTGCATCCATTTTTTCCTCGGTCTTCCTCTTCTTCTTTTTCCATCCATCTCTCCATGTAGTAATTTCTTGGGCAGCCTTTCTTCACTCATTCTTTCCACATGACCCAGCCAAGCTAGCCTCTGAGCCTTCACAAATCTCACTATATCCTCTCCTCTTATACTATTTTCTATTTCCCTATTTGTTCTTATCCTCAAAGTTCCACCGTCGTTGACAGGACCATATATCTTTCGCAGAACCTTCCGTTCAAATATCCGCAAAGCCTCTTCATTAGCAGCAGACACTTCTGCTCCATGTGTCACAACTGGTCTGATGAGTGTCTTATATATCTTGATTCTCATGTCCCTGGTAAACAGGGTGGACTTCAGGAGCTTAATATCAGCAAAATATGCCCTATTTCCGTACATTATCCTCTTGTGGATCTCCTCTGTCATTGAGTTCTTACAATTTAAATTAGTACCTAGGTAATGGAAGCTTTTTGCATTTTCAAAGTTGTACTGTCCAAATTTTATAATTGGGGTCCACGCTCTGTCCTCAATTGCAGACATTTTCATATATTTTCTTTTCTTTTCATTAATTTTAATCCCCATATTCTGGCTTTTCAGCTCTAAAATTCTGAATATATCTCTCAGTGAGTCCATACTTCTTGCCACTAAAACAATGTCGTCAGCATATGCATAGGCCTGTATAGATTTATATACAATCGTGCCCTCTGTTCTCAATTCCTTCATGGCTTTATAAAGAGCCAGGTTAAATAATACTGCAGAGAGTGAGTCCCATCGTCTCACTCCGGTTGTTATATCAAAGGCTTCACTAGTCTTGCCTCCGATAAAAGCCTTCGCTCGAGATCCTTCCATGGTCATATTTGTGTTCGGATCATAATTACCAATGTATTTAATGGTTTATTCCTATGTAACATTGATTCTGCTTCATTTATATTTATATCAATGTATTGAAGAACTAGTTATGTTGCTGCAAATGTTTGCAAAGTTGCCTCTTGCTGCAAATCAATAACTCCTTTGTCAATTCCTGCTAGGACTGCATGGTATTTAGAAATCTTTCCAACATTTTACTTAGAAAATTTATTTCTGTAAATAATAGAAAATATGAGTCTGTGTCAAGTGATAATTCAGAATTATTGTAAATGCTTTTTTTTATTTTCTTCTTACCCTTATGCATTTAATGGTATCTATCTAATTAAATATATCTGTTTTGATTTTAGCATTTAAATAGTCTACTAGAAAATTATTTGGAGCCGCTCAAGAAGGAGACATTCCTGTCAAATGCAGAAGTTACTGCTTTATTCGGTAATATTCAAGAAATAGTTGCATTTCAGCGATTGTTTCTACAAAATCTAGATGAAGCTCTCCAATTGGAGCCAGAGTTCAATCATTTTGAGCATCCTGGACAGTTTAAGGTATTAGGAATGAAGAATGAGCTCTCTTGAGATATTTTACTCTGCTAAATCAATCTGAGGATTAATAAATTAATCTTTTTTTTTCAGAACGTGCTCTTCTCCATTGGCAGTGCCTTCCTCTACTATGTTAATCATTTTAAGTTATATAGTTCCTTCTGTGCTAGTCACTCAAAAGCACAAAAGGTTCTTCATCCCAGTAAGTATATATGCTAAAATTTATAAGTGTGTGATAAGTGTATGACTGAAGTATTTGGATATAGTTACTATTAGGTCAAGAATTGATTGAAATTAAAGTAGTATTATGTCCTCTATAATGCAGGATTAAATATGCATTTTGAAACGTTTTTGCTGTCTTTGAAAATATCTAAGTGTATTTGTGTTTCATAAAATTTCAAAGGGATCTGTGGTCTCCTAATAAAAATTTGTGTAAGAAAGAAAACATTTAATGCTTGATTGGTAGGGTATGAAATTGTTTCCCAAACTTAGATCTAATAAATTAATGTTTGCAATTAGTGTTCTTTAATTGTGATGCTAGTTTTTACATTAACGAAAACTTAATTTCATCCCAGACGAAGGAAACCAAGCATTACAAGAGTTCCTCCAGGCCCGAAATCCCAGGCAGCAACATTCCTCAACTTTAGAGTCTTACCTAATTAAACCAATCCAAAGGATTCTCAAGTATCCTCTATTGCTGCAACAGTTGAGGAACCTCACAGATCCTAGATCTGATGAACATACACACTTAGTTGGTGAGTGATCTTGCAGCATTGTCTAAATATTTGCTGTATTTTCTCTAATGCTGTGATTTTTATTTGAGCTATTGGCTTTGTGCTTTCAGGAATTATGATTGTATTCAAGTTTTCCTCAAATAAATTAATGATAACTTTTTGTATTCTAATCCTTTAACTGCTCCTTTCACAAATTCAAGTACTTTTATGGTTTATATCAATTCCTAAGATTTTCTCTGTGCTAAAAAGGACTCGTTCTTTTAATTGTACAGAGGCTTTGAAAGGGATGGAAAAGGTTGCAGAGCACATAAATGAGATGCAGAGAATTCATGAAGAGTATGGAGCAATATTTGATCATCTCTTCAGACAACATCAGAAGTCTTGTAAACAGGTATTTTTCATGTTTATTTGAGGCGGTATCATTTCTTTTAAATAAACTCTTTTAGTATTTCTTACGTGAAATGTTTAAATTCCTTTCCAGCCCATTGATCTCAGTCCAGGTGATCTTTTGTACTATGGTGGTGTTGAGTGGTTGAATATTTCAGACTTCCTAGGTAAAATTAAGAAAGGATTGGAACTTCATGCTATGTGTTTTGTTTTTAAATCGGCAGTTGTCTTCCTATGCAAAGAACGGTTGCGTCAGAAGAAAAAGCTAATGGTGAGTTCAGCCAATGATATTCAGCTATCTTATAATGCAACTTTTGCCAAAAATTTGCATATATTTGGTTCATCCTGGAGTTTGCATATTTCAGTAAATTATTGTATAAAATTCTCCTAATCGAAATATATGTGTACTAAATTTATATATTAAGCAATTCAATTCTATGAATTTGTACACTTTTTTGAATTGCAACTTCTGGTGTTCTTAGACACCCTTGGGGCAGAATTATCTTCACTTCCCCCATAGTTTTTCTTCTTTCAATGTTTTCTGTAAATATATTTCTCGCAAAATAATGTGCCTAACTGATCCCTTGATGAAAATTCTGCTTAATTATTGATATCTTGGTTGTTAATTCCAGGGTGTGTCCAGTAAAGCTAGCTCTTCTGAGGTGGAAATAATCCGATATCAAGTGTTGATTCCTGTTACTGAGGTGCAAGTACGAGCTAGTAGTGCCAAAGATGTTGTTGATTCATCTCACTTTTTATGGGAACTCATTCACCTTCGTAGTCAGCTCCAGAGACGCTCTGAAAAAGTTTATGTTCTGTCAAACAGGTCAGTTGAGCCATCATCACAATTATAAGTATGAATTGACTCATATTTTAAGTAGCTTCTAATCATTATCTTGGTCCTCTCTTTTGTTTATAAATTATACCACTGTGAAGATCATTTTACTATTCACATAATCATTAATATGAAGTGTATTATGATTTCAAATTATATATTTTATTCCTGCAAGTGATTGTGGAAGGATATTGGATTTTTTTGTTGTGACGCTTAGCAAATTGTAATCTAAAATTCCTTTTTATTTACTACCAGCAAAGTCCCCTGTGAAGGATGGCAGAATTAAATTTAACCTTTAATAATAAAACTTATTATATGTGAGCCTAAACTCTGGGTATTCTTATGGAAAATTGCGACTCAAATTCAACGATAGTCTTGGTTATTATGGGAGCAGATTGAACATTCCTTTCAGTTTAGCAGATTTCTCGCTATTTCAAATCACAAACTAATAATATTCTTTCAATTCTTCTTTTTTCTGTATTATTATTTTAAAGGACCATTATTTATAGTATTATATTGTAAAAAATTTAAGCCCGTAAGAGATGAAAACTAACAGTAAATATATTTCTCTTTACAATGTTATTACAAACAATGTTTTTGAATGTGCACTATTAAGTTTATTTAACCTTCACAGCCCATTTATCTTGTTGCAATGTTCAAGCATACATAAATCAGTTGAAATAGATGGAATAGTGTGGAAACAATTTTTCCTTTTACATTTTTAGTAGTATTAAATTACAAGATATTTTGTTAAATTGTTGTTATTATTGGACATATTTTATAATTAAAAAGCTATTAGATAACTATTTACCTTATCATCATATTTCCTGCTCAAGTATTGAGTTTTGTGTACCTGATAAGATCATGAAAATGGTTAATATGAATTCTCAAAGGTGGAATTCTTGAGTTTTTGGCTAACTTTGATCTATTATTTATGTATAACAGTACGCCTGATTTCCGCAATGCCTTCCTGAAGACAATCCGACAGATCATTAGGGAGAGTGTAAGGAACATGAGTATCCCTGCCACGAAACCTGCATCTTCAATGGGCCCCTCGGCAGCCACATCCGCAACATCATCTAATACGGCTACTCTCGGAAGACCTGGAACTGGAGGAGCAGCAATAGGGTCATCAACCACTGGCGTCGCTCCTGGAGCTGCGGCTGCTGCTGCTGCAGCTCAAGGCTCCTCTCATACTCTTGGGAAGCCATCTAGGAAACCACCAAAAGGACCTCAAAGGCATTCTGCCGGAAACATCGATTACGATAACTTGACTGGTTCCGGAGCACAGTCAGAAGTGAGTTCTTATCACATTTCTCTTCAGGGTTAATGGTAGATATCCGAGGGTTTCACCGTTACTTTTTTTAGGTAGAAATTTGGAGGGTATCCCTCCTAATCCGCACCCTTAGCTCGCCTTTGCAGATACCTTCTCGTCAGGGGTTACCATAAAAAAACTCATTTCTAGCAAAATCACGAAAAATTTCAATTTTCATCGTAGAACGTCAATCATAAGACACTTGTATATCTCTTTGGATGAGTGAGAGGACAAAGATAATAAATTTTTGCTCTTTTGAATTGTTTATAACTTTTTAAATCGTATTCCACGCGGTCAGTTTTTTATGGTCCCCCAATGGGAGGATCGGGCGCTCCCGAGCTGGGAAGCCGAGCTAAGGGTCCGGATTAGGACGGAAACCCTCCAAATTTCTACCTGAAAAAAAGTAATGGTGAAACCCCCAGATATCTCCCATTAACCCTCTTCAGAATTATTTCTGTTATTTTTCCATGCCAGTTACCTTAATTTCTTTTGTCTTTTCTGAATCAGCGCTACACTCATCTATCCTTCTGCTCCAGTTTAGAGTAATATATTAAGAGAATAAGTAAAATGCATTAATATGAGCCTGCTCATTTGGTATATTTTTTTTGTTGAGCTGTTTACCTATTCCTTAATTACTGTTCTTTTAAGACTTTATTTTAGTGTTTAACACTAGGAGTTTAAACCTCGGGTCTTCGGAGTCTTTCTCGGGTCTTTGGAGACCTGAGAAATACATCTTTGAAAATAATTCTTTCGATCAGTTTTTGCCATAGTTAAAACTTAATGAATTCCTAGAGAATCGTATTTAAAATTAAAATTTGACTAAATAAGTATTCCATGAATTTCAAGTATAGGAATCATCAGACTATGCAGTACTGAGGGTCTTGGGAACTCGGCTCAGTACCCTCTGTCCTGTAACTTTTATGACAGAGATATTCCAAGTAGAGACAGTATCAGTTCGTTCAGCATTTCTCTGTAAAACACTGTAGCTGTTCTCTAAGTGTACACAATTGATTTACCAAGTAAAAGTACTATATACCGTATTTGATGGAATATAAGACGAACCTGTTTTCCTAAATTATGTCTCGAAAAATTTCCCTGCGTCTTATATGTGAAGGTTCAACCTCCACAGGTTAACTTTCATTACTGAATGCTATTTTTAGCCCAGGTGGTCTATATTCCCTTTTTCATAATTGCATTCAATGATTGTGTTAATATTTGGCTTTTAGGAAACGTGACAACTAAAAGAAACTACATTTTAAGTTATTGTGGTACCGCGCTTTCACAAGGACTATTAAAACTTTTTTCCTTGTGAGTGGCCAACTTAATGAGGGTGCGTCTTATATGCCAGTGCGTCTTATATGCCAGTGCGTCTTATATGCCGTCAAATAAGGTAAATGACAGTAACCAAAATTTAATTAGGTCCTCATATTTAATGAAAAATATTGAAAATCATGTTAATTGAATTGACCAAAAGCTGAGGTATATAAATCTTGTACTCCCTTTGTATTGTAACACACCTCAAATAGTTGTGTTGACGACTAGTAGTACATCTTCTTGCAACTTTCCCTTCTGCTTTAGGGTGAGAGGACAGGAGGTAGAGGATCTGCGGGGTCAACATCTAGTGCAGCTTCTGTTACAACAGCTGCATCATCAAGGGAAGATGGTGATGGAGGAGTTTCTACGACAACAACCAACAATGTTATCACTGGACCAAGCACAGCATTTAGAGCTAGAAGCAAAACTGTCAGTGAAGTCATAGGTGAGCTGCTAGGATTATTGTAAAGATTATTGTCCCCCCACAGAGTTTCTAAAATATTTGCTTAAGGTTTTTATTTCTTTGTTTTTTTAGAATATGTAGTAGCTTAACGAATAAATTTAATAATTATGATAACTTAAGTTGATGAATTTTTAAGTGACGTTTCAAATTC
The DNA here is from genome assembly GCA_947579665.1 of Sympetrum striolatum. NCBI lineage: Eukaryota > Metazoa > Arthropoda > Insecta > Odonata > Libellulidae > Sympetrum > Sympetrum striolatum. The sequence continues at coordinate 8,347,923 of OX388346.1, forward strand.
AGGGAATTGACGTGTCGTACCCTGTTTTAGTGACCGAGCCTACCAGTGGTTCAAGCAAAGGAGATGGAGGAGCCAAATCAGAAGGGGAAGAGGAAACAGGTTGCTCTAAAACTGCTCCCCCAACTCCCACTCCTCCTGCTACTAGCACAACCACCACAGCGTCGTCTTCAATGAACTTAACAGCTCCAACAACTGGACGGAAAGCAGGTACACTTGGACGGACTCCTAATCACCTGAGTCTCAGCACCACATCAACATTGTCAGCCGGTAGTTCAAGTGGAGGTGGAGGCCAAGCACGCCTTATTCAGTCTTCTCACCAGCCAGAGAACTATACGCCACAGCCTGTTAAAGATCTTGGTAAGGGAACTAAAAAAAGTCAATTTCACTCAGTTTCTGATAATAATGAAGATAACCAATAAATATTTCGAGGTAAACTCCACACATTAGTCACAAGAGGGATTGCCACATCTTTGGGTTTCGCCACGAGTCTTAAGGAAGCTCCTGTGGGTCAAATTTTTATATTTTTTTATTGTAAAATCAAAATTTGATAGGGTGAAAAATAAAAGGAATTATAGGCATGTAATTCGCAAAAAATACTAGACAACATAAAAGGGAAGAAAATTGTCTCTTAAATATTTTTGGGTTAGAAGCAGACATTCCAGAGTTGAGTTTTCAGAGGAGAGTTTTGAGAAGGTAATCCCAGTTACTAGTTATACGTATAACGAATTTCAGTACCATTATACTTTCTTTTGTGGTAATCTTATTCTCTTTGTTACACTCATTAGTCATTATGGTAATTAATTTCATGAAATAGAAAATCTCGAGTTGATTATTCAGTTGATGATTCAGTTTCTTTGGCCAGCGCTGTCATCTAGTGAGTAACCTTTACTCTAGGATACCAGTTGAAGCTGCATGTTCACTATTTCCATAACTATGCTAGATATTTAGATGCAAAAATGAAAATACTGTCTATGTTTGGAATATAAATAAGTAAGCACCTCGTACATCTTTAAAAAATTTAATAAAAGTGAATTATGAATTGTAAAATTAACTTAAAATTATAATTGCTAATAAAGTATCAAAAGTACAATTCTGAAATTCAAACATTAGGGCTAAAGCGGGGTGCGGCTAATGTGTTGATTTTCCACAAATATCATTAACAAAAAAAATGAGTGAATTTGGGTCTGTTGTGATATTTCCACCAAGAAAACAGTATATTTTCTTTTAATTATTGTCATAGTATTAAGAGACAAGGACTAAGCTCAAAAAATTGAATGAAACTGAACTTTAAATGTTCAGAATTCGTAGTTTTATTTCAATATTTACATTATTTTTATGTATAAATCCCAAATTTAACGATACATAATGCATTACTTATTCTTGGCAAATCCACACTTTTCCTCCTGTTTTGTAAATATCAACCAAATCCTATGGAAAACTTTTCCACTTCCACAAAGATACATCGTATTTACTTGAAAATAATGTGCATCCTTTTGGATATTTTTTGCCTCAAAAATTGGGGAGTACGTTAGAATCCATGGGCACACTAGATTTGGACGCCATACTACTTGTCCCATAGCGCACGGATGGCTGCATCTTTGGCTCACCCTGGTTTTATGTAATTCTTCACACGTTCCAACAATACACTATCAATGCTTTCGCTGTAAGAACCCCCAAAGACTACAGACTAAACTGTCGACCAATAGTTTTTAATGGAAACAGAATTGGCTAGCCCATCAAACCTTAATGACCAATTTTGTATTGGTGCACTAATGTAGGACTTCTAGCATAGACAGTGTTTTGTGTTTAGTGTATACACAGGGATGTATATGTGACCTCCGAGGTCCCTCGGATATTTGGTATCTATGTTTAATTTTAATCCCGTCAGAAATGATGGGATTAAAATTAAATATAGTTACCAAATATATAAATAATGCTGATACTTCGGGGAGGAAGGGGTATGCCTCCAGTCTCAAATATTATAACCGCTGAAGACATTGTTATGCGAGTGTTGGGGAAGGGATATATCACCTTATGAAGCACCATTGTGGGCGTACGGTTGTCACTTTGGGCTCCAATCAAAGCTAAATAAATATATACCTTATTTTAAAAAAATATAATTTTCCTCTTGGTATGAGTAATTTATGCAATATTTTCCAAAATACACTACAAAAACGAAAATTCTTCACTTTTTGGAAAAAATTGCCAATTTTTGGAGAGGATTTTCTTTGAGGGTTCACAACATGCAAAGCTAATTTTACACCTAGATTGTACGAAATGTTATTTATTTTCTTTAAAACATGTAAGAATAGCATTTTGTGTAAAATGCAGTTCTAGTACAGTGCAGTTACAATTCATACACTCATTTATCTTGAGAAAGCGGTGTAACGCTACGAATGTGAACTGCAGCATGGAAATGAGCACTTTTAAGTGCTGATCCTTTTCACCCGACTGATTATTCTAATTTTCTAAGATTTTTTGCTGCACGGAATTCCATGCAAGACACACAAAAAATAACAAAGAGTAGTAGCTATGATATTATTTCACTTTTAGCGTAGAAAAGAATGAAACCAAGAAATAACTACATTCTCATCATCAGTTGAATCAAAGTTCTATAAGTCCAATTTTTCACCTCTCTTGTGAAAAGCCTACGCATGATATTTTTTAAAAGAAATGGAGTAAAAATGATCTTGTGTCTTGCAGCAGGAAAAGATTACTGAGAAGTAACGTCTGTAACACTGTCAATCTCAGCACCATCATTTCAGAGTTAGGCTTGCATTTTTTAAATCATTCCTATTCACCCGCTTGTCAGATTTTCCCCCTCTCCTCTACTTTAGAAGATATTGAACATAAATTAAGAAAATAACGTAGATTTGAATGGTTTTTTGGGCATTGCTCGGCCCTCACAGGTCTCCCTAAGCTACGAGAATTGGTCAAATACCACTGGTCCTAACAGCATATGAAAAAATCAGCCACACATGACCTTTTGCAAGGTCAGGCCCTTATATGTGTCTAATTTGACTCGACTATAATGGTTTTATTGCCATAAAATAACGGCTCTTCTTCCCTATACATTTCTTATGAGGGGATCTTTTCCCTATATTTGGAAGGGAGTTGAGTTCAACAATCACCTTTGTTGTTAGGGAATTGTTTACACACACAAAATTACACAAATCTTTTGTCATTTTTGTCTGAATTCTCTCAATTTTGACTCGAAGATGATATTCTACAACCATAATAAGAATCTTTTTTCAATTTCATTTCCTTTGGTACTTATCTCGATTTTGTACGACCATTATTTCTAATTTAATTCCGCAAAAAAAGTCTGCAATGCAATTCAATAGATCAAAATGAACTTTACGTGCATTACTTATGAGAGATTATTCGAGTTGTCCAGAATCAAACTCAAGTATGCTTAGGACAAACAAATATCTATATGTAGTACTCCTATGGACCTTCAACAACCCATTTATAATCCTATCATGTCAGGAAGTGCATGAAATTAATGTTCGGTAATTTCTCACTGTAGTTACTGACATCGGATAAATTTATAAATATATTAAGATAGTGAACATGTATGCAATGCTGCATGTCTTAGGTTGCACATTACAATCACGAGCAAGGATTTTTCAATTTCCGACACCTGAATTTTGGGTTGTGCATTACATTAGATGGTGCATTATTTTCCAGTAAATATGGTAGCATATTCTTCATTTCAAACCATTGCTGTTCTTGAAATTTTCAGCAGTGCTTTCATATGAAAGCACCCTTCACAGCTGATATCAATGGAAGATGTCCTTTCAAAGTGTTCAATCATGCAACATTTGCCTTTGTAGCCAAGTGATAGTAACTTATCTGATCTCCTTTTTTAAGTCAGAGATCTGTCAGAGTCAGAGGCTGTTTTTTATTATAAAAAATCTGATGTGCCCAGCACATGACTTTCTCCATATATAAGATGTAAATATTTATCTACAACAGTAATTTCGAACTCTATATTCCATCTAAACTTAGAAGATGAGTGATTTATTTATATATTATTATCTTTAACGTCACAAACATTATAAATAATGTTTTTCGGGACATGCTCGATAAAAAACAATGAATTTGGACTTTCGCCCATAGAGCCCAGAGCACCCACAAAGTACATATTCAGCAACTTCCGGTTTATCAGTATTTCATGAATAACTCCTAAACAATCAGTGATAAAAAAATATGTTTCCTACAAAAGTTATAGTAATTTACATTTTCTAAAACTTGTATAAATAAAAGTATATACCTAAATAGCATATTTATGGAGATATTTTGAAAACCGGAAATGAGCTTTGAAGAATGAAGCTCGACTTCCGGTAGACCGATTTACTCGAAAAACTAATCAACTCTAACGACTGTAATAAAAGTACTATATATGAAATTTGGTGTTGATCCGACAAATAGTTTTCATGTTAGAGCGCCCACAAAGTACATAATCATCTTCTTCCGGTTTATCGGTATTTCACGAATAACTCCTAATCAACCGGTGATACAAAAATATGTTAAATACAAAAGTTATAGTAAATTACATTATCTAAAACTTTTATGAGTAATACAATACACGTATATATAATATTTATGGAGATATTTTGAAAACCGAAAATGAGCTTTAATGAATAAAGCTCGACTTCCGGTTGACCGATTTACTCCAAAAACTAATCAACTCTGACAGCACACACCACAGTACTATATATGAAGTTTGGTATTGATACGACTAATAGTTTTCACGTTAGAGCGCCCACTATCACACACACACATACATACACACACACATACATACACACACACACATACACATACACACAGACATCATTCCGAAAATGGTCAAAACGTGTTCTAGGGACCCCAAAACATGTATTTCCGTTGAAATCTCGAAGTCGATTTTTTTCATGAAAACAATACTTTCTCTATACTTCGTATATGGAGAAAGTAAAAATGCTATTGTTTAAAGTTTTGATGAAGTTGTTAATTTGCTCTTATTTTTTTACTGAAAAGAGTAAGCATAGTTTTAGTTTTTGTTGGCAATTTCTCTTACTTATTGATATTTTAAACAGCTTCAATAGTAAGTATAAATTTGGATTTATCCATTTAATGCCATCAAATTTTTAAAGAGTAGAATCATCATGCAGTCATTAAACATATTGTGAGTTTTCACTTGTTAATTACATAGTAGTATGAAAGAAATACAAAATAATGAAAAAGAGTATTTAAAAATTTGAAGGGTGTATAAAATTTGAAACAAATTGTCTCGAAAAGTAATACCTCATTTTCCTATCTGCTATCACCAGCCTAACTATGGCATGTTTTTATAATCAACCCATTATTTTAATGCTTCATTTTGCTATTATTATCTTAGTTTTTTCTGTTCCCATTTTGAGATGCTACTGTTTATCGCTGACCCAATCTGGTCGCATTACGTTTTCTGTGAATTCAATTCCTCATTTCCATAAAAGTTATATGTGTATGCAGCATTAAAAGTACTCCTATTAATCCTGTAATGTAAATATTCCAGAACATAGAAGTAAATTAGATGGAATTTGTTAAGATATATTTTGAAATCAAGAGAAGTTATAATATTTCTGGGATTGGAAATCTTCTCCATAAATTCACATCCTTCTTTAGTTTCATGGAAACTTTGTTTTGTTTATATCTGCTGTAAATTATTACCAATTGCTCTGCTAAAATCCTTTTCTTTAGGTTCTCCCGTATGGAAACCTCGAGACCTGGTGGGTGAGGCAACGACACTTCCTCGCAAGGGCAAGTCTTCCACTTCAGATTCTGCTGGCAGCAGTGGTGCAGTGTCAACTACCAGCAGTCGCTTCTTGGTATATGATGATTATAGCTCCACCTCTCTGTTCCCGGGTCCTGGGATCCCTTCCTCATCCTCCTCCCCTGCCCCTACCTCGTCAGGAAAACGAGACGATAAACCCTCATCATCACAGTGATTTGGACAATTGTTTTGGGTCTAAGCCCAGTTAAATGTTTCAAAAACGGTGATTATGGGTCTGCCAGTTGAGGAATGTGCCCTATATTTTGATTGAAGTGTACACATTGAGCACAAAAGAAAACTTTATGAAGCAACGACAACATGTATTTATGTTGGTGTTTCAAAAAGTCTAGTCCAACGTTGGGTTTTGATATTCATTATATTGAAAATCTTCTTCAATTTTTTATCCTTTTAAAACAGTTAAAATTCATTCATAACCCATACTCATCTTACTCTGATTCTCTGGATACAATTTCCTGACATCCTTATTTCTCCAACTTCGGACAAGTAGTCTTCTATCCCAATTATTTAGATGAGTTGTAGTCATCCTTATTTTAAGGTACAGTTCTACAAATATTTTTTAATTTTTTTAATGGACATGAATTATTTCAGGCATTAGAATTTTCGTGAGAGGGCAGTAATTGTGGGGCCTATATATCTATCAAAGTGAAACTTTCATTGGGATTGACAGTATTAAAATAAAACGTTTTGCATATTACCTGATATAAATAGGTAAATTGCAAATAAATTCAGGGCCTGGTTTTCATGAATGAATGGGCTAATGTGTAAATGGTAGATAGACAATAGGGAATGGACTATTTAATTAGCCCTTCATGCATTAAAATATTTATATATTCTTTTACACCAGAAATCGTATGATGGGTAACCAAGGGATGTTTTTCCAAAGTATCAATGTTAGAATGGGATGGAGAAGATGCAATTGATTTGTGGTTAAATGAACAATCAACTTCTATTTTATGGCCACCAGTTATGATCTTGAAAGAGAAGTTCTATTGGAAGTTGTTAGTAATGTTTTTAATATTTTGAATTCAAGATAGTAGAATATAGTTGAGATTGCAGTCATAGCTACGGAAGACTATGATATATAAGGAATATGAAATAGATTGAAAATGAAATTCTTTCAAAGTAATAACAAATTATAGTCACCTAGCTCAATGGCCAGATGCCAGAACAATATACAATCAACGAGAAATTGATACTAATCTTTCAATTCATAAATTTAATATTCCTGGAATTTATATTCCTTGGTTAATGCTTTTCTCTGAATTATTTATTAACAGTGATGGAAAATGTTCTATTTAATAAAATAATGAAATTTCTTTTTCAGTAATGTAACAAAAATGTTAAATATTCATGATTGGTGTAGCATAATAATAAGTAATGAAAAATGGAAAAATAATACTTTTATTTTATCTCCGCTAAGGCGAGGTTGGAAGTACAATAATGGAGAGAGATATTAATTTCAAAGAAGGCTTATTGACTGTTGACAAAGTCAATAATTTATGCTTAGCTGTTTTATTTTTTACTGATTCCGAGATTTAAAATGCATGCTTATGAAACATCCATATCCTTTTCTGTTAATGTTATCTTTTAAACTAAATAACTGATCTTCAATTTAATTTGCTTGTTATTCTTATAAATGTAAGTGCTATCTAAAAATTAGAATATGAATGAAGTACTCATTACACATATTCAATGGTGAGATGAGGTATTTTAAAACATTAACAAGGGGTTGATTTCACTTCCAAGATATCAAGATTTTTATGAAGTAATTGGATATGTCATTAATTATTGTTTTTAAATTTGTCCCTTTATATCTGTTAATATAAATGGAATCTATTTATTCCTTAAGAAAATATCTGCTCATCAGCCTCTTGGAATTATCTTATGTTTGAATGTGTGTGATATGAATTTATTTGAAAAATTAGGTATCTTAATTTCATTGATTTTCATCTGCATTTTTCATTATAACATTAATTATAGCTGAAAACCGTATTAATATTTGAGTGAAATAAAACATGATCTTATATTTCATCTTTAACCAAAAATCAAGTAAAATGTGTATGATTGCGTTTTCCATCACTGTCTTGAAAGGGCATCATATGGGAAACATCTTTGCCATCACTCAAAATTTTGATTATTATCAATAGTTCTTGGGTTGTACTCTGGGAAAATATTAGAAATTCTTCAATTGCAGCTAATTTGAATATCATTCATTATTAACTTTAATGATGGTAGGCTGTTGGTCTGCATAGCTCAAGAGTGGGTGAGATTTTCTTGTGGCAGGTTGTGAAATTTTTAGAGAGTTAATAATTTCTGTGAAGTAACGTTAATACTTCTATGCCATCAAACTCTTTGAAAACATTTTCACTAAACCTTCATTCCTCTACCAAAACAATCCAGTTGTAAATACATGTCATCTGTTGCATAAAATATCATTCATTTTTCATCATTAATTTCTCTTTTTACGAAAGGGATGAGGTGGACAAAATAAATGAGGAATTAGTGAGGGTATGAGTTAATGAATATGCAGGGCAATGTTAGTTGTTGAAAGCGCACTGCAATTTTTTTCTCCTTTTGATGTTTGTACTTAGGAAAGAGGTGGCAAATGAACGAAGGCGAATTGAGTTGATAATGGAAAGTGTTCTGCCCAGGGCTGATCAACAAGATGGAGGACCTGCGTCAATGTGAAAGTGTTTGGAAGCCTTGTATTGTATGTTTGTGGTGAAATGTGTGTATGACGTGGGTAAGTGTTACAATGAAAACTTAAAGAACACCTCCACTTTGTTTGTGTTCCAGTTTTAAAAACCAATTATGAAACTTTTAATGGAAACCCTGTGTTATGTCTTAAACTGTTCTCATTGTTTCTTCACTGTCATGGGCTGGTGTATAATTGCCATTGTTGGATGGTGATGTGAGTCAGGGGTTCGTGGAATCATCATGAAAGAGATTCAACTGCAATTGGTTTATGGTGGAGAATGATCTTGTCTAGTAAGTAGTTATAAATTGAAAGTAAATGACATGTGTGTCTGAAAACACAAATGTTTAAGTTTTGGTTCACTTAGATTAACTCGGTGAATGATTTCAAACAAAGTAAAAATTAAACGAGGGTTAAAGAATTGCTAAAGTGACAAGAATCGTGTTTAGGGATTTTCTAATTCACATGAAATGAAATCATGTCCATGAATTATGAATGCCATGCATTTGTTGAAAATATGTATTGCATGATACTCAGTCAAAACTTGAAAAAGTTTCAATCTCAATAACATATGAAGGGCATATGAAATTTATTTTTGAGGATGACAGGTACTCGAGTATTACTTGTAAGGTAGCAAGGGATGCCAAAATTAAATGAATGGATTATAATTGGTTTATAGCCTTGTCAAGAGATGTGATTGTAGGGAATTGTCTTGGTGACTGAGAGGTAAGGTTCTTCTCCTTTTGGTATAGCTTCAAGTTATGGCTCATAGGAAATCCTTAACTGCTCTTGGAATGCATTTGAACACCATGTGATACATATTCATTTGCATATGATTCATTAAAATCATTTCTTCCCTCTTCAACCAAACCTTTAACCATACCTCTTACCCATCTGGATGAGTATTTGGCTCCATCTGTTCAGCTTATTGGGATATATAATAATAATAAATATAATTATAAGTGAAAAATACTTTAAGGCTCACTTTGTTCCAAAAACACACATACATTACTTACTAATAATACTTGTTATTATTCAAGGTACTACTAAAAATGTGTTATTAAATCTGTCAGCTAGCTTGTATTATCAGACCACCTCTTTGTATCTAACTCTACTGTGTAGTTGAGTGGAAACAACCAGAATTGAAAGTTGTTTGTTGTTATTATATCTTGTTTTATTGTAAAATTTTATTCTCCAATGGGTATTGCAGTTGGAATGGCCCTGCTCAGTAAAATTTTTGTCTATATATGAAAATTGAAATGATACCGGCTATGATTTTGGAAATAATGATATATATGCTGATTATATATACATATATGGTTAGTAATGATTGTAGCTAATTTATTTGTTTCATTTGGCATGCTGATGCAATCCAAATGCATTTTGTGTACTGCCAAACCACACGATAACATTGTGTTCTTTCTTGATTCTTATGGTGCAAATGTTATATTGTGCTATAAAAAAATGATTGATATATACTGCCTGTCTATGAAATTCCATTAGTTAAAAATTTTTGGTATGCAATTGTGGTCTTTGAGTTGACCATCTTTTTTCCATTTACTAGCATATCTGGATTGTTTTATGGACAGGCTTATTTGCAAGTGAAATTTTTATTGTCATTGGATATGCTTTATTGTATATAAATATGCATGTTTAAGAAGGAGATGTCTATTAGTTGAAACAAAGAGTTACCCTCGTAAAACCCTTGAAAACCCTTTCCTGCCTCTTTACCTTTCTTCCACTTAAGCGTACCTTGAATCCCATCACTTTACCCTGTTGATCCTTTCCTTCACATTCTTCCATTACCCATTCCCCAGAGCACTCATCTACATTCTGATTGTTAAGTATTCTTGTTGTGAATGTCAACTGTACAGAAAAAAAGAAATATTCCCATTCAAACATCTCAATTTTCAGATTGTAGGTATACACATTGATTGCCCTGTAAATAGTATGTGCAAAGCTTTCAAATAAATTATATTGAAGTCATTTATCCTTTGAGTGATTTCTGTAACTTTTTCTCATAACCTTTCCAATAATTCACAAAAAAAATTAACCCAAATAAAATGTTATGTATCTTGAAAGACATTTGACTAAATTACTAAAAAGACTGGATCATGTAATTATTAAGAGCTAGTAATGATGATCAGATGTGATAAATGTAACAAAGAAACAAGATTAGAGCCAGGCATGCTAAATTCCATCTGATTTTTGATGAATACCTTGAGGAGGTAAAAAATGAAATCAAGGAAAGAGAAGAATTGGGTATGATCTGGTGCTTTCCCAGCATGTCAGATGAAAGAAACGTTCTTTGGATTCCAGCCAGGTAAGGTCATACCTAACAGTCGACGCTTCTGCCTCTTCTATAGAGGCGATCTTCATACTTAAGTCCTGAAGATTGCCTCAATGGGAGTGGGCAAAACGTTGTATGGATGACCTCACCAGACTAGAATCTTGAGAACTCTTCTTCAAATGAATTGAATGTTCACTTGCAAAGGGAAACGGTAGGCTAATGTTTACAAATGACAATGATGCCATCAGACCAGAAAGGATTTAAAATAATTTTGTCCTCTAAAAAAGCTAAAGAAAAGTTGTCAAAAAATAGTACTGCTGAAATAGGAAAGAAATTGTTAAATTATAAATTGGCACACTTTAACAAGGGAACTGTACTATTTGGATTGTAAGCAATGCAGAAGGACAGAGAAGGTCATTAGCAAAATGGTCCCAGTGACAAGGGTAATGCACCAGAAAGTACAACCATTAATAGTAATTAGTTCAAGTAGTAAGCAAATAATCTGTGCTTTAGTACAAGAATTGTTAATAAGGGCCTATTTATTAAGAGTTCCTCTGTACAACTGTGGACCTTGGACAATGACACCATCATAAAAGATAAAACCCAATTGACCCACTAAGGCAGGGGTACTCAACCTGGTGCCCACGGGCACCCAGGTGCCCGAAGCGACCTCGTACAGTGCCCGCCAAGCATCGGTAAAAAGATTTTTTTAAATTTGCTTCTACATTATTTCTTGGGACTGCACTAGCAGGGATAGAGTGGAGGTTTGGCGGGGAAGGGGTCAGAAACTTGGTTGGCCTGGTCTTGGGTTTCGTAAACATTTTAACTCTCTTATCGCCTATGTCCAGATTAACAAGACTCGTATCTATGTCATATGTAATTCATTATACAAATGCGTACATTTAGCTCGTCTCAGCTTATCAATGTATCAAACTCCTCGTAATCAAGAACTGCTGTTTTTTGGAACACATGCTGCGAAAACCTTCATACCAGATGTATTCCCCGTTATCAAATCTTCTTCGGAGATAAAGACTTAATCACATGAGAGGTTCTCACATATGAGGTGTGAGGTTGTGATGAATTATATAAGTTGTAATATTTTGGATTTTATTTACCATGGAACGTTTTTTGTCAAATGGCCAACGCTTAACTGGTAAAGTGTTAATATTGCCTAGGGGTGGCCTGAATGTCACCATGGACGTAAATGTTATGTGGTGCCCGCTTCGCTTTCAGAAGCACTCTTTGGTGCCCAGGCGCCAGAAAAGGTTGAGTACCCCTGCACTAAGGGATAGCATGAATAAAATTAACAGACAAAGAAACTAATGAAGATACTCTTTGAAGATAAAAGTTTCTGGAATAATTGAATAAATAAGAGAGAAATTGAAAGAATTTACTTTGAGGCCCAACAGTCAGCTTGAGATTTTCTTGGTAAAAATGTTGAATGGCAGAGCTTCTAATGGAAGGCCTTTGTTGAATATCAAGAGGTAAGTGATCGTCATTGTTAAGAGGGGGTAAATGGGCTTGGACAAGATGTCCTGTAGAGATGTTTCATCCAAATCTTGATTTTATAACAATTAATGATGGATTGCAAGATACGTATTTCATGCAATTTTGGTAAATAGTATAGATAGAACAATCGTAGAAAATTAAATTGTTGTATGTTAACCCAGATTATGGAATACGCAAATTATGAGTAAAATCAATAATCATTTTAAACTAAATATCATTTAAAATAAAATTTAAACTGAGAAGCACCCAAGAGATTGATTCATCTGCAAAATGTATTTGGGTGCTGAGAAAAATGTAACTTTCATTTACTTTTGTCAGATTTGATCATGGCTGTGAGGATGTGAAAGTCACCAATGTGCAAGTATGCTGACTAATGGCGCTAATTAAGGTTTTTCCTAATAGTAAGCCAAGAATGGTGTTACTCCTGCAGTCATTATACTAAATTTACATGGACATGCTCTCTTTATAGCATTTTGGCTTGGTGAGGAATACAAAGGCACTCCTCATATCTTAGCTTGTAAACCGTATTCACCCTCCTAGCTCTTGGTAACTGATGTTAAGGAAGATGAGGTACCAACAAGTCTTCAGACTGAATACTTTACAAACAGAAAAAGCATTTCCAATCAATAATATTATCTGTAAGCATGCTTTATCCTCTATGTTCTTTGCCACAGGCAAAAATCTGATGAACAAATGTCGACTCTTAAGCTGAGATAATCATTCCTGAGTTTCTTGAAATCACCTCTCTTTCATTGAATCCTATCATTATCAACTCCTTATTAAAAAAATACCATATCTTTTAAAATGGTACAATTAAATCATTTAGTTCCACCAAGTGAAGTCCAAATCGATTGAATGTGTTTGATGAAATTATATTCAATTCCAGGTTTATATTTTCAGCAGATTTACTACTTTCCATAACTAAAAACTGCAGTCATCAAATTTATCGACCTGAAATCCAAATCACAAATAAATAATAATAATTTATTAAGCAATGGATGGAGCACCACTATAGTTCTTATTCAAATGAATCTACAGATAAACAAATTAGAAAACTAATTCCACATGGTTGCTGTAAAATAATTCATGTATTGAATTTAACATACTTGCTAATAACCAATTAGATGATACATCATTGAATTTCAAATTATTGTGTACTATTTTTTCTGGTAATGAATTGAAAATTTTATGCATATATGCATAAAATTTTCAATTCAGCCATGCATCTATAGATGCATGGCTGAGAAGCAATTGCATGTCTTCAGACTTAGTATATATACATAGACTTAGTATCGGATGAGATAAAAGTTGTGAATAATCAGAGCTACTAAAACAATTGCCCTTTTAATGAGAGTTGTGTGAGTGAATAAGTAGTATGCATCTGAAAATTTAACTCTCTACAGAACCCACAATTGAAAGATAGTCACCAAACCAGCATAACATGTAACTTCATGGATGGATTGCTAGTTGAAAAAATCAAGCTACTACCTGGGCAAAGGATTAAAAAAAAATCAATTCGTTTGCACATCAAGCATCATTCTTAGACTGGATATGAAGCCAATCCATAAAATGGAAAATACCCTTACATACAAAATAATTCTGATGAGATGATGTAATTTTGTGGTATAAGTCACTTTTTATATTTATTCGATATTTATAAGATTTCAGTGATTGCTTTTGATAAACTCCATATTTAATGAATGGAGTTTATTCTCTTGGAAAAGTAAACCTAAACAGTAAGACTGTTGTGACAAATTCATCAACCCCATGGGGGTTGTGAATCACTGATAGGTTATACGACAGGTATGATTGATTCAATGTCGGAATCATAAGTTACCAAATACAACAAGCTTGGCTTGTTAGGTAAGTTTAACAAGATAATGTAATTCGTGAATAGAAACCACTATTAAAGTAGACTTTCAAAATGTTTGCAATTTTAACTCTTCTCTTTTGTGTATAAGATGTTTAAAATAAATGGTAGGTATGTATTCCACTTATACAATATACCGAAAGGTTAATTCATTCAAATTTGAAGTCTGATATTAGATACATAATGGATTAGATCACGGTTTAGCCGCTAATAAGCAGTCGCACTAAAATGTAATCTTTATTCTTCTCTGCGAGTAGTCAGTATGAGCAGACCATATAACGACAACGGCTGGATTAAAAATATATACATTTTTCAAGAGAAAACAGCTCAACTATATTGCAATTTTATTAGAAAATATTTTTGGTATGGATTAGTGCCTTGAAACAGCGCATCTCTGATTAATTTACAATACTCTACGGATTCTGAGAAGGATTTTGGCATCACTGATTATTATCGTTTAAATTTACCGTCAAATTTAATGTCGGTAGGTTTATTAAGTCGAAATGATTCGAAATATTTTCTTTCGCTAAGAATTCCCAACCACGCTTCACCAACATTGAATCTCTGACTTCGGGAGGACTAACCTAAAATTAACATCGAATTATCGGTAATATAGCATTACTAATAGTTTTTTGAAGAGTGTGGTTGGTATAATATTTTTTAAATATTCACAAAAATTACGCTTTACCAATCTATCGAAACCTGTCATAATTATAACGGCTGATCGTTACACTTACTAACTGTTGTAAATAAAATACATGAAATAAAAACACTTTAAGGGATAAATATATTAATGAATTTCCAGGATGGAGAAATAATGACTTTATTTGAACTTAAAGATATATAACAGGTTAAATTCCAATCACATAAACTTGGCAACATAGTCAAAACTTCTCATATTTAATTTTCATTTGTTTTGCGAATGATCTTATAGACGGCGTTAGTATATTCCACCTTGGGAACAGAATGTGCTTGTTATTGAAATATTTAGAATTCTAGAAGTGTCGATTTCTTAAAATTGTTCACTGTTTGCATCATAAATCTACATAAAGGTAAGCGTGAAGGAAGTTCTCGAAACTGTAGATGATTTTTCACTCCGCCGATATGATGCTTACCATTTAAAATGCTTAGTATGTTTAAAAATAGATTCCCCGCTTGCTGTTTACGATGGAATTGTAATTTGTATCATATGTAACTTGCAATCAATGAAGTAAATCTCTTATGCTAATTAAGTAAGGATCTATCGTACTTCCTCCTTCTGCAGTATTCAGCTTTTATGTCGTCGATTTGAGAGGCGGAGGTTGTCTTCTAATGGCTAAAGGGTTTTACACAATCGTCGCTTGAGTTGTGTTTGTATCATGAACTTGCAACATATATCTTATTTTAATTGAGTTAGCTTTTCCTTTCGACTATGTGTATAAATTCCAGACTTATTTTTGAATTTGATGTAGTTGATTTCCTTATAAATGCTCTTGGTTTTCATCGTAGCCGTTCTGCATTCAGTATTGACTATTATAAATAGAAGGAAATTCTTTGCGATATCATATAAAGATGATATATTTGTAATCCGTAAATCATCATTCCTGCATCTTCGTCATGCATTTACAGTGTGGTGTGAACTTAATTCACTCTGTGTTTATTTGGAATATCAGTATTTTTGTGAAATAAAATTGAAATCCAACCTTGAAGAACAAACCATATAAATAGATGATTTCTGTTAAATTATATTTATCACATCAGCCAAGTATTTCCTATGCTTTCCATTGTAATTTTCTGCAAGTAAGTTTCCCTGTTTTAGGACAACAGGGAATTGTTGTGTATCTTGTTTATGCCCTGTCATCCGTGTATTGTACTTACTGTATTTATTCAATATCATTATTGGTAAATGTTAAAATTTTCATAATAATAATTTATAACTTCAGTAATAACATGCTGGAAATTTCATTTCTATTATACCAAGGAAATGTAGAACTTTCTCATTGCTAAATGAGCTTAATTTCATCGTACGAAAATATTCATTCTGAGATATTTTTATCAAGTGAAAACTATAAAACAATGCCACCTCATTATTTATTCAAGGAGTTCATTATGTTTTCTTCTCCTTTCTGAATGAAACTAACTAAACTGCCCTTTAAATGTGATGTATTATAATTTATTGTAATTTATATCATTAGTGATTAAGGTATTGTTTGTTGAAGATGAATTTGAAATAGTTCTTAAGAGGTTAACTTAAATTTTATTGAGAGTTATTTTATTTTTCAACTCGAGGAAATGATTTAGTTGCTGTTCATATGAAATATATCTTTTTATATATTCATCTAAAACTCTAAAAATTACTCTTGATCCAAGCGTAAACTTGCATTACAATGAGTAAACTCAATTCTTTTGTTAGAATCTTGTTTAATGGTTGTATATTGGCTATAGAGTTGATCAACTAGAGCTTGAATAATAATTTTATATGTTATATATTTTTATGTTTCTGTTCTAGTTTTAGTATTTCTTTATGTAAGTATGGCAGGAAAAATGTTAATAATTTATTCTTTATATTGAACACAATTTTATTCCTTTATATTTTTATATCAAATTAACTTCATCGTTTGATTTAAAATTTATTTATCGGAGGTGCATTCTTTAATTTGCGTTCTATTCTATGTTGTAGGAAATTCAAAATGAGTGGAACACGCTTTATGGTACAATGGGAAGAACACCCGTCTCATTTGGCTAGTAGACTCGGCCAACTACTTGAACATCAAACGTTGGTCGATGTAACATTAATGTGCAACACTCATACTCTAAAGGTCCATCGTGCTGTTTTAGCTGCTTGTAGTCCTTATTTTGAGGTAAGATAGTATATCTACTCTTTTTCATATTCTCATTATTTACGGAAATTTCATTCATGCTGTTTAATGACTCATCCCCTTCTACTATCAAGATGTTAAATTCACATGATGTATGTTTTCAGACATTGCTACAGTCAATATTTCAACGTCAGCTTGGACAGCATCCTTTAATTGTCCTTAAGGACATGCAGTTTTCGGTGTTGAAATCATTGATTGAATTCATGTACTGTGGTGAGACAAATGTGACGGAAGATGATTTGGGTGCTCTTCTTCAGGCTGCGAGGTTCTTTCAGGTTAGTATATCCTTCTCACTGTATGTATGGTCAAAATATATTTCATGATGTGCTAGTAGTTGAAAAGGAACAGTTGATAAACCAATTTTCAATTAGTCTAATGTAATAATTTCTACTCATTTACATAGGTTTTATGTTAGCACATTTCATGTTTAATAAATTGTCCATAATTTTTGCACTGGTAACATGAGATTTTAAAGTAACTATAAATTACAGATCACATTGGTGTAAATATGTAGCTTTCTTGTGCAAGGATATAATACTTCAGAGAAATAGTTCATTGTTTCCTATATGCCTTAGGTTATTTTAGAAAAATAAATTTTTACATAGATAATAGACTCATAAGTACTAATTCCTGTACATGCAATATTATCTAGCAATAATTCTGATTTTGTTTCCTTAAACAGGTCAAAGGATTGTCTTCAATGAGTCGTGAGGCATTAGGGATTCCTGCCCCAAAAAGCAAGTCAACTGTTAATGGTATTCTTGTTATCTGCACAAGAGTAGTTGCAATACTTTTATTTAATTTTTATAATGTAGATAGCGTCATTGGCACCTAGTTTAAATAGTTAAAATATTTTTATTTTATTATTAGATATATTATGATGCATAAGATGAATTTGCATTGTTTTCTGCCTCTGCATCTGGATTTACTGTATTGATTAGATTCGTATTATGTGTTTGTAAAACTTTCAAACTTGCAGCTCATGCACAGTAGCCTAACTGTCATATTGTGGTATGTCCATATGTTAGGGAAGGACATCCTATCTTACTCAAATCACATGTTCCATTTTATCTCTGCAGTTTTGTAATTGGTTTGGTCATAGGTTTATACTTTGCCTCTTTATTAGATACTTGTCATAAAGACTTGACAAAAAAGCAACCACATCTGGCAAAGACAAAGATCAAATTTTACCAGACAATGCATCCATTCATACATTTGCAATTGTTATTGCCAAAATTGTTCAATTTCACTTTTAACAACTGCCTCATCTATCCTATTCTTCATATTTGGTCTCATTTGGTTACTTTCTATTTGCAAACAAAGAAATGGCTCTGTGGGAAGAAATTCACATTGAACAAAGATATCGCGTCCGTAACAAACACCGATTAAGCAGTGATCAAAAATAGCTTTTTGGTACCCTCAAATAAGCTAGAAAACAATTGTAACCTTATGCTATTTCTGCTATACGCCTGGTTTCGGTCTTTCTTAGTAAACGTTCCTGAAAAAATGCTGTATCACTACGACTGTATTGACAAAAGAGGGTGAAAAGTTGGAATCTTTATCAAAAGCGGTCTTCAATGTAAAATTTTTGTAAACCGCAATCTCATATACTGTACAAGACCAGAATTTCTATTTGTAGGAGTTGTTGTTTAGCATAAGGAAATACAATTGGGAGTTATACATAGACCACTGAAAGTTGGAAATCGAAACAATATCGACAAAGAATTTTCAAATCTGCGCCACAAATACGAGCACATAATAATCACAGGAGACTTGCTATGCTAATGCTAATTTCAATAGTAACAATCACTACTCAGAATTCTTTCAAAACACTTTTGAAGCGCATAATCCAACTATTTTGCTATTCCAGTCCACATTTAATACAGCAACATTATCCTGTTTCTAGCTTACTCAATGTGTCCAAATGTTAACAGAAGTTCATCCAATACCACAACTAGAGGAATATCAACTTTGATAAAGTTTAAGAAGACACTATAAAATTACTGTGGAATTGGATAGAATTCATTGTCGATACAGATGCAAAGGTTGATACCCTAAATAAATTTTTTATTAATTTACTAATACTAATGCAGTCATTTAAAAAGTTTCCTGGCCATTTGCTCCCTAGCTTACTAATGAATTCAAGGAAATGCAATTCAGCCTTTTGTGAATTCTGAAGGGCTGAAAATCCCCTCAATTATAATTATTGTCAAACTCTTAGAAACAGTACAAAGCTATTGATTATAAACGAAGCTGTTAAGTCTTCAATAAACATGGTCTGTTAACCAAATTTCTCAAGCAAATGGATATGATTCCGAAGCCCACCATGAACAGATTTCAAATCCCCTTGAGCATTTCAGAAAATTATCAAGCCTTTTATAAATGAAAATCTCCAATGGTCGCAGCTAGTCTCAAATATTTACAAGGAAGTATATTTGTCCCTTCAAACTCTCCAACGCTTAGAATATTTTCTCCCTTCTTCTCTGAAAGCTCAGCTGGTGAAGTCTCTGATTTTGCCTCACTTTTCACTTTGATTATGCAGACATTATTTACCAAGATTTATTGGGTAAACTAACTCTTAAACTGCAGCAATCTCAGAATTCATCTGTGAAATTTGATGTTAATATGAGAAAATACGGCCATGTACACTCCTGGCCAAAATTAACGCACCACCGGTCGTTAGGATCGCTAGGGAGGTGCTGCGTTAATTTTGGCCAGGAGTGTACCTGAATCATATGATAAATTAGGTTGGTTAAAGTTAGATTCTCGTAAAAAGCTACATATTCTTTTATGCATTCT
Source organism: Sympetrum striolatum (assembly GCA_947579665.1). Lineage (NCBI taxonomy): Eukaryota > Metazoa > Arthropoda > Insecta > Odonata > Libellulidae > Sympetrum > Sympetrum striolatum. The sequence continues at coordinate 8,367,765 of OX388346.1, forward strand.
ACAATATCCTGTACAATATATTGCTAATGAATTTGTAAGTTTAGATTCAGTACATAACCATAATTCAAGGGGATGCAAAAAAACTGCTTATCCCTTACCACCAAACTGAAGCATTCCACAACTCCTACATTGTAATTATGGAATTCTCTTCCTGTCAATATCAAGCTGTCTTTGTCCTCATTCTTTCAAGAGAAAATGCCTCCAGCTTGATAGACCTGTGCATTAAACCTATGAATTAAGAGGAATCTTGAATCTTAAGGTTGGTTGTGATCCCGATTGTTTTTCCACAAAAATGCATTGCAAGGAATTTTGGAAATTTTTCTCTTCCCGGCAAATTAGAGAGTTGAGATTGTTGCATATCCAACAATAACTGCATAAATATCTTTGAAGATTATATCCTTGGTTCAACACTAGGTCAGGGCAAATATTCAACGTAAGAAATGCACATAAAGTTTGTTTTTACCATTTGCAGGCGTCATTTCATTTTTAAAATTAAATAGGAAATAATGGTCCAACAAAGTCAACACAACTACCAAAAGAAAGAAAATTTAATGAACATTCTTATTTGGGTCATTTAATGCCGTTTTCAAATCGAAATTACGAGAACTGGTGCAAAATGTATGAAAATTTTGTGAAATTTATTTGTAGTAAACAAAGTGCCTCCTTGGCAACCATGGCGATTGTTGAATTCGAGCTCAAGTGTTTTCTCATTTGAATGGGGATTTTAAGATTATTCCATATCAGTGGTAGGGACTAATGTCAGAATTTATCAAAAAAAAGGCAATATACTGTGATAGCAACATTTGCAAACTATGATACATAAATATCAGGGACAATATTATGGCCATTATACAGAGTTTTTCCAAAAATATTTTAATTTAATAGAGAATTTAAATCACAGAGGACCCAGAAAATTCGCCCTTCTGTCTTATTATCATAGAAATGTCACCAAATGTGCATGAGTTTGTTGTCAGGTGGGTGCAAACCTCCCATTTGAAATACATTATGGCAATTTTTATGAATTATTTTGATTCATTTCCCGATAACACGGAAACGTGAAACCTGGCATGTGAATAGAGGTCATAAATACATTTCATGTACAAAGTTTACTGTTTCTCTAATGATCCTTGGTTCGATGCCAGATCGCCATTTACAGGCATTTATGCATTTCAGATAGTTTAAACCATTTATTTTCATTTGCACATTTCAAATGGTTGTAGTTTTATTTTTGGACCTACCTGGTATGATATCGACTTTAAACTTTTGATTAAATTACTGTTATCCTTATCAGGTATATTATATGTAATTTTATCTTAAATCATTGCATAAAGGTTCTGGGTTTGACACCAGGTTATCTTAATCCCCTTATGAAATGAATGCCAGAGGTTTCAAATATCTCTACGTAGCATTTCCCAAAAAGATGGAACTCCATAACCCAGCATGTGAAGAGCAGACATGAACATGCTTCACAAACACAATGCACCTTATGTTCCTTGGTTTGAACCCAGGGCACCATTTGAAAACGTACATTCATTTAAATGGTAATACAGTTTCCTTTGAGAACTTTCCCTATATATCGATTTCAAATTTTAGAAACAGTCAGAGAGCTTTGCAGTGTCCATTAGTTGAAACATGGAAATCTGGACTAGTCCATTATATTCTTCTCCTAAAATGGTTGACCTATAGTTCTAGCCTTCCTCTTACTTCACTTTGATGAGACAATTCAGGAATTGTATTCTTTATTTCACCAGAGAGCAGTTTTTCCTTTCATTTTTCGTCAGCATGTAAACCTCTTTTAGTTAGTCACATTTAGTCCGAGTAGCACGCCTTACTGATTCATTCCCATTTTAATGATCCACTGTGTTAATTTGCATTTGAAGCACACAATAATAGTGCACATTCAGGTAAGTTAAACACTGAAAAACTGTGAAAATTTGCTAGAACTTTTAAAATATTCTCTGCAGGTGATACTCCCAAAGCAACAAACAAAGCGAGAACAGTTGAACCTGAGAACAAAGTAATTGCACAGACAACTGTAGATCACCATCAAGCAGTCCCTGAAGAAACAGCCATCAACGAGAAAGTGGTATCTAGGCCAGGACCAGAAGCATCAGCAGATACAGCTCAGGTGAGTTTTATTTGAATCTAAGAAGATTAGCTTACTGTAGATTTAGTCAAATTGATTTAATGTGCCGATTAGTTTTATATTGTATATATTTGCATTTTTCGTCTCTAATTTAGTTATTTTGGATTCATATTATTTATGATTATTTTAAATGTATCATATTTCTTGGTCCTTATTTAAAAAGACATCATAAATAATACTAAGCAATTTTGCGAGTTGTGCAAGTATTTACTATTTACCTTTGGAAAAAATTCCAAAATATTTCTGATATCTCGGCCTTTAGTTCATGTAGCCTAGCTATTTCATTCATTGTAAAGGAGAATGCTCAAAGTATTTTGGTTTCCATGCAAAATTTAATTTACTGAACTGACTCGTTTGTTTCATCGAGTATAATGAACATCGTCTTCAGATCTCAACTTTCCAAAAAACACAAATTCCCTCGCACATTTTCTTTACTAATGATAGTGATTATATCGAAGTAAATTTTAATAAATTATTTCTTGTTTCAATTAAAAATGTAAGTCTTCATATAAGATTGCCATTGACCAGAATCATTCTGCGTTTCTAGGTCCTTTTGTCCCTCTCTGGAGAAATTGATACCATAAGAGCCAACGCAAAAGAGGAAGAGAAGGCGGCAGCAGAGGATGCAGCGATGGCAGTAGCAAAGGCGCAGGAAGAAGAGGAAGCAGCAGCCAGCGCTGAAGTTGCAAATGCAGTTCATTCTGCCAACCAAGCAGCACCTGTAGCACACTCGCCTCAAGTTCCTCCTGGTGGATATCCAATATATGTCCCTGGACCACGCAAGAGAGGGAGACCACTCAAACGCCAGATGAATCTTATATTCCAGGTAACATGCTTCTTTGAGTCTAAAATTCTCAGCTTACGCAAAATGAAAATCACTAGGGCTATGGAGTCCCATACCCTAGCATCTGAATTTAAAAGAGGCCCTCTATTCCCTTTTTTTCTACATTCAACTCCAACATGGCTCTTCCAATTTCTATTATTTATCATTAGTAGTATTGTTGAAATTGCTTTGACAGCTCAGGTCATTTCACACATTGGCTCCCAAAGGGAATCTCACCCATTCACCAAAGGCAAACACCATGTCCACATGAATATCCGGGAGCCCTATTTATAATTAACCACCTAGAAAATGTGACGGAGTAACTAGTTGTTGAGATCTCTCCTATATTTTAATCAGTAATTTAACGAATAGGATAATTCTTTTGAAGTATCTACAAAATTAAATACACAAAGATTTATTAAAGCAAAATATCTGAACAGAACTTAAATTATACGAAGCAGTACTTCTCACTAAGTATCACTTACAAATCTAATGTAAGTTTACTCTAAAAAAATAGCATCAATTAGATCTTTCATTGATACATTCAAATCCATTGAAAGTAATCAGAGTTGATCTATTTTCTCTGATTTTGACTATACAAACTTGATTCTGTCTATAATTCATCAGCCATGGTTAAAGGCTTGTCAAGGAAATAGCTATAATTGATTTGACAGTGTAAGGATTTATCTGATTTCATATACTCTCAATTCTTTCCCTAGTGGATGAGTGCATGTACATTAATTAAAGGAGTGACTGGTTCGCTGTTTAAAACTGTCTAAATTATATGTCAAAACCATAGGTTTTTCAGCAAAGTTTCATTTCAGAATTCTATGGGCTGATAAAATGCCACTAAATTTTTCAGGATTGAATTAAATGAATTAGCTTTAGGAATTTATTTCCTAAAACTAAGCAAGGATTTTAATGCATTAGACCAAGTGAAGATTTTGAGCATGCTTGCTTAAAATTTTCCAAATAAATTTTTCCCTTGTATAACTTGTGTCTATTGATAAATTAGGTGTCTATCCTGTCCAGAATGTCATAAAGTTTCCAAATCAATGTTAGATCTATTCTCCAATGCAAGCTGTTTTATTAATAAAAATTTTCAATGAAAATTCATTGTAGAGTATGAAATCCAAATCATATCGTATCGTACCGCTTTTTTGTGAGAATATTGATGTGCCAAATTATATGAAATTATTTAATCCATATTAAGCGGTGAACAGGAAATATAAAAAATTGGATTTTCAGAGCTTAATTAAATTATCCAGTCCAAGAAATTTCCAGAATCACTTCTTTCCTTTTCTGAGTAAAATTTATTATTCTGATAATGAATTTAATAATCAACAAACATGTTTAACTGGCAAAGTCTGCCCCCAAAATACAAAAACATCATTGACATAAGAAATCCAATAAAGAACATAATAAATTGAACTGAGTATAAAGAGTTGTTTTTACAGTATTATTATGAAGATAATTGTTAATTTTGAACAAAATTTTGTAAAGTTGAGTAGTGTTTCGTAAATTAAAAAATATTGTTCATTTTGCAGGAGAAGGTAATGACAGATGCTGAGATGGCGTTGAGGAAAGAAGCAGAGGCCAGCCGTAAAGCCTTAGAAGCACTTCAGAAGGAAATGTCTGCCAGAGACATTCCTACTCCAGAAGCTCCCTCAAATATTGGTCTCGCTGGCCGATCAAGAGGCGGGAGGAACGTGGTGCAGCACCGTGTCCAACAAGTAACACAACTCGGGCGGCAAGGTCAGCAAACAAGAGAAAGAGTTGTTAATTCCTCTAGTGGCAACGTGATCACCACTGCTCCGGCCAACCAGAGCACCAATGCAACTGCAGCCGTGGCCAATGTCACCAATTCTAGTGCTGGAGGTACAGTGATGACACAGTACATGGAGGTGCTGAAAGAAGCTGGTCTACCTACAGACGTGCCAATACTCATGGACAGTGGTGACGGTTCGTTTGTGACTGTTAATGAAGAAGTCCTCATGAATATCGTTAGTGGTGGAGTGATACAGTGCCACGTGGAGGAAGGTGGTAACATAGCAACATTTACCCCTGGTGATGCCAGAGTGATCACTGCAGAAGTTCAGGATGACAGTGCTGAGGGAGTGGAACAAAATGAAATGGAAAATGCTGATCATAGGGAGTTGATGAATGATAAGGAAGAAGAGGAAGGTTTGACCATTCAGGGGCAGGTTAGAGGTCAAGATATGCCTAGTGTAGATGGAGATGAAGGGGTTGGAGAAGTTGCATTTAGCGAGAATGAAACTGTAGTACAGGAGGTGGAAGGAAAAGAGGGTGAAGGTGGAGAGACAATTTACATGGTAGTGGAAGATGGTAGTGGGTCAGTAGAGGGGCAGCAAGTCATCAGCCACAACGGTGTGCCCTTATGCAAAGTGAAGACAGAAACAGTAGATGGGAAAACTATGTACCTGGTGACTGGGGACCCTACGAAGACAATTCACATCAGTGACGGGACATTGGTGGTTTCCGAAGGTGACCAAGGCATTTCAATTGCCAGTGATGTGGAACTGGATAGGAGTGACAAAGATTCTTTGGTCAAGGTGAGTTTGATTTTTTTGTCTCCACTTTATTCTTTCCTCCTCATTAATCGACAAAAACGTTTAAGTTTTGGGAAGTAGTTATAGTCTAGGGAAATTATTTAAATAATATGAAAGCGAGGCCATGTTGATGGATAGGACAGCAAGGTTGATGCTCTTCAAAAGGGGCACCGATATTTATGTTAAAAATATTCATTTATCAATATTTTAGGTCCATATTGTAATAATTAATTTCTGTTGATATGCCTTGATAATCCTTTCCTTTTTGAATATCTGTCAAAATTTTTCAAAACAAAAAATGAAAATGAAAAATTGTCTACATGAATTAGAAAGAAATAAAATTGGTACGAGTAATATGTTGCCTCAAGTAGCAAAATACCTGGACATGACCCTGTGTCTATGAGATTTATAACCAAAGTTTTTCTAAGATAGTCTTAGTGACAGCATTTATAACTCACAATTATTCACGTTAGATTAGGTTTATTAAATTCGGTGGAAGAAAGAATTTCTGCTTATTAATAATTAGTCAAGAATACTCAGTTTGCTTAACTTATAAATACTCATAAATAGAGTATAATGTATTTAGGGAGTTGAAGAAATGTGGCATGAAATAAATGTTATTAAATTATTGGTCCACATAGAATTATAATTGTATTTATAATAGCAAGTTGAGCCATGTTAGTGAAGTCAGTGAATTTCTGAAGTTCAATAGGTCTTGTTGAATATACAAGACAAAGACATGACTCCTCATGAACAGTCATAGCACACTGCAGGAGATGATAGCCATAGAAATAGTTATTATTCTGACTCATGAAGTGGAAACTTTTCTTTGCTATATAAATATAACATTTAAATCCTATTTTGTCAGAAAAAGAACTTTTTAGTAAACCATAAAAATTATCATAATATAAAACTCTTATCGGATATTATACATCTTTGTCAGGTTTCAATGGGTCATGTCCCAAATGATGCTTTGATTGATACCTTAATTTAAACATTGTGCCTATAATTTACTCTTTTTTATTCTTAGTAATATAATAAACTTCTTTGACCAATCATTCAGGCTTTACCTGGATAAGTTTCTCTAAATTTGAATGAAATCAAGGTCTACATTTTATCTCTGCCTAAGATTTGAATATAGGTATAAAAATCCAATCTTCATTTCAGGCATAGGCTATCCAAAATGTATCAATCATTCATTCTTGATTAAGAACACAAATGTAAAAGCTATTCTTGCACCATGAATTTGAACTTGAGTTTGGGGAGTTATCTTAAACTTGCACTATATTTTTCTGTAATAGAATATTGTAATAATTGTTTCATTACCTCTTTAAAAATCCTTATTAGGTGAATTCAAGTAAAGGTTTTTAAACCAGCAATTATTTTCTTTGTAAAATTAGTCATCATGTTTTTCAAATTGCCTCAATCTACCATTTAGGCAGCTGTGTTGAGATAAATATATCGTAATGATTGCTTACATATTTTATTGTGGTGTATGAATGAACTAAGCGGAACATTTCCTGATTCACAGAAGGTTGAGTATGAGAAGCTTGTCCATCTGCCATCTTTGGAAGATAATGATGGCAGCATCCAGGATACTGATGTTCCTACTCCTCAGGAAGATAAGTCTGCTGGAGAAAACATCAGTAGTCATGTAACAGAGCTGTCTAAATCCAGTGAAGATATTGTTATAATGGCTTCTAATGATTCAGTGATCGAATCAGATGCAGTTGATGGAGATGAAGGCAAGGAAAAAATGCAGCCATCAGAAGAGATGGAGGAGTTTGTATCTGAAGTTGCATCAGGATCTCCTGCAATTGTGTCTAACAAGAGGAAATCTTTAGAAGGCGCTCTGCCATCCGAAAATAAAAGGATGAAGGAAGAGAATGATGAAGATAGTTTGGTTCTGGTGTTGAAAGATGATGATATGGATGAGAATTCTGCTAACACGGGGGAAAATCAAACGGAATTCATCATAGCATCTTCAGAAAATGTTGAAGTATGCAAAGAGCAGTTACAGGATTCTCTTTCATCTGCTGGTAAGTCTTGCACATAATAACTCTTAGGATACCAATTGCAAATAGTATTTATGTGATTTCATATTACTTTATGCCGTCTGAAATTTGTGGGAGAAGCCTTTTATACAACAAGGATTCAATGTATAGCATCATCATGTGATGATTCTATGAATTGAATCCAAGGTTGTGTTTATTAAAAATTCTGTGGTATTGAGTAAGTTTTTTTGTATTACAGTTTCATCATGTCTTTATTGTGTTGATGTTCAAGTTATATCTCACTCTTTAAGATTGTTTACTTCATATTTACTTAAGTAACTAGGCGGAATAAAATTCAGATTTTTTTATTTAAATACCAATGTTACTCTTAAGAGAAATGTTAAGAAAATATAGCTGACTATAGTTGTGGAATTGAGATGCTGAATATTAGCCAATCAGCTGAAAGATTGACAGCTATTCCATTAAATTTTGTATTTTATTCCATTTCTCGAAGCAGATTATCAGTTTTTCACTTAAAATGGTATTTTTATTTCTTTTTGTGTAAGAAAACACATGTATGCTACTTTTAGAATTAAGATAAATAAATAAGCTTTCTAAATCATTATTCTGTTCAGTTCCAGTTGGTGATTTTCAGGGAAAAGTGGAGTTAGCCACTGGAGCAAGGAGAGAAGGCAGGTCCCTACCAATGTTGCAGGACAGTGATGAAGATGTAAAATCTATTACTATGTGATGGAAGCCAACTAACTCAGTTGATTCTCATTCTCCATTTTTAAAATTCTCTTTTAAAGCAGTGGATCAGCATTTTTGAATAACAGTTTAGTGTGAAAGCTATCTCATAATCTATTGCAATGAAAGAGAAGTGTTAACAACATTACATGATGTTGTTGTGTTAATAGTTGTATCATTGGAAGACTTCAAACTCAGTTTTATCAGCTGACACAACAAAACTTTATAAAAGTGACATCTTTTTCATTATTTAGTTAGTTTTCGTATGACAGACATTTTTTCAGGTGCTTTCAGAATGCCTGAATCATATAGTCTTGGTTACAAAGAAATTTTATCGGTGATATCCATTAATTATTTAATCAATGGATCTTACTTATGTATTACTAAACATACTAATGTACCCTATTGAATTGGTAATAATATATCAATTCAGATATATCTCTTTGTAATTATAAATGGACTTGAATATCATTTGTATACTAGGACAAGTCTATGGTCTATATCTATATACATATATGTTGAGGTACCTATTATAAGCTAAGCATGCAGTGAATTCATAATTTGACTCCTAATGTGTTTTGGGATAAATGACTTAAATTTACAAGCATTTTCACACGAAATTGCTTGTACTTTCACACATTTCATACTGTCATTTCTGAATTCGTTCTCGGAATATATAGGTTTTTACTTGTTTGGTATTTGAATACCTATTGTCATATAGAAACCAATTTTAGATTAGATAGTTTAGGATAGCTCTATGGTGTTATGGTTTTACTATTTATGATTTTCCTCAATATGTTTGCATATGAAATTTAGATAATCTAAAACTGAACATATGCTTAAATTTCTGTTATTCTTGGTTTCATCCAATCTGTGTGTATTTACATTTTTAGTCAACTTTAGTATTAGCCTTGCATAGTTTCATGTTTTAAACCTATATGCCTAGGCACACCCAAGTAGGCAATTCGTGATATAGATATATGTTGTGTGCTACAGTTGAACTAAATATCACTGAAAATACATAAGATATCTTCTTAACCCTATTGAAAATCTTTATATGAGTTTCTAAGATATCTCTTCCTGTGAGTTAGTGTTCCATGAAAACCTTGTCTAATGGAAATTATGCTGCGTAAGGAATGCTGATTTGGTTTTCTTTACCCACGTAAAATTAAATTTTCATTAATATAGTGTTTTCAGTCGGATGAGCAGAAGAAGTGCTGATTGCTATTTAGTGAGAAATTTTCAACTGTGGAATTTCAAGGGGAGCTTCCTGTGTCATCAATTACTTGAGCAGATTGGATTCAGTGACATACGCATGTTTGAAAATTGTTTTAACTTCTTACATTATTCAAATAGATGTGTTATATTTTTCTTAAAACTCCTTAGAATAGCACTCAGATAATATTTGTGTGAAATATTTTTCAAATTATACTTGCACTCATAAAAGAACGTATTGTAATATACTGCAGTGATTGTTGTTTTAATGTGATAAGGTATGCCCTAAGAGCATCAGTCCGCTACACAATGCTAAAAAATATTTTTACTCATTCATATGGTTAATCTGGTAGTATTGTAACTGAAGCCCGAACAAAATTTTTTAAGATAAAACATTCATTCGACTTGTCTTTACATCCTGAGCCATAATTTTAGAATTAAGAAGCCTCGGTTTCAATATGTTATGACTTTTGAAAGTCTTTCCTTTACTTGGATGGATTATTGCCTTGTGGTAACCTTATTATGTGTAAATAACTACCTGATGTAATATTTTGAACCAGCTAAGGAGTAACTTAACAGTAAACTTTATTTTCTATTTTTGATCTGTATCAACTGTCTTTATTAAAAGAACTCCATTTTGCAGAAAATGTATAATTTGTTTAGTATTAAAATGCAGTAATGTCTGTCATGATTTAGTTTTATTTCATTATTACTAATGTATAAGTTATTGTTCTCTATTATTAATTTCTAATGAATATTCTAGCATTTTGTTAAGAAGAACGTCATTAGGTGTGCTTTAACTCCATGAAAAAGGATTTTTCAAGGTAAGCATAAGCAATTTTCATAGGATAGCAGAATCTAGAAAAACTAGCATTCTATGCAAAACTCTAATTTTGGTCAAGTTTCTGCAGGAAGGAGAAGGAAAAAAGAGGCAAATTGGTTATATTAAATCTAAATAGCAAGTATATATCAATATGCAACTCAAGTTTCAAAGTGATTTCAATTTTGAATTTTATTTTGATTTTAGTATTAAAGAATTGATATGTATAAAATCAGTAATTGATGCAGGTAATCAATGCTGTCCATATCTGCTAATTAGCTCAATTGTATTACAGTGATTGTCATTTAGACAGTGAATAGACATCTATGTAACCTATGAAAGGCCTCCAGGAAGAGCAGTAACTCTCCTTCTACACCTATAAGATTATGTAGATTAGCATCCATTAACATATTACCTCGGAGTAATTCTATCTTTTTCTTCCTTCTCTATGGCACTCAAATCAACCAAAATAATTTAAATTTCTCATCATCTTTTCGGATGTACCAAGCCTTCCTACAAGGCATCACTAAATGCTTTATTATGCTGCATTAATTTTTCATTAAGTTTTTGTCATACTCATAATTGCAATCCATTTTTTAATATTGCAGGCTACTTTTTCCACTCATTCTGGTACCTCTCTTCCTCCTATTGTTATCCAATTTCGGAGTATATAAATAATCCTTTAATTATCATTACCAAAGTGCCTCTTCTAAAGCTATTTCTCTTTTCCCTATCACACATAACCACATCCTTTTAATTTCCATCCTAAGATTCAGTAACTTACACCGAACTCCAAGTGATCCATCATACCTTGTTCCTATCTTAATTTATTGGACAAAACCTTTATTTACACTGCATTAAAGGGTTTATTGATTCTATGAAACTCTCAACTTTACCTGTTTCTTATGCATTTTAAAGCATTATTCTTCCTCCTCATTAATCAACGAATAAGTTCAAGTTTTGGGAAGTAGTTATAGTCTAGGGAAATTATTTAAATAATATGAAAGCGAGGCCATGTTGATGGATAGGACAGCAAGGTTGATGCTCTTCAAAAGGGGCACCAATATTTATGTTAAAAATATTCATTTTTCAATATTTTAGGTCCATATTGTAATAATTAATTTCTGTTGATATACCTTGATAATCCTTTCCTTTTTGAATGATTTGTCAAAATTTATCGAAACAAAAAATGAAAATAAAAATTGTCTACATGAATTAGAAAGAAATAAAATTGGATCTAGCAATATGTTGCCTCAAGTAGCAGAATACCTGGACATGACCCTGTGTCTAAGAGATTTACAACCAAAGTTTTTCAAAGATAGTTTTAGTGACTGCATTTAGAACTCCCAATTAGTCATGCAGATAAGCCAAGTATTGGTTGATTATTACTTCAAGATTATATTTTCTGACTTGGAGGATATACGAGAAGGACTTCATAGATTTAATATATTAGTCTAATAATGCAAGGCAAATGTAAAATGTCTGTCCACAAAATTCTTTCAGAAAGTTAATGCCTCATTAACATGGAAACTTCTTTAGCTTAACATTAACTTCTCTGGCTTTTTTCCATGAATCTATCTAATGAAAAGTTCAAAATACTCTTGAGATGTTATTTTTAATTAAAATAAAATCTTGTCTTGATTAAAATGACTGCTTTTGTAGAAGCGTGAAAAATTTAATATATCGCATCCCTCTCAAAATTATCGAAATCTTTCAATAACAGTTGCACCTGATTCGTTGAATTTATCTCGTTTATGTCAAAAATTACTTTATTTTGGATAAACTGTTTTAATTATGTCTTTCCATCACTGCTATGTTTGTGTTGATATGGTTGTATTTTGCAACATAAATAAAGTTTAAGATATAATTAATTTTGCAAAACATATTTTATATCTTATTGGTAAAATGAATATCAATGGACACGTTGATTTAAGTCATATGAAATGTCTCTCAAATATCAGAACTAAAAGTTCATTATTCTGATGACAGTTCCCATACTTGCTTAGAAGTTTGCATAATATGCTAGGAGCCATTTGAGCAAAGTCAGGGGCTCAACTCTTTAGGTACTGTTTACTAGGGAAAAAGCTAAGTTAACAGTGGATGGGACAAAACTAGAGCAGGTGGATACATTCTCTTACTTGGGAAGTACTACTCATTTTTGGGATGGAAGAAGGGATTCTAAAAAGAATAACCTTGACAAGTAAGCCTTCATTAAGTGTAGGGAGCTGATGACCAGAGGTCTATACAGCATTTAGTATTCAATGGCAGAATTATATAAGTAATTTTCTAGTGGAATGGGTTTTTCTTGAAAAGCTTGGAGGTACTTTTCCTACATCTCTGTTTAGATATTGGTATTTGTTTGAATAAATTTTGTTTTTTTTTTGTATTTAGTTGGAGTCTTTTATGTTAACAGAAAATATATATAATAATAAAACAGAATTATTTCATTACATTGCTCTTCCAAAATTTGGTAAATTCCGATATTCAATTATAGATACCCAACCTACTCAACCCATCGGCATAGCGTGTATGTCACGAGTAGTTGCAGAGATTTGGTGTGTGTGCTGCGCAGAAATACATCATGTTACACAATATACCCAATTTCGAAATTAAACGAAAGAGACCCAACTCAACCCATCAGCACAGCGCGTGGTAAATTTCTACTTTAGGACTGTTTGGGATAAATTCTGTATCTCCATTAATACTGAAGATACCCACACAATACTTCCACCATGTTTTAGATGAAGGATGGCGGCTTATATAATTATTTTCAATCCCTCCCCTAAAGTAGAATTTTACCCAGCGCGTATATCCCGAGTAGATTCGAAGATTGGGAAATACATCGGTAAAAAAAAAAATATTTCCCAAACAGTCCGAAAGTGAAATTTTACCCTATTGAATGCTATGTTTACGGTCATGACGTTCATCTGCTATGTCTTCTGCTTCCCTGCTGTGTTGCCATATCGAGGTACACATTAGATCACATTAGATGTTACCTCTTCCTCGAAGAGAACGACTCATTATTGGTTTTGCTAAAATGAATAACTATATCATCCATTCTTCGAGATTCGTGCTCAAGAGCGTAATTACAGTGAATAAATCCGAGTAACGATAACATGCCAACAGAGGTTTGGGGATAAATCGAGTAAATGGAAGCATGAATGAAAATTGAACTAAAAATGCTTTGGCTGAATTTCGGAATCGGTTCCAAAATAATAATTATTAATTGTAACTGCCGCCGCAGTGGCGTTAGTAAACTTTGGTGTTGATATCCTTGGCTTACTCAACTTGTCTATATTATGTGTTGAATTATAATCATGCTATGCTTTATGGTTTGAATTTATGCTTGTGCACACCAGTGCCATCTTATTTGTACTATGGAAGTTTGTTATGCTTTTGCTGCTTTTGTTTCCTTGTTCTGTACTTCCGGTAATAAAGTGTGCAAGTAGTTGACGATGTTATATTGAAGTGTGAACAAGTGTTTCATTACATCCTTCCAGAATTATTTAGCGATGTGTTCCACTAGCGAATCTACAATAGGTTATGGGACCAGTAACTCGCGAACACGCAGATAACGAATTCCTGAGAGGATTACTACCGATGACTACGGATTCTACGAGCGTCAACTGCGGAGTCACGGAAGCCATGGCGGGGTCCACGTTGCCTACGTTTGAAAAGCTGAAAGGCAACGAGAACTGGAACAATTGGAAGTTCCTGATGTCCAAGTATCTGGATCACGAAGATCTATGGGACGTAACGAGGCCAGATGATGACGAAGACGACCCGGTGCCAACGACAACACCGAATGAGAAAAAGCAGCGGAAGGCCCTGTGCAAGATCGCGTTGATGGTGGAAGCGTGCTGCGTTCCACACATTCGATCGGCGAAAACACCGAGGGAAGCATGGGCGGTAAAATTTCCGACGAGATATTGAATTATTTCCAAACAGTCATCATCGGAAATTTTACCGATATTCTTAAGCATTCATTTTTTATATTCATGCAAGGAAACAAAAATTAATTTTTTGATGTATGTAACCTCTTAAAGAAAACTATTTAGTAAATTGAATTTTCTGGGAATAATATTGGAATACATTGTTTAAAATAGACAAGTTGGATCCCAGGTGATTCAACTTAATAGCGTGGGCAAAATGCTGCTTGGAGATTGGAAGAAAATTCATTCTATGGCTGAGTTTCGGAAGGTGTGTCCCCATTAGTTCCGAGTTAGTTCCAAGTCTAACCATCTAGGTGGCAGCAGCGTAAGGGAATTAATTGCTTTTTACTTGGCACTTAAAGATAACTTTTCCTTAAAAAGACCTTGGAAACCAATTGAGCTTGCAATCCAACTATAGCTTGCGATCCGAACGTGAGGGTGACTATCTTTTTCTTAACACAAAGCAACATTTGCGACAAACACTGCTGTTTTTGGATACATAAGAATTATATGTGTATCTTCATTAATAAAGGAGATATAGATTTTCGCGCCGAAAAAGTCGCAGAACGTAAGTAAACTAACGCTGCTGCCACCTAGATGGTTAGACTCGGAACTAACTCAAAACTAATGGGGACACACCTTCCGAAACTCAACCCATTCTATAATTGCCTACGTTTCTGAGTCATGTGTGAAGTAGGATAGAAGAAAATCAACTATGACTGCTATTGCTAGCTTTTAAACAGTACTTTTTTACTTTTTGTTGAATTAGGATAACATTAACTTACAATGACCTTAACCCCTAAGCTGTTTTGTAATTAACGCAATTGTTTACGAAATATTGCAATGTTTAAAAATTGAAATTTTATAAAAGTGCCTTTGCATTCGTAGCCATATCTCCGGTAATATAGAAGCTAAAAATACACAACGTAGCATAATTTAGAGATCTTGTGTTATGAAAGATAATCGTAGGAAGGTTTTATGAAATTTAAACAATTTAATAAAGTTTATAACAATTCAAAATTTTCAAATCTATTTTTGACGGTGTAGCTGTGCCTTCGATTTTTCTCATTTTTTATATGTCGTACATACAAACCTTCTCTACAATTTAAAAAAATTTGCGAGGGTAATATTTCATTTAAGAAAGAAAAAATTTTGGGTATAGGCGAGATGCTCGCTGCGGCTCCGCACCGTCTGGCTCGCGCTGCACCTTCGGAAGTGTGGCCTCTCATATCTCAGCACGCTTATTCTTCCATCTGCTTTTGACCAATCTTAACTGTTCAACCATTATTAATCGACCTTTTAATTCCCTCCACCCTTGCCGACTGATGAAACCAATGGGAGTTATTAATTACACTCCGGGAAAAGAAAGTTGCTTGGGCAGACTGAACGAGACGTTACAATCTCTCGATCAGACACCAATTTCAAGCAAAAAATGCATAGATCAAGGAAATATCCGGCAAGGAAATTGATAAAAAGTGTGAAATGGCTCTTAGTCTACGGTGCCCGATAGATCATGATCGTTATCCCTCACGTTCAAATCTCACGGTTAAAGAATATACAGTGTACGCTATGCTAAAACTCTCTAATCTCTAGTAACAACTATTCAAAATCTGAAGCGTGCTTTCTGTATATTAAGAGGCCCTGGCAAATATAAGAGAATATGTGAGAGAATTAAGAGGCACATTTTTACTTTCTCCATATACGTAGTATAGAAGAGAAAGTATTGTTTTCATGAAAAAAATCGACTTCGAGATTTCAACGGAAATACATGTTTTGGGGTCCCTAGAACACGTTTTGACCATTTGCGGAATGATATGTGTGTGTATGTGTGTGTCTGTTTGCAGGGCATTTTTTAAGGATTTTTCACTAGGTGGCCAAAAGAAAAATATCTCCTCGAACCCCCCCCCCTCCCCCAACCGTTCCTCCACCGACATACATGCGCAAGTCTGAAAACATGACATGTTAATAGGAGATTTTACGACATTTATACGCGTGAGAGAGGAAAATTGGTTTGGAGCAAATTGGAGCACTTATTCTACATATAGTGTTAGTGTAGCAATTTTATGCATTAAATGCAAAAGATTTTATTTTTTCGTAACGTTGATTTTGAGAAGACACGTATTTTATTTGAAATCTGAATTGAGTTTATTCAGATTTCAAGATTGCACCAAAAAACTTCATTCGAATTAGCAATTCATATATTTTTTGACATTTTGGGGAAATCATGTATGATCAGAAAATTTCTGACATTATTTCAGTTGGGTGTTGTTCACGCATTTCCGAAAATTGGTTGTGGCCAGATTATGATTACTACGTGGCCACGGCAGACTACTAAGTGGCCATTTGGCCACGTTTGTATTACTTAAAAAATGCCCTGTCGGCTTGTGTGTGTGTGCTTAGGGCGCTCTAATGTAAAAACTATTAGTTGTATCAATACCAAACTTCATATATTGAACTGTGGTGGCAAACTTTCGGTTTTGCAAAATATCTCCATAAATATGATATTTAGGTATATACCTACTATTATCATAAAAGTTTTATAAAATGTAATTTACTATAACTTTTGTGTGAAACATATTTTTGTATCACTGATTTTTTAGGAGTTATTTGTGAAATAATGATAAACCGGAATTTGCTGATTATGTACCTTCTGGGCACTCTAACATGAAAACTATTTGTCGAATCAACATCAAATTTCATATATAGCACTTTGGTTGGTGTTGTTAGTGTTGATTAGATTTTGGAGTAAATCGGTTAACCTGAAGTTGAGCTTTATTATTCGAAGCTCGTTTCTGTTTTTGCAAAATTCCTCCATTAATCTGATATTTAGGTATATACAGTTATCTACAAAAATTACAAAAAATGTATTTGTATGTATCTTCCAAGTTTAGATTGAATCTAGAGTTCAAAAATACTGTCGTAGATAAATATTTACATCTTATATAAGGAGAAAGTCATGTGCTGGCCACATCAGATTTTTTTGAACTTAAGTTGAGATACTACTCATTTTGGTTACCAATATACTTTCCTTCCTAAATTCTCATTTCTTTTTATATTTCCATGCAGAAATACAGGAGTTTTAAGAAAGTCATATGAATGGCACTCATCAGATCATTTTATGGGCCAATTGATAAAGGCTAACAATAACCACTAGGTGACATGTTTTTTAGGACTAACAGATTTCCTCAATACAATGCACATGTACATAAATGGTGCTATTACATCTCTATAGAAAACAAAAAATCACAAACATAGAATATATTTTAATAACAAAATACACATTGTCTAACATTCTTTGGCATTGAATATTTTCTTTCACTAGAAAAGTCCTTGCATGTAATTGATGGAGGCACAAAATATTTTGAATATCACAGAGCATTCATCTTGGTAGTTCTCTTAATAGAGAGCTCAATGGTGTCTATATTTGGTAGAGTTTTGAAAAAATTTTTGCCTGATAAGTAGGGATGAAATATTACACACGGTTCCTTCTTCTCAACCAATATTATATGAATTGCTCATAGAGCTACTATACAGCTAATGATATAACCATCTTCTGAGACTGGTAACTGAATTCCACTTTCGTCTTTTGATGAAGCTTATTTTATATTGGTCATTAACCACCATCTAAGCAAATCTCAATGACCAGTAATGACTATACTTTGTGGCTTACGAATTTGCTTCAAACCTCAAACTTAACATTCTTAAATGAACACTGTTGATGACATCTTCGTCAAAACCATCAGACATCAGTCTGGCTCCATCCTCAACCAAATTAGCATTTTCAGTAAAGCTACAACCACGGTAGACTTTGATGGATTGGAATGTTTTAAATTGGCTTTTGAAAAACTCAACTTCATGAAATGCACGTTTTTCGGAGGATGAGAAAATTCTTTCAAGGCAGTGAGAACATCATCATTCCTCAATGTTTCTCATCTTTTTAAGTGAAGATGTATAAGAAAATTTACAACAATGCACACAAAAACTGTCCCAAAATATCCAGAGTTAAGACCGTTAGAAGAATTTGCTACTAATGTAACCACCTTTGCAGTAGTCAAAGTACTCAGGGGAACCTCACTGAAAAGCCTCGGGCTTCCACCTTCAATCATTCGTGCATGTTTTTCAGCCTCTGCTGCACATGCTTCCATTTGAAGCTCTGATGGAGGATGAACTATGTCATCACCATTAACCAGTCTATCTCTTGCTTTGACAAGCACATGCAGATCCATCTCTACACTGAGCATCCCATAAACAGAACACTCAGCTACTTGAATGTGCCTTTCTAGGTGACTTAGGATGGACTGAACAGTCATTATATTATCCTTTGCATGTTAATTAATGTTAATTTTATAATTTATACCTGCTAAGTCTAGAGTATTTTCAAACAAGTGGATAGGCCATCCCTGAGTACATGTTCTTGTGGTATATTTACATGCCATTTGGTCTACCACATCTACTCCGTATTTAGTTTTATTCTAAAGCTTCACCGTTTCAGGAGTATTCTTAGCGGAATCACTAGGAACGCCAAAATCGGGATGGATGGAACTAAGAATTATGACATTCTTGTTTGGTTTACCTTGATATACAGTAAGTGTGAAGTCATCATTATTTCTGAAAAGTTTAGAGTTATACAATTTTTCTTTCATTGATTTTATCTCTGTTGGTACTTCTCGTCATTTTTTATTCACCGTTCCCACAATGTTGCCTTAGTACAATAGTACCTTGGCATTTTAGTTGTTCAGTGAGTTTGACTGAAGTAAAATAATTATCAACGGTAATATTTTGCCCTTTTTTCAGAAATGGCTGCATTAATTTCAGTACTACGTGGTCAGCAAACGGCAATCAGCATGGCGTAAATTATCCTTTTCAACATAAGGAAAGCCATTTGCAAGATATTTGCTATCCTTTTCAACAGCTAGCCAATATTTATGGCTGTATTAGTTTTGCTGGGGAAAAGTTTTTAATCAACCGTAATTTACGGACCGGGTTTGTAGCAAGCTATGTAATTATCAATGAATCTATCCCACACTGTTGAAAAGAGAGCAAAATTGTCAGTTTTGAGTCGCTGGGATTTATTAGACTTCTCATCAAATCTTAGATATTGCAAAATGTTTACAAAACGGTTCCTAGACATCGTCTTTTTACAAAATTGTGTTCCCCAATCGTTTGACCAAATACTTGTAATAGAGTGATCATTCTTGCCTGATATTCTGCGGGCGTAAATGGCAATACATGCATCCAGCTCTTCATCGGAAAGAGAAAAATCTTCATCATTTTGCCTGCGCGCTTACTCAATCGAACATCGCTTTATGCGAGTCAGTATAAACGAGTCGATAAATAATCACCACGCACTCACAGGACTATCACTAGCTATATTTTTTCACGCGTGTCTTGTAGGTCCAGGCGCTTCTCTAAGTATATTTTGATTTGCACGCCAAAAAGAGTAAGTGTTCTCCAATCTTCAGCAGTTTCTATCGGAATCCATCAGCTGACATAAGCGTTCCTGTAGAGTCATCATCGCCTACTGTGGTTGAATTTCTTTCCTCCATCGTCTTCACCACCGCAGTCATCTGTCGAGGAGGCAATTTTGCCTCATTTTGTTGATTGTTTTTGTACTCGGCCTGGAGGATTGCTGGTTTCGTCTGAATCTTCAGACTCACTGTAAATTTTTTGAGGAATAAAGTCTTCGTCAGAGTCAAAATTAACTTCCGTTTTCCATTCCGATTCACCTTCTGGTATTGAATGCAAAATAGAAAGGATTTAATCAGGCTTTCGCCTAATTCTTCTAGCCATATTGCCAGTCAGGAAAAATGAAGGTCATACTTCACAGGAGTTGTACAGTCCACTCGAGAGTTCACTGGATTCACTAATGCAAATCAAGGGCAGCGCACAATTGTCATTTGCGGCGCACGGCCTGGTAGAGCCGAACATGCTAGGACAGTAACTTTGTTTCTTTCCACTGATTTATTTTCCTGGCACATCATTATATCAATGGAAGGATACAAAGTTACTTTTTCGCATTTGAAAATCAACTTCCATATAATCAAGGCTGAAGCAATGGAGCATGTTAGACTGTAGTAGTATTGCGCTGCAGCAAGACTGATGCGTAACTGGAGTGGAGGGGGATTGGGAGCAAAGCAGACAAAACGACTCCCAAACACACGAATTTGAAAGCATTTCATATGGATTGCATATTCACCGCTTTACCGCAAGGTAAAATAATATCAGGACATTCACATTGTTTGTAGTTCCTAACGCGGACCCGTAAAAAAAGAAATTCCTTCAAATATCTCGCCAAAGTTTACCAAAAAGAATAATAATTATAGATTTAAGCCAACAATTGCTTAATAACAATTATGAACGTAAAAAAATAAAAACTTGAACAAATATCACTATCTGGTGAAAAGACAAGCAAAATACAGAAGGGAGTCAAAGTGACTCTGTTTGGTAGTCAGAGGTAAATTTTGAAAAATGTGTATAATTTTTCATCAAAACTATTTTAATCGCAAGGCATTCTTTTGTGTCAAAAATTAATAAAAGTCAATGAATCTCAAGCCGGATTTCATAAAATTTTAGTCAGGGCAGAGAAATGAAAATCGCGAGGAGTCAAAATGACTCCATCGGTAGTTCTAGTGTTAGAGATCCGGTCTGACGGTTGGCAGCCCTGTTTCATAAAGTTAGTATCCCTGAAATTGATTCTAATTGTCCAAGAAAGGTAACTGAATGTAAATTTGAGATATAAGTTTGATATTTATCTGAGAAAATAATTGGAAGAACATTTTATAATGATAAAAACTTATAAGTTGGTAACCCTGCTGAAAGTGGTTTTATGCATTTGTAAATGTTATAAAACGATTTTGCGTGGATGAAAACCCCAGGTTGGAATTTTTTACGACATAATTCGAAAAACTCTTCCGCTATTGTATTCGCTGGAGGTTTTTCCCGAGGCGCAAACGAGTGGTTGTATATGCTTTCTGTCAGATGGCATAGCAATCTTGGCGTAACATGACTCACTTTTATCAAAAATTCGGACATTCTACCACTTATTCCGAAAATGTGAGTTTCATTGGTCTAGTTTGAGTAAGAAAAATATTGCAGAGTATAAAACTCAGCAGATTTAGGACATCGGTCCGCGTTTTGTTTAATTCATTAAAAATTAAACAAATTATGAAATAAAGCATATTATCAGCACTTGCACAAAAGTCACATTATGAAGTTCTGCAAAATATACGTCTTTGCGACTTATAGAAGTATTTAATTACGAATTTTAAAAGTAGGCGGTCAAAATGACCGCCGCCGTCCTTCTAGGTATAACTTTGTGTTAAATCTAACTCATAAGTATTAACAAAATTTTCATTATGTCGTGTTAAATTTGGGACAGAATCAAACAAAGTCAAAGAGTTTCAAGAAATTCAAAAAATATTTAGTTAGAAATTTTTGAAGTTAAACTCTGAAAACGGTCAAAATGACCACCGCCGTCCTTCTAGTATTAATGAACAAATTTTCTGAAGCTAAGATTCAGCTTGAAAATATTTTGGGGGAGAATACTGCAAAATTTGGCATTCATAATCCCAGTAGGTTGTCTATTCTGAGTTTGACTGCCAAATGCTGCATGAAACAGAACAAGTTGAGGGAAGCCAAGATTTTATTGGAAGAAGTGCTGAAAATTCAAATTGAAATGTATGGCAAGGAAAGCTTGGATTCCTTTAACACCTCTATGGAAATTGGCGAAATTCTTATTCGCTTGAGAGACTTGGCTGAAGCAAAGTGTTTCCTTGGAGAGCTGTTGAGTAAGGTAGCTATGGTTTGTGGTGGGAGTAACCTTCTATATCTGAATGTTTTGAGGTTAACATCCAATTTAAAATTTGAAATGGGTGAGTATAAAGATGCTACTATTATCCTTGAGGAGGTACTGTTGAAACAGCTTGAAGTAGCTGGGAAGTTCCACCCTGAATACATAGAATCAAAAAAGAATCTTGCTCTCACATACTTTAGGTTGAATAAATTCGCTGAAACCCTGTTAGTTTTTGAAGATATTTTAAGATTGCAATCAATTAAACTTGGAGCTGACCACCAAGAATGTATAATAATAATAATAATAATAAATAATAATAATAAATTTATTCCATCTTAAGATAATACATACAAAATAAAATTATACTACATTGCGATGGAATTAGGTACCCCATAGGTAAAACCTGTTTTGGGGTTACCATCAAACTAAAGTAAACGGATTGCTGGTGCTAATACATACAAAAAACATAAAAAAAGTAAGTGGTTTAACAAAAAAGAAAATATATTTGTGTGTTCTTTACACTTGTTCTTAAAAAAAAAAAAGTAATACCTGTAAATTATACAAAAAAGGGAGAAAAAAAACCAGATACATTTATATAACAATAACAAGAATAATAACACTATTACTATCAGAATAATAAAATTATAATAACCAAAAAATCAATTTTAAAAAAATCTATCAACATTTTCATGTGATAATAACCATGACTTAACTAACTGAAGAAACTTATGACAACATTTCTCATTTTTTATTTCCTTAGGCAAAAAATTAAAAATTTTTGGTCCCATATAAACAAAAGACCTTTTAAAAATAGTTAAGTTCGGTTTAATTAAATGTACATTACCTTTCCTTAAATTATAATGAATTGAACTATCAGAGATAGTTGGCTTATTTCCACTCATGACAAAAAACAACTTCAAAACCTTAAACATATACAAATGTTGTAACGGGAGCAATGTTAAATTTACAAATAAGGGATATGAATGCTCAAATTTATTATTATTAGCAGATTATTCTAATAATCCTTTTTTGCAGGACTAATGCAGACTTAAACGTATTTTTATATGCACTTCCCCAAAATTGTAATCCATAATTTAATTTAGATTGTACTAGAGCACTGTAGATAACTCTTTTAAACAATAAAGTACACTTATTACGTATAAAGTAAAATTTTGATAAACAAAATCTTAAATACAAAGAAACAGATTCAATATGGCAATCCCATTTTAAAAATTGATCTAAAATTACTCCCAGATATTTTAAATTACTTACTCTTCCAATTTCCAAACAATTACATGAAATTTTTGGACAATATGCATGATGATAAAACAAGATTATATCATCTGGACAAGGATAATTTCCAATATTATAGCATATATACTTCGTTTTTTCGCTTAACTCTAGACCATTGTAACAAAACCATTTACTAAGAAAGTCCAAATCTTCTTGTACATTATCTCTAATTATTGTCCAGTTGTGTCCTTCATAACACAAAGCAATGTCGTCAGCGAAGCCGTTACATTCCCTTTGAAATCATAATTACACAGGTCATTAATATATAGCAGAAATAATAAAGGTCCCAATACAGATCCCTGCGGTACTCCAGTTTCTATTCGTTCATAATCACTATAACTGCTTCCTATTTTTACTTTCTCCATATACGAAGTATAGAGAAAGTATTGTTTTCATGAAAAAAATCGACTTCGAGATTTCAACGGAAATACATGTTTTGGGGTCCCTAGAACACGTTTTGACCATTTTCGGAATGATGTCTGTGTGTATGTGTGTGTGTGTGTGTGTGTGTGTGTGTGTGTGTGTGATAGTGGGCGCACTAACATGAAAACTATTAATCGTATCATTACCAAAATTCATATATAGTACTGTGGTGTGTGCTGTCAGAGTTGATTAGTTTTTGGAGTAAATCGATCAACCGGAAGTCGAGCTTCATTCATCAAAGCTCATTTCCGGTTTTCAAAATATCTCCATAAATATGATATATTGGTATATTGTATACCTTATAAAAGTTTTAGAAAATGAAATTTACTATAATTTTTGTATTTAACATATTTTTGTATCACCGGTTGATTACGAGTTATTCGTGAAATACTGATAAACCGGAATAAGCTGATTATGTACTTTGTGGGCGCTCTAACATAAAAACTATTAGTCGGATTAACACCAAATTTCATATAGAGTATTTTGGTTGGTGTCGTTAGAGTTGATTAGTTTTTGGGGTAAATCGGTTTACCGGAAGTCGAGCTTCATTCATCAAAGCTCATTTCCGGTTTTCAAAATATCTCCATAAATATTTTATTTAGGTATAAACTATTAATCATAAAAGTTTTAGAAAATATAATTTACTATAAATTTTGTATGAAAAATATATTTGTATCACTGATTGTGTAGGAGTTATTTGTGAAATACTGATAAACCGTAAGTTGCTGATTATGTACGTTGTGGGCGCTCTGGGAGCTGGGGCGAAGTGCCATTTCATCGTTTTTCATCGAACATGTCCCGAAAAACATTATTTATAGTGTTTGTGACGTAAAATATTATATGATATAAATTAAACACTCCTCTTCCAAGTTTAGATGGAATATAGAGTACGAAATTACTGTTGTATATAAATATTTACCTCTTATATATGGAGAAAGTCATGTGCTGGCCACATCAGATTTTTACACACTGAGATCGTAGGGATAAGTAGCTCTTTATCCAACATAATGGAACTCCACGAATTCCTATCTGTTTTATTTTATCAAATAATATGTCATGATCAAGAGTATCAAAAGCCTTTTTAATGTCAATATATAATCCTACATTTCGTGCACTTAACTTTATAGCTTTATATATGTATTGTAAGTGATTTTCTAAAGCATTTTCTGCCCCCATTCCACACCTAAATCCAAACTGGCGTGAACTTAGAATCCCATTTTTATTCAAAAATGTCAGTAATCTTTTCTTAAATAATTTTTCTATGATCTTAGAAAATATCGACAAAAGTGAAATGGGTCTGTAATTTTGAAATTGGGTTTTATCACCTTTCTTAAATAAGGGTATTACGACTGCTTTTTTTAAGCAACTAGGAAATTCACCATTTAAGAAGCTTAGGTTACACACATGCGTAAGAATGGGTGCTATATTCTCTGCAATAATCTTTAACAAAGTACTGTTAATCCCATCAATTCCAGGTGATTTGCCATTTGGTAGTAAGTTAATCAAATCTAAAATTTCTTTAGTCACCACCGGTTCTAAGTACATTGAATTAAGCACAGTTCTATACACACAGTCTATCATTTTATTAGAATGAGCATGATTTGATTTAGCTTGTTTAAAAATGCTGATAAAATATTTATTAAAATTTTCAGCTAGAATTTTAGGTTCTTTAATTACATGCCCATCAATATTTAATTCAATAACTTGCCTGCCCTTACCAATATGACTTTCGCCAGTTAGTTCTTTAAACAAGGACCATTGCCGTTTTATATTGCCATTAACTTTTTCAAACTCTTTCAAATAAAAGATATTTGATGCATGCTTTAATTGAATTTTCAGACTATTTCTAAATTTCACATATACATTTCTTAACCTCTCATTGTTAGGGTACTGAAGAACCCTCTTATATAAATTATTTTTTCTTTCAATCTTATGCATCAATGCATCAGTAACCCAAGGCTTAAGCTTTACTATATTAATATTGTTTATAGTACTGTACTTAGATTTCTCAATACAATTCTTTAAAAAGTCAATTATTAAATCAAAGGCTTTCGTCACATCTTTTTCACTTAAGACAGGTGTCCAATCAATTTTTTCTATCATTTCTTTAAAAGAATTATAATTAATTTTTAGCGCTTGTGGGCATTGGTCTACATTTGTCTTAAATATAGTATGTTCCCTTCCAGTTACAATTAATTGAATCATTGAGTGATCAGTTATATCTAAATGTAGAACATTGACACTAAATTCTAATTTGTATGTATTACAAAATCTGACGAAAAAATTTGTATCACAGCCAAGATGTTCATTGCTGCTATCTACCTTAAAATGAAAAAGTTCCCTGAATCTGCTGAACTTTTAAAAGCAATTCAAAAGGTACAACATGATAAATTGGCGGAAGATAGTGAAGATGCTGTATATGTAATGGGACTTCTTGCTGTGGCTATGATTGGCTTAGGTAAGAAAGGAAAAGGTGCTCCTGTTTTTGAGAACTTCTTAAAGAAAATGAAATTCTCACCGAGCAAACTTGACCTACTTTCATGCATTACGCAAGAACTTCAGGATGTTGGAGAGATTGAATATTCAAAGAGAGTCTTAGAAAACACGTGGAAAGTAGCCATGGATAATAAAAATGTGTGAACTTGATCAAGCTGTAATTCTTCTAAAGGATGTTCTGAAGAGCTGTGAGGAAGATAA
The DNA here is from genome assembly GCA_947579665.1 of Sympetrum striolatum. Taxonomy (NCBI): domain Eukaryota; kingdom Metazoa; phylum Arthropoda; class Insecta; order Odonata; family Libellulidae; genus Sympetrum; species Sympetrum striolatum. The sequence goes on from OX388346.1 coordinate 8,394,217, forward strand.
AGCAATTCTAAGTACAAAAATGAAAGCACAGGCTTTATTGGCAGCCTTATTTACTGAACTTGACAGGAAAACAGAAGCAAGGTTGATGGCTTAAGAAATTAGAATGTTTCTATCTGAGGTTGATGGCAAAGTTAGCCCCAGATATGTTGTAGCTACTTTAGATTTAGTATTATTATACCATGCATGTGATGATGTTGGTAGAACCATAAGTATATTTTATGAATTATTAGATATGCCACCAAGTATCTCTGGAGAAAACCATCCTAGATATTTTATTATCCTGGAAGTTCTTGGTGTCTCATTTTTGAAACTAGGAGAAGTTGGAGAAGCTAGAAAAGTTTTTCTTGAGATTCTAATGAAAGCAAAGGAGATTCATGGGGAAGGACATGAAGCATATCAGAAAGCAAGAAATGCATTACCTATGTTACTTGGATTATAGTAGGACCAATTATTTCAAGGAATTGAAAAGTATAAAGATGAGACTCTTGGGAAGATTTATTTGGACATCATAGAATACTAATTCTAATATTGTAGAAAAAAGTATTATGCAAAGTGTGTTTTCTTCTGTGTGAGCTATTTACCTTTTCCCATCAAGTATTTTATGTTATCTGTATTTCAGGAACTGAAGTGTTAATTAGATGATATTTCTCCTCTCAGAAGCTAGTAGCATTTGATATATTTATATAGTTGGTTTTTTCTAAATGAGAAAGTTTATTCTCTTTATTTCTTCCTAACATGTTTTGTGTGATCTTAATTGTTTACTGTGCAAATTATATAGCTACTGATGCCAAAATGAAGACATTGAAGAAAGCAAAGCTAAAGTAGTGCCCTTAGTTACAGAAAACATTTTGTAAAACCCATTTATTTTGAAATTAGTTAATCTTTGAGAGTTTTTTACCTGTTTTATGTCAGTCTTACTTTCTAGGATTGGAAGTAAAAGTTTTCAATTTCTTATTGCTCAGCTACATTCTAATTCCAGCTTTCTTCTGTTTGTAATTTCAGCTTTCATTAAAGTAATTAAAATTCCACAATTGTTTTACTACAAGAATACATCCATAAATCCACCAGACTTCAATTCTAACTATTTGTAGAATTATTTCACTACCAAGGGGTGTTCGTTCTTAAAAGGAGAAAATTATTCATGTTATAAGCCCTTCCAAATAACCTCTCCTTTTAAAAATCTATGCTCGTTAGAAACTGCCTGGGTTGTGTGTGTGTAGATATTCCTAAAAATGTTAGTTACCTTGACAATGATCAATTTCCAGCCAAAAATTATTTGGTAGTTAATTTTATTCTTGTTCAATTCAAAATGTTGTTTATGTCTGAATTATTTTGAAAATTGAATTGAATGCCATTTTCCATCTTTTAGATCTCAGTTTTTCTAATGGAAAGCTTTTTTAATGAAATTTTAGGGTTACTTGGCTAGATTTGAAAGATTAGAAGGTCCAATTACCTCAGAATTTCCACAATGGACTGGCTTATAATTTTTATGTACAGCAAACAGCAAAAAAAAAGTTACCACCCCTGATCCAACAAGAAGAACTAAGTCCAAATTTTTGGCCGGCGAGCCTTTCTCTCGAGAAGGGAGGGAGAGAAAAGAAAGATGGAGGAATGGTCCGTTACGCTAGCTTGGCTCTCGCGTTTGGATGGAGAATTTTCGTTATTTATATAAAAATCATTTACTGCTATCATCTACTACTATCATATCTACTACATCATTATCTGCCACAACATTTGATGTGTTAACACTTACTGTCGTATTTAACAACGATCAACTGGAAAATAACTAAAGAAATGAATCAAATTGAATGCAGCAATCAAAGTAACTCTCACTTTGATTTTCGATAACAGATTATTAAATCATTTCCAAAACAATAGAAATGAATTTAACTGAATACAACATTCGGTATCAAATTAACTCAAATTTCGTTTTTCGAAAATTGATCGTTTAAATCACTTCCGACGATTGATTATGCTCATCAATGTGAACGAAACCAGCGACTTTTCTTATCTTCTTAATTTCAAATAGGCCAAAATGCAGGATCTGTGATTCAACAATGGCATTTTTCGTCAGGGGGACCGGTTGTTTATACTCTCAAAAATTTTCGTTTCGTCCGTGTAAAAATCTCGAAAATTCAATTCGAAAACAATAATAAACGATCAAAAAGGTTTTTCATTCATTTTCTCTGCTATTGGTTCTTGTCTCAATCTTGTGTGACCATTCTTTTTAATTTAATTTTGCAAAATAAATGAAGCATGCAGCGAAAAAAATGAACTTTACGTGCATTTCTTAAGGAAATGCTTTGACTCGTCTGGGATCGAAGCAAGAACAAAGTGTCACCATTTTTTACAATAGAAACACTTTCGTATTTTATATTTCGCATATCTATTATATATAGATGCTTCTCCGGATTCATTCATGATATACCCAGATACCCAGATACCCAGATAGGATACTAATTCACAGGCTAAACTACTGGCGTCATTGACTCGAAATTTTTACCACGTATTGGCCATAACGTGAAACCCCCAGGAAAAAAGCGACTTTGATCCTTAGTGTCATAGGTTCGATTCCAGAGGGCCCTAAAGTCCCGATTTTTCCCGTTTAAATGCATTGCCGTGATTTTCGGGAATTAAAAAAAAATACTTTCCGGATAGGTAGAGAAATAAAACTCAAGGAGCCTATATATATGGTAATGATCTATCGAAATCATAAATGAGTTTTACGGAAAATATCCTAAGTTCGATGCTAGGTCAAGGCAAAAATCGGCCGTTTAAAATGCATTGTGGCGAGTTTTATGATTTTTTTTGGACCCTTTCCAGATGGCATGGATACTTGAAATTCGGCATGAGGTTGGAGATCATAAATTTATTTCATAATCAAATTTTTTGTATTCGCTGATGGTCCTTGGTTCGATCCCAGAGGGCCACTTACATTCCTCAATGCATTTCTTATGGAGATAACGGAGACAAATTTTAGGTACTTCCCGGCATGATATCGATTTCAAACTTTGCACAAAATAAGATCAAGTCCTTTAAAATCATACTGTGCATTCACAGCGTAAATATATTTCCTGGGTTCGACACCAGGCGTCTCTTATATCAGTAGTTGATCCGATTTTTAATAATTATTTTGAGCCCTATCCCAATAATATAGATATTTGAAATTCGGCAAATAGATAGAGATCATAAATAACTTTCATGAACATGTTTTAGATTTCCAAGATCGTCCTTGGTTCGAATCCAGAGAGCCATTTACATTCTTGAAAAGTAGAACGTCGTTTGAGGCAGTTGTAGCCAATATTTCTGCTTGAATTTTCACACATAGTAAGAGATGGTGATTTAGCCTGTGAATTTGTATCCTATCTATATAGCTATATATATGAATGAATCCGGAGAAGCATCTATATATAATAGATATATATATATATATACGAGTAAAATGTAGCTTGCATACTCGCAAGCAGATCGCAATACTAATTTCATATCGGCTTCAAATCGGGACGGTCTTCAAAAGAAAAAAAAATGATTGAAATTTTTGTTAAAATTCGCTGACATTTCATCGTCTGGCATCGAACCCCGGGTCTTACTGTTGAACTTACTATGCAGCACAATAGAAGATCACCATCTCTAACTATGTGTGGAAATTCAAGCAGAAATATTGGCTACAACTGCCTCAAAAGACGTTCTAATTTTCACGAATGTAAATGGCTCTCTGGATTCGAAACCAAGGAGGATTCTGGAAATCTAAAACATGTTTCTGAAAGTTATTTAGGATCTCTATGTATATGCCGAATTTCAAGTTTGTATATTATTGGGAAAGGTTTCAAAATAATTCCTAAAAAATCGGATCAACTTCTGATTGCAGAGACAACACAGTTGGTGTCGAACCCAGGACATATTGTAAGCTGTGAATGCAAAGTTTGATTTGTAAAGACTTGTTCTTGTATCATGCGAAGTTTGAAGTCGATAGCATGCCGGGAAGTACCTAAATTTTGTTTCCGTTATCCTCCGTAAGAAATGCATTGAGAAGTGCAAATGGTCGTCTGGGTCGAACCAAGGACTATCAGCGAACAGGTAAAATTTGATTATGAAATATATTCATTATATCTAACGACGTGCAGAGTTTCAAATATCCATGTTATCGGAAAGGATCCAAAAAAATTACCAAAATCGCCGCAATGCATTTTAAACGGCCGATTTTTGCCCCGACCTAGCATCGAACCAAGGATAATATTCGTGGATGTCTTTATGGTTTCCTTTAGATATGCAGGGCATCTATCGATCCCTTGAATTTCAACTCTCTACTTTTCCGGGAAGTGCACCAAAAAAAATTTTCGAATATCCCCGCCATGTATCCTTATGGAGAAAATCGCGACTTTGGGGTCTTCTGGAATCGAACCCATGACACCGAGGTCTAAATTCGCAATTTTTCTGGTGGTTACACGTTATGGCCAATGCGTCGTAAAAATTTCAGGTCAATGCCGCTTATGGTTTAGGCTGTGAATTAGTATCCTATCTATCTATCTATCTATCTATATAGGTATATCCATGAATGAATCCGGAGAAGCATCTATATATAATAGATATAGAGAGGATACAAAGTCACAGGCTAAACCACTAGCGTCAATGGCTTGAAATTTTTACGACATATTGGCCATAACGTATAACCTCCAGAAAAATTGCGATTTTGAACCTCAGTGTCATGGGTTCGATTCCAGAGGGCCCCAAAGTCCCGATTTTTCCCGTTTAAATGCATAGCTTTAATATTCGGGAATTAAAAAAAAATACTTTCCGAATAGGTAGAGAATCGAAACTCAAGGAGCCTATATATATGGTCATCATCTATCGAAAACATAAATGAGTTTTACGGAAAATATCCTGGGTTCGATGCTAGGTCGGGGCAAAAATCGGCCGTTTAAAATGCATTGTGGCGATTTTTAAGATTTTTTTTGGACCTCTTTCCGAATGCATGGAAACTTGAAATTTGGTATGGGGTTACAAATCATAAATATATTTCATAATAAATTTTTTTGTATTCGCTTATGGTCCTTGGTTCGATCCCAGAGGGTCATTTGCACTCCACAATGCATTTCTTATGGGGATAACGGAAACAAATTTTAGGTACCTCCCGGCATGATATCGACTTCAAACTTAGTATGAAATTAGATCAGGTTCTAGCAAGTCATTTTGTGCATTCCCAGCTTCCAATACGTCCAATGTTCGACACCAGGCGTCTCTACAATCAGTAACTGATCCGATTTTCAATAATAATTTTGAACCCTTTCCCAACAATATAGAAACTTGAAATTCGGCATGTAGTTAGATATCATAGATACAATTCAAAATCATGTTTTAGATTTTCAAGATCGTTCTTGGTTCGAATGCAGGGAGGCATTTACATTCGTGAAAATTAGAACGTCTTTTGAGGCAGTTCTATCCAATATTTCTGCTTGAATGTTCACACATAGTTAGAGATGTTGACCTTCTATTGTGCTGCATAGTAAGTTCACCAGGAAGACCCGGGGTTCGATGCCAGACGATGAAAAGTCAGCGAATTTTAAGAATATTTTCAATCCACTTTTTTTCTATTGCGGACCGTCCCGATATGATGCCGATATGAAATTAGTATTGCCGATCTGCTTGCAGTATGCAAGCAACATTTTACTCGTACCTATATATATATATACACTCATTCATAGGGGATCAAAAGTTTAACCATGTTCCACAAGTGCCATCGACTTGAAATTTTTACGACATTATGGCCATGAAGGGTAACCTCCAGAAAAAATCTGACCTTGAGTCTCAGTGTCATGGGTTCGATTCCAGAAGGCCCCAATGTCCCGATTTTCTCCATAAGGATACATGGTGAGGATTTTCGAAATTTTTTTTGAGGCACTTCCCGGAAAAGGAAAGAGTTGAAATTCGAGGGAACGCTAGATGCCGTGGATATCCAACGAAAATCAAAAAGACATTTTCGAATATTGTCCATGGTTCGATTCTAGGTCGGGGCAAAAATCGGCCGTTTAAAATGCATTGCGGCGATTTTTAAGATTTTTTTTGAACCCTTTTCGGATGGCATAGAAACTTGAAATTCGGCATGGCGTTAGATATCATAATTATGTTTCATAATCAAATTTTACATATTCCCTTATGGTCCTTGGTTCGATCCCAGAGGGCCATTTACATTCCTCAATGCATTTCTTATGGAGATTACGGAAACACTTTTTAGGTGCTTCCCGGTATTATATCTACTTGAAACTTTGCATAAGATAAGATCAAGTCATTACTAATGAAACTGTGACTTCACAGCTACCAATGTCTCCTGGTTTCACCACCAGGCGTCTCTACAATCAGTAAATGATCCGATTTTTAAGAATTTTTTGGAACCATATCCCAATTATATAGAAAATTGAAATTCAGCATACAGATAGAGATTATAGATACATTTCAGGAATATGTTCTAGATTCCCACGATCGTCCTTGGTTCGAATCCAGAGAGCCATTTGTATTCGTGAAAAGTAGAACGTCGTTTGAAGCAGTTGTAGCAAATATTTCTGCTTGAATTTTCACACATAGTTAGATATAGTTATCTTCTATTGTGCCGCTTAGTAAGTTCACCAGAAAGACCCGGGTTCGATGCAAGACGCTAAAATTGAAGCGAATTTTAAGAATATTTTCAATCCTTTTTTTTTTTCTTTTGAGGACCATCTCGATATGATGCCGAAATAAAATAATATTGCCGATCTGCTTGCAGTATGCAAGCTACATTGCACTCGTATATATATATATATATATATATATATATATATATATATATATATATATATATATATATATATATATATATATATTTGAATGCAATGTTCTATAAAAATTTCAAGTCAATCGACGAAGTGGTTTTCAAGTTTTGCGGGCAAAAACACGCAGGCTGAATTTTTATATATAAGATATGTGCATAATTCGGTGGATTACTATAATTTGATTGCTTTTACAACCCTTTCGTTTAACTTTCCTAATTGAAAAGCGTTCTATTATGAAGAGAAATAACTAAGGAATAAACTCAAGGAAATAAAAGTTCCACAACTTCCTCACAAAAAGTCGTGTAACTTTGACAAAGTTATTTATTTCCTTGTGTTTAGTTACCTATGGAGTTCCTCAAAGTTAAAGCTCATTCAATTGATTTAAATAAAGAATATTCTTTTCTAGAATACCATTTCCCCTTACTCTCGTGACTCCAATAGATTGTATAATCCATGAATTTGTAAAATTAAATTATCCTTATAATAACACTGTAGAAAAATTCACAAATTAGCTTCGACGCTAACTAGCACCATCTTCAAAATTTACATAAATACGCGATCCTCCATATGGCTTGTGCCTGGAAAAAGAAGAAAGAATGAGAGGGAACAAAAGCATGTGTGCAGGTAAAAGGGTAGAATTTCAGGAAAACTGTTAAACAGGACAACACGAAATAGGTGGGGGAGAAGGACAAGATAAACCTTTCGTTGCCAAAGGGAAATGGAAAGGAAAAACATACTCGTTGGGAGAAGTGGATTTGGGTTGCAATTTGCTTGATTCATTTTGATGTTATCTAAAATAATGTGTCCGCTAGCCTTCTCTGATAGATTATAATTTTTAGCAATTAGAAGAATGACCCGAAAAAAATAATCTCTCATAAAGTGGGACTAAAGAGGGCATCAGATTAGATATTTTGTATGTTCTTCAGCCTATAATTTACGAGATCTCACTGTTTATCTGATGTGGATTGAATGAAAATAATCATAAATCGCTTGATTAAACCACTGTCCTAAAAAATGGATCCATGGATTCCTTATCGTTTCAAAGTAATGGCTTACAGTAAATACTGTGGTAAAAGGCCAGCGGTAGACTTCCTTTTAGTTAAATTCTCGAAATTTTATTCCTCAAAAGTTACTTCTCTCGTATTTTTAGCTATTTACTGATCCACCAATCGACTCCGAAGAGTATTACAATTTGTTTATTTCGAAGTTCTCAGTATTTTAAAAAGACCATCTTTTATTTTTATCAGTTATGAAAAATGATAAGACCGCTATCCGTAGAATTGTAACTTTTGCATGACAATGTTAATCGACGTCTAACCAAACTTAAGACTTAGCTGGAGGTATGACTTATTCGACGCAGGATGGGCAAGTTATTGCGTGTGTGTTACAGTAATGACGATTATAATTGTGTTTAAATACGTATTTAAATGTCATCCTTATTTTGTATTTTATAAACCAGGTGAGATCGATTAGCAAATTTTATAAGTGAATCAAGATGAGTTTAACGTTTTGGCTATCGTCAACACTGAGAAAAAATGTATTCACTTGCTCTTGGTGGTTTCTTATATTAATTTTAAAGGTTCTTGAAATCTACGAAACTAATAACTGTATCTAACATTTAATGGGATAGAAGAATTGAAAACACTATAAATTCAGTGATAGTAATGAAAAAGAACCAAAGTAACGCTAGTTTACGCGAATAGCTATTTCTTAAATGTTCCTGTTTTGTTGTTGATTGATTTCTAAGGGTATCTCGAAGGTTTATGAAAATCATTGATTAGAAGAAATAGCGAAAAAAGCCTGAAAAGATGAATGTAAATATTGAGAACGTAGAAGCTTAGAAGAAGGGAAGCTTAAATTTCTATGGGAGTGATCTTTCTATGGTAAATACATGTTTAATTCTACTCCTGAAAACATAGACGGTCCGAGACATGGGCAGTCTGGGAGACCGTCCACGGCGTTTGTGGGCTCTTCTCAGATCCCTTGAAGAATCTCAATGATAAAATAACACGCTTAAATTAGGTAATTTTAACGATTACACCCGGTCACAATATTTTGTTAAACGTTTCTTATCCATTAAGGGGAACTAGTTCTAAACGTCAACCTGCCCAGAATGCCAATAATCTTCAGATTACCCCTTCCCAATGATTGGAATCAATTTCCTTCGCAATGGATGCAGCTTTCTCTGGTTCTAGTTCTCTGAGTAATTTCCTTATAGTCAAATTGATTGAAGAAGCCGTCACTTGGCGAAACAGCGTTAACTAAGAAATTGTGAAATAATAGTTAAATTATTTTGGAAAAATAAACCCTTTAAACGTATCATGGTTGGGTTAAATTTTAGCATAGGATGGTTCTTCCCAAAGAAAGTCACGCTTTCTCCGCTAATTGCTTGGTTTCCGCTCGGCTGATCAATTCATTGGGTAAAATTTCTCTCTAGAAATAGTTACAAAGATTCCTATCTGGGCGTGACGGGCATCTCATATCCAAAATTTGAAAGTCGTGAAAATAATGAAACCCGTAACATAAGTCGTTTTATAGAGTGGAAGGCCATAATTTTCGTTTACGAGCATGGCCTTGCCAATGCATTATTACAGTCATCATCAACTGAATATTAAATATGCCACTTAAGATTATTTATGAGTTCTGATCCAGAGAAAGAGTGTTTCGTTGAGAAAGGAAGTTTTGTTTGGTACTAATGATATACCAATTAATTAAAAAAATTAACGCCATTTTATTGCAAAAAAAGTACTAAGCGACTAAAGTACATTAGATACGTAAGTATATCTTGCATAAGATATATGGTATTGGTAACTCTTAAAATATTTCAATCGTTCTCCACTTTTTATATCCGAAATATTTTCATGCTTGAATTCCATTTCAGCGCCGTTAAGTAGAACCTTGTTGTTGCCTTTCCACTCAACACTACATCGTGCACTATAAATATTTATCGAAACAATGAGCTTACATCCCTGAATTCTTGCTCATGATGATGCTTGAGTGTGTGATATGGTTTGAAACAGCCGTTATGTACGTTTCTGTGTTTAAGGCTGCTGTAGCGCTTGAGGATTTCCGATTTTAACGGTCGCACCCTAGAGCATACGATGTGGTGACTTTCAGAACTAACGAAGAGGTGGGGAAGAACATTCGCCTATTTCGCTGGAGCTGTTGGCGCTCACTGGCCACTGAGTCGAACCTCTCTTTGGGTGGGGCGGTTCGTTTTGGTTTCGCTTCTTCACTTAGCGCAGTTCCCAGAAATTGATATAATGTTAGGCATCGAGTTACCGCCACCGCTCATTCGCTCTCAAAGACGGGTATGCTGCTGCTAATGCTGTCTCACTTAGATTTAGAAATTTTGATGAGATTCTCAACATTGCCCGCTCGACTTTGATCAATGCAGTACCGCGTTCGATTCCCTGCACGTAATGATATCCGATCGAAGAATTTTTAGAAGAAGAGATTTATTTTCTCTGAATAAATATCTGCTTTCGAATCTAAGAATAATTTATCGTGAATTATTCTACCTTTCTGTAATACTGTGCGCACTGTATGATTATTCTTCAAAATTAAAGTTTCGTAATAATTAGCCTTGCGAGTAGAAGTAATTATTTTTAATAATTACTTCTAATAAAATATTATTACTTTTAATACAATAATTTATAAAAATACATTATGTATGTTGTTCGAAAAGGAACTTGATATCGAAAATTCGTCGACCTTTAGGGACATTCGCAAATGTCTCATAATGTTCCTTATCGATCTCTGATACTACTGTTAGACATTCTATGTTCCTCATTTCCCGTATTCTCACACAGTGGTAATGGTGAGTGTACCTGAATGCTAAACCAAACAAAAGTTATTTGAAATCCCATAAGAAATATCACTGCAGTCCTTTACTAATTATCATTCTGCGGCATTCGAATGATGACAGCCCCCCGAAGGATGGCCTATTAATAAACGCCAAGTTTTCAGTAAAGATCATGTTTTCTCGGAAGAAAAGTTTCATATTTTACGGAAAATTGTATAGTCATAAGAAAACGCATAAATACAAACATTATACGAAAAAAGAACTTGTCTAGTAAAAAGATATTTTACCTAGAGGACAATCTTTGCGAGGAATGATCCGTATCTTGAGGTTCATGGGAGAAATAATCATCAGTTCTCGATGAACACCCTTCGTCACGAGGCAGATTGCTCACCGAGAATAGCTTTCCTAATTTTGAGAAATCATGTGTGAAACCATGGTATTAAAGAAATATCAATCGGCACAGAAATTTATGATGACTAACTTAAATTTTTCATTTATAGTAATTTTCTAAGAAAGGAGGATATTTAACTTAACAATATCAAAGTTTTGCTTTATTACAACTTATTACACATTCTGTCAAAGACCTGCTCATTCTCCATTCTTTCAGGTTCTTCCCTTTATTTTTTTTGCACTTGGTCGAAGATGTAAACTTATCGTATATCTACGCACGGTCAATCACAAAGGCAACAATACTTTGTAATCAACTCCTCCATCTGCAATGCAAGTAATTCCTACGCGATAAAATATAAGAGCAGCGTAACCACCATGATCGCTTTTATTCAGTCGTCTCGCGGAGAATCTCCCCTCCAAGTCCATTCCCCTACTTCCCGACCGTTTAGAGGGCGCGCGATCTGCTACCTCGATAGGCGAAAACAGAGGTGTTTTATTCCCCAGTTTACAGCCGATATTGATCAGTGACCCCCTTATATTTTTACACATTCTTTAAGAACAAGGTTTGAAGATGTGTTTATAGCTTTTAATTTTTCGAATATGCTTAAAATAAACGAGTAAATTTAGCTGAAAAAGTAGCTATTTTTAATGAAATCAAACGCCTTTGGAAGGATTTCTATGACTTAACTTTAAATTTGAAAACCTAGCGACACATCTTCAATCTTTTTTCTTGCGATTGCTGAAAACCGCAAATCTCTGCGATGAAATTCAACGTCTTAAAAACGGGGAATAAAACAGGCTTGAATCGGCCGTTTCGGACGTATATAATATGGTTGATTCGTCGGAGTTAAGTGATCTCAACGGCCGACATTCTTTTTTTGTTTCACTTATCTTTTTTCTTCTTACTAGGATTTTGTGAACTGTTTTCGGAAATAGTTGTAAGACTATATTTTTATAGGTCGTGTTGATATATGGATAGATACTGATAAAGATTTAGAAGTATGGTTAACCCAGTATAAGCAAATACTCGAAATGTTACATTAGCAATGGATGATTTACCCCATCCATAAATTTCATTCATGGTTGCATAAACGTTAAATTGAGTCACATTTTCCGAGTAAGAAGTGATTTTTAAGCAACAGCCAGAGGGGGAGCAACATAGAAACGTCCTCTTCAAGACGTAAAAGTATAATTAGAAATAGAGGAACTCTGAAATACAGGCATCCCTCGTCAACCGCGGTTTCGCCAACCGCGGCCCTTGAGTATCCGCGGTTAATTTTTTGATACCCAGTCTTCTCAACCGCGGATGTTTCCCTTGTCAACCGCGGTCTACGAGTCAACCAACTCGACAGTCCGCAATGTAAATTCAAGTATAGCTGGTGCCCAGTATTTTACCAAGCTTCTCCGAGTGCGGAATCAGAATTAATTTTACTCGGTATGCTTATGCAGTCATTTTTAGCACTTCTCTTCGATTCATAAAATCTATTACTTATCAATTCCTACCGCAGTTAAAAATTTTACCGTACCGCGGAAACAGCTCATTCCAAATTATTTTGTTTCTTATTCGAATTAAGATTCATCGCGGATTTTACCAGATATTACAGCTTTTCCTTTTATCAATAATATTTTCTGATAAATGCATTAGCTTAGGTGTTTCCTTTCAATTAGGTTTCTATTGGGAACCAAAAGTTTCCATAAACGGAACGGATATCTTCCTATACAGCTGAAGCGCGTCGTTTGCATCTTGAGAGAATGACTTCATACACTGAGGCCCGAGTGCACCAATCTCGGTTAAATCCACCGTTAGCTGACCGCGGTTAAATATTAACGGCGGTCAACTTAAGTTTGGAGTGCACCAACAGTAACCGAGGTTTTCGTAACCGCTGTTAGCTGACGGCCGATTAACGTCCCTGAGAATACTTTGAGTACCGCTTAGTGCTCGCCTAAACGTATATCGCAATTCATTTGTCTTTGTTGTTGATATATTGGACGACTAGTAAATAATGATATAAGTGGACTCACAAGTGTGTACACTTTGTCAGTGGAACAAATAGTAAAGAATCGCTATAAGAGATGGACGTAAACGATAAAAAAGGCAGCGAACCCCTAATTTTAATAAGTATGAAGCTGATCTTCTGATCGATTTGGGTATAAGACGAAAAGACATTGAGAGCAAGAAGACAGATGGGAAATAATTGAAGGAGAAAGAGTTGGCATAGCAAAAGATTGTCTCAGAATTAAATTCCCTTCGTGGTGATTTAGGGGACATTAAATTAAATATGTTTAAGCGATATTTCTTGTAATTTCATCGTACACAATGAAATACTTATTACCTGTCGCTCTTCATTTCGCATGCTATTGAGTTTTATCAATGAGTATTTATAGTATTAGTTATTAGTACAATGTTATTTTAGTAATCTTCGATATTCGCAAGTATTATAAAGAGAATTAATTCGTACAGCAATTATAGTGTGCAATTGAAACACTCTTATAACTTAATTTTCTCACTAATTTTAATCTTATCCAAATAACTTCTTTAGCTTGCTTAAATTTTAAAATAACAGGAGTGAATTTATATGGTCCTTAAGGTGTTGTGAAAAGATCACATGGCCAATTGAAAACATGCTATGAGAACATGAAAGGAAAGACAAGGAAATAGCAGGTGAGAAGATGGAAATGTAAGAGACTGGATAAGAGGAGGGCCATCAAATGAAAAAATAATTAGAATTAACGAAAAGTTAGCATTTATTTGGGGTCCTAATGTAAGATCAATGGAAAACCCTTCTGATTCGGATGCTTTTTATCATAGTAATGGTTAGCATATTAATATTCATACCAGTTACCTAAATAAAATGAAAAAATAATCAAATCTGGTTACTTTTTTAGATCAGTAGCATATAATCATTCTACCACAACATATATCAAATTCATCAGAGGTAGGGTTATAGGTAACATAAGTTTACACCTTGTATAAATCATGAGTATAGTAAACTACTAATATTCAATGTTTATAGGATGTGTTGGAGAATTCAGATACAGCACAAAATGAATCAGTATCATTTACTGAGACTCCTATAGTAGAAATTCACGAAGTGGAAGTAGTATATATATATTGCATGTAAAGCAGTAGTTCGGTGTATTCCGAATGAATCTCCACTAGGGTGGTTCGAAAAAAACTTTTTTTTAAATTTCAGATCGCTATAGTGCGGAAAAGTTGCGATTGGTATAGACATGAAAAAAGCACTAAATATTATTTTTTTAGAAATTCGTCTTCCGGTCGCGCAATGCCATCGAAGTTTGGAAAAAATTGTGAAAAACCTTAATTTTTCATAATTTTTTTAAACACGCCAGATGGTTTTAATTGCGTTCCTATACCATGAATTAACTACTAAACGTATGTGAAATCAATTTATATGCACTTATTTTACATTTGTTTCATATCTTCCGGTCGCGCAACAAAGTATAAAATGAGTAAAATTAGTAGTTTTTTGCAAAATTTCAAAGTTTCACAGTTTAGTACATTTTAATCATACGAACTTTAGAGATGCTATAGTTTAATTCTATTACAATGATAATTGGATAATAAATAATAACAATAATATATTTAAATCCAAGCATATAATATAAACTTTGATATTCAAGTGGAATTCGGTCGCGCAGCTTCGTCAAAAACAGCAGAGTAGCCTACCTGGACAGAGAGGCGAGGCGGTTTCCTTTCAGATAATTTAGAAATTTTCTAATGGTAGATTTAATTTCAGATCTTCGCTCATTTTGTTTACAAAACGACCCAGAACTCACCACGGGGACGTGACTGCACATCCTACCCAATCAACCATCCAATGTAGGGTGTGTTATTTACAAAATGTATAAATTTATTTCGCTTTCTCTCTCTTTATGTATCCTTTCTAGTCTTTATCTATCGATAAACAAAAAAATCGGATTTGTGTGAACACGTTGGCATCGCTGAGCAAGACAGTAATGTGGTTCTAATATAGCCGTTTCTGGAACTGTATACACATACTTTTCTTGAAGCTTTGGTCACTAGATTAACGCATCTTTCAACTGTCGGTATATGGCATGGGAAAGCATCTACTCTCATAATTGGCTTGAAGTCATTGCTCACATACGGTTTTATCTCTTCATTAGTCAATGTTCTTAACAGTGGAGGAGGAGTCAGGGTACTGGTGTTCCATATCATAATGACCACAGGACTTATTCAGCCACTGGATATATATTTTTTTAGAATGTGGAAAGACTTCGTGCGGAAGGTTTCTGATCGAGTGCTGTTAGATCAACTAGACATTTCCCTTTTTCAGAGGGATAGTATCCTAAAATTACAATCCCTTACGCATTTTCAATTCCAGGCCCCAGATTTAATAATTTTATTAAGTGCGTGAGTTTCAAAGCAGGATATATAGAGCAGCACCCCGACTCTCTTCTCACTCCGGTGCAGCATTGTTTTAATGAAAATATTTATGAAAGTCGATGCGAAAATGTATAAGACGAAACTGTATGTGGGAATACAACCTTCATAAAGTGAATGCTCACTGTGAACTTAATCTGTGTTTCAAAGATTTTTTGAAAAAATTCACTTTTGTGTATAAAAATACGAAGTAAATACAAATCAATTTTGAATCCATGTAATCGAAATTTATTTGATTCTTTACAAATCAATTTTGAATCCATGTAATCGAAATTTATTTGATTCTTTACAAATTGTAGAATGAAAACCGCCGAAAACCATTAGAATTTCCGACCGCGCTTCGTTTTCGCGGCGACCGCATGCGACGGCACCGGTATCCGCGTCTAGGAGTACGGCGTCTTAGCGAGGGGCCCGGGTGGTCAGTTTGCAATTTTTGACCTCGAATATCTTGGCTCCTAGGTCACGAGGGAACGAATGATTTCAGAAATTTTATTTTTTCACCATCACCTCTGAATCTACCGAGTTTGAATGAAATCGGTGAGTAACACTCCGTTAATGTTCCTTGTCAGAGTGGAACTAGTGCAAGTGTTAAAGTGTCCTACGTACCAGGTAATAGTAATGTCAAAAAACAGAAAAGGCTCTGAATATATGGATTGAATCGCAGACACAAAACAGAGTGCCGTTAAGCACCTTAATTATCCGAGAAAAAGCCTAGCGGTTATATAAACATTTCGCTTCTTCAGGTGAAAGCAGTGGCAAAAAACAATTTACCGCAAATAATTGCTGGTTTGAGAATTTTAAGTAAAAGACATAACCTACATATTGTGAAGATTTCCGTGAAATTGCATCTGCGGACCACAAAGCTGCAAAAGAGTTTCCCAATTTGTTTATACAGCTTATTAAAGAGAAGTGTTTAATGCCAATGAAAGCGGACCCTTCTGGGAGAGAATCCCTTCCCGGACTTTTATCTCCAAGTCTGAGAGAAATGCTCCGGGATTTAAAGTAAGCAAAGACCACGTCACGCTTCTTTTATGCTCCAATGCAGCAGGCGATTTCAAAGTGAAGCCTATGCTAATTTACCGCTCGCAGATTCCGCGAGCTCAGTCAGGGAAAATTAAAAATAATCTTCCAGTGTTTTGGCGATCCAACCGAAGCGCTTGGGTGAGTCGAAATATCTTCATGGACTGGTTTAACAAATGTTTTGTTCCCGAAGTTGAGAAATATATATCATCAAAAGAATTGCCTTTTAAAGTTCTTCTCGTTTTGGATAATTCCCGAGTCCATCCTCAGGAACTTAAATCTGTTCACCCAAGTGTAGAAGTATTATTCCTCCCACCTAACACCAAATCACTCCTCCAGCATCTAGATCAGGGTAACATTTCTACCTTAAAGAGTAATTATATTCGTCGTATGTACCTTCTTTTTCTTGTTAGAAATGATGGAAAAAACCAACTCTCTCTCTGTAACTGATTTTTGGAAAAACTTCAATATTGCCGACAGCATAAATTTAATTAAAGAATCACTATATAAGAGTAAACCATCGACACTGAATTCGTGCTTGCGGATACTCTGGCAGTCATTGATTTTAAAGAATTTCTTAAACTTGTCGATGAACTAAATCTTATCGTTTCGCATGGAAGGCGACTGAAAGGGGAAGGGCTAGATGACATGCAGCTAAAAGATGTTGAAGAACTTTTAAATTCATGCAATGAAGAGTTGAGTGAGGAGGATCTGGAGCAGCTCATCGACAAGCAGGACGAGGCTGAGGAAGAGGACGAAGAAGAGCAACCTTCGACAGAAATTACTTTGGCCAATGTCAACAAAATCGTTAATATGGCCTCAAATTTGTCAGATTTTGTGATTGAAGTGGACCCAAAAATGGACCGTAGCTTGATTTTAAAAGAGGTTTGGAGCTGGGAAATTACTTCGTTAATGTAAAATTTATGTTGCAGACTAGCGCGATTCCGTTAGAGCAAAAATATCCGATGCAGAGGGAGCTGATCATTGGGATAGAAATGCGGCCAAAATTAAAGAGGAATGATATCTTAGAAATGCATACATGTAATAAACAGGGAAAACTATTTTTTACTAATTTTTACTTTCTCCCTATACGTAGTATAGAGAAAGTATTGTATTCGCAAAAAATTCGACCTCCAGATTTCGACGGAAATAGATGTTTTGGGGCCCATAGAGCATGTTTTAGCTATTTTCCCGAACATGTCTGTCTGTGTGTCTGTCTGTCTGTGTGTCTGTCTATCTGTGGTTAAAACGTTTGTGGGCGCTCTATCTTAAAAAGTGATTATCCGATCATTTTCAAAATTCATATTTAGAATTTTCCTAACAATGCCAAGAGTTGATTAGTTTTTCGAGAATATCGCTTAACCGGAAGTTACGGTTTATCCGGAACAAAAGATTGTTTCTTAAATATCTCTGTAAGAATGCAATATAGGTATATACATTTACATACAAAAGTTGTAGATAATGTACTTTACTACAACTTTTGTATAAAACATTTCTTCGTAACACTAATTGTTTAGGAGTTATTCTTCAATAATGGTTAACCGGAAGTTGTTGTTAATCCAGAAATGGAAGCTTTTCATACATATCTCTGAAAAAATGCAATGTAGGTATATACAATTATGAACAGCACTTATTGATAATATATTTTACTACAACTTTTGTATGAAACATTTTTTCGTAACACTGATTGTTTAGGAGTTATTCTTGAATAATGGTTAACCGGAAGTTGTTGTTTACCCAGAAATTGAAGTTTTTCATACTTATCTCTGTCAGAATGCAATTTAGGTATACACAATTATGTACCAAAGTTGTAGATAATGTTTTTTACTGCAAAGCTTGTATGAAACATTTTCCTGTAACACTCATTGTTTTGGAGTTATTTATATATTACCGGCATAGGCTTACGTTTTCAATAAATACGGAGAAAGTCATGTGTTGGCCACATCAGATTTTTTCTACCTATATTGTTGCTCGAAAAACCTAACCCTTGATTTCCCATTTACGTAATGCTTCGCCAACCGCGGTTTTGCCAACCGCGGGCTCTTTCGATTCCCTAACCCCCGCGGTTGGCGAGGGATACCTGTAATTGGTATAATGAAGGAAAGAGAAAACGTAAAGTAAATGTATTTTTTATTTATATAGACATGGGCGAGGGATGGGCATATATACAACGAAATCTTGTACAAAAATTTACATATTTTCCGCAAACAATGAGCGTATGGTATTTGTCGCGGATATACCCTTGAGATAGTTGTGAGGAAGTTTTAAAGGTGAGGTGATTGGAAGGAGAGAATCTGAGCTCGCTTCTGGTGAATTAATGGTGGAGAACACCGACGGGGTGGGCGGCAGCGATGACCTGTCCAGGGTGTACAGCCTGCCCGCTCTTGTGGACGACGGCGTTGAATCCGTTGTGGGGATCAGCGGTGTAGTCAACGGTGCGGATGGTGCCGTCGGGTTCGTGAAGGCTGTACTGTCCCTTGACGACGTCTCCCTCACGCTCCTCGTGCTGGCTCTTGATGTCTCCGGTGTGGGCGTCAGAGACACCGTATTCGAAAGAGTAGTGAGCGGGGGCCTGAAGGAAAAGATACCATCATTAATTGATAAATTTAAGAAAGATTTTCTGGTGTGGTGAATACATAATCCAGTGTAGAGGGCACTGTCCAGTACTGTTGAGTTCAAGGGATACTCACGAAGTAGTCAACAGCAGGTGCGGCATGAGCAACAACTCTTGGGGCATGAGCAATGACTGGGGCGGCATGGGCTACTGCAATAGGTGCGGCATGGGCAACGGCAATGGGTGCGGCATGGATGGCAGGTGCGGCAACAACAGCGCGGGCTCCGTATCCCAATCCTCTACCGTATCCACCATAAGCACCATAGGTTCCGACAGCGCCGATTCCTCCATAGAGTCTGCGGCCAACTCCAACAGCGTAGCCTCCGCGGGCAAGGCCGTTATATCCATATCCTCCATAGCCACCAATGGCATTGTATCCACCATATCCTCCATATCCACCAAGACCACCATATCCAGCACGGCCGATCAAGCCATATCCATGCTGAGCCTGGGCTACAGCGAGCACCACTGCGAGGATGGCAAGGCGGGCAATCATCTGCAGATGGAGAGAGAAATTAAGTAACTATAGAAGGGAAACCCATGCTATGGGAGGGTCAGAAAGTATACGTCATCAACACAAATCGACTAGAATGGATCGGTTAAAAGAAGAGTTTGTTGTGGAAGCGATAAATTTTGTCAGAGGAGGCATGTGAGCGAAAATTTAGTCCACATCAATGGCAAACAAATCAAGCAAAATATCAGCTGTAGGTGAGATGAATGATATGAAACTATTCGGATGGATTGCAAAGAATAGAATTGTCTGACTCTAAATTAAAAATGAGCGGATCCTATTGCTGGTTTCCAATGTATCCAGAATGAGTAATAAGGTGAGGTAAACGTGAAAATGGAACATGTTGAATAGCAATGAAAGTGGCTTATCTGGTACGGAAAGCAAATCTTTGAATCAAAACTTGATTTTCCTAACACGTCCCATCACCCACCTCAGTTAGATCAAAAACAAAATATAAGGCTCAACCAAAATCTGCTCGGGCCTACAATATTTACAGCAATAGAATATATCTAATGTTAAGCTGAAATGGTCAAATATCACCTTCAGAAAAACGATCGACAATTTTAGATATTAAAAGCAAACCAATTACTGAATATTTGATTAAATCGGAAAAATATATCTTCTAATATCTTGTAATTGCAAAATGTATCCCGCAACTGGAAAAGACTATAATAAATCCTGGAAGCAAATAAACACGTAATAGCCGCGGTTCCATCGGGCGTAAAAGGAAATGAATATCTCTGTGAGATGCGAAGAAAAAACCGGTCGTTAAGACTACATGAGATCCGCCCATCCGCTATAACAATCGTATCTTCAGGAGGATATTCCAAAAGATCACCTTGAGACGATTCCTTGAGTCACTGGTAGGCTTGAGGAGCTGTTGCTGCCGAATGGTCGACGATGCTTATGACAGCCACTGAGTCGGTATATATACTTGCCAAAGTCCCGCCCGGGGTCAAAACTGCCCTCGTCCGAACCTCTCCGCGAGGGTGGGAGGGCGTGCAGGAAGAGAGAGGTGACAGCTAAGGGGGGTAAAAAGGGCGGGGCACGGCATCAGTAGAAAGGAGTGTTTTTGTGTGGGTGCCGATGTCGCAACCTATACAGCACCTTCGAGGGAAGGAAGCCACTCCACTCTCGCGAATTGTTACCTTGGATACAGACGACTTATGAGGAGATCAACTTCGTGAATTCGGCTTTAATTGTTCGGCGAATTTTAAAATTTGAATCCAATCCATTCAATTGGTGTAAGTATCACCATATTTCTATGCCATTGAATTTTAAATGCGTGTGATTGAATGATAAACATACTATTCAGTGTTTAGAGAGATAAGAGATCTAATCTTGAATTATGAAGTGGTCAAATTAAATAAGGATTCAAAAAATATAGAAAAGTATTGCACGGGGTTGGAAATTTAGAAAAACTAAATTTACTGAAAACATACCTACAAATATATCCCAACTAACTGTAAAGTGAGGAATCTAAGGTAGTAACATGTTTGTCGAAAAATAAGGATAATCTTCGTCGAAACTAAGAGATGCAGGAGAAAATATGAGAAGATAAGCACTGCCGGGAAACGGTCTAGATATCTCGATAAAAATATAGAACATGGTCGTTCCTTCAAATATAACAAGCAATGGATTCGATGGAGAGAAAGGAATTTGTATATTTCGATTTTGACTAAGTTTTTCATAAATATCCTGGATTAATTACAAATAAAATGTTTCACTTATGACATTTTAAATGAATTTTTGAAACTAAATACTTTTAAGGCTTCGATACTTTTAGCGTGTTCTAGTTTAAATATAACATCAATTAAAAAATTTGTAAGCATAAATATTATCCTGGAATGGTAACTTAGAATATATTTCTGACTTTCGTGGTTCTGTTATAAAGTTATGTCAGCTATGTTACGGATTTTATTTTCTATCGGAACCTTAAATCGTAAAACTCAAGATAAAAAATTTAACGTTTCTATCAGAAATTTTAATGGAAAGATATTCATATTATAGATTCATCAATTAATATCTTTCCAAGTTTCAAAGTTGTGCAGAAGATTCATCGGAACTTTTTGGAACTAATTTGTAGGAATCTTTTATTTAGTAAAAAATTTCTATTTCTTCCCAAAATTCATTAAAAAATCGGCAATTAAAAGGGGCTGAACTAAAAATAAACCTGTAAATAGATCTATGTTCTTGATTAAATTTTTTCGGAGCGATTAATCAAACAGGTTTTCGTCAGACCACATTGGAAGAAAATGTAATATTCCGCACAAATAAAATGTCAAAATAAGTTCCAATTAATACTACGTAGTATCTGATCGCATTGCAAAATTTTCACGTCCCAGTTCGTTCAGGTTTTAAAATTCGGCCAACACCGCGAAGTGACAGCTGCCGGATAGTAAATATTAGTTGTTCCTGAATGCAAAACGCGGAAACTGTTTAATGTTCGAAAAGTATTTAAAATAATGAAACTTGAAATGTTCTGGAAATTATTTTTGCTTGTTTGCTCGTATCCAACTTCCTAGATACAAATCCTTCCTTCAAACAAAATGTATAAGTAAAACCACAAGAATATTACAATACACGACCATGATTTCGTGGTGTTGCTAGATCATCACGTGATTCTTATCTCTCACTGGGTTTTTTGCATTAATAATTATCAAACAGTTACACCCGATTCATTTATCCTTCCTTCGTTCAGCACTGCCGCATTCCTCTTATTTCTTTCCGGATCGACTTTTGAGTGGAAATGTTTCAGCAGCTAATGTTTCGATCATGACATATTTTACTGCTAACTTAGGATAAAACGAGCGTTACGCAATTAAAATACAATTTCCTGATTCAAATCTCGAATTCAAGAAGAGGTATGGATACCTATACTGCAGGGCGGATCCCGAAGAGTAAAAATAAAGCGATAAAATAAGCCGATTCATGAGGTGAAAATACTATTCAGTGGTAAAACATGCTCATATTTAGTAAGGATAACCAGTCTATTTGATTACGGAACTGTATAGGACATTTGCACGCGATTTTCCCTAAATGTGGGTAGTTTGTCATAACATATAGAAAATTATTCTTAATTAAGGGAAATATATTCTAAATATTTATCTAAAAGGAAAAGAGTATCACAGGTCAAGGCAATAAAGTAAACAGAGTTTAGATATATCATATCTATAAATGATTTCATATTAACTGTGTGTGCATATATGTATGTATAACTTTCATCTATTTATTTATAACCATTGATGCCTCTACTCAAGCATTTTCTCAATCTTAACATGAGGGAAAATATGACGATGAATACAATGAAAATCATTCAAGCATCGACAACATTAGGTTTAATATTCTTACTGTGAAGAATGTATGACTATATTACTCCAAGAATGCAATAGAATTCCCTACATTGAAAAGTTCAACGACGGAGAAAGTAGATACTGAGATTTTTAATTTTCATTACCTCTAAATTCCGAACTCAAAAAATAACTGTTGTATTGCTTCGCTTTAAGTGAACTCTGAGAATTGTAATAGCTATATTTTTGGTATTAAATACTAAGATAAAGTATAATATTTTTAATAATTAGTATTGATAATGTTTGGAGACACTAATATCCACCGATGAGTGTGAAACATTTTCTTAAAAGAGTTTCGTTTTATAATGTTTATCTGTAACCAATGTACCCAATATATGTTTTAAACCTTTTCCCGGTTAATTTTATTTTATATCTAGTCTATAAAACTTGAAAATTGTAAGATATATTCAATTTCTTTATGGAAAAATCAATGAAGATAAATAAAAAAATGTGCCGCTAAAGAGCGCAATAATGAGATACTTCTGTGTCTATATAAATGTAGAATTAAAGCGAGGAAATCATAAGATATTTAGAATATAAATTTGAATCTCCTTCTGGTGAAAGTGAATCGGCGTATGTTTTGAAGTGTGGTAGGCCTTATAAAGGTCATAGAATATGATCGAGTCATAGAATGCATTACCTAAGGAGTCGAAGACGTAATGTATAGTGTATGCTGAAGAATAACTAACTACCATCTGGATATCCGTGTGAGGAGAGAGAAGAAAGGATGGACATTTTTTATTACGGCCAAAAAAGATTATTTGAAGATATCAATTTTGGATGAACTGATTTTTTTATCTTTTTCCAATTGTTCAGACAGTCATAAGTTTATCGACGAATACGGATTGAAAAGATATTCTCTTCTCTTAAAAAGTTCACATGCACAATTATTTTCACAAGGAGATATTTACGGTAGAGAGATTTATTGATCGAATCATGGCTCTTTGCGCTATGCACGTTATACTAGCTCCTTTTGTCCTTACTATGTTAAAAAATGTTTGCTGTTACGAAAGAAAACTGGGGCACTGCTGCCAATGAATTTAAGGTTTTATAAACCTCCGATTGCCGTCTTTGTCAGATTAGAAAATTTAAAACTTCTAATAGTTATTATTCCGTAGTTTAACTTCTGGTCTTCGTTAATGGTTAGAAATATGTAAGGGGTTAGAGGAAAGGTTTTCAGGAGAAACGAACACTAATACATTAATGCAGTAGAATGCCTATGTTTTAGTTTTCATTGATCATACATATTTTGATTTTAACGATTACTGCCTAAGGAAGGTTTTCAGAGGCGTTTTCCTCCCTCCTAGGGCCAAGTGTTCCCCTAAATACAAGTGACCATTCCCTTTGTCATTTTTTGTTTAATTTTGGCTATGCGTTTAACGTACATATATTTTATTTCTATATTGTATTGTATTATACTGCCACCAGATCCAGCACTTACTTGTAGTGATATGTATAATAATGATATATATGGTAATTTTGTTTAGATAAGAGTTATAACATTTTATTTATTCTACTTCGAAAGAGTTCGTAGTTCCTTCTTTTAAAGAATTTCCTAAGATGAAGTTATGTTTATATATCATGATTTTGTAATCTGTAAGTTATACAACGGTATACAGAAGGACAAGATTATTTTTTGTGGAGGATGACGCCGAGCTCACATCACCTGTTTTTCTCTCTCGAAGCTGTTCGATTTGGCTCAGGATTATCGTTTACATTTTATTTTATTTTGCTTCAGTTAGATTTAAAGTCAATAATCGGAAAGAATGATTCTTACTATAATCATTATAAATAATGCTATATTATATAGCTATACATATGAAGGATTTCTGCAGGTTTCTCATTCCTGTCATGGGTGATAGAAAATTTTTTCAACTCAACATTCGATTCGCTATAGTCGTTTGATTATTGAAATGAATTTTAAATTTTAGGCTAAAATCAGAGGAAAATTTGCACAGATATGCTTTTAATGTGGCTAATATTTTCTTCTTCCATATCTAATAAAATCAATAAATATTGATAATTTGGACGGCATTATTCTTTTTATAAAGGTGAACATAAACTAACCTCATCCTTCGTTTAACTTTTCTTTAATACTGACTAACTTAAACGGTTAATACATTATTATAATATTGTAACAATTTTCAATGAGAAACTACCTATTATAGGAAATCATTAGTCCAGAAGTTGCTCAAACATTTCATCTTTCTAAGATGTTTTATGATATGTTATTTTTAGTTTCACTGTCCTTTAACGCGACACTGAACTAGAAATATTATCGCTCTGGAATTATGGCTTACAGCTGACATTTTTACCACAGGGAAACATTTTGCTTATCGCTGGTATTTTCATCCTGTAACTTTAAAGTTTTCGTGCGGAAAATTTAACAGCGCATTTGAATATTTTATAAATAGTTATGCAATGTAAGATAATTGCTATAGTAATGCAATAGTTTGATTCGTTTTATCTATCCAAAAAAATTCTTATTTTAAGGAAGCGGCTGTAATGTTAAGGCTAAAATTTTGATAAATTTCCTTATTTTGCTAAAGTAATGATTATTGGTAATGTGCTTGCGCAGACCCTAGGTGTCACTCTTCCAACTTCTTCTATCATTTTCTCTGCGAAAACTTTTGTGCTATTCAGACTATAAATCACCTTATACCTTCTCACTCCTCTTTTCACCCTTCCTTCTTCTATCCTCTCTCACAAGAAGCACTTACTTCTTATGCACCGCACTGTCAGTTTATTTTATTTTGACTGATCAACTGGTCTATATCCTTTCCCCTTTGACTTTCTGCGGAACCTTCACATCCCTTACTTTATAATTAAGATTTATAATTTATAAATTATATAATTAATAAGTATATATAAATATATACTTTATAATTAATAATAAATACTTACGCCTTGAAAATCGGAGGAAATTCATTTGGAAATTCTAAAAAAACTAAGAAAACAAAAATCACTATGTCGATTATCCTGGAAAAATGCCATGTCTATAGGTGTCTAAAGAAAAGATTTAACTAAACTATGTTATATAAAATCAATAATGATCAGTGGAATTAACTTGAATGGCACAAGGATTGTCTTTTGATCGTCGTAAATGTAGTTAAAAATCATTTTATTGCCAATAGTGAATAAATTAAAAAAATCAATAGATTAGTGATATTCAAATTATTGAGCTTAATAATGCGACTTAATTTGTGTTGGTTTTAATGAAAAATTATATTAAAATATATTTTTAAATAACAACAATTCAGCGCAAACCGGTTAAAGATGAGTTAATTTTCATTATCAATAAAATTATTTTGGGTTGTGCAAATAATTTATTATTGTAATTAGCTTGTATTTTAATGGAATTTCCCAAAGTGAAGGCCGAAACCAGCCAGTGCACCCAACCGATTTTCCAAGTTGCTTCTATATTTTGAGAAACGCGGAAATAATCAATTTCATATTTCACAAAAGAATTAGATAATTTACTCCTAATTAACTTGCTTCATTTTGCTATTTCACTCCCTAAAATCATAAATTAGCAATAAAAATATTTGAAAATATTGGCGCAGAAATGAAATCTAAGCTACAACAGTATCTTGTCCGTCCAAAGATCAGCAATATCAGAGGAGACTTAGAGCAGAAGTTACGGTTTCCATGCAATATTTACTAGCATCAAAAAGAAATTTAAAAATTAATATTTTATTGATCTAATTCTACTAAGGCCTCAGTAAACTACATCGCAGAAAAAGGGATGCAAATCAAAATGTGAGATAAGAATACGAAGAGAACAGCTTCGTCAGGAGTTATTTATATCTTATAATAAGGTACCTTCGGCCTTTCTCATCCGAGTAAAGCGGCAAAAATCAACTTTAAAGTATCAGCCAGGAAATCGCTATGCTCCGATTCCCTCAGTCATTCTCATTTTTAACTCCCTATAACAAAAACCGGTCGAGCGACCTGAATGGAAAAATAGATTTATGTCCTCTTAAAAGCAAAATAAAAACGGAATAGATTTTTTTTAAACTAATAGCCACAGGCAATAAAATAGGAGCTTTACACCTTCGTAAATGGGCCGAATGATGTCCATTTGCAATTTTGTTACCTTTAATTATTTTATAGCGGACTTCCCTACTTCTTACGCTTTTCTGTAATAAACGTAGGAATGTGTATTCACCATTAAATTTCCTTCAACTGGGATGGATGACAAAATTGAGAAATTTTTAAATGACTGAGACAGGGAACTTCTGCTAAATAATTTATTTTGCCTAACTCTGTGTCAATCCTGCGCAAATAACTGATTTCAAACGTTTATTCAGCCAAAAAGAACATCTTTAAGCATTTATTCATTTCGCGAGTAGAAAGTGCATGATATCCATGCCGGCAAATTTAAAGCATGCAGAAGGAACATACACGTCCTAAAAGTGCGTTTAGAATTTAAATAGACGTTAAACATATCTTAAATCTTATCTTATACATTTTCTTTTACTTCCGATAAAGATAAATGCAGGGTATAAATATTTCTGCCTTCTGAAGCCATGGAAGTGATTTACATAAAATTCTGATTTGACCATAAAGGAAGAAAATAGCGTTCTTGCTCTGTAAGAAGTTAGTGCATAGAAAACATAGGTTAGAAAATTTACATCTTGAAGAAGTAGGCTCATAAATGTAAATTTTCAAAGGTGGGATACACATAAATGCAAAAGCCAATGAGAGGCCAGTAAATAATTTAGTAGCATCCTTAACTCTTACAGCGGAATACAATCGAGATTAAATGTTCTCAGAAATCACTGTGCTTTCTCTACGTAAAGGAGAAAGTGAAGAGCGAAGTATCTCAGGTTTAATGTAATATTTCTCTGAAGCGACAGATTAGGTGGAGGCCGTTAACACATGCGTAACTGAAGTGTACAACTTTAGGAGTGGAGGTTGCTATTGCGCAGTTGTCTATCGGAATTATAAAATAGAAAAGGGTCGATGGTCTGTGAAGACGACGGGGATGCAGGGAAGAAAGTGAGTGAAGCGGAGTTGCAGAAAGGATTGGGGGTCCATTCTGCGATACCTGGCCCCTCTAGAATAAAAGAGAGGCGTTGCCACTGATGTAACCGTTTCCGACTCTTATCCTTTTTTGTTTCCGAGACCGTAACAAAGATTTCCTCAGTCAGGTCAATATATCTTGGTCCGAAGAAAGTGATTTTTAGAGACCGGTGTCCAATTCCTCAAGAGTTACGACGAGAAAAGACTTGAGATGATTTCACATCGGTCGGGGAATTCCCATTCCTGCGGAATGCGTTTCCATTCCTTTGTAATCGACCCGATCTAGGAGATTCCTTTTTCTAGAGTAGAGGGGCGAGTTGATTTTTCCCACGGGAAATCGTTCATTCCTTGAGTATTTTATAGGTAATAATTCTATGTATCCATAACTTGATTTATAATTATGGTTTCCGGTAGGTTTAGAAAATGTAAGGGTGATAATAAACTATTAAAAATGGGTTCAACTGCTCCGATCAATCTATTGCCTCCGAGTACACATCATTATGGAATCTGGTCAACATTGCTCATATTGGTGAGGACTAAAAATTCCTTAAAGGACAACGAAGTTGAAAAATTCTCTCGGGACGGTTATTCTATACCATTCTGGCGTATGGATTGATTTTTTAGAGTATCCATCAAAGCGGAAGATCCGTTCGTGATCCTATCTCTTAAAACATTTATCTTTTTTGGATTATTTTTTAAAGATTTCATCTTTGCTGGTGGAAATTTATAAAAGGAGTGCGCAGATGAGCTAGCCTGCTCGTAAATTTATACTCGTCAGCCGTAAAAATAGGAATAGATTTTAAAGTATGAAGATGCAGGGAGAATTTGCGTAGGTATTTTATTATTTGATTTAACCCGGTTTTTCTCATAATGTTCTACCAAAAGTCGAAGTCTCCAGTATAAAATCGATTTGATAATTTGTATAGTTAATTCAATAGTTATTTAATAATATATTAAAATATGCTTATCTAGTTTGTAAATAATACTTTAAATTATTTCTTGATCGTACTGATATTTTCGAGGATATTATATGTCTTCGTTCGGGCGAGATTGAGACTAAAAGTCTTCTCTTCCAACTAAGCCATATTATATTGGATATTGGTCTGACGTATCGGTTGCTCCTAAAGACTGTTCATATTATCAACTTACAATTAATGGCTTGAAATAGTATCCTTGAAAAAATCCATAAAGTAGCATTATCGTAAATATTTTCCATTCTGACTTTATTCTGTTTTACCAAAATATCAAATAAAATTTGCAGAATATTTCAGAGGTTACGCAGTTTCTTTGATTTTCAAGTATATCAACAGCACGGTCTACAGAGATTCCATCTTTTAAGGATAGCTTTATTTGGTTCATCTTCATGGCTGTAAGCTTCCCATTTACGGTAAATTTTTCAAATACGTAGAATAAATTAATTTTGAAAATCCCTCTCTACAGTCACTTGGCATAATACTTCACTTGATGTAGAAATCTCATGCACTATGTTCTAATTGTTGCAATGTTGGTTGCGTGGATGTATTATAATATTTTGTTTCTGATGTTTGGAATTGTGTGGTATGCATCTTGTTACTTTCTCCATATACGAAGTATAGAGAAAGTATTGTTTTCATCAGATTTTTTTAATGGCTGTTTCCATCTAATTTCATTCATGAGACTGTACATTACTCTCTTATTCATTGCAACACCCCCACGTTGCTCACACGATTTTTAATTCCTATCTAAATTTGTATCTACAATCTTTAAATTATGAATTAGCATTATGAACTAAGTAGCATTATGACAATACACTATTTATGTGTCTACTTATGCATCTTGATGCATGCATCTGGTTAACGTAGACTTTTATAGCAATGTATTTTATGTAATGCCTTATGTAATATTTTATGTGATCTTTGTGCGATTGAAATGCACAAATTAGACTCACCTACTAAATGATCAAGTTTGAGCCATGCCACCTGGAAAGACAAACTGATACGAATAAAAAATAATACAATTTAAGCTTTTACTTCACATCACGTTTCCAAAGCCTCTATCCTTTCATTTTCCCTTTTCAATATCGTCCACATTTTGATCCTAACATATAATATGCATCTCGTACCTGAGAGTATGTAGGTCAGAACAGAAAATACTTCGACCGTGATTTTATTCGTTTTATCTAACTCGAATCTGAAGGAAAGTTTCCTTCTCTACTCTGGTTTGTGACCAAGAACTGAAGCGTTAACACATGTACTCCTCTTTTAAGAATCGTTGAGTGACACGGCGTGGGTGTCAAGGAAGGAGAAACTCAAACAATCGCGTGTCTCAAAACAAGTGGGTTTATGCCTCCGATCACAAGCATTAAAAGAAAGCCGTTCAATAAGAGGTTTCAAAATCATCTTGTACACCACGAAATACTATAAAAAAGCTTCTACGGAGATAGGGGGTATTCTTGCTTGGCATTTTAAGGTAACGCGGAAGCAATTAATGGAAATAAAGAACGGAAATGAGTGAGGTAATAATTGATGCAGTTGTTATCATTCTTGAGAGCGTAAAATTCATTTGGCGAAGGAAAGCTTAGGAAATCAAATTCTGTTTCGATTAAATTTCTATTTTAATTATTATGGCGTTAATATTTCCCAATTCCCAACGAAATCCTCAATTAATTTCGTCAAATTCGTCAATCAAATGTAAGAATCTACCTGAGGTTTTAGAAGTCATGAAATTGACGTGAGAAGGCGTAATTTTGAGGAAAGTCATGATAAAGGAAATGCCGCAAAGGAAGCAAAACCGGTCGCATGAATTAAATTGTATGAAAATTACGAAGTGTTTTCCTTTAGCAAGTATTATACAGCAGAGAATTTCAAATCCACGAGAAAAATTTAAAACTTGGGCGATTGAATTTTGGAAATATTAAATTAAAGTATTTTTCGCCAACTTCTTTTCAGGCTCTCCTCACTATCACACTCAACTAATGATACTATATTACGACTTAATGGTGATACTGATCATCTAATGGGGGGCATTGTGTTTGCTAATTCTACTGACAAGTCCCATTCGCTGAAATATCGTAAATATTACTGGAAATTTAATCCAAGTTTCCCAAAAAGGTTGTAAGCTTAGATAGCATATTTTTTCAAAAGAGCGAATTCAACGAACTTGACAAGTAATAAATTTATGGTACGTCATCCCATTGAGGGATGAATCTTACCATGCACTGAGATACGTTGTTTGTGTTATAAATCTAAAGTTTTAGGAAAATAGTGTAGAGAATGATACCTATTTTTTCATTTCGCACGATGTTCCACTTAGTGGAATAGCATCCAATAACAGCTCCCACCTACTATCGCATAAAAACTACTTTATCTCAAGTTAAAAGAAATCGTTGAGTAATAAGAGAAAGCTAAACACGTAGATGTGATGCAAAATTTAATCTGGAAAATCGATTTAGGATAAATAATTACGGATAATTTTCAATGAGCTATTATATGTATCTGAAGTTTGTTATTGGACTCCAATTTTGTAAATACATACTATTCACATTAATTGCAACTAATATGCATTGCCTTTTACACAAATATGATAAACAAATATTTCTTCAGCTCAATCAATGAACGTCCCCTTTCTTTAAAAAGAAACTATGGCTCTGAATTCATCGATAGAAGTACAAATACAATAAAATATCCAGCGTAAAAATTGTGGAAAGCAACGTAAATCTGTGGATAAAAAAGAATAATGCATCACTTATATTAATAATTATGATAGATTATTTATAATTATGTTAGACATTGCCTATGAGAAACAATAAAGTTAATTCGGGTCTCTTTCTGTCCTTTTCTCATGGCCGTGTGAGAAGTAAAAGAACTACTTAATATTGTGACTCCGGTATTCCAAGACCGCCTGGAACGGGCTTTGGTCTGTTATTGCCCTTAAAACAGTTATCGAGGAGTGTAAGGTAATCACTCGAGGGAATACCTGTGGGCTGCGCTTACGTAATTGAATTTATTGAACTGTGGACACCCAGCTACGGTAGAGTTGACGGATTAAATTACAAAATTATCGGTTTTCGCATACATTGTAAATAAAATCAATTATCGGTACGCTTTTCTTTCAATTGCGATAATCAGGCAGATTTAATTTATTATAAAGCCATTAAAAAACCACCGTCGTTTTCATACCTTATATTTGATTCCATAAATGATTTTACTATCAATTTTCATCTTTAAATGGGCTAGCACGATTGATGTCAGCTGGAGATTTGTTTGGACTGTTTAGTCCGTCCATAAATTCTAGCCGAAAGTATAATAACGATAGAATATAGGAAAACTTGAGGAATAATAAAGGAGAAAAATAAGATATTTTAATTCTCTATGAAGTCTTAAGAACGAAATTTACCCTTAGAACTAAAATCAGTGTTGATGTTTCCAAGAGTGGAAAGATCTTAAATTTCTACAAAACATTTGGATTCCGAAAATATGTGGTGACATTAAATGCCAAATAAAATAGCAAAGATTGGGTTACATTCGAAGTTTACAGTGCTTTAATTTTATTATATATTTTTTATGTATATTTTATTATATGTTTTATATACATTATATATGTCATATTCGGAATCTAAAAAAGTACAACGAAAGGAGATACGTTCTCAGATGATGTAACCGAAATAATGCGAACCCCCTGTTATATGTACTGTTCTGATACTTCGAGGTAGATTAGGGGAAAAGATGCTACAACGAATCGTTTCAACAATTCATTTTTCCCCGACGATACGCGAAAGCAATCGATATGGAAAATAAGAGTCAATGTGCCTGCACCCCCTGCCACATGCCGAAAGGCATTTTGCAGGGTTCTTACATGGACATAGGCATATTTAGCGTTATCTCCTTTAACTATTTTGAGTAACATCTAAAAATTAAGAAATTATTTCCGACTTGAAAAATTAATGATCAGTTAATATTCAGATGGTTTTGTCACTGAACTTATGACTTTCTGAAGAAATATTCTACTGATGCGTGACACAAGTTTCAAACAATCTATAAATATAAAATCGGAATTCTGTGGGTGGGTGTATTTGTGGGTTTGTCTTAGATTGGAAGCCACAACGTTCGTCGAATTTGCTTCAAACTTTATAAACGTGTCCTCTGCGACCTGGAAGGAATCATTGTCGCCTTTTTATTCAACATTTTAGGGGGTTCGAACCTAGATCGCTCAGATAATTTTCCTTAAGGAATACACGTAAAACTCATTTTTATCGCATGCAGGGTTTATTTCTTTGGCGAAATTAAATTAGTTGGAATAGTTGCAAGCTAACGAGACAATCACCGATAAAAAGAAAATTGATGATAATTCATATTTTATTTGTGGATTCTTACTTTTGATTCGAATTTGCAAGAATATCGGTAAATCATACGAACAATTTGTTAAAATTCGAGATTGTAAGCAACTCATCCTCCTGACGACCGATCCCATTGTTGATTCGGAGCTCATGTTTTATCCCGTAAAAATACTCGAGGACTTTAGGCCCATGAAGCAGATAATTAAAGAGGACGATGTATTACATGTATATCGAGAAATTTTCTGTAAGACTGTAACCAGGAATTGCAGATACGTAATCACAGTCAGGAAAGGTAGATTACCAGCCCACTGATGAGGGAAGTTAGATGTCTTGTAAATAGATAAATAGTCTTTCAAAAGAATGAACCAGAAATTCTCTGGGTTTGTGTTTGTCTTGGATTGGAGTCCACACAGTTTGCCCGATTGAATTTAATCTACTTCTGCATTCCCCGTTGAGAATCAACGGGCGCTTCAGCTAGTATGATATGTTTCCAAATGATCCATTGCAATTAAGTGACCGTTTTTCACATTATGGAATTAGAAAGAGTGAATCCATGAATAGAGATAATTCAAACACTTCGATAGAGAGCGATATTTAATGCAATTGATACACATCTAACCCCTACGATTAAAATAATGGGAAAAGTCGTATCTGGAACTTTTCCTCCTGATGTCAATAACCGTTGCGTTGAGGAGCTAGACTGCTTCACCCGAAGGAGAAAAAAATATCGAACGTTCGCTGGCGTTCGATATATCGCTGAGGAAGAATCGCGCGACATTGAAACTTCTCCCCTTCGGAAGGGAGTCGAATTGGGTCATCTCGATCGAGTTCGTTGCACTTGTTTTCCCGATCGCAATTGGAAAGTGCACGCGACCTCGACTGCTTGGCTCTTTGGTGGCATTCCTCGGTGTCAATGCGTGTCCTCGGCCCTTCGCCGTTCTTCCGGTTATCCGAAGCCGCTCCGCGGTTTTCCCAAACCGGTATTTTGGGGTGTGTCCAAGAGATTTCGGTTGACATGTGCGATGGTTATCCTCCGGTTACGCGCATTGAATTTCTCTTTTTACACCGCTCGGACTGTCAAACGGAGGGTTGGGGATAAGTTATGCAAAAATTATACCAGTTGGAGAAGAAATCTTACGTGCGTAATCTCACATCCAATTGCGCGCTCCCATTGCTGTGCTTCCGCTCTTAATGTGCCTCGAGAAATACTTCTTTCCTTCAAAGAAAAATTGCCTTATATTCAGGGGAGAGGTTATAATATTTTTGAAGAGAAATTTGGCCTGTCAATTGTGCTGAAAATTTAAGATCGGCAGAATTCGCTTACATTACGCTCTCATGTCGTCTCAAAACTAATGCGCACGGAAATATTTTGGAAAAAAGACAAGGAAAATCCTTATGATTATCCTTATCCCCTTATGATTTAGCAGGAATTATTAAAAAATGATTTTACTATTCTGTGTTATTATCAATTTTAATTTAATTTTAGGCGTCTTTTTTAAACGAGAATTTACCGTAACGCATTATACTACTCATAATAATATACTAATAATAATAAAAATAATAAATCGTCTTTATTTGGGTGAGATTGTGACTTAAAAGTCTCTTCTTCCATATAACCCATCGTCATTAATTATAAAATTAGAAGTAGAAACAATTAGAAGAATTGTGGATGTAAAAAACCTAAGAGATTCTTAGGAAAAAAAATCCACTGCAGGAAAACACCCACAATGAAGGGGGTGGGAAAAACCTGCGCAAACCTACCGATAGTAATAGCTTAAAGATGAGAAAAAAGAAAAACATTAAAAAATAAATAAATGAATACCCAACCAATAAGTACTTACATGCAATACATAAATCAAAACCAGTTCGCGTTAAAAAAAGATAGCAATATACAAAATAACATAAACCAAACACAAAAGAAAAATAAGGAAAACGTACATGACTTTTCATTCATAAAGTACATACAATATGAGGAAAAATAAAAGAATATTATAAAAAAACAGGATCGAAATAATACATGCTGTATACAAGTAAAATTGTTTATAACATAGATATTTAGGTAACTATAAGTAAGAAAAAAAAGAATAAAAAGAAACAGATGAGAATAATTACGTACAAAGACAAAGAAAGCATATTATGCGTTTAGAGGAAGAAGAAGGAAGAGGAAGAGTTTATATACTAGATGCATTCCAACAAATCAAAGTGCACATTTTTAATGTAGTGGGCCTATTTTAATTGAATTTTCTCCGAAACTGACATAGCTTTTAGTTCCTTGTTAAACTCGGCTGGTTTTCCCTCTTCTTTCGCAGATACTGCACTCCCCAACGGGAAAATCTCGCTGCAGATGCGGTTTTGAGCCTATTCCTTTTATGGGTTCTCGGTTTTCGTATTTATGCTGCTGAAGTGGCGTTCTTGTTTTCGCTCCTAATTTGTATACGACATTCGTTTCTACATTTTCTCGGTACTAGAAAACTAATATCTTGTTTTGGTCGCATCGAACACTTGTTGAAAAGCACTGCATTATCATGATTTAGTATATCTTGTCGAATAATTCTATTTTTCAGTCTTTGAGAAGATCTAATCAATCTGGTAACTGTTATGTTATCCTGCAGTGGATAAATTTTTAATTCTTATGTTTTTACATCCACAATTCTTGTCATTTATCTCATACTATCTCTTTAAATTGATTTTTGTACATTGTATGACGATGGGTTGGATGGAAGACTTTTCGTCTCAATCTCGCCCGAATGAAGGGATTATTATTATTATGCTTGGCGGAAATTTAGACGTTCCTTATAAGTAAATTTAGAATTCTTTATCTCCAAAAATCATTCAACCATATCTTTGAATTTACGTAAACAATGCACAGACAATACACAAACTCCCGTTCATCCGAGTCGCGTTTATCCGAAATCTGCTTTATCCGAACAAACTTTTCCGAATGCACCCACCCCCAACCACCGAATACCATCGCGACCCATTACTTATTTGCTCGTGACACCTCTTTAAAACTCCTGTTCTTTCCCGCTGCCAAATAATGCGGATTTTTTCTGTAAGAACGTAAAATAAACGAGCTTCGTTATTCAGCATTTAAAAACTTCAATTCTTTTTTTTTTCAATTTCTTTCAATCATACTTTGGCGCCTTTCTAACACGTCAACACAAATTTTTCAGTCAAAAACATGCAGGCTTATTCACAACCATATCAATACCATTCTACGTACGCACCTTTTACGATCATATTTCGCGGTATTGACGCATTTCGGGGTGTTTCACGTGGGACTTCGGTTTATCCGAAATTTTCGTTATCCGAAGCGGCCCCCGTCCCGATCATTTCGGAGATAAACGGGAGTTTACTGTACACACCTGGCCAAAATTAACGCAGCACCTAACCAACGATCCCCACCGGAAGAACTGCCAGAACAGACCTAAAATGGCAACGGTGGTCAGAGAAGAGGATGTTTCTGTGCGATAAGAATCTCGTTAAGAACCGAGCCATGAGATGAGCGCAGAAAATTGCCGATGGATATTCTAGCCGAAAGAAAATACTTTTCATGGCGTAGTGAGGATCCTCGTAGTTCCACGTGAGTCCAGCGAAGGTTCATTACGGCAGGCAGCATGAATATTCGGCTGCGGCACTGATCGAAGATTTTCATTGCAAAGCTATTATTTAAGGTGTGGTCTTTGAGAAAAGAAGGGTTATGAAGAAAATGTATTTACATTTAAGAAATTTACGAAATAGAGACATAATTGGAGATACGCTCTTCGTCTATGCGAATCAAGAATTCTAGCGTATCCAAAATGCCACAGTGAGATATATTTTTAATATTAAAAAATCGAATACGCTTCATAATCATACACTTAATTATACTGGTTAGCGTTAGAGTCGCGGAGAAAGAATTATATTCTCGCAACTACTTACAGCACCTTAAATGCAAGGTTTCCGCACAATTGTTTTCACGTTTTGTTTCTTTCGATAAAATACATTATCTCATCAGCAAAGGCTGCGAAAACTCCTGATTGCTCAACGCATAAGAGTAATTTTAAGCAAGTTCTCGTTAGAGCCAGCAGTTTTTGCAGAAAACCTACTTCAAGGAAAGCGATTAGCCTATGGTAACAGTGAAGTTCTTACTCGTTTTAAGTTAATATTATTTTTTACAGCAATACAGCTTTAATTAGTCAGTAGTAGAGAATTATGGCACTAACATTATTTACAGTAAAACCCGGTTGCGAGGCTTTTTAGGGGAACAAATGAAAACCGCGTTATAAGCAGGATATTCTTATTGTAGGGTAACGATTACTCTATATTTCATTTTCCTTGGAATACGAAATGGAAGAGTTTTATGACTAATTTTTAAATACGCTCTTTACACCTTAAAGGTAAAAGAAATGCTCTTTATTTTGCTTCATTTTACACGACCGTTGATAGATATCTATAAAATATGTATTATATAAAATAAACGATATAATATTATTATTACTATACTATACATTATATTAACAGATACAAAATTATACAGGGTGTCCCAAAAAGTAGTGATAATCAGAAGAACGGGGATAGAGCTCTTCTTGGGCTACATGAATCACCCCCCTTTTGGTGTCTGCTTTTTATTCGTTTGCGACTTGAGAAATGTTTTTCATATTTGAAAAAAAACCCTGATTTTCAAGAAAATATTTCCGCTGACAACGTAAAAAATTGAGATACAGAGTTAATTTTTTTCTATAGAATAACTGAATAGTTGTTTCAACTGACGAAAAAATATTACTTTTTACAGCTGCTTCTATTCAGTCAGAGTAAACTTCAAATTTCAAAAAGTACGACGTAATGAAGTTGATCAAAATATTTAAGACGCATTAAAAAAAACTTAACAAAAAAATTTTGGTGACTACTCTATAAACTTACAAAAGTCATCAACTATTTACCACGAAAATTTCGTTGAGCTATCCTTACGGCAAAATACTTAAAATTAGATTTAAAACAAAAGTAAGTCGAAGATTCTTAGTTTTAACGGATGAGTCATCACCTCATTGTTACTCAATTCGTGATATTAATGTGTTAAATTATCCAAACTACAAAACGTCTTTCTAATTGCCATCGCTTTGGTACGCTCCGGAGGTAAGAAAAAATGCCACTTCGCCCCTCGTTACTAAGCGAAGTCAACAACAATATCCCTCGCGAGTATTACAATGTATGAACCATTGTTCGGATTCGAAGCGTAAAAAAGCTTTCCCAACAATGCATTCCGCGAAAGTATCAATTAATAAAGCCCTTTGCCTGGTTTTATTTGTTGCTGTACATTACGCTCCTAGTTTTTGATTTTCATACGACTTCGGCATTTTTTACGGACTTAATCAGATATCGTTCTTGATAAGTCTCACGCTGCTGTGCACTCAATTGTGATCCAGGTTTTTCATATTTATTAGGACACTGGCTTTTTCAACGGTTTTTTGTATTGATATGGTTCTGAATTTTTTCCACGCTCCAGTTTATTCAATTGTGGTCTAGGTTCGTGATTTTTATGGTAACTTAGGCTCTTTCCACGGATTCTTGACAGAATATTTCTCCGGATATGTCGCAAAACTTGTCTGTTTACATGATATTGGCTTTCTTCACAGACTTTTGGCTACACATCGATCTGGATTTCTCTTAATAAGCTCGAATTTTCCTAATCAAGAAGGAACTTAACAAAAGATTTACAGGCAGATGGATAGGTCGTGATGGGCCAAATCCAGTGACCGCCAAGATCTCCCGACTTAAACCACATACTCTTCTTCCTGTGGGGTTACTTTAAAGAGTTATTTTACTCCAAATAAATAAAAAAACTTAACAGAATTGCAATGAAAATTGAAGGAAGCAGAAAATACCATTTAAAAAACAAAACAGAGTGCGCTTGAATCGAGAAAAAAGAAAAATGTATTTACAAGATGAAAAATTTGCATTGTGTGTGAAGGTCGTCATTTCGAAAACCTTCTTTAATATTGGCAAATAAACACGTAGTTAACACTATTTATTGCATTATTCCTCAATTAAATCAACGTAGTTTTTGATAAAATTATTAGCAAGACACAGTGGAGAAAACTTCATCCTCAACATACTTTACACATCGGGTCAAAAATAGTTTTTTCGAGTACGGGACTAGAAACTTCGTATTGTTATTGCATAAAGAGGGAATTTTATGATTCTGTTTCGTTTTTTAATATTGTGAGGCATCAAAAAGATAGAGAGTCAAACTTGAGAAATTTTCACAGAAACTTAGTCTTTTGGGTTTTTTTGGAGGAACATTCAAGTTCGTTGATTTATAGAGACTTGCGAGAGAAACTGTTGAAAATAATCGACAATGCAGTATAACTTTATATCTCTAAATTATATTTTGGACAGGCTAGAATACTTGATTCGCATAGACGAAGAGCGTATCTCTAATTATGTCTCTATTTCGTTTACGCTTAAATGTAAATACATTTGCTTCATAACCACAACCCTTCTTTTCTCAAAGACCACACCTTTAAATAATAGCTTTGCAATGAAAATCTTCGATCAGTGCCGCAGCCGAATATTCATGCTGCCTGCCGTAA
Source organism: Sympetrum striolatum (assembly GCA_947579665.1). Lineage (NCBI taxonomy): Eukaryota > Metazoa > Arthropoda > Insecta > Odonata > Libellulidae > Sympetrum > Sympetrum striolatum. The sequence goes on from OX388346.1 coordinate 8,434,044, forward strand.
TGAACCTTCGCTGGACTCACGTGGAACTACGAGGATCCTCACTACGCCATGAAAAGTATTTTCTTTCGGCTAGAATATCCATCGGCAATTTTCTGCGCTCATCTCATGGCTCGGTTCTTAACGAGATTCTTATCGCACAGAAACATCCTCTTCTCTGACCACCGTTACCATTTTAGGTCTGTTCTGGCAGTTCTTCCGGTAGGGATCGTCGGTTAGGTGCTGCGTCAATTTCGGCCAGGTGTGTACCTACTCTTCATGTAGTAGGGTGGAAATTATAATTCTTAGAATCTTTTAATTTATGTGTAACCATGACCTTAATATGAGTCCTATCTTGAAAAATATAACCCTCTTTTTTTAAAGAAGATAGATGCACTCCACCCCTGGTAACAGTAAACCGGAGTTATAATGTTGGGTGATAATGGTAGATTATCCATTAACATTCATTTCCTGTAAGTAAAAGCTCGCAAATGACAACGAAAATTGACAAGTAGATAGTGGTAGTTATAAGTATTAGTTATACCGTTAATATATAATACCGTAAGTGTTAATTATACCGATGGATTTTGTTCCATTGACTAGCTCCGATTACCAATTTAAAAAAGTTGATATATTAGATCAATTGACAAAATCTACTGCATTCGTACAATTTCAATATTATAACTATTGATATAATAACTACTCCTCCACCTCCTAAAATGCCTTACTACTGTATGTAAAAGGTTTTCTTTACCTTTCACATAAAATACTGCTGACCTTGAGAAATAAACCTTTACTTCTAGTTTCAGCTAATAATCGAAAATATTTTAATTAATTTAATTTTTAAACTTATTGCTATCCTTAATTGGTTTGATGGTTACTTATAGTTTGACTACCAAATGTTTATATGTGAGTACTATGCATGCGTTTATCTACTCGAGAGGAAAAATCTCATCCTTCTCACTTAAATAGGCATGTAAGAAAAGAATCATCGATACAACAATAAACATGAAGATAGCAGTGAAGATAAATATAAACAATATTTCGAGGCGCGCACGAGTTGAATCTCACAAGGGGAAATATTTTGTTCAAGTTGATCAAAGATTCTTACATCTGATGATTACCATTAAAAGGTTTAGAAGAAGGATTTAAAAAGGTTATATTCTCCAAAAACTTATTGAATTCTTTGCATTACAAGGAGCGTTTGGGAAGTATGATTCCTTCTTCTCTATACTTTCCTTGCTAAAAGGAATGACTAGAGTACTGTTAATGAGCATATCTAAATCAAAAATGTTAAGAGCTTATTCTCTTAGCTAACTCTTGTCTTGTCATATATTGGTAGTGTATAATTTAGACCAAGTTTGTCATCACTTGAGAAAAAATATTTCATAAGCATCCAGATTTGACATGGCAGAATCAAACAACACACACAATAAGAGGTATTTTGGATACTTTGATCAGTATTATCTTTATTAAAACTACACAGACTTTGAATATATACAGATATTTTTGGGTTTTATAAATTAATCATTCTTACGAAGGTGGATCCATTGTTTAGAAATACTTTCCTTACTTTAAAAATACAGCTTTTACGGTAGAAAGAATTTCCTAGTTTGGTTCGAAGAATGTATATACAACCGTATAAATGTATTTGGAAGATGATGACGATGGAATGACGATCCTGGGCGAGCAATCGCCGAGAGCTGATGAAATGACTTGTGTAGACACTAAGCCACAGGCGCGCGTCCAACACTTAATTAATGATGATAAGGAGCCACGGCGATGGCCTTGTGGTATACTGGCTGGTGGTGCACGGCCTGTGGGTGTACAGCCTGTCCGCTCTTGTGGACGACGGCGTTGAATCCGTTGTGGGCGTCAGCGGTGTATTCAACGGTGCGGACAGTGCCGTCGGGTTCGTGAAGGCTGTACTGTCCCTTGACGACGTCTCCGTCGCGTTCCTCGTGCTGGCTCTTGATGTCTCCGGTGTGGTGGTCCTCAACGCCATAGTTGAATTGGTAGTGAGGGTGGGCCTGTTGAGAAATCGATTGTCGTTTGGTTAGGTGAAACTGTGGACGGCTATGATATCAGTTGGGAAACACTCTATATCTTCATACTGCAATATTACTCTTATTTTATGCATGACTTAGCATTAACTCAATAAGTTATCAGTTGATACAACATTTTTATTTTCCCTTGAATGAGTTATTTGTTCTTAACCCGAACTTCAAAACGAATTGAAGTGAAATTAACTGAGTATGGTCGTTTTTAAATAATACTACAAATAATATAATGTTAATGGAACAGTTAGAATTCTCTTGAATCAAAATTATCATTATTTTTGTCTGAATTATTATCAAATGAACGCTTAGGAATTGAGAACGGAGCTCCATTCAGGTTTTAATTTGCCCTCTCAAGATCTCGGAATATTTAAATGAGTTTATTGTATTCAGAAAATCTCCTATGGATAAAAGAAAACCTATGTTCAAAAAAGACCATACTGGATATGTATAGTAAAATAGTGAAATCCAAAATGTGGGGCACAATTTTTATAGAAAAAGGTGTTGGGTTTTGAAGATACTCCAGTTATCTGTCACCCTGTTTTCCAAGTTTTCTTCGGAAGTTTAGGATTTTTTCTGGAATTTAAGTGGGAGAATTCATGCTTAAGGGAAGTGGCAGTAGGGCTTAACTTAGACTAGTGTGAAGAAATATGCAATAAAATATTGAGACTATAGTTCATGCCACAAATTTCATCCCAAGGGCCAAGTTTGAGGGAAAATAAAGGAGCAAATCAGCGAAGAGTTGCTTGGTTTTCAGGAAAGGATGCAATGTGAATACGATACGAGTGAGATGAACTGCTATAATAAAAGCCTTATCTTTTGTCCTATCGACTGCCGTACTACCATGTATATATATATTATAATTTAAACGGTGATCTGTCTGGTCAAAGGAGGTGGAAAATCTCTTATTAAGTATGGGAAAAGTTTTACCTAAAAGAGTTTGGCTACAATCCGGAATCAAATGAAGTGTTTCTCTAGATTTTAATTTCTTCAGCATTGAAAGATTTGATAATTATCGGTAATTAAATTGTAGAGTGACCCTTTGTAATTGTTTTCTATTCATCCGTGTTACAACGACTTATCCTCTCAATAGAACAAGAGTAGAGGAAATCCATCACTCTTAAATTGCCCTCTTTTTTCTTTACAATCATGTGAATGTATCCATAAAAAATAGATGTTTATATTTTTGTCATAATCTACGCACATATTAAACAAAAGTTAAAATTTATTGCTAATACAACTTTTTGAACGTAAAATTAATGTTGGGAAAGGCTACAATCAACAAGAACAATACTGCAATGCATATAGTTATTTCCGATGTTGTAGCAACATTTTTTGTCGCAAGAGTTTTTAGTCCACTAGTTTCTCGGTACGTAAAGAGGGCATCGGTGAGTCTTTTCGAAACTTACGTAGTAATCAACTGCAGGCGCTGCGTGACCGGCCAAAATAGCGTGTCCTCCGTAGGCGATGTGTCCACCGTATCCATGCTGAGGGAAGGCATAGGCGACGGCCAAAGCCATGGCAAGGAAAAAGATGCGAGCGATCATCTGGAAGAGCATTTGGGAAAGGATGAAGTCGCACTGTTGATTCCTGCTGACATCAGAAAGCTTTCTAGCTTCATTAGATCACTTGCTTAAATCCAAAGACTAAGGAACTGAACTGAAGGATTGAACAACTTAAGCTACAAGATTTTATCTTTGCTGTCACAATCTGAACTACGAAATTAGATATCATGTAATGCATTACTGCAGTTGTAATTTTCACTCCTTATAATCAAATAAATGCTTGCTAAATGACTCCTGGAAGAAGAGCTGAATAAAATTAGATCTTATCAGTGGATCCCTAGTATAGTAAATATATAAAAATAACAGTATGATTCAGATTCGACAGCTTCAATTTGCACATGGGCTCCCACCGGGAATTGGACCCGAGACCACTCTCATCAAAGCAGAATACGTTACTCAGGTGGCTATTCAAGAGCTAAGTAGTTACCTCTAACCATCACTTGACTACTATAAGCTTTATAGTTAACTTTTGTAACTACAGTAGAACTCCAATTATTCGAATCAATTGGGACCGGACCCCATTCGGATAATCGAGAATTCGGATAATTAATTAACTTCTGTATGTACGTTGAAAACGGGAGAAAAACTACATATATAGTATAAAAATAGAGCTATATATTAATTAATTAAAAAAATGGTAACACTTTGGCATTTCTATTCAGTTTCTACCGTTGTGCTAACCACGTCAGCGAATTTAGAACTGCTATATGAGATGGTGTCCTAAAGCGATTCGGATAATCAGCGATTCGGATAGTCGGAGTTCGGATAATTGGAGTTCTACTGTATTTACTATTAGTCTAACTCTTTTACTCCGTTCAAAGTGTCCTGTCCTTTCTTTTCTTTTTTGATATAATCCTAAAAATTAACTCCCGAAATTTAGGATGCTGAGAATATTTGTCATAACTTAAACCGTCGAAATGTACCGTTTCTTTCCTTTGCACAAGTATCACTCTATGTTATCCTAGAGTCCTTATAACAGCTCACGGCAAGAAAATGATCTAGATATAACAGTCCGTAGGAATGTCAACAAGGAGCGCACCTTGGTTGGATGAGGTACCTTCGCTGTGGATTTTCACACTGACTGATGACTGCACCTTACTGTAGAGTCCTATATATACCTCTCCAAAGTGTCGCCGCGGGTGATATTGGCTTGCTTTCCGTAGATCGGTGGGGGTTTGGGTGGGGCGGAAATGAGGAAGAAAGGCAGTACCTGGGGTGAAACAACTCTCCCCTATTGACGATAAGGGTGTGATTTGGAAAGAAATCAATAGAAATAAAAGTGAATGGCCGTTTAAAAATAAGGACGGAGTGGATTCGAAAGAAAATAAAGATTTATTTCCGAAAACTATCGGAAGTACCGAAAGTAGAATATAAAATTGCACAACACGAAAAATCCAATGGACTATAAGAATATATCTTTAAACAAAAAATATAAATTTAGGAAGGACTGAAAAAAATATTATGTCCCAATCATATTTATCAGATTTATTTCAATGAATCTCGACTTTGCGAAATCAGTCATAAAAAACATCAAAGTTTTGGTATTAATTTTCATGACTTAGCAAATTGAATTAATATTTAATAATCGAACCATGAGTGCGATCTCTGAAGGGAAACGCTATTTACTTGGTTAATCGGGTTACCTCAATTTATACTTCCATCAAGGAAATCATTTAATAAAATGATTTCTGGGAACTACATGAGGAAATCATTTTCCTTAGACCAAATAAAATGCATCGCACGTTTATCTTATGCCATGGGTAGAGCTCGATTTAATTAAAAAAGGAAATCTTTTACGTAAGATGTCGTAATTTCCGACATCTAGATGAATCTCCTTTGCTCTTCTGGAAAAACAGGTTCCGTGTATTTTATATCGACGTAAATGCACCTGAGGATCGCTGAAAGAGGACTTGTGTGGGAGAGAAAAGGAAACAGAAAATTAAATTTCCGGTCTAGTCTGGTAGCTTTTCCCCGTCTTCTCCCTTTCTCTGGAATATTGGCGAAAGCAAGGAAGAGTTTGCCTCGATGAGACTGGTTATGGTCATAAAAAACATCTCCCGAGGGAGGAGACTTCAACGACCGAATCTTAAGAGCCAATATTTAGTGATAATTAATTTTAAAATATCTTTTCTCATTCCGATTACAATTTCGTTTCAATGCATTTTGCAATTCCCTTGGACACATTAGTTACTTTTAATGGTTTCCGTAATTCAAAGAGTTTTCCGATTTTATCTCAATTGATTTGTAAATTGGGGAAAGGAAATCGTACGTGATGGACAATAACTTGATTTGAAAAAAAAATGCCTCCACTAATCCTTTGAGTTTACCATTAAAGGAGAAACGTGCAGATATTTGAAATGGTTCGCGATCACCTTTGTTTCCGTCACACTTTACTTTGAACGGCAGCCTAATGGCATTTTCAATGGAATTGAACATACTTGTGAGCTTAAAGCATGCATTGCAAATGTCGTGAGAAAACTTTGCAAAGTCATGTTCCCAGAAATTGCTGCTGTGTTTTCAATGCTGGGATTGAACGCACGTCAATTAAAAATTCTTATGTTTTTAGATCTTGTCATAGATTAGATGTATGAGTATAATTTGTATTCTACTCGTCGACTATTGAATAATATGATGAGCAATATAGATACAAATAATAATCACTTTGTAGCTAATCACAAAATTCACGATGAATGACGCTGCTGATGGATTTTTTGCTTCGAGGAATCTTATCACGTGATGCGTCTCGCATTTTGATTCATACTGCAGCACTTATTTTGTGAAGTTGCAGCGAGAAAACACCCAGCAGTAAGATGCGCTCACCAGCACAATTTGAAGATTGAAGAATCATAATTTGAGCCAATGAAACAATGTTGGCGCTCGGAAAACAACTGAGAGCATCAACTGTGGTTACTCTCCGATCCGCCCTCATGTGGATATGTGAAGAGTGAGATAAAAAAGAACGAATTATGAATTAGCTCGTTTAAGAATATAGGTATAATATTAAGTCAGTCAAAATACGATTAATCATCGTATGTCTTTTTAAAATGGAGTAATTATTTTTATAAAGTTGGCTTTACATTAAATAATTTCGTAATCAACGAAAATCTAAGAGAATGAGAATTCTTTCATGATTGTACGGTAACTTGCTCTTCCGGCAGCTATTTCTAATTACTTTCGCAATCTTTAATGTGCGTGTAATTATTGATACTTTTAACCATATGTACTATCGTATGATTGTGGAATTATTCCTTTCTTTATTTACAGATTTTCCATCACTTTGGTAACTCAATTAATCTAGAATGATGTAATAATAGATATAACCTTCCATTAATGCTCATTTCTGAGGACAGAATTTAATTCACAGTTCACTAGTGAAGAAGTACTCCATCGTAATGAGGTTTCACCTTTTATTTACAGTTCTCATTATCTTTGTACTTCCGCATCCTTCCACCCTCACTCATATTCCGTAGATAACCTTTTATTTCTCAGAATAGAGGGCTATTTTATTTTCTTTGAATATTTCAGAAATGTGATTACTCTATACTTCTTATTTCCCATAAAGCTTAGTGAAATGGTATGTGCAGCTGATTTTTTTAAAATCTTTAATGCATGTGTTAGCTATGATAAGAAAATACTCGGCAAGACTGACGTTTCAAAGGGGCCGGATAACCGCGGCCTCCTTCTTTTTGGATAGACACGACAATCTGGCCCCTTTGAAACGTCAGTCTTGTCGAGCGTTTTCTTATCATAGCTAACACATGCATTAATCGATGATTCGTAAAGTACTACCATAAATTGATAAACATTGGATCATTTCAAATAGCAACAGACCCCTTCATTTGTTTTTTAAATAAAACGCATTCGATATTATATCCTAAAATTATGTTCCATTGCAGCAATAGATCAGTTAATGGTAGTTTCGTTCCTAAAACTCATAATGACTCTGAGCTCAATAAGATATTCCTTTTCTAGCTATAAATTAGCTTATTATTTTATATACTGCTGGACAAAGGATGAGTGTATCTGAGATAGGTTAATGTAGTAGTGCAAGTTTAGCCAATGTAAAATGAGTTTCGTTGGGTGAGAATATAAATAGAAAACCTGATGGAATATAAGCAATGAATACGTACCATTTATTCTTCGACTTCTTTCCATTAGGAAACGATGTTCTTTAAATTTTATACCATGTTAAATGAGAAAAAGAAACACAATATAATTATGTAAGAGCTTTATTAAAAGCACATGATAAACACGAAGTAGATTATATGTACTATATACAAGGATACATTTTGCACTACTGATGGATCGAAGTTCGAGGAAGCTGAGCGATGTGAATAATTTGTAGTAAAGGTGACTATCGGAAGAATGATCGAGTATTTCGCTTAAGAGTTTACACAGTTCTGTAGCAGTCTTTTCGAGGCAAAGCGGTGAGTGCACTTCCTCTACGGGCGAGAGGACTCCTGGGCGTGCAGATGATCTTAATGAGGTGGCGCGGGGTGTGTACAAATGGGAATCGTCACGACATCGACCTTCTACCACTTAATAGTACTTGTGGTGCACGGGGGCAACGGCGATGGGCTGGTGGTGCACGGCCTGTGGGTGTACAGCCTGTCCGCTCTTGTGGACGACGGCGTTGAATCCGTTGTGGGCGTCAGCGGTGTATTCAACGGTGCGGACGGTGCCGTCGGGTTCGTGAAGGCTGTACTGTCCCTTGACGACGTCTCCGTCGCGTTCCTCGTGCTGGCTCTTGATGTCTCCGGTGTGGTGGTCCTCAACGCCATAGTTGAATTGGTAGTGAGGGTGGGCCTGATGGGAGAGGCATTGAATGAATTATTGTTGAAGATTGGACACGTCTATGTTCCATTGTCAGAGATTATAGTTTTGCAGAAATTCAACGAACAGCATTCGAACTCAGTTGCTCCCGTTCTCAAGAGGCATGATCTTTTCCTCTCGGAGGGAAACACGTCACAACAGCGTAGGAAATCAGAAGCTCCGAGTTAAATTTAATGTTTTTATGTCATTTTTAAGTCACATTATTTTCTAGAATTTCGATTTCAGGTCATGATGGATATCCCGCTACCCTTAAATATCTGCCATTTCTTAAGATTCTTTGCTCAAAATTTTCTAAGACTATTTTAAGTAGAAAATTTATTTATAAATTAATAACCCTTTTATCAAATATTCATTAGCAGTGCTGATTCCTCAGGAAACCGTTGCGTAATATTTCTCTTTGGCTCGAGAAGAGAGAATTTTCGTCAGTCTTTATTCTTTTACCCTAAGATGCAGAAAAGTTAGGACTGACATAAGCACATTAAACTCATTAATATATGTGAGGTTAATTCTATTTTGTGTAGAACTATACGTGTCTGCTGTAATTTTGCAGAATTTTTATTTTTATCCTGACTGTGGTGCATAGCATTCTTTCAAATAGTTTAAAATGGTTATACTCGCAATGCACCCCTGAGTGGCCAGATGTATTAATAATGCAAAGAAATTTAATTTTCAGCGTATTTAATACACATGTAAAAACTCTTAAGATACATTTGAATGACTATGTTTAAATGGGCGAGATAATTTTTAATTTCTATTCGTTTCACTGTTCTATTTCATTGGTAGAGAGATTGCAATGTTTGGCCTCTACATTAAATTAAATTACACACCATCCACGTTGCCGAGAATAGATCAAGGAAATAGGTGGAATTGTAACGTTATACTTCATATATACTAAATGCAATTGCTTTTCTTCTAGTATGTACTCATTTGCAATTTCTGTATCTGTCAGTTGTCATGTTTTATCTAACAAGAGTCAAATAGGAGAAGTTATCCGAATAGGCTATTGTGCTTGAAATGTTCAGCTCCAACGATCACACGTTTAAAGTAAAGTATTTACTTTAAACGTGTATACAGGACTCCGAATTTTCAGTACTCGAAAACGTGGCGTATAAATACCACGTTCAAAACTCCAAGAGTAACTTGCGTTGGATGCAGTGTATCTCACTGCAATATTGTTATTATTATTTTTATATGATTTTGGACACTCACATAGTAGTCAACAGGGGCGTGGGCGACTGGAGCATGTGCAGCAACGACAGCGTGTCCTCCAAGGGCAACGTGGCCTCCATAACCTCCTCCGAGTCCATAACCTCCGTATCCGTGCTGAGCCATGCTCACTGCGAGCACTGTGGCTAAAACGACGATTTTGGCGAGCATCTGTAATAAAGGTAAAGAATTTAATGTAATGGGAAAACGTTAAGTGTTAAGGTGAGGGAGAAATGTTACTTTCCACATTCTAGCAGGGATATTGAAGAGAATTCTAGTGTCTTTTTAAGTCTGGGGACTGAGATAAAATTGTATGAAAAATGTAAATATCGATTCAAATTAATCGTAAAAAATGAATGAATGACAACGCTAAAGTTCCGAATGCATTTCAAGATAACAATACCCTTATTATACGCAAGAAAAATTTAAATATTATGAATTTGCTTTTATATCATTCGAGCAATATGTTTGATTTCCCGTTCAGTTACATTCGTACACTAATTGGACAAAATTTTCTGGATATGTAAAATATACCAAAACCGAAACATCGAAAGTCGTAGAAAAATAAGAATAAGAGTGACTGAATAAAACCGTAAGTTTAGTATGACGGTAATAATTGAAGTACATAACACAACAAAATTGTGTAGGAGGGAAAGAAAACATTATCCACGCCTTACAGAATACAAATGCCGGAAACTTACAGATTGAAAATAACTGTAAGTAAAATAAGTAGAAGTCAATCAAAGAATTTCTACTTTAGCGGTAAAGTAAAAAATGTTAATCTTATTTAGCGTGCGTACGGCGATCTTTACTTTATCGTGGAAAAGATTGAGAAATAGACGATGGACTTATCGCCGTGTAGAGGATAAGTGGCGTATCTGCGAAACAATTATCCAACCTTGTTGATTTCCTTGTACTGTCACTGGCTTCAATGGCAAATCAAGACTGACAATATCCACCGAGGAGACTGTTATATATACCTGCCCAAATTCAGCCTCGGGGTTTCGTCTTCCCTCTTCATGAATGGACGAAAAAGAGGCGGTGGGATTGCATGGTGTGGGAAAATAGAGAGGTTCCGCCGTTCTCTAAGGGAAACGTGTGGAAAGAAAGAAAGAGCTCAAGTCAAAGGGGAGGGGGGCGGAAGGATTCGGCGCGATAAAAGTGAGCTTTTTCTGCCAATTTCACGTCGTGAGAGAAGAGTTTTCATCCCAGAGTTACGCCATTGCTTTCGTTTTCCCAGATTCCGAAATTCCGCGGGAGGGCGTAATTTCGTCGGAAGAGGGTTTAAGTCGAAGACGCCGCGGAGGCGCACAACGATGCAGAGCGGATGACTCCACGTGCAGCACTTTCACTCCAACACGTTCATCGTGTGGGGACTTTCGCTTAAGGGCCATGGCCAGTTGAGCGGACGTGAGCATATGGTCTTTGAAAACTCCCTTTTGTTGCCTCCGCTAAATACTGAGCGCCGTTCTATGTGCGGTTTCTTTAGAAGTACTCTGTAGTACGTGCGACCGCAGGTTATTAGCGGACATATTACCAGTATTTTCATGTTTATTTCCTATTGGATTTCCAGCTCAGCGTCTCTCAGTTCCTAGATTCAGTTACAGAGGTGCAGAGTTTCGGATAAAATGTTTCTGAAGGTGTAAATGGAATAAATTCTTCGGTAACCAAAGTCTTCAATAGTCAATTGAAAATTAGAGAAGTTGCAACGGAAATAAATAGGCTACGTTAATAATTGTTGCGGAAATCAGCGAGCGTTACCCTTTTAATTCAGAACATAGGATGGGAATCTTTAAAAATGAGAAGATTCAAACTAAGGATTAAATATATCTCGATAAATTTAGAGGAAGTACATTCTTGAGAGTTATTGCGAATAGATTACGTCCACCTTGTTAGATGGGTTTCATATGTTCTACAACAAAATCAGGGGAATAGATGGATGGATTAGTCGATTATGGAAGTAGACTCGTACACCCTCCGCCAGATGACGAAATGCTTCTTATAGTGAAGTAAAAGCAGAGTATAAATAATTAAAATTCAGCTACCCCCGAATTATAAATTTTTTCTACTTAGGAAATACTCTGCGGAGGCCTATCCCTAGTTTGTAGTGAAGTATCTAAATGTTATTTCTGGGGACTGCTTTTAATCAAAAGTTGGAAAAATATTACATAGTTATGAATTGCGTAGTTAAGTATTATAACTCTCTGTTTCAATATGCGTATATTAATTGAATTGTGCTATTTTTCTACTGTTACGAATTTTCACAAAAATTTCATTTCGCTCATTGTAGAGGAATATGTTCGCACGAATTTGGGAAAATAAAAGCAGTCTTGTGTAGTATTTTACTAAAAAAGGTTGCGCCAAATTTTATTTCGGCAGAATTTCATAACATTTAGGCATAACTCGTGGACTCTTATTTCTTTCTCACCGATTTGAATCCCTTTCTTTCACAAGGAAGTGCTCTAGACTTCTTAATTTAATCTGAAATGATATTTTTGACTGGAAAAACTCGAGAAAATTTCATCACAATAGCCCATGTTCCTTCTCTACATTTATGATAGGCGAGAGTGACCGTAAAGTGAATCGACGATTTCACACTTCGTTTCTATTTTGGCTCTGAGTGATAGTTGATCAAAATGGCTAATATTTCATTACAATTTAGCAATTTTGAATGAATTCCAACATTCAGAGATCTTTAGAATAGGATTCATTCTCTAGATTTTAAAATGCTATAATTAACAATTTCTTTAATCGTATTATATGCATGGTAATATATATATATAGATCGATTAATTCTATTTAACTATTTTTTTACCTGTTGAACTTAAAAAGGAAAAATAATTTGATTCCTTCGTCCTTATATACTTGTGTAATCGCAACCTTTTTCCTCAACATAGAGTGTCTATCTAAGTATTATCCTTTTCATGGATTTACGAATACTGTATTAGATCTTTATCTGATATAATGGTATTTTAAAGAATGCTGAAAGGAAGGAGTTGCGATTTGATAGCCTCCATGTTTAAAAAAAGCGGTAAATCAAAAAAGTTGACCATCACTTCAATTCAGCGCGACTCAATATGTAAATATGAACTCGTAAGTCAAGTAATTTACTTACGACCTTCATTTATATCGCACGGCCAATACGAGAATATAAAGAACCTGCTTAATCGTTTAATAAAGAACCTGCTTCACCTAGCTTGAAGGGCGACCAACTGCAGACCTTTAAATCTAAAAAAACGCTTGCGAGTAAGTAAGAATGAATTGAAGGGGTGTTCTGGAGATTCAACATCAACATTCTTCAATAATCTTCCGAACGGTTCATTTTGTAGAAAAAAATGTTTAACTTATTTTTTATAAGTGATTGAAGAATTTGTCTTGGTGAAATGGACACGCAGAATGAAAATGGCCTGTTCGTCCTTGAGCAGGCGACGAAAGTTGAATTTTACTCGTATGCCGATTTGAATTTAAGCGTTCTTAATTTTCGAATATGGAAAAAACCCCGAAGGTCGTTGCAAATTGTTATGTATATTTAACATGTTCCTTTTATAACATTAATTGCCCATTCTAGTCGTGCATGAACATTTAAACAGGCAGAAAATGCCGCGGATCAAATTTGAGCTATTCTTCGATAGGAAATAAAACAGAATATTTGGGAAAATCGGAAGTGACTCACAAACAACTTAGCGATAAATACCTGATCCAAACCGCTCAAATTGTGCTCCATTTATTGATTTATGAAATGGTTTACGATTGCTAATTATGAATTCGTCGGAACCCCCTCGATAATTATACGATATAAATCACCGCTTCGATGAAAACGTTAAACCTGAAAAGGGCCCTGTTTCGGAGAAAGACGGCAGTTTCAGATGCAGATAGTGCGTTAGGCGGTGGAAATTCAGTCCGAATAATACACTTGTTGTGCTGAGTCACATGAAAGAGAATGGAAGCTAATAAACGCCCCAATTGAAACATATTTACGCTCAAACTGAAAGTCGCTCGTGACATAACTTCCTCGGGTCCAGAAGTAGAACGGTTCCTTTCATTATGGCCTCGGGCCACCAAAGGACGCCTTGAAAAAGTGGATTGGAGCACCGAATGAATTCTGCTTCCTGCTTCGTGTCATAACCCAAACATGGGGCTGAATAACGACGAAAAAACTCCCATGCGGTTCGTACTAAAAGTATTTCCAAAGAGGCATTTACTTTCTTGAATTACGCCCACTTAATTCAGCTCCTTTTGGATTTTCAAATACGGCCGGTGCATTGGTTCGACGCATAGATTATTAAACGAGACTTTTCTAATTGCCTAGATCACGCCCAATGAGGGAGAAAATTTAGGCGACCGAAAAAAAGCCTGCGTTATAAAAGCACGCGTTTATTATGGATACGTGCACATTGGTTTATAATGCTCCCGTACATTCGAACCTTGCAAATGTCAGGATCCATAAAAAGTGCCTCTGATGTTATCGTTTCCTTCGATAAAGGCCTTACGCCGATAAGCACATTTTTTAAACTGATTCAACTAAAGGTCAAAAGCTGTAACTTTTACTTTTCCATAATACGGCGCTTTTTATTGCAAATCTTTCTAGATCTCAATTACTACGCCCTATTGAAATATCAACTACGAAAAATTACATGTTCGTAAAAAAATATATAGCAGGGTCCATTAGGGTTACGACTTTCTTCATCATTATGTGCGAAAAGTTTGCTTCTTAAGCTTAAGTATCTCGAAGTAATGCTATATTTATGGTTTTTATGGTATGAGCCTACATTAACTGGATCTAAATGATTTTATGTTTTAAATTTCAAGCCTGCGGACAAATCTGCGGACGAGTTACCTCATAAAGTAAGGAGTCTTTATGAGATAACTCATCCGCAGAATTTGGAGGTAGGACACATTAAATCTTAACTCTTAAAATCGATGAACATTATTTATACGATTTCACATTTGGGATTAACCAGTTTATTACAGTTTTGTTTGAAATTAAACAGTCTAATGCTACTTAAATGGTTCAGTCAGACCGATTACAGTATCCAAAACACCATGATTAATTGATGTGATATAACACAATCGTGTAAATCAATTCTCGTTTCACACCGACCACTACACGACCCGCAACTTTCCATATTGGTCGGAAAAATCGCGGTCGCTTCTGACAGGTTTGTGAAAGCCATTAAGGAGCATATGCTTTTGTGAATGATATAAATGTATAATAAAGCGTTCGGGTATCGGCAAAGAAAAGAATTTACCCTTTCCTTAAAAGAATTTTTTACAAATGGATGTCTCAACACTGGTTAGGTAAGTCTGTCATATAATTAGAATTAAATCAGTACAACATTTGGATAAGGCCAGCTAAATCCGTTAAGGATTAAAAATTTATCACCCAAGTTCCTTAAAGAGAATATCACTTGAGAAAATGATATGCCTCATTCGCCCCATTATCCACAGATACCTTCTACGCCCGTTTCCCTCTTTCAACTTTACCCTTTCGCTCTCTCATTACCAATAACGTACATTTCCCATTTCGGTATCATATATGCTTCTTTTTTAACAGGGTGACGCTATTCATGAGTGAAAAACTCATAGTTTATTTCTGTTATTACAATTAGCAACTTCATTTATACTTACCGGAATGATTTCCATGGAAATATCTTTATGTAATTAAATTAAGTTCATTTTAATTACGATTCAGATAATAAGAATTAAGAAAGCTACAAATAGCTGTCGTTAAGTAAGTAACAA
Organism: Sympetrum striolatum; assembly: GCA_947579665.1. Lineage (NCBI taxonomy): Eukaryota > Metazoa > Arthropoda > Insecta > Odonata > Libellulidae > Sympetrum > Sympetrum striolatum. Next base: position 8,449,423 of record OX388346.1, read on the forward strand.
CGGATATTTGGGGCTTTTTTTACTCTTAATGTTAATAACACAGCCGTGTTCCTTTTTGCTACGATTCAGATGTTGAATTTTTGCGAGGGATAAACGAAAGCTTAAATTTTCATTTTGGTTAAATATACATTTCATACAGCTATTTTCTTCTCAAAATTATTTAATTTATTTTTTTCGTAAGGCGTTTTAGCAATATTCGGAAGTAATGAAAAACAATTTCTTTGGGCATCTATTTAACAGAATATCTCTCCAAATTCTAGTAAAAGCCACGCTTACCAGAAAGATTAATATACTATCAAAGAACTTCAAGATGAAATTTAACTTAGCACGAGGAAGCGTGTGCTTTCAACCCAAATTTAAACAAGGAGTGAACATTGTGCCATGCCACAATTCTTCACTCCTTTAACTGGCAATTTTCTATAACTCAGACGAATCTACGTTATGTTTACATCATTTAATTTTACATCAACCGTAAATGATCAGTTATAGACATTAAACTATATGGTTAACAAGGTATTGGTATTATTGACATCAGAATCAATGTTTGAAGTAATACATTTTTACTGAAAGAATAATTTAGTGATAATATATAATTAGATGTTGGATTTAATCATCGTATGTATTTTGAATAATAATTTAGGTATTTGGTAATTTGGTATATTATTTGTATTTGATAAATTAGGTATAAAACGTCTTTCTATATAGTGACATCGTTTTATCCATTTTAGAACAATAATTGCAGATTTAATAAGGTTATAATAATAATAATATTTTTCATATTTCTCTTCGGGATTGAATTTTTACTGGATAGAACTGTACTGTAGCCAATCAATGAGCATTTTTTTTGGATTCTTTTCTCTGAAGCATCTCGTATGAAGGTGACTGAGATGTGTGGTCATTTTTGAACGATGGTGTCTCTAATAGACCATCAAATTGTGTAGCATACGAACTTTCTCCGGTGGACTCTCCTTTGAGCTAATAGAAATTGGGTCGATATCCGAACTGTCTTCTCCACTTTCTAAAAGATTAATTTCCATCATCCGTTAGATAATTGGTATTCTATCTTAACTTCTTCGTAGTCAGTTTCTTCCTGTCCATGATCACCTGCTACTGGATGTGCTTCTCGATTAAGCAATGATTCATCAATAATCTCCTTCATGTCCTTTCTCAGAACTTGCTAAGAAGTATATCATGTTTAAAAGAAGAATAATTTTTTCCATGAGATTCTTTTTCATAGGGATGTTATGTCGTAAGGTTTTCTACTAAAACTATTATTTTCATCTTTAGTCGAATGTACATATATCGACTTTTTACTGCATTACCAAAGCTCCTCTGCATTTGGGCATATTGGTTATACTGCAAATTTTGACGGTTACTTTTCAGCCTTTAACATATGAATATTTTATTTCTTAAACTTTCGGAGATGAGCGTTTATCCTTTAGATCTTTTAAAAACGCATTGTTTTTCACGGATGTGGATTTTATTCTTGACTAGCTGAAGCGCCCGTTGATTCTCAACGGGGAATATAGAAGTAGATTAAATTCAAGTTGCCGGTCGTGCAATGCGTAAATTCCCTTTAGAATACAGTCTAAAATCCCAAGCTATTCTTGCTGTACAAGAAAATTCATGAGCTCGGCTCAACCATCGCATTGATCGTGAGGAAGATTGGCTGTTTACAACCTCAACAATTTTGGATAATTCACTCGTATTTTATCAAAATTCTCCAAATTTCGATTCGGAAACAATATTCCACGATCAAAATTAGAACATTCATTTAATTTCCGTTCTTTTGCTTCTTGTTTCGACTCCGCACGACTATTTTTCTGTTTTAATTCTTCAAAAGAAATATAGCCTGCTACTGATTAAAGTGAAGATTAGATTTATTTTTTATGGAAACCCATCTGAGTGATCTTGGTTCGAAACCAGCAAAATTATCGAATAAAATTGAGGTAGTACGTCCTTCCTGGTCCCAGAAAACACGTACGCAAAGTTTGACGCGAATCTGGCAAACGGTTTGTACTAAAATCGAAGACACACAATCTCCTGACTCTAATTACGTACCTGCAATTGCTGGTTACATTTTTACAGAAAATTTCTCGTTATCCATATAATATATAGTACTCTTCAATCATCAGCTTTATGGGATTAAATTCCACGAGTATTTTTACGGGATAAAACATGAGCTCGGATTCAACAATGGAATCGGTCGTCAGGGGGATGAGTTGTTTACAGCCTCGAATTTTCACGAAAGTTTTGTATATTTTACCAATATTATCGCAAATTCTGATCGAAAGTAAGATTCCACGACCAAAATAAGAATCTTTATTTGATTTTCTTTCTTTTGGTGTTTGTCTCGACTCTGTACGACTATTCCTTCTAATTTAATTCTTCAGGAGAAATATAGCCTGCAACCGATAAAAGTGAAGCTTACGTGTATTCCTTATGAAAATCTATCTGTGCGATCCTGGTTCGAATCCAGCAAAATTCTTGGATAAAAATGCGACAGTACTTCCTTACTGATATCAGAGGACACGTATGCAAAGTTTTAGACAAATCGGGCAAACGGTGTGGACTCCAATCCAAGACAAACAAACAAACCCACAAACACACAAACAAACCCACAGAATTTCTGCTTTATATATATAGATTCGAACGCTGCATTGGCTTAAATTCATATAATTCTCACATTCTGAAAATCACATGTAAAAAAGTTACTAACTGAGATCGTCTTTTGCCTCTTATTATCTGAATATTACCCTTTGTTTTGAAAAGTCTTGAAATATTTTGGTTCTATAAGAAACACATTTATTCTGTCAATGATTTGAAATATATTTGACCCTATAGGTAACACTCAAGGCTGAAATTATTCATCGCTTCTCTTCAGTTCAGTGCTTCCTCCCTGAGACACATTTATTTACAGTTTCTTTCCCCACTATCATAGTTTATTCAGGTATTACAGAATCAATTTTATTAGCTGTCACTTATGGCATCGCAGAATCTTCTTCACATAACTTACGTTTCCTTTCGTTAGAATCGTTATTTTATGCAATTCTTTAAACAAATGTTCGAATATTTCTCTTTGCTTTGAGAATAACTATCTCTAGAATTAGAATAAATGACACTAACGCGAGTTTCTAGGAACTTGTTCGAGACTTTTAGATTTTAGCCTTGAAAAAGTTCAACTTTACTCACAACATCGGCTGCCTTCATATAATTTTTATCAGTCTTTTCATAACTGTCTTCTCCAGACAATGATATTTGGTTAAGACGGCCATTTCCATTAAATTCCCCTATAACTCTCTCATTTAGTTTGTTTTCAGTGTAAATGGCTGCTTTTTACTTCCATTTTTATTATCGAATTCTTCTCATAATTTATATTCATTTAGTTGTAGCAGCAACCATTGCTGAAAAAACGTCCTCAAATATAGCTTGTTCTTTCGTAACACTAGACATTGAAAAGAATCTTGGCCATCATATGTGACGGAGCGTTACCTGTTGAATCTGTTGAAGTGATTACATCTGTTTTCATCTCCGTAGCAACTGTAACATCTGCAGTATTACCTCCTTTTGCACTTCCACTCTCCACAGGGGCCTCCATGACCTCACTTTTTTCCTTTTCTGCAGATATTTTTGCTGGGTTCAATTTCTTATCTTGCTTCTTAGCTTTCTTAATAGCATAGTCAGTTATAGAGTTAACTACTTCCACGTCATAACTCCCTTTGGCATCTAAATAAGTTCCGAAAAATTCGATTACTGTACTATTTGGTTCCGTATGTTTGTTTTCATTCGAAATTCTTTTTGATTGAGCATTATTTTCTTTAGATATGGGTGATACAGTCGAATTTTCTTTTCTCCACGGATTTTTCAACACTCTCACTCTCTCAGTGATTTCCGAGATTTGGGTGACGACTGAAACCTCAGTAAATGCAACATCCTCTGGCTCATTTGGCATCTTGCTCGTAGAGGAAACCTTTTCGTTTTGTTCATTTTTAACATATCTATCCTCTCTTATTTTGGTGTCATTTATCTTAGTATTCCGTTCTAAATTTATACGCTGCATTTTTTCGTCGATGATAAGATTTTCCGGTTTCCGAATGTGCGATGCACTATAATTGTGATAAATTTCCCTCCTGAAACCTGACTTAGTAAAACGGTAACGTTTTCTGTTGAAGGCTTGCCAAGGATTTGATGATTTTCTATCTGCCGTTAGTATGCCTTTGACTCCACTATGATCTCGGAACCTCATTCCATCCTGAACGGAGTCACTTATATCCTCCATTTGCTTTTTATCCTTTTGAACCTCTGTTTTCCGAGAGTATATTCTCTTCCCAAACTCTCCATTAATATTAAAATATTTAGGTCGATTTATAGCCTCTTCTTTCTCCAGGTTTGCAGGGGTTGTTGAGATAACACTTGGACTGTTGTACTTCCTGTGATATCCGTAAAACTTTGAGATGTAGTTCACAGGGAATACTGGCTCACTGTAACTGATAGATATTCCTAGAAGCACGAGAAGGTATGGGTTGGTCATCTGTAAGAAATAAATCAATGCAAATTTACGATCGACCATTGTAATTTGTCAATGACTTGTGTTATCACGTTAAAAATAAAATTTTAATGCTTACTATGTCAGAAAAATGAAAAATTTTTTTTACTGTTACTTCATTACCAATAAGTCATCACTATTACTTCATTACTGCTACTATTAGAACTGAGGAATTTTATTTACTACTATTTTAGTAACTATTATTTTGTGGAAGTATTTAATTTTGCCAAAACCTGCCGCTTCAGTAGCAATTTCTATGTTCATGAGAAGAATATTCAGCCAAAAATGTCCACAACAACACCTCAGCAGAAAACCGTAAAATATAGGACTAACAGAATGATTTAACCCTACTCCGGTCAAGCTAATTCACCTACATAACCGGTCATGGTGAGCCTTACAGGCTCGCTTAGGAAAATGATAGTATTATAAATAAATATCAATAATTTTTAGTTTATATTTATTTACTATAATTCTTATACAATCTAGGTGTCCGTATGTAATTTTGTAATAATTCTACAATATAATGCTATTGTTTATAATTAGGATTTACAATTTTCTCATACAACAGTAAAAGAGCTGTGCTCTTTACATATGTTGTTTTTGCATCTTTTACAACATTTTTTCTGCATCCTACTCTTTTTGGATGCACAAATGTAACACCTTTTTCGTGGGTTAACAATTTCAGTGTAAAGTTTTTCCGACGAGGTATTAAATATAGCGATTGCCCTTTTCGTAACATGCTGCAATCTCGAGATGCTCCTAGACTGAATTTGAGGTATTATCAAAGCCTCGGCTAGTTAAATAATAAATAACCTACGTTTGTCGTTTTTGATCGCATTCCATTTTGGATTTCGATGACACCACATAAGGTAGGCAGCAATACCACACACATCTATTCCATTCATGAAATAAACAAAAGGCCAACGATTGGTTTTTCTTTTACTCATGTATTCAGGAATTGGTTTGTCTAATGAATCCACCCCCCCATTTGTATCATTATAATAAAGTATTATGTCTTGTTTACCATTCTCAGATATAACTCTAGAGTGGTGCATTGTTTGCATTGAAAGAAGAATTACACTTTTGCCCTTTTTGGGCACATATGATACAAGTGTGGCATCTTTAGTGAACCCAAAAACAGAGGAATTCTCTTTTCTTGCTCGGCTGGGGAGAAATTGAGCAGGAATAAATATTTTATTTTTTCCCACGGTTCCTACCATCGTTAGGCCATTTGACAGAAGAGTTTTAGCTAAGTCCAGGTCAGTGAAATAATAATCGTAAGTAATATTGCGATTTGATCCATTCAAGTTTTCTGTCAGCGATAAAACAACTGATGATGCTAAATTGTGTGCCCTTGTATCAACTTTGCCTAAATATGGTATACCGCACAAAGGATAGAATGTTTTTGAGTCACAAAGCCACCATACTTTCATTCCGTATTTGTCAGGCTTCGAAGGCATATATTGCCTAAAAGGGCACCGACCATGGAAGGGCACTAGTTGCTCATCAACGGTCAAATTTTCTCCCGGAATATAGTATTTCCTCAGTTTAGAATTTAATTCTTCCCATAAGTTTCGAATCGGAGTGAGCTTATCTTTTTTTCTACGCTCATTTCGATTATTTTTGTCATCAAACCGCAAAAATATTAGGAAAATTTTAAATCTATTTAGACTCATTGCGGCCCTAAAAATTGGTGGTCCATATATTTTATCCCATAGTGATTCATAATTGCAATAATTTGATTTTAGATGACCAGCAGTTAATAAGAGCCCAATGAACGCATATATTTCCTTCCTATCGCATAGCTGCCAATTTATTTTCGTTGAAGATTGCTCACGAACGCCCATCATTTCTGTTTGTATAGTTTACGATTGAATCTATCATAGATGGAGTCATGTAAAGCATGAATGAATCCCGGGGTTCCGCTAGGTCTCACACTCACTAGTAACACCGTCCTGCTACGGAGCTGTCCGACGCTTATATAATGGATATGTATTGGATAGTTATGGAAAATATATAGTAGCAAAGACAGTGAAATGGATCGGTGTCAGTCATTTTACAGAAACCATAACTTCAAATGTGTTAGGTGACCCCGTTGGAACATAGTTGAAAATTACGATGTGTGTGAAGCGAATACTGTAGACACAAATATTCAAAGAAAAAAATGTTACGTCATGACCTCAGATACCTAGTGTACACCAAAAAACATAAATACTATGTTGGAAAGAGCATAGGGGCCGTATGATACGTATCATCCATTGTGTAAATGAAAAACTTTTTCCGAGCCTTGCAAGCTCACCTTACCCGGCTGAGTGCTGAAACGGTAAAACATTTTTTTCAAAGTGATACAAGGTAGGAGAAAAAAAATCCCATGTCGGATAAGGTATATAATTACATAAACGTAGAAGTCATAAAGTTTCAGCAACTGGATGATTACCACTGTCGTGAAAATTGTAAAAAGGTATGGTGGTGAGCCTCAAAGGCTCACCTTGACCGGACTAGGGTTAATATCAATGGTGAGATATGGAGGAATATTATCACTTAAATGGATAACTATAGGCAGTACAGAATCCTTTAGCTGCAGTCACGACGTATAAGGAAAAGAAAGCCAAATGAAATTCTCAACATATTTATAACTGACTCACGATTTTTTTTCTTTTCAATCCTCGTGTCCTTTGAAATATTTTGCCGCCAGATCCTCCCCAGTGTTAACTTTCTAAAGGCCAAGTAGGTGGCAGCACCACTGATGACTCGCTCAGTCTTCAACAGGTTTCAAATAGCTCACGATTTCTAATCGGAGCGAGGGAGAGAGTTTAAAATCACGCATCGTTTGAGAAGTCCCATCAAAAGGCTGACATAACCATATTTTTGAACTTTTATAGCCATACCTTTTATAACCATATTTAGAACTCCGTAATGGCCTCTAATTTTCTCTATCTATTTAAATATCCATATGCATATTATTTCCTTTCCATCATAGGTATTCTAAAAGAACAGAACGAAATCATGCGATTATATATTTCACTATTGATATAAAAATTCACATCTTATACATCAAATGAGATACTCCCAATTTTAGCTCTAGCAGTTTTCCAATCCTGAGGAGGGCTCGAAATACGTTTTTATAGATAAAACGTTATGAGAAATGTATACATATTTTTATGAAAGAAAATCGACTGTCTGAGCCTTTACTTGGTGGTATTCCGTGACATTTCTTGTGGTGTCGATGCATAAATAAATTATTCCTTTGTCAGCTTGCATCTGTTTTTATGAAAGAATTATTACCGAATTCTCAAAACTGACCGGAGCTTAAACCAATGACGAAAGGAAATTTAGCAGTCTGAACGACAATAATGATTGTAAGCAAAATTTTAATTTTATTAATTTCAAAATTTATCTCAAAATTATTATGGTAATTAAGATTTATCTTTTGCATACTTCGAAAATTAGTATGATTCTCTTGCTCCTGCTAGTAAACATTACATTTTCTCACAGTTTCTTTGTAATGAAATATTTTTCTGATAAAACCAATCAGAAAAGCATTCGAAATGTCACTTTGTTGCTGAAATGCCCGACGCATAAATAAAACTATAATGATATAGGCGACCATTTTGAGGGTACAATGAGCATTAAGTGAGGCGAAAATCGCAATAAGAAACCATTATTGATTGCAAGATGTTTGATATCTTCTAAGGTGAAAATTAATAAGATTTATAGTAAATAGATGTACAATGAAATTGATATATATCTATGTAACGTTTACCTCTTCAGATTTTCATCTCCAAGCTCACCAACCTCTTCTCTTGTCTCAATGGCTCTTCCGGTAAGTCGTAAAAGAAATGATGCCTTACTTCTGAGAATCTTTACCTTTATACATTTCCCCTTTCTTCGCTTTATGACCCGACGTTCAGAGGGGGCGAGGGGACGTACTTCTCCATTGTAACAATGGAAATCCGAGTCTCGAGATAAGGACTCGATGAGAGAAAGAATTGAGCTTGAATGCTGGAATTCAATCTTTCTCCGAGGGAAAGGAGAGTATTTGGGCCTTTCTTTTTTGAAGGCGATAAGATCGAAGAGGAACTTGGGTGAAGAACTCTCGACAGCGGAACTTTCGCACTTGTTAAGCCCATCTGTTTCCGAATGGAAATTCGGGTAACTTTCAAAACGATCCCCTTTCCTACCCGAAGATCGAACTAGGTTGCTAGTGGAAGCAGACAAATTAACTTCTCAAATTATAAAAATTTTCGGGGTAATTGGAGATGGGCATATAATATCACTTATCGTGACCAATCGTTATATCCTTTCCTATTCATTTCACCTACTCAACTAAAAATATAATTGAAATATTTTAACCTTTTCTAATGTAATACATCCATATACTGTATTGGTTTTCTATAAATTGATCTTAAATTTAGAGATTTTATTGCAATGCTGTAAAAATGTGGAATCTAAAATGTTTGACGAAATTTGAATATGAAATTAAGTAGAGAAGATACAGTTGAAGACTTTAAGGGCATTAAGATAATTTTGGAATTAGTTTATTAGATGCATAAACTCCCCTTATGTGCCTAGGCATCCCAATCGATTCATTCACAAAATACGATTTGCTATAGACGAATGAAGCATTTTTCCATCTTTATCTTAACTACAAAAAGAAATAACAGAAGGAACACTTTGCAGTTTTTACAAGATATAATTCAGACGACCGGTTTAACCTCCTCAGTCCTGATGTAGCATATATGCTATATGCGGTCTTTATTTATTTCTGGCGCTATCATCGTTTGTAGCGCGAGGTGACCGGGTGTATTATCTGCTCTACAGTGTGCGTTTCGTGATTTTGCTTCATTTTTTTTTCCACGCTGCAATTGACAGGTATCAGCACTAATTTTAAGAGACACGTGTTTTTACATCTCGCCATGGCAAGAAGAATGGATTTTAATTATTGTGATTATTATAATAAATACAAAAATATATTAATAATTACAAAGTATTTTGTACCTCTTTGTTATTTTCCTCTTAAAATCCTACCTATTATTGACCTAAGATCGTACATACGCAAATAAATGTCCTGCTTGAGTCCTGATGTAGCATATATGCTACATGCTGTAAAATGTAAATGGGCTTATTCATAATTTTATTTTGCAATATTTTGCATAATTTAAACCAATAACTACTCAATAATCGAAAAAAAAATAAATAAAATTGTTCACTCAATTGTTGGGACTGAGGAGGTTAAGCACTAAGCCATGATCAGGTGAATATACAGAAAATGCAAGCAATTAAAAACACTTGGAAATTTTGGAATGCATGGCGAGGAGAGGGAAGTACTACCAAGGATCAACTACTATGGGAAGGTATGGCATTGACGAAGCGCATGACTTAAGGTAATCAAAGAATTTTTGGACTAAAAGACCCACGAAGGGTGAGTAAGAATACGTTATCGACTACAGATAAGCACATGCATATGTTTTTAGACTTTTAATTCAAATAATACAAATATTATCTATCGTCAGTATCTCTGCATTACTTGATATCTACCTATCCATGTCTTTAATCGGAATAATTTCAAAGGACCTATATAACATAGTCTAACTTATAGAGGGTGTTAAAAAACGTCGCCTTAAGATTTTCCCTTTTATTTATTAATCCTTTCGATGCATCTAAGATTAAAGTTATCTCATGAGGATCTGAAAGCAACTGATAGTGTTTCATTAAACGCAGGAGGGACTTGCTCCAAAAAATATGTTTTCATTCAAGTCCTGAAATAAGTAACGTCTCAATTTCTATTTAAAATTTTTGTTTCCTATTGAAAAAAATTGAATAAATTATAATTATTTCTATGGTGGTATATTATTTTGGAAAAAAATACACAATATATTCCGGTTTTTCATCAAAATAATAAAATTTGACTTTTTTATTCAGGTTAAATCCTAGAATTAAAACTTCAATTTCACAAATTAATTCTTATTAATTACATGTCTGTAGCTAAGCACATCTACGGAAAGTAGCTAACATTAGTCATCAAATCTTCTGCGTCGATGCCAGTAAAGACTGAAAATAAAATATCACTTTGTAATCTCTTTTGATTAATAATTAGAAAACAGAATTTGAAATATCGAGTCGCAAGTGATTGAATCGCATTAGAGAACTTTGTTTTGAATCATATTTCACATTTTGAAGCTAAATAATTGGCAGAGATCTACATTAATCGTGTAGAATTTGTTCTCCGTAACTGATTATTACAAAATTGCAGAAGCGTAAATAACGAGTCATTTTCTCGTAAATTTTACCCTGTGATATTCCTTAAGATTAATATTTGAATTGAGATATTTTATTGCATCTTAATTAGGACTTTATTCAATGTGAATCCGTGTATGCTCAAAACCAGAATTAATAATATTATTTCCATCCTATGGTTTATTTGGTAGATGTAGATATGCTAAAACATCGTTTTGACTCATCAGTAGAATAAATAACCGTTTCATTTAATAAAAACATTTTCAGTTTATTCAAATATAAAAACAACGTACAAAAATTTAAAAAGGCCAACATATATGGGTGTATAAAAACCAACAAAATTAGAAACAAAATGCTCCTTACTAATCGATCTACAAAAATGAGCAAATTAAATCAGAGCTTATCCTTCAAACAATCAATTCGTTTTTTTCGTAACACAGACTTAGAACGAGGGTTTCAATGCTGATATGGCTGATGCTTGGGGGCATTTGGCGAAAATCTGAAAATGGCGTTTAATTTCGATAAGATAATATCTTCGCTATCCTCTTTTCTCTGAGAAGTTGCATTTCTTTTGCCTTCCTCATCACGGATGCCTTGAAACCACTGAGTCCATCAACAACATAGTCCACCGTCCTCACTAATCCATCCGCGTCATGTACACTGTATTTTCCTTTAGTAAGATCTCCGTCTCTTTCCTCTTCATGGCTTTTGATGTCCCCTGTAGATTTGTCTTCCACTGCGTACCGGTATTGATACTTGACCGGCGCCTCCATAGAAAAAGACGAGATAACGTCATCATTAGAGCAAACACATCCTAATGATTAAAATACAAAGTAAAGTGATAAATCAAGGTGTGATTCATAAGGTTTAGAAAAGAAAGCTGACATATGGCAATATTTGTTAGATTGACAAACAGATTGCAATTTCACTGCTAATTTTAAAAAATATAATGCAGTTCATCGCAAATGCAAGTCCAAAGAGGTTGGCCAACGAATAAGATCGATAGTAATATATATGAACAACTTATTAGAAAATATATTTGTATAAGGACGATCTTAAATAAATAATGCAAAAGCCTTTCAATATCCGTGCTAATCATCAAAGAGAGTTTTAGGATCAACGAAAAAGCGCTGCATAAAAAGATTGGATTTTGAAGACACAGTAAATCTGAACGAAATTCGATTAAAAACAATCAAGGAAAGCGTTTTATTATATAACCTTATTACCCATTTTCTTATGCTATAGATGTTGCTTTGAAATGTTCAATGAGTGCTATTGAAGGCGAAGTATTTTCCGCACCGGATTCCTGGTGCTCGTTCTAACAAGGAGGATTGATAGAATATATTCATAATTCAAATACTTACGCTGTAATCTCGATGGTACATGGAACTGAGGACGCTGACACCATGCTCTCCATTCAAATCGTTCCCTGCAGTGGATTCTTTTCCGGGAAGAGGATTATTACTTGCTGCCTGTCCTTCTTCCAAAGAAGCCACTTGCTCGTCAGAGGGCTGGATTTCTTTTACTGATCCTTCTACGGGTGTGGAATCTGTAGTGGAAGCTAATGTGGTTTCCTGATCGGCAACTACGGTACTCGCCTCTTGCACTTCCTCGTTCATAGGTGCCTCTGCTTCATATATCGCCAGGGTCCTCTGCTCTTCTTTCGCGACCTCAGGAGTTTTAGATACTTCTCCCACTTCCATGACAACATCAGTCATATCGTTCCCTTCGATTACAAGGACATTCTCTGTTACCTCAGCCTCCGTCTGGACCTCGGTAGTTCCTTGGGCTTCGGGATTTTCGCTGCTCACACTTTCCACGATAACTACTTCTGTTACTTCTTCATTATTTGTGGCTTCAACGTCCGTATTTTTTTGATGCTCTGACGTTGAAGCTTCCACCTGGACAGGAACGTTGTGAGAAATTTGAATTTGGTATGGGATTTCTTCATTGCCAACCTCTGAGTCAACCACTTCTTCCTTTCCGTTTCCCTCGATGCTTGTGTCTGGAGTCGCTACTGCGTTTTTGACTGGGTTGCTGTTTGGACCTTTGGATTGGATACCTCCTTGAGATTCTTGAATTGGTAACACTCCGAAGTGATACAAATAATCATTTATTAGAGGGATTTGCTCATAGCCGTGCTGGAAGTTTTGATGTGCGGAACTTTGTCCTTGTGAGGAATATTGCTCACTAGTGAAAGCGGGTGCAGAGTAGCGTTGGTGACCTTGGCCAGCGGATCGATGCTGCCCGTCAGCAATAGAGTTATATGAATAGCTTACCGCTCCCTGGTAATTTGGGAAAGACTCTATGACATTTTCCCTAGTTAGAAAGATTTGATATTCTCGTTCTTCTTCCTTAGGCTGGTTGCTCTCCTTGTCCTGTTGCCCTCCCTGAAAATGACCGTTAATGTTGTTCTTATAAGACGGAAAATGCACTTCGGATAGAGATTCCTCGTCAATTGCAAATGTAGGATAAACATCTTGCTGTGAATGTGGGTTGAAATATACGTATTCCTCATTGGTGGAAGGTTTCTGTGTCTTAAAATCCTCTAAAGAATAGTGACTATGGACGTTAGGGTTTTGAGAGGAATGGGGGAGATCGGCCTTAAAAAATTTATCCAAGCCTAAATTCTCTGGTTCGATGGTATAATGAGGCTGAGGAACGGAATGTTTAGTTTGACTTTCCTTTTGGGTTTCTGTGGGTTTTTCATCGGTCGCAGCAGGTCCTCCTGGATGAGTTGCAATGTGCACATTTTCAGCCGGAGCTGAAGGAGCTTTTGGCTCAACCTCCACAGGCTTCTCACTCGTGGAGTCAATCAAGGTCTGTATCTTTTTACCAAACATGGGCGACCAACTGGTCTGAGCCAGGAGGAAATCATTTTCATCGAGAGCCCACTTTTTGGGAAACTTCTTGTTTGACTTGTTCGACTCCTTTTGGTACCAGAGGGGATAATCGGGTTTTATGATGAACGAGTTGTGGAAGTTGAAAATGTTTTCCGATTCCGCAGAACTCGAATCTCCCTCCTTGACTTTGGTCACACCCTTCCTTCCTGCTCTGGATAGCAACGCTGGTTCGGGTGGGGAGCGATGAGGTGGAAGTGGTGACGCGTCGGCGGTAGCCAGTACGAGTAGAAAAGCGAAGTTCAGCAGATTCATCTGCAACGAAAGGAAAATTTATTCAGGCAAGGGAGGAACGGCTATTCAGCTTTCCTCAAAATAAGCATGATAATACAATCCTCCAAAAATTCCGAGAAAAAGAGATTCTGGGAGGTTCATTCGTCTAGAACAGCGTATTCCAAACGGTGTTTCGCGGAACACCGTGGTTCTGAGCAGAGTAAACAAGGGTCCCGCATGAAGAACGATATGCAAACTCGAAATCGTTTTTAGAGAAAGGAAACTATAAACCTGATTCTTTTTCAAAAGAAAAGATCCAATTCAAGTAGTATGTTAAGCAGTTGAATGTTATAAGTTAAACGGAATCAACATTAAAATTATCTATCTTCAATCTCTTCTCGTTCTTTCATTTTCAATTTTAAAGAAAATCAGTCCGTAGAATTCCTCAACTTCTCCTTCTTTTGAAAAGCTTACGTGGATAAATTAAATATTGGAATAAAAGGGAGTAGACCACCCGCCTAGAATCGTCCGATGCAAATTTCTCACTTCTGTTGATTCACTGTGAAAATATCTCAATATTGTAACACTTAAACGTCTGACTTTTGTTGAAAGATATTGTACTTTTGAACAAATATGGAGTCCAAAAACGAAAAAAACAATGAAACAAAGTTACAGCAAACAAAATTATATTTTACTTTAACCTTAGAATTTGAATCTCTTTGGATTTTGATAGTCTAACATATAATTTTCACAGCAATCCACGATATATTCCTTTCCAGAAACAAATAACCATTTACTGAGTAATATCTTTAACCATCCACTGAACAATACTATTTTCGTTATCACACGTATTTTTATCAAGTTATGAGAGGTCAAATAGGATTTTGAGAATTCCTCTTAGATTTATTCGATTGCTCAAAAATATTGAGCAGAAATAAAAGTTTTCAAAATATACTCGAATGAAAAAGGTAATCTATAGTGATAATTTTATGATAAATACAAAAACGGTATATCTAGGCTAGTGAACTGTAATCCGTGTTTTAGATACTAATCGAGGATTGTAGAACAAAGGAAATACTTCAAATTTTAGAGGAAGTTCAATAAAAAAGTAAGTAGTGCAACATATTCCGTTGTTGACTGCTTCATCGCGCTCCGATAATTTCTGTTTTGCAATCGAACATCATATAAAACATGATCATATTCAAGCGAATGTTCTTACCTTTGCTGTGTTCCCTTTTCTCTGTAAGTTCTACCTTGCGATCCTCTCCAGCTGCTCTTCCCTCGACGACTTCCAAGTCGAATGATGACTCCCCTCAGAATCTCACCACTATATATACTTCCGCAACACGATAACGGACGTAATCTGCAGATCGAGGAATTTCGAGCGAACAGGGGGGGGACCTAGGGTTGATGTTGATGGATTCCATCGGTGGAGAGATGATGGAACGGAATTTTTAATGATGAGATTTGCATCTTCTTCCGGAGAAGACGGAAAGGATCTCGGAAATGCGACCAGCAGGGAAAGCTCGGACACGACCGAGGCGAATGAAGATGCTTCCGATTGGATTCCATATGCTTATTCGGCAGCCGAAGCGATAAATTTAGCATGGAAGATTTGAAAGAGAGATATACTGCGCGAAAGAGTGCTGCTACGTGTTATCTGATCGAAATTTTGGGAATTAACTAATGTTCCGTTACTTTAATCGCCGGGTAATAACAAGAGGTTGAAATTTCGCATCTTTGATAGCGTGTTCACTGATTGAACGTGCTTCTCATGCATACCTTGAGTTTTGAGTTTGAAGTCCGTCAGTTTCGTTTTAAATGAATTCAATGCTACTCGAAGTTAAGCTCTTGAATGAATAATGACGATCTATAGAAGAGGTTGCTTTTTGATATGCTACTCTTAAACAATTGCTACTTTGATAATTAAATTCACTTCTCTTATAAGTCACATTCCAAATCAAGAGGATTTATTCGCGTAATTCACATTAATTTGGGCGTGATCCGTCTTCCGAAGCCGCATAAATGGCTAATGACGGTAAATTGTCATGGTGGGAGATGACTGGCTAAGTATGTTCTTGCAACGATTGAGAGTGACGTAGTGTATTGTGTTATGGATTGTTTTGTTGTTATAGCACATCTCTAGTAATTGGCATTGAACTTGAAATGGACATTGAAAATGATGGAAATCCTGGTGAACCATTTACGTTGTCTGAGTAACTTTGTATGGATTAAGGAAATTATATAGATTTCAAGATATAAATAAGTAGTGTAACGTAAATAGATTGCTGTGAATTAGTTTTTAATTTTTTTTCGTTGGAATATAATATTATACCTTCATTTGCTAAATGAACCGTTACGCTGGCTACGAAGTTTCTATTTCACGTTGTTATAATGAGGAAAGATATTCGTACGCCATGAGTATATTATCCACTAATTACCTTACATCTGCTAAAATTAGATAGATAAAATCTGTAGAGAGGTGTGAAAATGAAACAAGTTTCATATGAAAACGTTTTTGTATCGCCTCACCAAAATAATTGCGTATAAAGTACAGAAGAATCTATTTACATAAGTAAATTAAACTTTCTTTTGTACGTGAAGAATCAATTAGGGGTGAAAATATATGCATCTGCTGCATATCCGATCTACGGCAGTAAATCGCTCGATCTCTTCCATTGTTACTTCTCGTCAAAGATGAAATCTCTCGATCTTCACGCTGAGGGAGCGGTCCAAGAGAAGCAGTAATCACATTCCATTATCGATCCTTTTATGGCCCTTATTTCTAAATCAGTTTATAAAGTAACGCAATAAGGTAATTGAATAACCATTGACATGTGAATCATGCCTTCAATATCACCAAAGTAATTGCACGGCACAGGCTTTACTTAATAGTTTCTAGCGAAATTTTCGCTTTAAACGGCTCAGTACCTCTTATGAATGGGCGTAAAACTCCTGTTATGTTCACTATGCCAAGCGGTTTGCATATCAGCATGATATTTAAAGGAATCCCAAATGTCTCCTATTTTCAATATTTGATGGAATAAATACAAATATTAGAATTGGAAAATGACGTGTAATTATAAAAAATGTACTTTTAAAATTTCAATAGCAAAAACTCGCTGAAAGGTTTTTCCGTACATGTTGATTCCTGATAAATATATTTAAAGGTTTTTGAGCTGTTTCGATTAACATTGAATTTGACTAAATATTGAAGGCTGGTTTTTCAGTATAGAACGAAGATTAAATCGATAATGATGCACCTATACGTAGGGCATACATATTTATAAATACGAAAAAATATTTTCTTATTCTTATCTCATTTATTCATGGAAACGTCTTCGATAAATTACATATCTAAAGCTGTTATTGTTTTAACGAAGAACGGTATGGAACGTTTTGGGAAGTACATATTTAAAATTCGAAGTACGTTATTCTGAATAGTAATTGAATAAACAAATTGTAAAATAAGCAACGTAAGCAGACAGTCTGTAGTGGAAGTGTTTAGAGAGAATCAAGTATTCAGAAAATACCACTCAATCAAGTTTTATCTTTACTGTTTTTACAAATCAAATTGCTGGCTTTATTTTATCCTCACGGTAATACAACGCAATTCGTTGATGGTATCAGACCAACGGTGTTGTCTCGCGATATTTCTCCGCCATACTAATTTCAGAAATAGTCGAAAAATATGATTTATGGCTTGAAACGGGAAATATTTTAAATTAGGAAAAATATGTAAGTTCAATAAATATTGTCAGAAAATTCTTAAATATTTTCTGGATATTTTTATGAGGTAACCTAAATTTGAGGGGCTCGATTTGCTTGGCATTTCTTATGAAATTTACTAGTCAATGAATGAGTTCTATGCTACCATTTCACTCGCCAACTTTTCAAGAGACAAGCCTGTAAATTGTTTTGATGGTTGTATGCACAATGTACATACATTGAGGTAATTGGGAAATAGCTGAAGATAAAAAGTTTAATAATAAAATACACCAAAAGAAATAATGAAAGTTAAATTCTCTAAAGTAATAATTTTCTGTGATTAATCTTCATCGATAGCTTATCAAATGTACACGCAATCTTAATCTGAGAAATACCGTAAGCCTATTGAAAATTAACTTTTTTACTATTCATATCACGTTTTCTAAACAAAACCTCATCCATAATATAACAATCTGCTGAGTTTACCCATTTTTTTATTGGAAATCGATTTAAAAGTCGTAAACAATTTATATGTAAGCTTTTATTTTAAGTGAATTGAGATTTGGTTTTTATTTATAAGCAATGATAAGAATTTTCAGTATGTACCGGAGCTGCGAGAACTCTTCCATCATGATGTAATTTCACCTTTCGAACCTCTAAATAATAAAAATTAAGCATCATTTCGCATTTTATCGATATTGAAATTATTTCTTATGCTCGTAAAATATTGTTTTCGCGACTGAGTATGGACCCTCAGGATAAAACCTAAAAACGAAAGATGAATTGAAGTTGTACACGATTTTAAATTCCCTATCGCGAGACTTGGAAACATTCCTTTTTATACCACCGTTATCTTTAGAAGTCAAGCTTCAAGCGCCGTTGACCACGATAAATATCAAGTTCGAAATCTATTGAAGATGCCTTCAATTTGTGTTACTACGAGTAAGATAGTGATGAATTTATTATCATCATCTGAATATTAATCAATTGGTTTACAATGCAGCAAAAAAAGAGCCTACAGTGATCTATTTATGTGAAGGCAGGAAATTCGGTTTCTTTCGGACAACACTTCTACTAATGAAGCAATTACGGAATATAATTTAACTAGAATTGTACATCTATTTTAGTATGTAGCAGATCTTTCTTAGTCAAAATGCGTGAATAGTGAATCTATAAATTGTTAACGTATTTCTTATTTATAATATTAATGAGATATTATTCACTGTTTGATAGGCTCTTTATGACGGTGAATATAATATCACCGTCTCTCCGTGAATATAATAACACACGGTGAAAATTCTGCGGTATCCAACAGCAGCGTTGGAGTGTTACATTTTTACTTACTCAAGAGTGAGGCTAATTAAAAATTCTTCTTTAAAAATGTGTTAAATCTTATCTTATCTTATCTTATATATATATAAAAATGGATGTTTGTTTGTATGTTTGTATGTTCCAGATAATCTCGAAAACTAGATGTCGCACAATGTTTTAACTTTTAGCATCCTTAAAAGTTTTTCCGGCGATGATAAAGTGCTATTTTTTATTTGCCTAAAGTCCACGGTTCGAACCCAGACGAGTAAAACAATTTGCATAAGAAATACACGTAAAGTTCATTTTTTTCGATGCATTGTTCATTTCTTTTGCAAAACTAAATTAGAAAAATCTGATGTGGCCAGCACATGACTTTCTCCATATATAAGATGTAAATACTTACCTACGACAGTAATTTCGAACTCTAAACATTATAAATAATGTTGTTCGGGACATGCTGGATGAAAACCGATGAAACTGTCCTTTCGCCCATAGAGCCCAGAGCGCCCACAAAGTACATAATCAGCTACTTCCGGTTTATCAGTATTTCAGGAATAACTCCTAAACAATCAGTGATAATAAAATATGTTTCATACAAAAAAGAAAGTAAATTTTATTTTCTAAAACATTTATAAATAATTGTATATACCTAAATATCATATTTATGGAGATATTTTGAAAACCGGAAATGAGCTTTGAAGAATGAAGCTCAACTCCCGGTTAACTGATTTACTCCAAAAACTAATCAACTCTAATGACTGTAATAGAAGTACTACATATGAAATTTGGTGTTGATCCGCCAAATAGTTTTCATGTTAGAGCGCCCACAAAGTACATAACAGCTACTTCCCGGGTTATCGGTATTGCACGAATAACTGTTAATCAACCGGTGATACAAAAATATATTAAATACAAAAGTTATAGTAAATTATATTATCTAAAACTTTTATAAGGAATACAATATACCAATATATCATATTTATGGATATATTTTGAAAACCAGAAATGAGCTTTACACAACGTACATAATCAGCTACTTCCGGTTTATCAGTATTTCATGGATAACTCCTAAACAATCAGTGATGCAAAAATATGTTTCATACAAAAGTTATAGTAAATTAAATTTTCTACAACATTTATAAATAATAGTATATACCTAAATATCATATTAAAGGAGATATTTTGAAAACCGGAAATGAGCTTTGAAGAATGAAGCTCAACTTCCGGTCAGCCGATTTACTCCAAAAACTAATCAACTCCAACGACTGTAATAAAAGTACTTTGTATGAAATTTGGTGTTGATCCGACAAATAGTTTTCATGTTAGAGCGCCCACAAAGTACATAATCATCTTCTTCCGGTTTATCAGTATTTCACGAATAACTCCTAATGAACCGGTGATACAAAAATATGTTAAATACAAAAGTTATAGTAAATTATACTATCTAAAACTTTTATAAGTAATACAATAGACGTATATATCATATTTATGGAGATATTTTGAAAACCGGAAATGAGCTTTAATGAATAATGCTCGACTTCCGGTTAACGGATTTACTCCAAAAACTAATCAACTCTGACAGCACACTCAGCAGTACTATATATGAAGTTTGGTATTGATACGACTTTTAGTTTTCGAGTTAGAACGCCCATTATCACACACACACATACACACACACACACTCACACACACACACACACACACACACATACACACAGACATCATTCAGAAAATGGTCAAAACGTGTTCTAGGGACCCCAAAACGTGTATTTCCGTTGAAATCTCGAAGTCGAATTTTTTCATGAAAACAATACTTTCTCTATACTTCGTATATGGAGAAAGTAAAAAACAGTCGTAGGAAGTCAAAACTAGCGTTAAAAGAAGGGCAATAGAATGAAAATTTTTATTTTGGTCGTGGTATATCGTTTGCGATTCGAAATTGCGAGAATTTTGATCAAATGTACGAAAATTTTGACTGAATTTTCATGTAGTAAACAAACCATTCCCTTAACGATCAAGGCGATTGTTGATTCCGAGCTCAAGCGTAATTCCATAAGAAAACGTGGAAAATTTTTGAAATTTCGAATTTTGTTGACGAGTCTGTAGCAACCAAGTTTTATTTATAGCAACATAAGTGTTTACCGTCTTTTTCGTAACACAAATGAGTTTTATATTTGTGATTTACCAATAATTGATTTTTCTCGATCAATTCAACGGGCTGCGTATAAATATCCTGGTAAGTTGCGGATGTATTGAATTTATATTCTTCTGAATTAAGTAATAATTCTAATTTATTTGCAATAATGTATATTTAGCTATATATGTGAATGGAGTTAGCGAAGAACCTAAAGATTTCCCAGATTCGGTGTTTGTAATCTTTGAAGAGTTGAACGGCGAGTTGTAAAGTTGTAGCAAACCTCCAGCATCGTATAATAGACCAAAAAGGTAAAGAAATTTTATTTTATTACATGCAGAATATAAAAATTGATTCAATCGTTGTTTTTAAGTGCTTCCACTCCATATTCATTTACTATCCTTTTGTTATTGGTGTTTAATTTTTGTTTCTATTTTGACATTGCGATTACTTTTGTAATTCGTGTTTATGTTACACATTTTAAGATTGAGATACTAGTCAGTTCCAAAATACATTTACTTTCCGTGTAGAATATTCATCGTTGGTTATTTGAGTGAAATGTTATTTATTTCTGTCATTTACGTTTAATGCTTGATTCATTTGGCCCCTTTGTACCTGTATGAAAGTGTAACTTTAAACGTGGTACAGTTTATCCTAATGTGTTATAAGAATATATATATATGTATATATATATATATATATATATATTTCAAAACAAGGGAAATAGAATAAAGATTTAGATATTTTGGCTGAGAAATATCGTATGCGATTTGAAATTGCAAGAATTTTGATAAAATGTACGAAAATTCCGTCTAAATTTTCATGTTATAAACAAACCCATTCCCTTGACGATCAAGGCGATTGTTGATTCCGAACTCATGTGTTAGAAGAAGAAGACATGGTGGATTAAACTGGACATGGCCAGTTAGAATAAATTTTGAAAATAAGAGTTGAAGATTTATGATGAAGAAAAAATTGAATGGCATTTTAAATTTTTTTGTGACAAACAATATCCTGTGAAGAAACACACGTTGAAAGGTACGAAAATTTTTTCATTGATTTTTTCAATTTTCTTTAAGCGTCTGTGAAAACCGAGTTTTGTTTATGGTAATGTAATTGTTAACTGAATTTTCAGTGAAATAAAACGATTTTGAAATTCGTACGTTGATAGAATTTGCATTCTCGCTGTCAATTCCACTGATTTAAAATAATAACGTGGTAAGTTGTGGACATCTCTCATATTATTTTTGAGTTTTGACGGAAATTACGGACGTCCTTATTTCTTACGTTTAATCGGTCTTTGTTTTCTTTTAAATTTTGAGCGACGAGTGGTCAGGAGCGAATGAGTAACATTTCAAAGCCTAAAAATGTAAAGGGATTTCAGTTATCTGTAGACCGCAAAAAATCTAAGATATTGAACTAGAATGGGTAATCCCTTACTTCAATCCAAATCC
This sequence comes from Sympetrum striolatum, assembly GCA_947579665.1. Taxonomy (NCBI): domain Eukaryota; kingdom Metazoa; phylum Arthropoda; class Insecta; order Odonata; family Libellulidae; genus Sympetrum; species Sympetrum striolatum. Next base: position 8,471,926 of record OX388346.1, read on the forward strand.
AAACTACTGCCCGCGGGACGCATCTACTGTTTGATAGTTAATAAAGCTGAAAAGTTTGGAGACCCCTACTTGAATCGCAGTATATTTTGGATATCATAGACACAAGTAGAATATTGACCATTGACCCGGTTGAGAACCCAAGAAAAGTTCCTGAGCAGCATACACCGGGAAAGCATAAGATCTTTCTGCACAAGTATAATAGTTTTTTAAATCATTTCTCAGTTTTTCAATCACAAATGAATAAAGTCTATTCTACTGCAATATAATACTATGCTATTTTGTGTTGAAAATTCTTACTGCAACAGATGTAAAAACGTTTAAAAAACGTATGTAACATTAATGGCCGGTATTGTAATGTATATTTTGCGTTGTTTATAACTTTAATCTTCATATAAATGGCTTTTGTCTTTTCGTCATATTGTTTATCAGTTTCAATATTATGAAATTGCATGATTTTATATATTGTTAATTGTTGAAAGTGAAAAATTCTGTGTTTTTTCGAAACCGTATAGAAATAACTAATGCTGCGGAAATTATAGCTGCAGTAGCAATATCGACGTTCAATTATAATTACTAGCATCGTGATCAACTTACTGATTTATGCATTTCGTTATGAATATATAGTATGATTTACCTAGGTGTTTACTGGACGGCCATGTCGAAATAAAACTCTGATATTGAAAACAGCTAACCCAAATGTCAATATTTAACACACTGTACGCTGAAATTTATTAATTTGACCTCAGCCGAATAATAGGTTATAATTCTTAAACATCTTAAACATAAGTTTGTTTTCGGGATAAGAAACTATACAGATAACCACAAAATGTAAATTTACTTAAGCCACTATACAACTTCTCAACGGAGGTAGGTGTTGTCTGTATTTATTGATTACTGTGAAGATTCTACGCTGAATCTATTTTGTGGGCCCAGGAAATAATTTATTTTAGAAGTTTTTCATTAGTTACTGGAGAAGAAATTAATATATCAGATCATTTACACTGCTAATATTTTCCCCAGCCATACGTCACTCGCAGAGTATACATAAATCTAAAAATCTTAACCAAGTCCCGTACACGGACATATCGGCAAAGTGTTTACCGAGATCAAACTAGCATTTTTCGAAGCCTTATCACTTGGATCCAAAAGGAACTTTCCTGACATATTTCTGAGTGAGACTGCCAATGTTATTATTCGATCGAAAATATTTTCAGCAATAAAATAATTGCAAATATTTATTAGGTTTGTAATCAAATACTTTTCTGCTCACTTAACCCAATGCACTTATCATATAATGAATTTCGACTTACGAGCATAGCTCCACAGACTGATTTCGGTAAAGTTGTCCCTCTATTGTCATGGCTTTTATCGTTTCATCCTAAAATGGCGCTGTGTCTTGCACTTAATCATTCCCAAGATCTACGACTACGTTTTTGGGCATTAATTAACATACCACTTCATTTTATACGAGTCACGAATTCTCACTAACAAATAACAACCTCATGTTATAAGTATAGCCAAGATAAAACAATGAAACATACCTTCTGGTTCCATGATACACCATTTCTTATTTAATGTCTATAGTTTTTTCTTCACTAGAGGCGGGAAAACTAGAGGCGGGAAAAGTAGAAGGCGGGAAAACTAGAAGGCGGGTAAACTAGAGGCGGAAAAACTAGAAGGCGGGAAAACTAGAGGCGGGAAAACTAGAGGCGGGAAAAGTAGAAGGCGGGAAAACTAGAGGCGGGAAAACTAGAAGGCGGGAAAACTAGAGGCGGGAAAAGTAGAGGCGGGAAAACTAGAGGCGGGAAAACTAGAAGGCGGGAAAAGTAGAAGGCGGGAAAACTAGAGGCGGGAAAACTAGAGGCGGGAAAAGTAGAAGGCGGGAAAACTAGAAGGCGGGAAAACTAGAGGCGGGAAAACTAGAGGCGGGAAATGTAGAAGGCGGGAAAACTAGAAGCCGGGAAAACTAGAGGCGGGAAAACTAGAGGCGGGAAAAGTAGAAGGCCGGAAAACTAGAGGCGGGAAAACTAGAAGGCGGGAAAACTGGAGGCGGGAAAACTAGAGGCGGGAAAAGTAGAAGGCGGGAAAAGTAGAAGGCGGGAAAACTAGAAGGCGGGAAAACTAGAGGCGGGAAAACTAGAGGTGGGAAAACTAGAAGGCGGGAAAACTAGAAGGCGGGGAAACTAGAGGCGGGCAAACTAGAAGGCGGGAAAACTAGAGGCGGGAAAACTAGAAGGCGGGAAAACTAGAGCGCGGGAAAAATAGAGAGCGGGAAAAGAGAGCGCGGGAAAATTAGAGTTCCGTTCTACTGGATGTCCTTATGCATTTCTTATGAAGATAACAGAAACAAATTTTAATTACTTCCCGGCATGATATCGACTTCAAACTTTGCATCAAATAAAATCAAGTCTTAATAAGTCTTTCTGTCTATTCACAACTAACAATAAGTCCTGGGTTCAGGGGTCTCTAAAATTAATAATTGTTACGATGTTTAAGAATTTTTTGAACCTCTTCCCGATAATATAAAAACTGAAAACTTGTCATATAAATTTATATCATAGATACATTTCAAATACGTGTTTTAAGATTCCTTGATCGTCCTTGGTTCGATTCCAGAAAGCCATTTACATTGCCCTATGCATTTCAGACGGGGATAATGGAGTCTTATTTCAGGACCTTCCCGGTATGATATGGACTTCGAACTTTGCATTTACAAAGATCAGGTCCTATCAAGTTATAATAGCCCATTTGCATCCGCTAATAAGTCCTGGGTTCGACACCAGGCGTCTACAAAATTAGAAATTAGAAATGACATTGAAACTCAAAACGTGCAATGTGAATGAAGATTATAAATACATTTCATATTCTTGCAATATGCAAGCAACTTTCACTCGTACATAGATACCCAGATAGGATACTAATTCACAGGATAAACCACAAACGTCAATGATATGAAATTTTTACAGCGTATTATATGTGAAAATTCAAGCAGACATATTGGCTGCAACTGCCTAAAACGACGTTCTGCTTTTCACATATATTCCTTATGTGAGAAATATTAATGTGCTCTGGCATCGAGACCAGGAAGTCTATGGTTTTATTAAAATTTTTTTCTTAAACCGTGACTTAATATACATCTTCCAGGTAAGAGAGAACTTCCTATCGTTTCAATAAATGCACCAAAAAATATTAAAAATTACCCCATGTATTTTTAATTGGAGATGTTTGCATCGTCCTCGCATCGAACCCAGGACATTTTCTATAAAAGCAATTTATGGTTTCGATAGATAATGTCCATATCTGTTAGCTCGTTGAATTTTGATTCTCTACCTATCCGGGAGGTATTTTTTAGAAATTTCCGAACATCATTTAAATGGAAAAAATCGGGATATTGTAACCTTCTGGCATCGAACCCATGACACTGAAGTTCAAAGTCACCTTTTTTTCTGGGGGTTTCACGTTAGGGCCTATTAGAATATATTTCTGTAATTTGAGTTTAATTATCGTTTCCGAGAACCATTTTTCCCTTTCAGAAAATGTCTACGAGAAGGTGGTGCTGCTTATCCTAATGTGATCATCCAATATATTTTATAATCTTTAAATAATTTTTGTCATCATCGAAGAAAGTGTTCATTTAAAGAATATGAGATTAAATCTTTAGGTGACATTGTAGACATAATTATAATTTTATTTGCTTTGTTAATTGGTTTGGAAAATATTATAGCCTGGAATCAGCCATCCACCTAAAATTATGAGGCAAGTGTTACGATCAAGACTGTACCAAGAGTAATTATTAATTGGGATTTCCCCGTTGAGAATCAACGGGCACTTCTGCTAGTTAACAATATAAAACTTGGAATTTGACCATCACCTTAAGAAAAATACTTTTGATTAAGTAGCCGTAGAATAGAATAGGAAACAGGATGCTAGACTGGATGTTTCTTATTTGGGATTCTTACGAGATAGGAGGCGTAATCCACAGCTAATCATTGCTATGAATAATACAATATCGTATGTATTGTGAGTGTATACCAGATTAGCATATAGGCGGTTAATTAACTTCGGTTGGTTAACATTTTCTAGCATTTTCCAACTCTTCGACTACCCCGCGTATTAAAACGATAATCGGGTACCGAAAATGGATTAACTCTAACAAATGATTTCTTCAAACACTGCGTGACGAGAAGGAACTTGTGAGGCAATGTCTCACTAATTCCTTTCCTCCATTTCATCTTATCCCATTCCTTTTCTCATATCAGCTTTATTCTTGTCTTTCTAAGAAAGTTTCAATTTTTTTACTATTTGTTAATAACTCAATGATTGATTAGATTGATTAAGTTTTAGTTGAAAGGAAATGAAATATTTGTCTTCAATATAAGCGTAATTATTGTACTAGCATCATGTAAACGTATTTCATAAATAAATGTCGCCAGAAATTTAACCAAAATATAATTTTTATTGCATTAACTCAATAAATATAATGCTAAGCAGCAAAATGAAAAATAATTATAGTGGCCTTATTTATTAATAAATTTAAACAATGCTTTCAATTTCATATTTAACATATCTTTTATGATACATACAGTTATTAAAATTTCATAAGCCATTGTTGAACGTTAAAATTTGTTCCAAAGGAGTAAATGAGAACCCGGGAGTTAAGAACTCTAATTCCTGGGTGGTTGAAAGCGTGAGCAGTTTAGACATGTAGCGACATGTTTAGACTCTAGCGACTTCTGTTCAACTACGAATTTTTTTCTCTTGTGATATTGTGGGAGTGTTGTTGTATTTTCTCGGTGAATTTACTATTCTGACATAAAAATTGATTAACAACAAGCTTTGTTAGTTTCAACCGTAAATTGGAGTTATGTAAAACAAAAGTTAGGACCAATAACAAAAAATGGGCTGTAGTTATTAAGCTGGTACACATCTAAATAAAATAGAATAAATAAATTAATGGGTGTAATAAGTAATATTCATTCAGTATTAGGAAGGTGATAAGAGAAAGAATGATAGCAATGTTTTGACGGGTGCTGTAATTTTAAGCTGACAAGGGAAAGGGATTCTATGTTTTATATCCATTGTGATGAAAAACAAAATGTAAAAAAGTAAATCAACTCAATTTACCAGAAGTAAATGTGTCATTATAAATGATGACATTTAGACAATCGTCATAAATGATGACATTTATGCTGGAGTATTTGCGCTCAAAATAGAAAACGAGATAATTTGGTTTAATAAAAATAACGCAATTGGGGAATCGATAAAGGGAATTTTGATGATTATTGTAATTGACGATACAAACAAAAATTTATTGATATCCACGTTCGATATCCATAAATTTGATGCGCCGATAAATATACTATTTTGTGGAAATAAACTGGACGAATAATTGTTCAACATATTTATTAACAAAATACAAAATGCGCAGAGTAACAATAAGTAACAGGAACGAAGAAAAATTTCATTTAAGAATTGTCAGTAATAATACTAACTGGATATGTATAATCCATAATAATAAATAATAACATTAATTTCCTAGTAACTAGTTTAATAACAATGTAGCTTACATAATCAAATCCTGAGAAATTATAACAGTATTAGTTACAATATCAGTCAAATCATTCATAGCTTTTACATGTGTACTGATTCACCCCAATGTAATCGGTGTCTTCATTTGTAAATCAGAATGGGGTAAAGAATTCGTTTAATTTTCCTTTGTTTACGATTTCTTAGTTCTGATTTCATAAGGTGTGGTCCTCGCAATGCCTGGTGATCCATGATGAAATCCCTCCTTCAAAGCGCCAATCTTTACCTCTCGACGTGCATTTCCAGAAGAATTATCCCCGAAAAGGCTCTTCGAAGTTCCGTTTACTTTCTGTAACAGACGGAGACAAAGTTGTTGACTCAAAGAAACAGAAAATGCACAATTATACTGAGATTTTTTCCAGTGCAGCTTAAAAAATAAACTATTCTATACATCGTATTCATCTCAATAATGAATCTTTCAAAAGTATTTTTTTCATTTCACCATCTTTCTTTTCCGTTATCATTTTGTATTTTAAATGGGGATTTTGCATTTCTGAAATGCAAATAGATAGGAAGAAAACTTTGGCTTGACCAATGCAGATGAAACCGACAGCAAATACCAAGAAGAGTAGTAAACTGTTCAATCTTTCGAAAGAGATATTGGAAAAAAGAATGGAATTAGATTTCCAGCATTTATAGGTTGCGATATTTAAAAAAAACTCCGTCTGAGAATTTGAACTTTTAAGGCAGGATTCGAATGACAACGATCCTTTTCGTATCGCTTTCGTAAAACTGATTAGAATTTATCCATTACCTTAAAGAAATGCCTCAATGGCAAATGCAAATTATAGGTACTGAAAATACGAATCTCTAACACTAAAATTGAACCGTTTCACAGAAAATCTATAATTTTCTGAAGCTTTCCTACGCAATTCATCCAAATTGCCATGTATTTCTTAATTCAATTGAATAAAATAAAATTAAAATAAATAAAAAAATAAAATTAAGAAGCGGTTCCGGACTAACATTCGGATAGAGTCATTATTTATTGCTATCGTAGGTGCAATATCTCTTCCTGATTAATAGTTAACGGATGCAATGTGGTGAAAATAAAGGATGCAATTATGAAAAGCTAGTGAAAATCATGCGATGATACCAAATGATTTTGAAAGGATGTTTCTATCCGAATTTCTAATATCTTCGACCAACTCGAATATAAATTTATATGATTGATCTGTTGAGAATGATCATGTATCGTGAATAGATCAATCATTACAAAGAACGAGTTGACAGACATGTTGATTTATACAAAAGCCGGGTCGTATTGTTAGTTGTTTCTGTGGTTTCGTATAAGTAAGTTATTTTGGCCAACCTGCTCTTTGTTGTAATGGAATACAAAGTGGTTAATATCCGCACAATCGATGTTATTTTGAATTAATAATTACAATGAACTAGATACGTAATTTATGACACCTCCGTTTACTCTGTATCAATACTTTTATATATGCTTTTACAATTTTTTCATTGATCGCTTAATTGTACATTTGTATTCTGCAATTGTTTTGATTTCCATTTGAATATGACAATTCACCTCCCCTTAGCATTTACGCTCCTCATCAAGCAACCATTACTTCAACAGTGTTTCTCTAATAAATTAATTCGAATCATTTAATTAATAAAAAATAATCAAGTCAATTAAAATCACCCCTTGAAATATATCTTACTTTTTATTTTACTGGTAAATTGAAAAAAAATCATTACATTTGGTGATTAAGATCGTATCTTATTCTTAAATTTGTCAAATTGGAGTTTTGTATTATCGTAAGGGAGCGATCTCAATTATCTACTTGGGAATACAGCAATTATTTTTCCAGTCTTGGTAACAATTTATCTCACTTCTATCGGAAACATCCCGCGTCAATTAAAATCGAATCAAGAGACTGTTTTAAAATATTTATATAGAAAAGCTGTTCGTAAGATTTCTGTCTAAACAATATTTGATGACCATAATTAGAAATGTCATTCCGTTTCCGTTCTTTTGGTGCTTGTCTCGACTCTGCGCGACTCATTCAACTTTTAGTTATGATATTTCTTTGAAAGATATCGTGTTCGTTACAAGACCTTAGCGTTTTACTGAATCGAAAATATTATTCATTCCAACTGTCTATAAACAATATAGTAAAAAATATTCAAAAGAATTTTGGGAATTTATCGGAAAGATTATATGATTTGTCGGTACAGATAAACCTGAGGAATTTAAATACCATGACCCAGTACCCGAATTACCTGCATGGATTATGAGAAGCAATTTGTTTGTCTCAGCTCTATATCAGAATTCATAAAATTACTTCTTTGTGCTGTGATTTCTGTTGCTCACCTTGAGGACGGCTTCTGATTGCGAATGGACATTGCTGTTGATTTTTTCGAATGGCAAGGCATGGATGGATGCTTTGAGTCAGTAGTTGCGGCTGTAGCGTCAGTAGGCCCATCATCAGCGGCTACAGACGTATCCACTTGAGAATCTAAATCACCTTCACCGCTCTCTGCTTCTTGTAAATCTAAGTCGTCATAGTTGTACTGCCACTTGAGATCTTGAAATTTGTCACTTTTTTCGCCTTTGTGGGGCGTATTATTTGGATGCGGCGAGTTGCCTTCGGTCGTTAAAGGTCCCTTATCTACTTCGTTTGTACAATTCTCACTCTCATTGTAGAGGTTTTCTGGTTCAATTGGATGAGGAGGAAGAGCAACAAAATCATATTCTTCATGAAGATTGAGTCTCTCTCTTTCCAAATCTTCCGAAATCATCGTGGATTCTTCATAAAAGAAATGTTTGTCGTCGTCGTAATTTGAAGGGTCAGGAATGTCTTCAGGGTAGAAAGAAGTCTCTTCAGGATAATCATCTTCACTGTAGGCCACCGATTGGTTAACAGCCGTCGAAGGGTGCTCCGAAAGATGCCTATTATCTGTATTCAATTTTTCTGAAAGGCTTTCATTGGAAAATTCCTCATGCTGCGCCAGTTCATCGGAGGAAGTATTTCGATATTCAGGTGTCGTAGTGTTTTCATCGTAATCCTCTGCTGGAGTAGAAGTTTCATCATGGAATTGGTGTGACATACTTATCGTAGGTTCCATTCCGGAAGTATGGTTATTTACTTCTTCAAAAGCAATTTCGCTATTTACAGTAAATTTTAAACCCTCCACGTCATGAGTAGTTAAATTGTTTGCAGGGATGTAGTTCATCCCCATTGAAACGACACTTTGGATTTCATCTGGCTTTTCCAGGGAGCTTTGAAAAAAGTGCTCGCTGTTGTAGTTATCCATATTGTGTGGGAGAGCCTCTCCATGCTCTTTATTTACATCCCTCTCATCTTGACTTATCTCAGGGATATCATCCTCTGCTTTCAAATACAGTGCATCCTGGGATAATTTCAAGTTACTTTGCTTCGAATCGTCATCTTTTGATGAATTACTTGGCATGGATTCTTCTGAGACTTGATGTCCTTTGAAATCTTCTACGGTTTGAATTACAAGAGGGATTTTCGATTCCTGGAGCTTATGTGGGATCAAATGGACACTTGAGCTGTGACTAACAAAAGGCTGCGGAACGCTATGGTATAAAGTCAAATCCAAGTTCAACAATATCGGTTTTGGATCTCCGAAGGGAGAACTTTGGTGAAAATTAGGAAGATAATGCTTCCCTGGACTTCTGTATCCATCAGAAGCAAAAAGATCGTCTTTATACCCATTCTCCTGTCCTGCTGGAGTTTCAAAGCTGGAATCACTTGCGGAACTACTGTGGAAGCTTACCGATGGATAGGTTGTTCCTCCAAGGTTAGGATTAATCTTTTCCTCCAACTGTTCCCTTAATCCTTGACTCCAAACTCCTCTCGGATAATCCAGTGATGGCTGAATAATCGAGGATTTCTTCGGGTCCTCAATATCAACCCAAATTGCAGGAGCTGAGTAATAAGAGTCAATGTGCTCACCAAAATTACTACCATAACTCTCATCCTGGATGAAATCTCGAAGTTGCACTGCAGAAGGCTTAGATTCCCATGGGCTGAAGATGCCATATTTGTATCTGTTGGTTTCGTCATAGTCACTTGGTTTTCTGAATTCTGCTGAGCTCACCTCGAAATCGTTGCTGACAGAAGTACCCTTGAAAGGGTCAGTTTGCAGAACTGACTCTTCACTAGGTATCCATTCCAAGAACTCTCTTGGGGTATCTGTGAATTCGCTGGAAAAGACATCGTTCTTCGGGGGGTAATGTGCTCCTTCATAGTGATCTTTCTGCCGCTTTGGATCATTTATCCTGAAAAAATGATTTTTACGTCTCGAGTCATGGTTAACAACATTCTCGAAATATATTGAATTATAGTCCTTTGCATTTGAAATGTATGATCTTTCCTCTAAGTTGGCTTCGTTTGATGATTTTATCTCCTGTTTTTCGGAAATTACAGATACCCGGGGATCATTTGTGGGCATAGGAAAGGCCTTGTCAACAACCGTTAATAGTATTAAAGTAGAAATTACTCCTTTCATCTGCAAATAAATGAGAAATAAAATGCATTTAGTCCTATGAGATTGCAGGAATTTTCCATTTATTGATTATTCATTGTGGAAATTTAAATTTAAATAATAAAAAAATTTAAAGACGTTAGTCGCGGTATTAAAAACTTTTAAAGTGGAATTTTTGCACAGTTATTTCCACCCATTTATTAGGATGGAGTTCCACAAAGTTAACGCTTTTTTGATTGATTAAATGTACATTAATGATTAAAAAAGAAGTAATTTTTCTATTGTGTTAAAGAAACAGTTATAAAACGTAATCGCGTAAAATCATAATTCAAAATCATTATGCGCAATCTATATTTAAAAATGAGTTCAATATAATTTTAAAATTGAATATCTCTTCCCAAGGAAGAATTGTCTTGAAAGAAGTCCGACGGGTCCGGGAATCGAACCCGGGTCTCCCGATTGCTGGTCAGGTGCTCTGTCCGTTGAGCTACGCACGAGTTAAATCCGCTCGCACGTTTATGTGACATTATTTTGTCGGTAAGACTTTTAATGGAAGAGCATTATGCTGAGTATTGTCTTAAAATCTCTACTCAACATACGGCAAGTCCGTCGAAATCTATCAAACCAGAAATGCAGTGAATAAACAAAGTTATTACACCAGTATATATTTTTCATAAAGCAGTAAAAGGATATAGGTTCACAAAATGTTTGAACGTAACCTCTTAGCAGTATGTGCTTGAACAATGGAATAAATTACGTAAGGTTATAATTTAAAGCATTAAAATACATACACATTGCAAAGTCACTATTCGTTTCTGGATATATGCACTACATCGACGAAACAATTCATATATATGTATAGTCAACCTTTAATTCCGTAATTTCACAGAAGCACTACCTTAGCAGACAACTAGGTCAACCGTAACTTTTTCTTTCGATTATGCACTCCCGTTTGTATGTTTGGGTGAGATAGAATGCGATTCTTGAAAAATCTTGGACATGAGCAATAAGCCGTTAAAATGATTTTTTACTATTCAGAAAACTGCTTAATTTCTTGTAGTTTGTGTGGTAATTTGTACTTAAAGTTTTAAACATATTATTAAAGTTAAAGATCGTAAAATTAAGGCATACCTTTCCTTTCACATCCACTTGAAGGGCACAAAAATATCCAACTCCTGGTTACAGACCTTCTTCTTCTTTCACTCACACAAAACAGACGATGGCTAACTAAACTGAAAGTATCACTGCTATATATATTTAAGGGAAAAAGGGGAACTGGTCTTACTTGTAGCGTATGCAAATTTTTTTAAAGATGAATAATTGGATTGGGGCGTAAAAGAGATCATTAGGAGCAAATTTCGAGGGCAACGTTAATGTTAACAAGTCCGAAACTCGCAGTGCAGCGGTGGATTGTTTGGGATAAACAGAGCGGGAATATCTAATCAGTGCGATCATCTGCCCCTTATTATAAGCAACCAAAGAGTGAAACACGTTCAGATTCCATTGTCTTGGAACGATAAGACGAGATAGAACACTTTTGGAGGAAACTGATGTCTTCAATTGACTTCGTTCATTAGTGATTGCTATAATAAACCGGTGTTCGCAAGCATTGGGTCAATGAATGAACTAGAGTACGTGTTAAAGATCCCAAGAACCTATCATCCGAGGGGTCATCTTACTTCAGAGGGTTTATTGGCGAAGGAACGCTTTCAGCTTTAATCGTAAAATTAGTTTCTCCTGCATTTTTTACTTTTGATTTCAGATTCTTAAGCTCCTTCCTAAGATTCCTTCTGGATATTTTGAAAACGTGATACGCTAATATTTTTCAGAAGCCAACTAATTATACTGAATACTAATTATATTAAAGATTACGTTACTTTTCCATTATTTCCGAATGAAATGTAAATAAAGTTTTATCTCTGAAAGCGTATCATTACTTTTATTCCTGCAGCATAGATTTAGAATTGTGTGGATTACACACATGAGTATTGAGTTTGGATTAGATGTTCGAAGCAGTCCAATTTATTTCTTAAATTTATTATTTTTTAAGCCCCATAGAATCATTCATGTTTTCTAAATTTTATTCTGGAATTCTATATCTAGAATTCTAAATTTTATGGAAAAAGGTGATGATGACTTTCGGTATCGCTCGTTCAAAATAATCTTCGTTCATTTAAGACAGTTTTTATAACCAAAGTGGAAAATCAAATTAGTATTGAAAAACTTTTTCTTTGTTCGGTTCAGGATCGGATGTAATGAGATAATGACTTCATCTTAATTTTAAGCGATTAAACCCAACAAAAATCGCATAACTTTAGATATAGTGAATCGATTTAAAATATTTCTTCTGCTTATCTGATCTCCGAAGTATGAGGATTATTAGCAGCTGATTTTGCAGTCTTTTGTGACCTGTTTCCTAATTCATAACCGATTGATAATCTATATCGATATACAGTGGAGCCTCTGTTCACGACCGCCTCTGTTCACGACCAACTCGGTTTACAACCTGATTTGGCAACCAAATTTTGACTCGGTTGGTGTCCAAAAACTCGGTTCACGACCAAGGCCAGTTGAGTAGGCAACCCCGACATAACACAGCATCGTTCCAGTTGCAGACAGGTTGATCAGTGAACACAGTTGGTGAGCAATTTGCGGATGACTTTATCAGTGAAACAGGACAAATTCCATAGCTATATAATTACATTTAGCTATCTTAAATTCAAATTACTGTATTTTATATTTATTTCGAATTTTCTTTTATTCTTTATTCCCATATGGGTCTTCTTCCGTATACGCAAGCTATTAACTGATCGCAGTCAATGATGCTCATAAAGACGAATTAAGAAAAAGACGATGAAGTATAAAAATTTCTTATTTAATTCTAAACAAAAATACACTTAAAAAATACAAATTTTCAGAGTCTGGAACGGATTAATTGTATTTACATTAATTTCAACGGGAGAAATTGTCTCGGTTCACGACCAATTCGGTTCACGACCAGGAGCCAGAAACAGATTAAGTTCGTGAACCGAGTTTCCACTGTATTTTGATCTTCATTATTTACTTTTGAACAAATATTTACCTAATAACTTGCTATTCATGAACTTGTATAAGTATTCACAATTTAAAGAAAAGATTTCCCTTCGGAATGACAAGTTGTTGACTTTTGTAGGTGGTATTGGTATGGTTAATTATGTACTTATATAATTTTACAATTCATATTATCAACAAACATGTATTAAATTACAACTACATAATGCCAGTTAAATAAATTTAATAATATGAATATACATATACGCCTGATGCACTTTATGCCGCGATGTGTATATTTTATTTCCTCAGTATAATCTAAGATTAACCTTTCAATGCTTAATCCTTTCAAAAGATAATCCTTTTCGGTCTCACGGGTGTTGCTTGCTTTTTCAAAAGTATTGGAAGAAATTCCGTAACGAATACTTTCTTTTTTATTAAAATTGTACTTTTAGAAATATTTATCGAAAAAACTCAAAGTTAACTAAAGTGAACGCTAGTGAGAAGAAATGTGTGTACTTTAAAATAACATCAGAATGACAGAATATCTATTTACAAACCATTCAACCACCAGAATGTGCAGATTTGAATACATCTCTGTGATTACAAAATATTCACTTATATATTAAATTAATTTGTATACATTTATAGACGAATGTTGAAGAAAATGTAGTGTGTGATTAAGATGCATAGAGAAATATTTTCTCATAAATCCTCGCCTTAAATGTTAAAACAATGAAAAATACATATAGGCTTACTATAAGGCGCTTTCAATACCAAAGCATAATAACAGGTTAACATTTCAATACCATATAATTGTTACTTTAATTAGTTGGGTATACGGGGTATAGACTTCTTTACTGTACTTTCTTTTGATATGATATAAAGTAGTTCATCAAAATTATCTATCATAAAATACTATTCTCTTTTCTAATTTTTGAGATCACTATTTGGATCTTAAAGAAAAACCCTTACCTTGAGATGCTTTCGAAAGAATGTTAGAGTAATTTTTGCAAGGAAAGAAATTAGAACACAGCTGTTAATGAATTAGAAGTTGAATTACTCCCTCAAAGCCATCTTTGAAAGAAAGGAAAGTCCCGGATTTTCGAATTTCTTCAGAACTTGTGGTAACGTAGGTATGGAACGCTTTCAAATACGACATTGAGAAAGTTTTGAATCCTCTTTGAATATTTCTTTACTACAAGCTCCTTTTTTTCATGCTTAGCCACTGTTGCCCATTATCTGTGAAGTCCCTTATGCTCTGATGAACTTGTAAGGTGGTTCTTCATTAAGGCAACAGCAACATCGAACACACAAAACCATTCCCTGATCGAAAAAATCCAAACAGCCGGGACTTGAACCCGGGACCATGGGGTAGGAGTGATAGCGTAGATGGAATGGTATCCACTCCGCTAACAGTGCCAGGAAATGCTTTTATATGCTAAAGAACTATTTAATAATATTAAAATTTTAATTAGTGGCTCGTTATTTCTTCATGAAAACTAACACGTTGAAATAATTGGCAAACGCACCATTTATAATTTCAGTTCAATGCTTCCAATTTCGTACCTATTTTTGCCAAATACGTTTTCAGTATTCGTGATCCTTGATTTTCTTGGATTTAGATGAAAAATAGAGAGGTAAATGTAAGGAACCATGCTTTGCTTACAAGACTGTGGAGGTTTTCATCATGCATTTCTACTTCTCATATACTAAATGAAGCGGGAAATGTGGTATCTTAAATCGATATTTTTCATAACAACAGAAGAAAGCCATGCAAAGCAGCCATTTAGAAGTGAGACGGGTTCAAGTGAGCGAGCTCAAGACTTAACCTTTGTTCTTCACTGACCGGAGCGAGAAGCAAATGAATCGATTCGTTGCGGTTTCTTTCAGTTTTACGGGAAAGGTTCGAAATATCAAGAGCAAAAGTTATCCTCAATGATTCCCTTCGAATATTCCTGAGCCATTAACTCCGCTCTACAAATTTCAGCGCTATTTCAATGATATGCAGCAAGATTCGCTAAACTCTATGAAAGGCATAAGTTCAGAGCAAAGGGGGGAAGATCTAAGGAACCATTACTTTATAATTATTCATCTATATGCTGTATCGCACTTACAAAGGATGTATCGATAAACTAAAATTTATTCAAAGAGATAGAGATGTCGTTACTACAGTAAATAGCGTTTGCGAGCTTCGAGAGAAAAATAGGAACTGTCATATGGAAGTAGTTGCAAGGACGGACTTCAGCTCGTCCATCCCGCGGAGCACTAGAAAAATTGAGAAATATCAGTGTAACCATATTTGGGGTGTCCCCTGCCTTATGCTATCAGTGGCTTGCAAGATCATTATGTAAATACGTAACTAAATCAGACTTTGTTTGTGAGAATACATTTAATTTAAATACAATAGGAAAGGTCGAAAATGGCTAGCTTATTATTATTAAGGCAATTAAAACAGATCTTTAAACCTTGTATCATATAAACTACTTAATGATAACTACTGAAGTAGAAATATTAAACACCACACCATAAGGGTTGCCGATTTTCCTTTTCGTGGGGTGGATCTGGCTAAAGGATCGTAATTTGGGTACCCTTCGTATACGTACAGATAGAGACGAAAAATGCCTCTAATTTGTTTCGATTACGATGTTCGTAATGTAAAAAATGATTCATACTCGATACAAGGAATACTTTCTAACATAGTAGCTTTTTAGCTATCATTTTTCCTTTCTTTGGAAATAAATCGTCGGAAATAAAAATTGGTTCTTGCTTTCTCCCCCTTCCTTTGCAACATTGTCTCCAAATTCGCTATTCCAACGCTAGTTGCCTCTTATTTGCTTGCGTTAAGTGTCCTTTGCCAGATGATGGTGATCATTAGCTGAAACCGGTCGTGTGTTCATTGAATTTGTGGGAAAAGTACCATTTCTTTTTTCCTCATTGTACTTCATAAAAATAAAATTTATTATTTGAAGTGAAAGATAGTGTTAAGCCTTGATTTTTTCAGCAATCATAATCAAAGAGAATGAAAATATGAGGGTGAATATTAATGACTTTAACAAGAAGTTACCGATGCATGCAGGGCCGTTCGAGTTTGAAAAGAGTTGTATTCAAGAAGATTAGAAGATAAAACTGACTGTATCATTGTGGAAAATTTAACCCACTTCCACATTTTCCGCAATCATAAATTTGAGTGTATTAACGTATTAGCCAACGCTTATAGTTATCATATTTTAAAATTAAATGGAGAGATAACTCAGTTGAATTCTCTGGTCAAACGGAGAATTTGATTTTTTAATTCGGGATTCTCAGTGCGAGAAGAAAATACAGTTGGGAAGCGGAAATGGTTCTATTCTTTAGTTGGTCAAGAAATGAAGTAATGCCTGGGCAAGTGATCCCTCTTCCTAATTTATATTTGATAGATTCGTTATCCTCTTCTGCGGAAAAAAGAGTTTGATCAGCAACATACTCTTTGCGTATATGCTAGATATTTATTGATTTTATTCTTACTGTTCTTACTTACACGAGCTGAATTTAAGAGTTTAACTTCTACTTTGAATTCAAGATCCAATTGCAGATATATTTCAAGATAAATTCATATACGTTAAATGAAAAGGAAAATAAAACAAATCCAAATTGATTTAGCGCATTGACTTTCAAATTGATGGGTACCGTCCCACGGAGGGGCAGGAGGATTCAGCAGCTGAAGGTAATGCTTTGAGTTACAAAGAAAGATTTAAAAATGATTTTTTAGGCGGACTTCAATTTTGACTGATATGGTATTATTTGTATTTTTAGAAGCTCTTTAATTGCTGAGATCATTTCGCAGATGTGTGTCTCCTCGACCGGAAATCTCCGCCGTTTATATCTAACCTCTGTGAAAGGGTCTCCTTAGCTCAGAATTAGCGGCATTAAGAATCCTATCATGACTTACTGAGGGGGTATTCGCCGTGGGTAAGCATCGACTCCCTTGCTGCCGCTCTTTTAGACCGCTACCTATTCATTCAAGTAGGAACTTCCTAATGTTTTTAATGTTGCATCTATACAATTCTCCTGTAAGGAGATCCTCGATTATAGTTAATATACTCAAACAAGGTTATACATCATTTATAATTTTACACAATTTAAATTCATAGAATTTCGCTTTTAAATGATCAATTTATTTTCAAACGAACTCACTTCCTCACACTATCCAGTATTGAAAGAAAGCATCGCATTTTACAACTGAAATAATGTTCGTAACAAACTCTGTTTAGGTTACTTTGTGTTGGTTATTCTACGTATTAACTGCTATACCTCTGAATAATGGAGTTTTTGCCCGACCTTCGAGGCGAAAGGACGTGTTTTCATGGACATCATTAGCGACTCCTTGACTGTTAGATCATCGGCGAACGACCCTTCAGTAGCCGGTGAATTTCGTTCCTCTGGGCCTCTAAGCTGGGCAGTGGATTAATCGTGGTGAGTGCTGAGTAGAACCAAGCCTTTCATTTTTATTTATTCATATAAATTTGTTCTTTTTTTTAGTAGCTCGGTTTCCTTTCATCCTCTCGTGCTAAACTTACTTCAGGTTAAAATTATTATGTGTAAAGTACTTATTTTCTAGTTTTCTGTCGTAAATCTATCCGTTTTTCCTGCATAGGCTTTTCTAGAAGAGCTTGTTTAGTTTCTTTAATATTTACTTCAAATGCCACTAGCGCTCTTCTAGAATTTATTGCACTGGTATTAGTCTTAGCTCTTCAATCGCACTTGTCTTTCAACGCTACTTTTACTGTGACACATCTGATTTAATGTATATTTTCTCTTCATTTTGGGACAATCAAATTTTTTTCTTCAAGTTTAAAGTTTAGCTCATTTCGTACGTTTTTCCCTTTTGTGCGCGCTTCTGTGTTGGGTAACTTTCGCCAATCGGATAAGAAGCAGCGGGTGGTACGTTTGTTTACTAGCAACGACATAGAAATGTAGAGTCATTAGCAGAAGGATGCGTCTACCAAGGGCATTCTGGCGATTTATGTTCGTTACCGAGTTCCCATGTATAGTAATATATGTCTTGGGGTATCTAAAATTAATATGCATTGCTACTTGCACTTCAAATGGCATTGCATAAAGAATAAATTGAGATGCAAAAAATATAGAATTGATAAAAACTTAATTAACAATCAGTAATTAAATTGATTACATAATGAAATAGAATCAGATAAGATTCTCTTTTAAATCATTCCACCTTGCAGTTAATTTATTTTTATGTTATAAATATAAATTAGTGTTTAAAATAAATTTACTAGAAAAATGGAATTTCAGGTAACTTAAGAAAATATTTTACTAAAATGAACAATGAGAAAGGGAAAAGTAGAAAGTAAAATAAATCTCTCATCACATAAATAGTTAACGAAGCGTAAAGAAACAGAGCGAGTTAAAATAGCTTTACTTAAAAATTATCATTTTGCGTCATCTTATTAAGGTGATAGTTCACTAACGTTTCAATCTGTGCAAGTTTATTCTACACTAAAATGTATTTTTATTATGTATTTAAGATCATAATACATTTGGACTGATACCTACCCTTCCGTCCATACCATTTTAGTATTCGTTAAAATTATGTTTTAAAAGATTTGATTTGTAATTTTCCCTTTTCCAGAAGTTTACTTCTTAAGGAAATGCGCAGTTTAATTGTAATTGAGTTTCATCTGCGAAAAAGATTGTCGCACTAGAACAATGTTCACTTCGAATATGGTATGAAAAAACTTCATTTTTCTTATAAGTAGATCCTCTTCTTATAACCTTAACAAATTTAACAGTAGAAGAAGTTTTGGTCACGTATATCAATATCGTATGCTGTGGAGTCAATTTTGGTGATTGATGGAATTATTTTATGAGCTTAGTCGAATGTATCTTGAAATTTCAAGGGCCTGTGACAATGGATAGGCTCTTCTTGCTATTTCAATATTTCATTAATATCTAAGACTTATTTTCCTCTGCTAGGTATTAATATAATCAAAATAAGATAACATTTCTATTCGTTCTTCTAAAGCTCAGAAACCTGGATTAAATAAAACTTGAGTGGACAATGACAAATGAATATCACCTATGAATTCCGTCGTTTTTCTCTCTCTCTTTAATTACACACCAATTGGTGTTTAATTTTATAGGTTTTTAACAATTCCTAATTGAATTCGTGTAAACATTTCTTCTTTCCATCGATCTTATCATCTCAAACTTCTGTTATTATTCTATGATAATATGATTATTTTTGTGAAACATTTTGCAAAAATCGGAAGTAAATCCAAGTGATTCCATCCATTCAAGGTTCTGCTGTTGCTCAAAAAGAATATCACAGGTGTTTATAATATTAAGATGAATTGATCGAATGATTAAAAATGAGTGGGATCAAGTGCGTAAGTCAAATCACTCGGATACTAGAAGATCTCAAACTAAATAATAAGGCATGCTTCTTACCGATTTCAATTCCAGCGGATATGGAGAATTACTATGGACCACTTACCTTTATAAGTCTCTCTTCTAAACAGTTTAGTGGAGTTGCATTTATACCACTTTTGAAAATCGTTGATCAAGAAAATAGTTTTTCTTTTGCGTCGCAAGCTTTTTTAATTACGGGTATCCCAATGTTTCCTAATTAATATCTTTGTTTTAAAGCCTTATAAATAATACTTTCCCCAACACCACTCATAATATAATTTTTCTTTCTTCATTGTTTTAGAGTAAACTAAAATGATAAGAAAATATCTAATACCAGCTCCATATAAGACATGTTAAAGTTATTAAAAAAATAAAGAATATATGGCGTATTTCAATTAAGTTGTCCTAATGAAATAGGCACCAATCTTCTCTCTATCAATGGATCAATTAACTCTCCAGAACGATAATGCTTTGTCCCAGTCTTCATAAATGAAGTGTTCTCGGATTGCTAGCATGGTCAATTCATCGTTGTCTCTCGAAGTTTCGGTTCCTGTTTCTGAAATAGGAATGAAGATCGATATAAAGGTCCATCTTCAGGAATGGAACCATCTGCAATACTGAAGATGGTTCCAGAGACGGCAACTGAATCGCATCCGCGCCAACTGAGAGTGTGACAATTCAGAGTACGACGAGGGCAACAGCTCATCAGACCCAACAATTTGCCGTGGGAAAACGGACCAAGCGGCAGCTCTCGCACGATTTATTTGTAATTAAACATATTATTATGACTTATTAAGTAGTTAAATCAGTAATCGGAAAAAGATAAAAGAGATAAATTGTTAAAATGTTCAAAATTTGATATTATTTCATTTATCGTAGCGATCTGTTGTTCGCGCCATGAGCTGTCGCCCTGTCAGTTGTCATATGGTGAGTTGTCGGGTCCGATGAGTTGTCACACTCTGAATTGTTGTACTCTGAATTGTCGTGCTCTGAGCTGTCGTGCTCTGAGCTGTCGGGTCACGAACCGAAATATCGAGAGACATCGAAGTAACGACCCGGCTGACAACTCGAAAACACTTCATTCACGATATAGGCCGAGAAAGCATCAGATCCTTTCTACTGTATTCTTGAAATTGTAAGATACTATAATTTTGCTTTCAAAACATCCCGATGAAAGATTCTTAGATTGGTAACTAAAACCCAAATACTACAGACTTTACCATACGTTATAGAAGTAGTAATGGAATTCGTAAGTAAAATTCGAATCATTTGATTCATTGACCGAAAATTATTTTTTCATTTAAAATTAAACAAATATTTACCGGAAAATTTTCGTTTGCATTAAAATAATGGCCATGGAACAAAGCAACGCTGTATTATTTTAATTTAGCGGCAGGATCGAACATTTAGGAAATATGGAAATAAGGGTGAAAATAACTTAGCTTAGTTTTTTCCACCATTATTTACATAATTCAGTTTCATCAAAAAACTTTAATCAGTTCCATTTTGGGAAATATATTTTCATTGATAAAGAATTATAGATGATTTTTTAATTTCGGAAAATTTTAGCCGATAAAGTAAAATTACTCCTTTTTAAATATAATTACATAATCAGAATTAAGACAGTAGTTAACTCACCTTTTACTAATTCACAACATTCACAAGAATTTTCAGTTTTTTATTATAAAACATTTATGTACATAACTTCAACAAAAACGTATGGGCACAGCGGCTAAGTGGTCTGTAATTACTGAAATATACAAGGAATCCTGGCGTTTTATTTTTTCACAGTTATTTTTGCTAACATTCCCGCCGGAACTTTGAAGTTATTAAATCTTCTTGTGTGCGACATTCAGCAAAAGGAAAATTTATTCCTTGCAATTTCTTTGGATGCCATTTTCCGTTTATGCTTACACAATCATGATTATTTCTCTCATTGGTTCTGAATCTGATCGTAATCAGTGCAAAATATCCCTTAAGTATGCTCAAACACCATTCTCACTTTTCATATTTATATCACAGATATTTTTCCGTTTTCTCCTCTATATCCCTAAGATGGTTACCGATATGAATAGATTCTAATGGATATTAAGTCTAATTCTAAGCACACCCATGCATGTGAAATCAGTGAAAATGCTTTCATTGAGAGTTAGAAGAAAAGTAAAATGATTTTGCATAGAAACAACGTCGCTACTTCCTGGTGCTTCGATCTTTAACTGGTTCTCCGAGTGAAAGGTAAACGCACTATCTCACAGTATAATTCAAGCAACCGGTTACCGGGAAAACCCACTCACCTTCTTTTCAGAGGATAATTTTGAGCTAGAAATTACACTCGCGTTGAGTACAGCTGTAATGATTCTCGTAGTTCGCGCAGTTTTAAAGGATTCTGCTCAGGAGTGCAAAATTTTATCAAAATAAATAACATTTTCTTTCAGTAAATATCCGCTCCGGAGCACCGTTAGACCCTTTTTGTCAGAGAGATTTAGATGAATTTTATTTAAAGTTGAGATAAAATAAATTTGTGGACTAGTAAATCGACTTTTTATCTGATAACCATTTTTTAGTAGGACTATTTCCATCACGGCTACTGATGCATTCCTTCAATTTAAGAAAAATATGAAGCGCGCTCAATAATTGAACGACAACGAAAAAGAAATAGACGAAGAAAGAAAGAGTTAAAAATTACCCTTCTTCATAATGGATTAACTGCTAATGTAACTGTGAGTACAGTTTATCATTCCCAAATAATTAACTACCTCATTATTTAAACAATGTAGACAGTAATCTATTCTGCATAATGGCTTACATAACATCTGTACTGTGTGGGATTCACAGAATAAACTTTACCAAAAGGACACATTTCTTTTTCAAAGGTATGCGACAACTCGGAGGTTATTAAACTCAAATTGAAAATCATCAAATGAAAATCGGAATGAAATTATGGTCGAAGATGAACCTAAAATTAGCTGTTTACTTTCTCCATAAATTAATGTAAATAAATAAGAAATACAATTTTTAATATTTCGGATGCTTCGATTCAAAACAAGTTACGAATGTTCAGCTTGCCGAAGATTGAAGGTGGAAATTCGGTAATCAATAGAAAGCAATCCACAGTCCGAATTTCTAGGCGAGCACGACTTTAGGACACGGATTGATCGATAACCCGCTCTACTACAATTCCAAATTCACCATTTAGAGATTCCTCTCCGGAAATAACTCTAATTAACTTTGGTAAGGGAGGAAAGGATTCTGTTGGTCAATACCTCCATAAGCCCTATTCGCGAATCCCGCAGTGAAACCTTGAGAGAACGACCCTTGACTACCATCTGCAGTCCCAAAATCCGACCCAAATCCTCCGGAGAACCCGTCATAATCTAGCGGTTTATCTAAAGGTGGGAATGGTGCAGGATTAACACCTCCGACTTCTTGTGGAGGGGCGTTCGTTACCGGTTCAGCCACAACAGTTGCCTCTACGTCTGGCAACTTAGTCGGTGGAAATCTGTTTGAAAGTTGTTGCGTTTTCCTGTTGATGGCTGCATTGATGGCAGCCCCTTGATTGCTCAGAAATCCACTGATTCGATGGGCTTTATTGGTAATGTGACGGGATAGCGCATCGCTAACTGCCAAAGCCCCAGTTTCTATCTTAGCTCCAAATCCAACTGTTGCAGATTGAACCGTTTGGCCTATCCTCTCCGTTATGGCAGCCTTAGCGGCACTTACTGCCTGAACTTTCCTCTGCAACTGATTGGTAAAACTTTGCTTTGCTGATTGTAAAGTATTGCTAATCCTTGCAGACAACGCAGCCTGCGCAGCACCTATAGCTTCCGCTTTGTTGCGAACTGTTTCGGCTATTTTCCTTTTGGCAGATTGCACCGTGTTACTGATTGTTTGAGAAATGGCGGTTTGAACAGCCCCTAAAGCTTGCACTTTGTTACTTATCGTGTTCCCTATGCCAGCTGCCACTTCAGTAGCTTTGTTGCTGATATAGTTGGTCACGCCTGCCTGAACTGACTTAACTGCCCCTACTTTGTAGCTGATACCTTGTCGTATGCCTGCTCCCACGTTTGCAACTAAAGCTCCAGCCCCATTGCTTATTTGCTGCTTGAGTCCTGCTTTGGCTGCTTGTATCGCTTGAATCTTATTGCTGAAAGTTTGACCAATTCCGGTCGCAAGAGCTCCAGCTTTCTCACTTATCTGCTCTGTGAATCCTGCTTTAGCAGCCTGCAAAGCCTGGACATTGTTGTTAATATTTGCACCTATCCCGGCAGCTAGAGCTCCAGCTTTGTCGCTGAGCTGAGCGGCGAACCCATCTTTAGCAGCCTGGAAAGCTTGAACCTTGCCGTTGATATTTTCACCTATACCCGCGGCAAAAGCTCCGGCTGTGTCGCTAAGCTGTGCGGTGAACCCATCTTTAGCAGCCTGGAAAGTTTGAACCTTGTCGTTGATATTTTCACCAACACCCGCGGCAAAAGCTCCGGCTCTATCGCTGAGCTGTGCTGTGAACCCATCTTTAGCAGCCTGAATAGATTGAACCTTGGCATTAATATTTTGACCTACTCCTGCTGCAAAATTACCAGCAGTGTCATAAAGCTGTTCTGTAAATCCATCTTTAGCAGCCTGAATAGACTGAACCTTGGCATTAATATTTTGACCTACTCCTGCTGCAAAATTACCAGCTGTGTCATAAAGCTGTTCTGTAAACCCATCGTTCGCAGATTGTAACTCTTGTACCTTGGCGTTAAATTGGCCACCTACTTCGGGCGTAAAAAGTTGAGCCGAGGCACCAATCTGTGCAGAGAATCCTGGATTGTCCCGAGGCAGCTCCTGAAACCCGTGGTTGACGTTTTCTGGAATAAGCGCCTGAGTTCTTGCTCCGAATTGCTGCGAGAAGCCATCGTAAACCGACTCAAACGCCGGGTAGTTGCTCTGCTGTGGGATGAACTCTCTCGGCTGTCGGTAGTAATCGTGCCGCACCACTGTTCCATGGGAGTAATCGTTGAGTCCACGGTTGAACCTCTGGAACGAATAGGATCCTTGCTGTGGGGTTGGGTGAGCGTGACATATGCCCGCCAACAGTAAGGTACCTAAAAGAAAGTGCCCAAACATCTGCAAGAAGTGGAAATTAATTTTAATTAGCAATTATGTTAAACGGAGCTATGATTCCCCTTTGCATCACAGTCAAAATGAGGAACTTGCAGTGGAAATTCAATCGTGCATGAATATTAATAATATACCTTATTAAAGAGATTTTTTTCAATACAATTCATTTTTCGCAAAGGTTTCCATAAGCATTTTCATAAAAACAGGTTTTTTTAAAATTATCTAAACGGATAGAAACTATTCCATTTGAATCAAAGGTATGACCACTTAAATAAGAGTACATGTCTGGTGATTCAACATTTTACTACGTTGCAATGAGTCGTGGAATAAACGTTGCAGAGTATTTAGACAAGCGCAGACACAAGTAAATGTATCAAACTTTCCATGTAAATTCCTATACCATAAGTTAGTTATTCTTTCATACAACCACTCAATTCACTTCTCTCAATCAGCTGTTAAGGCCCATCACTAATTACGAAAAACCGTAGACGAATGCAGAAATGAAACAGGCTTTTCATATAATTGCATTTAACCAATAAATATAATATCCTGTGACAATGCTGAGTATTCATGAAGATTTGTGTATTTGAAGGATAATTATGTAGCTCTACAATAGAGCTGGCGCTGTATGTGATACAGCGTGAGCTCTATTGTATCATGTGTGATGATGTGTAATCCTAAGTAAAATATAATTCTATGGCGTGATATAATTATGTTTGTTTAAATTGCATGTAAATCTGTCGTAACTGTATGTTTCAAAAGTCAAAAAGTTGCAAATAAATAACAGTGATAGAGTTTTATATAGTATAGAGCAACGAATATACAATTGCAATATTAAATGAATAACAAACGACTCTTTCATTAAGAAACCAATTAGATATTAATCTTTAATATTGATGGTTTTGGGAATACATCAGCTAATCTTAGTGTTTTAAATTTTTTTGGTATCTTAAATATTATCCTGATTTACAAAGTTATGACACTAGAAATATGTTCATCAAATAATTTCACGTGATTATTTTAAAATGAAGAGTCAAATGACAAAAATAAAAATACACTAAATTGAGAAATAGCGGGCTGTTGAACCAGAAAATAATATTTATGATGAATTTAATAAGTATTCTGTAACTGAAGAATACATTTAATCTTTGAAAATGAGATATCAATCTTAAAAATCGATGCAGTCTTCTAGCTCTCACCCTTCAATGGAAAATCTACTCAAGGATTAGAAAATTTTATGTAAATTCAGCTAGAAATATATTATTTAAATGGGGATATAGTAGGTTAACTTCGAGAACATTTTTGAGGAAGAAATATGAAAACTAGTTTTAACTTTTTACTAAAGGTTACATTCAAATTAGTTGAAGATCTCATAAAAAAGTTCTTTCTCATGTCACAGTTTTAGTTATAGCTGTCTCATATTCAAAGATATATTTAAAATAACATTTAAAATAAGGAATTGATCCTTGGAAGCCCTGTGGAATTATGCGTACATTAGTGGTAGCTATATCGGGACATTAATGAACTAAGAATATTCAGTTTGCTGGATCATAGACTAAAAGGAAGATTATTATTCACCGTAAACGTATAAATTAAAGTTCATGTGATAATGGTTACATGATACAAAGGACCTATAGAACCTCATGCAAGGTACACATTCCGAACGCCTCAGGACAAGTTTGATTTAGTTTCGAAGACGCAACACAACCCGGATTCAGGAAAGAAGTTTTATTCCTTACAACGAAATTTTCGTTTAATAGTATCGAGATATAATCATGGTTTTAAATTTTAAAAATTTTTCTGCTGCCTCAATAATAAGGAATGTTTGTGTTAATTCATGGATGGATAGATACATAATTAAAATTTCTTTAAAAATGTTATTTTTATTATCGTTTTGTATGGAAGGAAAATAAAAACTATAATTCTCCTTCAATATGTTATTGAAATATGTATAAACTTTTGAACGAAGAAATCTAATTTTCTCATTGATAACTATTGATGTTAAAAATTATTAGTATTGGAATATTTAAGACCTGTAAACATGCAAATTCTTTTACAGAACCTAAAGGGTTTTTTCCCAGTCTCAGATTATTAACAATTAGTAGAATTTATTCAACGCAATTGAATAAATATGGTAGAATGGGGTTAGCTTTTTAAACTAGACTACTTTAAATAAGATTATAGCATATTCGGACAAATGGATCCCGTAAAAAATTTAAGCTGCTAACATAATTCACGTTGGCGTGAAAGAAAGGTATTACAAAATCCTAAAATTCATCTGACCTGAATGTCATGCAGCCACAACCCATATGTGAATAGAAAACCTCCCAGACCAGTTTTCGGAACTTAAGTCGCTCGGATCACCAAGTTTCCGACAGTTGGATTTACAGCTGTACCAGTTTCAACGCGCCTACACTTTCTTTCAAAGGTGCGGTCGATTAGGTGATACTGATTTTATTCTAAACTTTCAATTCAGTAAGGAAATGTAAAAAATAATAAGATCTAAATTAACTGGAGTTATAGCTGTACTAAATGTTTTATCTTCCTCCCAATTAAAGTTATCCGAAGCAAAAAACTAATTTAACCTTTCCACCATTTATTAAATTTTAAAATGTTTAACATTTCAAAAACATGATTGTTTTATCTCGGTCCTATTTAAATATTTTGTATTATAGTAAAAATGATATAGCAAGGAATAAGAATTTATTCCTCGATCCGGGTTACGTAGTATTTCGTCATCGAAACGAAAGCAAACTTGTCCTGCGGCGTTCGGAGATCTCGATTTGTGTACCTTCTTATTACAAAGCGAATTTAATTTCTTAACATCATGTCGCATTGTGCCAGCTCATCAAATTATTTTGCAGATGTAATTGTTGAGGGGATTAACTGAAATGAAATGAAAAATATTCCGCCAAAAACTGTAATATTAACAACTTTTATCCGTTGTAACTGCGATTAGACAATTGGAAAAGATCAAGAAATCCTCAGATATCATAATAATTATTCGAATAAAAGCTGATTGAATTATAAAAGTTGTTCTTTTCCTTCATAATGTTATCAGGCGGGATGTAATTGTTAATTACATGTCGCCTAAGCTTCCATACCACTTTTAATCCCGCACGAATGAGTGCTGTGTTCCATCCATATGTTCCACTTGTTGATATCACTGAACGAAATTACGTCACCATTCTCCAATAAGTAAAGCACCAAAACACGCCGAAAAACACAAACCTTTCCGAAGATCAACTCGGATATCCTCACAAATGACTCCTCGGGGATCGAACCCGCTCCTTCTCCTCCGATCACCTCTCGGTTTCGCACTCACACGTCTTCGCTCCGCACAGCGCACAAACTGAGTGATTCGATTTCACTGGACCGCGCTCCCTTTATAAGACTGCGCCGCAACAGCTAAAGTTCGTTCAAAGGAAAAAAAAGAGGCGTAAACAGAGAGTAATGGGATAATGGGAATCATCGAGCTGAAAAGACGACTCACCTCATCCGAAGATGACTTCGATTAAAGCGTCCGCTCACCAACAGATGAAGAGTGACCGGCGTTTTCGGTCGGTTACGTGAAATGGCGAACTCCTCATTGGAATTAATTCTTTCGGAACTTGATAAGAGCGGCGGAAAATCCCCGTCCTGTTTCATGGCTGTCCACACCCTCATCCTTCGAGGATTATTGCGACAAATGTTTCACCTTGAACTGCGATCCTCCGCTTTCGATTTTCGGTCGTGTCCTCTCTCATACGTAACAAGTGTACTCGACCCTCATTGGAGTCATTGCCGTCCAACTTATACGGCGAAATAATTCCGCGAAGGTTTAGGGGAAATTAGGCCGGATTTCTGAGCGAGGCAGCAAAATGACGAGATAAATCCTGCGGGTACAGCGCGTTGTACGTGAGCTTTTGGAAAGCTCCTTATGACCTATTGCGCAAAAACAAGACTCTCGTTGCGAGTGGAATTCGATGAGGAAAGTGCTCTGCCGAGACTCTGCGATGCGTTACCAACATAAACGCAGTGTCGATGTCCGCGCGAAATTATTTTATCGACGATGCATGTCCGCTTGAGAAACTCTCACTATTATTTCCTGAAACGCCTTCTCGGGGATGAAGTGAAGGGTCGATATAATTCGGTGCCAAATATGATAACGTGGTGATATTAAAACTATTCAGTATTGGTTATTCAATGCGCAACTGGATTCTCAAGCGGGCGACAATTTTCACATATGAAATAATCTCCCGAAAACTATAATCCCAATACAATACCCAATTACAATTTCAATCAGATTATTCCCAAGTATGTTAAAACATATACCTACTTGAAAATGGTATTTTTATTAAGTAGCGATAATAAATAATTGTATAATTTGATTGCATTTAAGTGAATGAAAACTTATTTCTTCTGATTCTGCATCGTTACATGAATGAGATGTATTGAAATAATTAATAATTTTAGGATAAAAGGAAAGATGGAAATAATGCTTCGAAAGTTCACAAAATAAATTCTTATTTCTTCATTAATTCATTCATTCTTATACCTTCTTACATACATATTTAATTTTTTCTGTGGATTACTGATATTGGATGCGACGATAAAATAGTATGATTTATCGACAGGGAGGATATAGCTGTATTTATCATTATCCTATATTTTTCAACGTTTGAACGAATAACGTATGAATTTGATATTGTTACTTTGTTGTCTTAAGACTAAGATTTAGTACTGAAAGCAGAAATACAGGGAGACCTTTATGTTATAACCAAGAGCTAACACTCATACGGGAGATTGTGTTCCGATGAAGGTATGAAATTATGGGGCATATTTATTTTTCAGTCAGCGCTTTAATCTTGCAAAATTATATTTGAGAACCCTCAATTCGAGAATTTGAAATATCACTTCGGAGAAGCAAAGTTGAAAGTGGGGCTCAAATACGATCGAATTTCCTTTCCCGTCTTGCAAAAAAAGGCCCGGAGGTCTCCTTAGTGTCAGAAAGGACCGTAAAAGTGTAAAGAAACATCCTTAACCTGCTTTCCTGAAAATTAGGGCGATTGTTTGGATATATTTACTAATAACAAGACTTAAATTAAGGGTTTGAGTTAAATTACTCGGCGAAATCTCCCCAAAAAAGGGCCTCCGGCAGATAATGACAATTTGCTGCAATTTAATGCATCTTTTTTATTATCAGGTGATCTCGCAACATAACGATATTTCGTGAAACCAATTTCGATCGCGCTTATTTGAGGCGGACGTTTTTTAAAGATCTTGTGCAATTTCTTATAATTTAATGTTTCAAAGAAGCGAAAACTCCTCTCTTCAGGGGTTGAATAAATTATGAAGTGAAACTGAAGCTATTAGCGTTTCTAACTATTCACATTATGCACGCCATGATCATCGTTTCATTATTATATAATTAAAGTTTCTAATTCTTAATGTGATGATTCCTTCCGGAAGTGATGATTTCTTCCGCCTATACAATTTAAGAAAGTATTTCAAAATATTAAATGTCAAATTGGCGACTGTCACAACGTAATAGGGATTGCCAGGTCCTTCAATTTCGCGGTGCTTTTTCTTACGATTTCGAATGAATTAATACTTATAGTTATAATTTAAAACTGCCATTATTTCATATCCAATACTACGATGAGAGGAACAAGTGTCACTATCTCGACCATCTAACGGAATAGTTATTTCGACATGTCAACTACTGGTTTTATATTTTCGAGCAAGGGCGATATTAGATTAGGTGATAGAACCGTTGCCAACTGGTATTAATACCAACTTGCAGCGTTTAAATTAATAAATAAATAAATAATAAATATTATAAGATGATTAGGATTTTACAGTAATAAGTATATTTTGCATAATTACTTCTTTTGATGATTAAATTAATTATTTGATATTTTGATATGAAATATGCACAATCACTTCCAAATTTGGAAGATTTCCATTAACGAATTGGATTTTAAATGCAAATTATGAACAAAAATATTGAGTTTTAAAGGTCACCAATTTTTTATAGCATACTTAATAGAATTAAATTTATCAGTTTCAAAATAACCCAAAAAAAAGAGAGCTATAATTGTTTGTATATCAAATAACGTAAAGATTAACCAACAAGTAAATATATTTTCCATTTTCACTGTATTTTCCAAATTTTCCTTTATTATGGAACCGAAGACGTAAGGTTGGATTTGAGACGATTTTAACGTGAATCTCATTATATCACTTCGCTGTGGAAATGTATATCATTTGAGTGTTCTGTGGTGAGAGTGAGGTTGGTTAGATAAAGGCGGAGTAAGTGTGTCACTGCCCTGTCGCGTCCCTTACCAGCGGAATTGCTTTCTCTCCTATGAAAGACGTTATTAGAAATCTACATTTAAGGCGACTTTATATCTTATAGCTGAAAAACGTAACAACCAATGGACATTACGAAAGATCTCGATGAAGGTTTTTATGTAATCTATTTTATCACGGGAACTGGAATCTAATTTTATGTTTTAGAAACTAGAGAAATATCTCCCAACCAGTGTGCCGTGAGTATGCTCTTGATATGCTGCATAATATCTTTAGATGACAGTTTCTTCCAAACATGCATTACGGAAATGATTTATTTTGCGAATGAGTTTTTCGTTTCATTGGAGTTCATTGGAGAGCTTCGAATGATCCCATTCTTTGTACTTCCCCACTTGTCATTTCTACTTTTATATTCTGGTTTAGAATGACAAATTAAGTTGTCTTTATGTTTGCCGCACTGTTTACATCAACACAATTAAGTGCCGAAGAGTTCAAAAGCCTAGGTAACACGGCGCTAGAGCACGAACATTTTATTAGAGATGTTGCGTGGATAATGAACTTCTTATACAGTCCGTTGCAAATTGATTGTTAGAGTCGTAGACATATTTCTTGGATTACATTTTTTGGGCAATATTTTTTTTAAGGACTTTTTAATATTTGCGATTTTTTCTTCAGACTTATCTTCAAGAGGTACTCTATTATCAATTTACACATTGTGGCTTTATAACTATCTTTATTTAATCACTAAAATTTCCAAATTCAAAATAAATACAAAGTAGACCCTGCTAAGCGCAGACTGCTTGTCTGTATCTCTGTATCAATTATGTATCAGTAAGAATCATTAATTATTTCGCCAAAAAGGTAATAGACGCTAAAAGTACAAGAAATACCAAAAATGTATGTCGAAAACTCATTTACGCGCATTTTTTGGACAATATTGTACTATGAAACAGAGGCCTTGCTTCGTGAAACTTGTGAACATTAATGAAATAAAAAGCTGTATTTGTTGTTGTTTTCTTATTACCTATGGGGTCTGTTAAGGAAAATGACTATTAGTGATGAAGTTCATTTAGATTATGGTGCTTATTTTCACGGTTCCTCTCTCTTGTATATGTTATCATCATGTGTCTAGGAGTTTTGATTTGGTATAACTAAACCACGCCTATTTTTCAATCCTTTTCAAGTTAGAATACATATACTTTCGCAAGATTTTTATGCGCCAGGCTCTGAAAGGTCCACGAAAAGTATTATATTAGGTCATTAAACCATTTCATGTTCAATAATTATACTGGTTATCTGTCTGGGTATTTGCAAAGGGAATTCTATGTCGAGGTTATATTGAAGATACGGGCATGACCATGGCTAATAAAATTGGAATCTGGATGGAAGGTCATTTCAATGTCCAGATGTCAACATTGCTGACAGGTGGCCTCAGAATATCAAATTTAACGATAACTGTCCCAAATACCATCATTTTTTAATACGTTTTTGCTTTAGCTTAAATAGCGTTAAGTTTCGGCATGAGTTTTTCTATTTCCCTTCTGAAGATAGTAATTATCTAGGACTGAAAAGTATGAAAGGTATTCAAAATAAGAGCAAAGCAAGTTTTTGCGTGTTCATTTCCCTTCATTTGCTTTCTTATATACTTTTATGATGAAGCAATTGGAAAGAAGAACTGATGAGGATTATTAAGATTACGGTACAAAGAAATCAAAGCGCGAGGTAAGAGCTAAGTTAAGCTTTGAACGGAGATATTTTTTGACCATTATTATTCTTCGTAGCATAGAAACAGCAATTTTTTCTTGGTGATGTCCTTGATTTTGAGAGCATAATGAAATCACCGTGTTTTACAATTCTTTAAGTTAGCAAATGGCTCATTCTAAAGTTCAAGACACCGACGGAGTTAGTAAAATCGTAGAAAGGATGAGATTACATACGTTAAGTTTGTTATGGTTATTAATGACCGCCTTTATCCTCACATTCGGAAGCACCGCGCAAAAATATACGATCGTACTTACCTTGATCAGTCCAGTTTATTATCTAATTTTGAACTCTGAGAGATTTAGATTCACCACGTGGGGGAGCCAGACAGCAATAACGGACTGGTACAGACAGGCCTTCATCCAGCGGCATTCTCCTTGACCGCTATATCGAAAGATAAATTTTACAAAAAATAAAAAAATGAGAAAGCCGCTCCTTTGACGTTTTATGCAGAGGAAATTGAAAACAATAAACTTTCAACTAATCATTGCAATAATGAAATAAAATTGAAATTTGATTCTAAATCGTTTCGGATTTATTTGTACCAAGGAACTAATTCTAAAGATGATGAAATACTCAATAAATCCTTCCGCCTCCGCAGAGACCCGATTTCTTAGTGTCGACCAATAGTTCTTAGATTGCATTTTCTACATTTTTTGTGATACTTCTGCTAAAGTCGAGCTCATTACTTAAAAGGTAATCGAATAAGTGAAATCTCAAAATTTTATGTTTCATCTAATTCATTCCCTAACCAACTTTGAATAGAAATATTAGATATAAAGATGTAATGAATGGAATATAAAAAAATGTGCTCATTGTTTTAATATCATGCATAAATTTTATTGTTGTTCATCTTCCCATAAATTTATATTTATTACCCCATTTACATCCCAAATTTATATAAAATTCAAAATTCTCTCTGCAGAGTTCGCTAGCTTTACGCGGAATGCAATTACCGTTACAACACCAGCGTATTAAATTTATTCTATCTGTATTAAGTCGATGAATCGCGTCATTTGTCATTAATATAGATATTTATACATATTTATAGTCATCTCGATAAGCTGGAGTTCTAAAGGAGATAGTCATTACATCCTGGACTGAGGATTCTATTTGAGTTCTTTTTACTTTCTACAAGGATAATATTTTGGCTAATACTACTATGGAAGAACTTCGATACTTAATCAAGACTTTCGCTTAAAAACCAGACACTTCTATTAAGTAATTTTACTTCACTCAAGTTTCGATTTTCTTCTGAACGTTGAGCCAAGTTTGTTTCACTGATTTGTATTTGGAATAATTCATGGGCATCGGATGTAGGCACCCTTTCACCACCTTCCGAGGGATATAATTATGAGGAAGGAAGATAGGACGGGTTTCTCTTTTATCTCAATGTGAATTCGAAGGGAAAACTTAGAATTATACACCGCTTTTCCTAGAAAAATGCTTGCTGATAATGCATTGACCTGCGCAACAGAACTCATTTGAAGGAAACTAAGAGGAGATATGGCGTGTGTGAGAGGAAATAAAATCGATGTTGATGACCTGAAGATGCATGAACGGTTGCAAAACCGGTTGGTGTTAAATAACTCGAGGGAAAATACTAACCTTTACTATTTTCGTGCTGTGTGAAGAAGGATTTGGATGGTGGTAGAGATCTACTGTCAAACCTATAATATCCCAATATGATATGCTTTCATTTTTTCTTACGAAGTCGATCCTTTGATTTAAAGAGCATTCATTAAAAACTTTAATGCGCCTACAATTATTTCATGCATTTTACCATGTAATTCCTTCACAATATGCTTCTTTAAACTGTATATCACCTGTTCTGAAAATAAAACCCAATTTATTGATTCTGTAACTGTTTGGAATATGTTCCGGAAAAATGGAAATCCAACTCAACGAGGAAACAGTACAATATGAAGTAAAAACGTATTTGACCTTATTCTAAGTTTTCAGAAGTGATGTTCATGACAATCTGCCCCTATGTCAGGAATCAACTGCCCATGACGATTCACATTAATTAGGGATTTACCAATTATTTAGTAATAAATTTCAGGCAAAGCCTTCAAGCAACATTTTCGAGAAAAAATCAGATTTTGAATTTTCCTGGGAAATAATTTTTACTCCTTACATATCTCGAACATTTCACTCTTCAAAATGTTTTCTAAAACCTCACTCAAAAAGAGATTTACATCTCTCGTAGAATCATCGCAAGATTTTAAAAATGTGAAATTTTTGTTGTTATAATATTTCATTTGTATAAAAAATAAAACTGAGAAGTTATTTATATTTAGATTCTAATTTAAATTACATTCATATACAAATTTTCTTCAATTCAAGTAGGTTCCCATACCATACTCTATGCCATTTATTTCGTTCCTTGGTGACTCATCTTTTAAAAATAAAAAGCGAAAATACCTCTGTTAAACTAAATCTACTGTATATAATGACATATAATATAGTAGTCTTGTTTAGTAACTATTACAAAAAGGTCTAGTTTCCTTCATATAAATTGACTCCAATCTTATTCCACCTGTAATGGAATACAAAGTTACTGCCAATTCCGTTGAATTTATTCCCATGTTGTTAGATTTGTGTATTTCATTTACCTTTTCCATTTTGGTTTCCTGCGTACCCTTAATGTCAATCAGTCCCCCTTTTAGTGTGGTCTCATTTTCTATCCAGGCGGGAAACTGATTTTGATTGAATTTAATCCAATTTGTTTTTGCAGAATGAAAACACTTCGTACTTTTCCACAGAAAATTTTCTTTCTTTCTTTCTTTCTTGGCTTTCCACGAAGTCACGCCTTCTCATATCGATTATACAATTTGTTTTTGATTCAGAGATCTTTCCCTCTAGTGTAGCATGTTGGCGTAATGTCTGACAGCAGATTTTTTGCTAATTTACAATCCCTCAGATGGGATTCATTGAGAGAAAAAAGACCGAATGAGCGAAGAGAGCCGAAAAATTAAGTAGAAGTGGAAGACAAAATATTTTATTTAGTTTCTATAGAAATATTGGTATGAATATATGATTACCAGGTGCTAATGGCGTTGTTAATGGTAAATATGTTAATGCAAATCCCGATTAGAACCAGTTGCAGGAAGGACAACCAGCCCGCAATTAATGTGAACACTTAATTCATTTTCTTTTATTAATTTTTACCATAATCGTAATCTGAGTCCATGACTTTTAAGAATGATAAAACTAATAAAGATAAATTAATGATCTATCTCCAGTCACTTCTGCACTGTGCTACTAGCCTTTATAATACTTTTACTTTATGACAAGTAAACTGAGCTTTCCCAAAATCATAATATAACTTAATGTAACGAATTAAAATGCACACTTAATATCATATACACCTGGTCCTTTAATCCAGAAGGTGTGTTTTATACGGCTATAAATATTTGATATATATCTAATCAGTATATAATTTACATTATATTGGATAAATTTCATAAAATATGTCCCATATTTGAACTCCATTAACGAATAAAATCGAGCACATTGGCCTCTACTTAGAGGAACTTCGTCTTAAGCACAAATTGAATAGCACGAATTTGTTTCTACTCCGGAAATAATAAATGGCCACAAGTTAGGCTAATGGTAACAAGGTTTCCTAGGTACCTAGGAAATGGGGAATATTTGTGGGATGGGAAAGGGCTTGAGTCGAAGGAGGTTACATTCCTGGAATCTGTGAGTCTGGGGATGGAGAGCTGAGTGAAGAGGTGAAAGGAAAATGATACTCGTTATCGATCGAGGAAAAGCTCAACCTCTATGCTTTACCCATTGCATATTGTTTGAGGCAAACGATACTATTGCCTTTTCCTTCGGAATGCAGGGGAGAAAAATCCAAGTCGTGGCCAAGAGGCATTACGCGAAATGCGTTTGAAAAGATATGTTGTCATTTTTTAGACATCTGTTCTTTTATTTTTGTGGCTTTAAACCGCTTCCCCGATACAGAAAGAATTGCAGTCAGCAGAGTTAAGCCGGCTAAAGTAGTTAATGCATGTTTTTTTCAGGGAATCCATTTTGTCTTTGTCGTTACAAGTCAGGTTAATTTTATCGAATTGTAAAAGAAGACTGAATTGGTTAACAAAATAGAGATTACGGAAGGAGAGGAATAAATGATTTCTTGAGGGCTCTTTGTCTTTGTTTCTTGTTGTGTAATAGGTTGGTCCTTATTTTCGAAAATTTTAAATTATTTCGGGAAATTAATTGTGTAAATTAGTATTAGAATAGTAGGAAATAACAGAAAGACATAACAGTTGAAGTTTGTATGTTTCAACAGTTTTGGCCCTTCTTCGGTCATCGCAATTTATTACTAAGTCTTCCCTCTTTTTAATTGTTTTCGTGGCCTTGGCGCGTCCACTCGATTCTATAAGGTACACCACTGTGTATTTCTTCTTTTATTACTAGATCTAATTTAGTTTCCATTATAGTTTTTGTAGATAATGAATGTCACTAACCTAATTAAGCGTTAAAAACTTTAAATTTGTAAATTAACTATGAATAACAGAAACAATTTTTCTGCAGAAATATTGAAAGCTAGTTTTTGCTTTATTAGATTTGGTAAATAAATTGAATCAATTTGATAATAAAAAATACAACAAAACATTTACGTGTATTTTCTAAAAATAAAAAAAACAATGGTAACTTAGTGAGTAACCTTGGTTGTGGGCTAACCAGAGAAATGATTTTAAGCTCGTTGAGATAATATGGATCATGAAACAATCTGTGGAAGAAGATGAGGAACATAGCAAGTTTATTTTATATAGAATTATTCTACGTCTACATAGTTACCTTACGACACAACACTATTCGGCGCTTGGCAGGGTGCATGGTGCATGCACCATGGCTCTACTATATATCTCTGCATGGCGACTCGTTCTAGCCTCAATTTCCCTGATCCACTTCCCAGTGTTTGAATGGCCTGTGTAACAGGATGAACGCATAATTACGGCTACATCTTCTAAGTCAATACTTTCTCTGAATTAACTTAGTTAATTAGGGTTTTTTATATCCTCTTTCTTTTAAAGATTTGCATCCTGCATTATCTGGATAACGCTCACTGCTTTGTCTTAACACGAGTAGTCATAGGAAAGAAGGAAAAGAGATTTTCACTGTCGGAATAGGTTTTCTGTGGACGGTGAAGAGAATTAGAGGTGAAGGCGATTAGAGAATCGGAAAGTTGAATCAATATCTTCATAAATTGCATCGTAAACACCCACCATTATTTCTTCATTGACCTTAATTACCCATGGTAAAATTCTTAAATGGTCGTTTGTTCGTTTTAAAACTTTATCGCTGCAAATTATTGTAAATCACTGACAATTCAATTGATTCTTAACATACTACTTAAATGGGCCTAAAATCCTAATATATACTAATGGAAAAATACATGAACTCGAATTCATTAATTTCCTTGGTCTTCAGAGAGACGGTCTTTTTCCAAAAACATAAGTTTTAGAAATTTTCATTTCTTATGAATTTCACGGAGGCAGACGCAGTTTTGTGGAACTCCATCTCAGTAAATTAAAAGGAAGAAAATAGCGTATTTTTCCCCATAGGTTTATTAGCACACGACCGGTTAGAACGAATAATCGCCATGATCAGGAACAGAAAC
Source organism: Sympetrum striolatum (assembly GCA_947579665.1). Classification (NCBI taxonomy): domain Eukaryota; kingdom Metazoa; phylum Arthropoda; class Insecta; order Odonata; family Libellulidae; genus Sympetrum; species Sympetrum striolatum. The sequence goes on from OX388346.1 coordinate 8,510,201, forward strand.
AAATAGGAAGCTTATTTATGCCAAGAAAGGGGGATAGAGGGGATGAGTAAGGTGGAAGTGAGGTGGGGTGAAGCGGTCGTTGGAGAGGTTTGATCAGCGAGGAGTGTGTGGATGAACCAGTGGAAAAAGTACATTCCTCTCTTCCTTTTATTCAATTGTCGTTCTTTAATAAATTTATTCGCAATTTTGAATCGAAAGCAGTGTTATAAGGAAAAATAATAATTTTCATTGAATTTTCCCATATTTAGTATCCGTTTCGATTTCATAGGACCATTGATTTTAATTTAATTCTGAAAATACTTAAGCCTTCAAGAGATGAAATTGAACTTTACGTAGCATCTTACGGAAGCCATTACAAACGTTCTTAAGTCGAACCCGGACCTGTAACGTGTACGAAATCTTCATAGTCGCATTTTTAATGTTTTATATCGGTGACCTTAATATAGGAACTCTGGTTTATCATGTGCATGAATTTAAGCATTTTTTTTGGGCTTCCTCAATGAGCATTTTAGATTCTCTATGCTATCACAGGGTTTATTGAGATCCCCAAACATGATACATGTAGTATACATAATTTGACTTCCTCGGTAAGCCACGTGTTACGTGGAAGAATCGGCTTTGACCAAAATTTACCATTTAACTTTAGTAGGACTTTTTATCCCCAAAAACTTACGTTTAAAATTGCAAGTTTGTGAAGTTTTAATGAAATATTTTAAAACACTTGTAATGAGAAACTTAAAGAATAGAGCGTAATAGAGGACTTCCTTACAAAACCTTTCTTTGGTTGATCGAAGAGTATGCCTCTAGAGTAGGATAATCCCATTGAAGGCGAGGCATCTCAATGAGTAGGCCGAGACAAATTTGGGATCGATTTTTGTTGGACGACATTTGAAAGTAATTGTAACCATTTTGTGCGTTGAATTTTTTTATTAACTAGACCAGATAAAGTATCCCTATCTTCTGTGCTCAAATGAATTGTAATTCACAGGGGAGGAAACATTTTAAAGTTGAAATAGTGTTAGTTTTGAGAAATATCATTTTCCGCTGCAACCTTCACATAAAATATAAAATTGAGCAATTCTTAGAATAATAAAATTTTTAACGAAAATATTTGAATCTTTGTTACCTTTTAATCTGTTTAGGTAGCTGAAGTCTTTCAGTATATCTATAATAGAAAACTTAATCCTTACTCTTTGCTATTAAACATCATGAAAAATGTCACAACTTTTGGTGAAGGCTTCATCTGGAGAAAGCGCCTTTTTTGATGGGTGCGACGAAAGAGCTGAAAACAGGATTGACGTAAGGTCAGCCTTCTCTAAAGTAGCAGTGCGCAACTAATGCTAATCAAAGGGCCTCACAAGAATTGGTTTTCAAGCGCGCACTCGGTCAGAGAAAATTAGTAAATGATTGTTACATTTTATGCTTGAATTATTCATAATACCGACATATAGTACGTAATATGTAAATAACGTAATGTAAGAAACAGAAATCAAATTTTCAATTAGTTCAATAAGACTACATTATTCACTTTATTCCTGAAAAACTGAAGAAAACTAGTCTTAAATTAGTATATTTTGCTTCTCCTTCTCCGATGATTTGATTTTTGGGGTGTTTATTTCTCATGGTTGTTTCACAGCATAAATATCTCTAACAAAGGATATAATTTCATGCGATACACTCTCAGCAGTATCTCTGTGAATTCCCCAAAAAGCTTTAGAAGAGGCGCGAGCCGCACAAAAACAGCTGAGGACCGCTTGCGTGTCAAGGATTGTGCAGCTATAAACTTAGGAGTGGGATATCTGGGACGAAAATCATTTCATATAAAATATTAAAATTAAAGTAGATGAAAAAAATCTCAGATTTTGATTAGGGATTGTCAGAAAACTCGATAGTCTTAATGGGATGGTAGGAGTAAATATTTGGCACAAATTCGAATCGATACAATAAGGCTGATAAACTCACAACAGACCTACAAAGGGAAACGGAACTGGGAGGTGATTTTAGGCGGGTTGATAAGACCAAATTTTTTGGAAAAACGACCCTTTTATTTGTGCCCTTTATATTTATCCATCTATGATTATGACATTTATTTTGACATTTAAATTGTAGAACATGCGATCCCTCAAAAGAACAGAATGTGACAACTCTTCATCCTATATTCCGCGCGTTATATTCAATCATATAACGCGCGGATGATTGAAAAAGGATGATAATCTATACCGTATTTACTCATGTTTAAGCCGAGTTTCATTTTTATGGTAAAAAGCTCCACGAGACTGAAACTCACCCAAGTGAAGGTCCCACTTACTTGTCCACCAGTGGCTAAAGTCTGCCGAGGCCGGATTAGTTCTAAAGCATTCGGCCCGGAGGCCGGTTGCTGCCTCTTCGGTTCTGACACGAGCCGCTTGTAGAGAGGAATGAGATTTACTCGGCAGGGCGAGATAGTTTGCCTTTGCTTTCTTCACTGAGCCAGAATGTTGTAAACGGAACAGGTCCAAGCTAGTGAAGCGCAATGATACTACGAGTTACTTTTTTCTTGTCATTCAGTAAGAAGAGCAGTTATTCACTAAAAAAATCAGTCACTTTTGTTTCATCACACATGAATATTGTAGCAGGAACCGTAGCCGGAAATCTGCTTATAAATTCCTCACTTGCTCAAATAATGATTCTTTGTCAATTTTCCCCCTACGAACCTGCTACGGGATCAGTTAGTTTTATTGGCATTTATTTTTATTTTGAAATTCACCAGTAGCTGCTAAGTTTCCCACCCTAGGCATCATTTCCCATCAAGTCAACTTTTCTTAAAGTTCTTTTCGTAAAGTTCTCTCAGTTTTTGTCATAAAATTAGGTGCTTCGGCTTATATTCGGGTCGGCTTATACTCAAGTATATACGGTATGTAATTCTGAACCAAATTAAAATTCTTCTGTCTAAGACAGGAAATAGCTCATATATTTTTATGTTAAAATTGCTCTATTCTGCATTTATTTATAACGTTGCTATTTTTGTTGACATTGACTATATAGGTCCTGGCTACTACAGTGAAAAAGCTAGTTTTATTATTTATCAGAGACGATAACAGACTTGTATTGACTCATTTGGAGTGATTAAGAAATCCGCTCATCCTGATTTTCACGTTTAAGGTTTCGCGAGTAAGAATATGTACGTATGAACTTTTACAACAGTCAGACCATAATTCCACCTTCACTTCTCGCGTATGCATTGCGATATTTTTCATATCAATGAAGTCCTTGTGCTTTCGAATGAACAAAAGGGTCCGCGTTCGTATGTGATAAATTTCAAATGTACATACGTTTACTTCAGTTGTCTTTGATAAATAGCAAATATAGAATATACAAGCAAGAGAAAAGATATTTGTGGTTAACGCAGCATTTTAAACTTCCTTCATATGAAATAAAAAAGGAGTAACCATTCTTCATCGCGATATCTATCATCGAGTTCATTTCACGTAGGGATAGATTACCCACTCATAAATGAATCCTAAAATCCATTAAGTTCAATCTATATTTTACCAGAGGGAAAGGAAATTTGTGCAATAACACAAAGCAGCATTTGAAGTTCATGCAAGATACTAAGTTTGTAAAAAATAATTTTATAATACCCATTTTAACCAAAAAACAAGTAGTCCTTAAATAAATAAACATACATAATCTCCTCGTAAATGATTCTGAATTTTAAATAAAGCTCTCATATTCATTTATTATAAACAGTTATTTCTTCTCTCTGCCGCAAATACTGCAACTTTCCCCGCACATGGTGCGGACGTCCCAGGTTACCGCATACGTTTCCTAGATTCTTGTTTGAGGCAATGGTTTGAAGGGTTGAGGAATTTCTTGTCCAATCCATGAAGTATTTTACTTGTAGTCCTACTAGGAGGGAATAAAGGAACATACTTCGTTCGAATAAATATACATACTTGAGTTCGAAATTACGCCGGTGCGTATTGAATATATTCCTGAAACCATTTTAAAAGAGAATTAGAAGTGTTTATGTGTGTAAAGTGTGTGAAGAAGGATTTATGATTCAATCTTTCAGCATTATATTCTAAAGAAAGACTATAAAAAACTCCTTTTCTCTAACATATAAATATTTTCTAACGAATATTTCAACGAAAGGCATAAAAAAATCTCTATGTTACTTCATAATACCATAGCATGTTATTACTTTTTCAGAAGAGACATTAAAATATCCACATCTCTGGTGCATTCAGCCGCCAGAGCTAATCTAGGTCCATTTCTAATTTGATATTGAATGTTAAATATGTTGCCAGATCATGGCATCGTGCTATTCACAAAGGTTATTTAAAATCACAAAAATTTTATTCATGTCAATATTGTTTATGCGATTCGATCGGCCATTTAATTTAAAAGTATTTTATTAAATATGAAAAACATAAGAGCTGGTAAGTTTATAGGACTGTACAAGTAGGGATAGATACGTATTAAGATATACTTAATTTTTTTCCAATCCTTAATGTTTTCTTTTGGACTGATGGAAAATGTTGTCTGAGCAATATTAGGTTCAAGCACTTTAAAAATTATATGTCTTATTTCAACGTCAAGAATGAACTATTTCTGTTTTTCCGCATAACATCCTCTAATATAATATGGATTACAATCTGTCACGAACTTTCACAACAATCTTTAGATATCTTTAGAACAGTAACTGTTGTTACTTTTAAAATTGCGGTCGTAGTCATGATTTACCAGAAAAGATAAAATTTCTCGGTGAATCATCTAACTATGGAACATTTTCTTCATCTTAAAAAGAATAACGGGTCCTCTATCCTTTTAATTTTGGAAAAGATGTCCCACAGTTTCCTACCTAAAGAATCCACATTGCTGAAAACAGTCAATAAAATAAAAGAGAAAACGAACTTTAAAGCATAAGAATTGTAGTTTTTTAAGGTGAAAATATCACAGTTTGAATGTTAGGCTCTCCTGCATCAACATTACGAATAAAAAAATATTCAAACAATTTAAAAAAAGAAAAGTGTACAACATCAGATAATTAATTTTAATTTCGGCGATATGAAGTTTTCTGAAGTCCTTCTGCATTCTCTAAATATTTGATTTCAACCAGAGCATCGATCATTCATATGTTTGAACTTTTAAGCGGAGATATATTATTACTCGTTACGTAACATCATAAAAAAGAATAAGCCACGGCGATCAAAATAACAATTCACCAGATACAAGGGGAACACCAGGTTTGCTGGAAAAGGATTATAACGAAACTTTCAGGACATATTCTTTGCTTATAAATAGTGGACTAATGTCTGACCGTTCAACTCAATGGGGGGCCTTTGTTTATGAAAAATTTGCAACTGAACATCGGAGTTAGGCAACCACGCCATACATGTGAGTTACCAATTAGATCTCGAGAACTTCCGCTTAGGAAATTATTTTCTTCCATTTTTTACTGATAACTTATCTTTTTGCGATCAAATTTCATTTTATAATCTCCCAAGCATTCTTTACTTTCAACAATAAAAAAACAATCTAGAAATTAACGCTGAAGTTTCTACGACTGGGTCATTTCCCGTGATTACCCGACTTGTAGTTTAAACATGAAATATTCTTCCTCGTTACACAGTGAACTCTTATATCCTAGCTAGAAATATGTCCAGCAATTCAGGAGCGCGATTGTCTCATTCGAAATAATCAGGCAATGATCAAAACCATGCGACTGCATTGATTTAAATAAAATTAACATAGCCGAGTTCAGAGAAATAAAATAGTAGGATTTTTGGTTTGTTGAAATGAAACAGTTTTTTTAAATTAGTAAAAATATGTGTATTTCTTTCCAATCACAACAACAATAGATAAAACTCTAAATAAATGTATAAAATATATTTCGCGCTTATAAAAGTAGCTCCTTTCGCTCGATACCCGTTCTACTTTGGGAAATAATATAATAGTATATAATATGTATTCATTTATCTCATTAATATGTATGTTTTATAAAAAATTGACTCAAGACATCCAAGAAATATATCGTGGAAAATAAACTTTCATTGAAGCCGCGGTGAAGGTTTCGTGAACATGATGAATATGATGGATGATTCAAGGAGATTGCGGAGTATCCCACCCAAAATTATTTACCAGTAGTCATAAATTACCCTTATCGCAATATCACTGGATACTTTCTTACAGTAAGATCGATAACCTTTTCCTAAAATGGCCCTTAAATATAAGCCTTAAGTTGATTCTAATTCGAGCATTCGGATAAATAAAACGTTCGATTCATTTAACGGCTCGAAAATATCGCAGAATCAACAATATCTTCTTTCCAGATCACAGAATTAACAACGGCGGTCATGTATTTAACACAGTCGACCGGTTCGTGGATTAAACTTCTCAACGTCCTCTTCAGTAATGCTCTCCTCCGTGGTTATAGCTCTCAACGCCAGCCTCGTAATGGGAAGCCTCTGGTTGGTAGTGATGCTGTCCTCCTTGGTATTGCTGATCTCCTTGGTATTGCTGATCTCCTTGGTATTGCTGATCCAATTGGTACTGTTGGTGTTCATCTCCGCCTCCGTAGTTGTGAGCCGCGGTCTGAGGGTGCGTTGCCTTTCCGGTCCTCTTCACAACTGCGTTGAATCCGTTGTGCTTGTCGGCCGTGTACTCCACGGTGCGCACGGTGCCATCTGCTTCGTGCAGACTGTAAGAGCCCTTCACTACGTCACCGTCCCTCTCTTCCCATTGGTTCTTGATGTCTCCAGTGTGTGGGTCGTGCACCCCATAGTTGAACTGGTATTTCGGGTGGGCCTGTGGGAGACAGAATCTCGTTAGTTTCCAGTCCTTTATATTTTGTTATCACCCCATACTTTACTTTTATATTGATGTATTTAGTTTGATTCTCCAAATGAAAAAAATGTTAACTTTTGACGAAAGTTAAACTGAAATGGAGGCTTGAATTGGAATTCCACCAAGTAATGTTAATAGTTCGAAAATTATATCTCCAACTAAATCTTAGATTCTTGTTAGGCGGAACTCTCTCGTAAAAGATGTTCCATGTATAAGTTACAAGTGATAATATTCATGAGAGATTAAAATTCTTTAAACTAATGTTCTCAAATAGTTGCAGTAATTACTATGAGCCTGATTTTGAGAACTATAGTTGCGATATATGTCAACTAGATCGAACGTAAAGAAATTAGTTTTTGCCACAGTAATAAAGTTAACAGAAATTAATTGGAATATTTTGGTCAGTCATTTACGATCAAGGGTTAATGTCAAATAAGAAAGAAAATGAGGTTCAATCGGAACCGAAAAACTTGAATGATCATATAAAAGTAAATTTAGTCTTACAATATTTAAGTCCGTTATTTATAAATGTTTCAAATCCGGAGGGTAATGGCAACATTTTTTGAGCTCGGCTTCCACTGAATCCTTAAGCATATGGTAAAATAACGTGACTTGGCAGTTAGCAGATGTTCATGGGATGCTATGGGTTGAAAACTGACAGATGTGAATGGGATGCTATGGAGCAGAAATCTTAGAAAATGTCCACAGAATACATATTGACAATCAGTTTCGGAGTGTAATCATCATCGTCACGCTCGGCGGAACTGTTGGTTTCTGGTTTCTAATTTAACCTCCAAACAGAATCAATGCGTTTTCTCTTCTCCAGATTATCGATGCGGACGAATGTTTTTGGACCGTGAACTCCATACTGATAGGAGCGATTTAACAACTTCTCACTACTTTTAAGATATTTTCCAAATATTTGCGATTTACTGGAAAAAGATCATATTTTCCAAGGAGTTGACCTCACTCACGTAGTAGTCAATAGCGTGACCGTGCCCTTCGTTTCCGTAAGAGGACTCTGGAATCTCATTTATTCCCGGAAGAGGGAATGCTCGGCTGAGACCGCATGCAAGCACTGCAACGGCGATGTATGTGATGCTCTGCAGAGAGAAAGCAAAAACACGCATTTCCTATTGTCAAATTCATTCTTTCGTCGCAGAAAGAGAATTGGTCTTTTCAGACTAATTGTACTCAGAAGAATAGACTTTCATTTCTACAATGGAAAAATATCTAAGAAATTTTTATTCTTTCTAGGGGTATAATTAGTGTTTAATCAAATATATTAGTAAATAAATAGAGATTTCTATTCTTAAGGAATTTCACTCTAAATAATCACTTAAATATCTTTATAATTAGCGTTTAATCAAATAGATTAGTAGATAAATATTGTTTATTAGGTCAAGATTAAAATGTAAAAATCTCCCATCTCCCCTAAAAATCTCCCATCTAAAACTAGATGTAATTAGGGAATTACAACAAATATAATTTAAATCAAAATGGAATACGAAAAACTTAGTTTTGGAAACAAAATAACCTTAGAGGTAAAATTAAAGTAAGAACAAAATATGTGGGATGATAAGAATTTTTAGTAACAACTTTTCTTAGCCAAGAAAGGAAGTAAGTGTTATAACTATGATTCTGAAAATATATAGACTAACTAGAAAATTAGAAATTGGCTTATCCAAGAATAAAATTAAAAATTGGCTTAAGAACAATGCTTCCGCAACCCTTTTTTCCAAGAGACAGACACACAGAAACACACAGACACATCTGTAAATACTTAACGGGGTTCTAAACTCATTCCGCTTTCATTTTTGCCCTATTTAGAGCAAATGAGAAATTAGGAATACAATTTCAATTGTACTATGGCAACTTCCGATGATATTGTTATTATTTGCAGAAAAAGGTTGATATTTAGTATAGAATGACAATGAGCCGAGTTGTGACTGGTCGGTTGAGCGGCTGTTCTATGAAGAATTAAGTTTGTGAATGATGTATTTCAAGTTGCTTAAATAAATATTTCTCTTCGATGCTCGAAATAGCAGAGATATGTCAATGAAGCATGCGACTCTCCTGGCACACACTGACACTTGTATGGTAGAACAATTCATGCATTTCATTTATTGAAATGAAGCAAAGATACTCTGAGGCTTATTGAGAATTTTTCTTTTGAAAGTAGAATGTATTACCCAAGTCCGTACCCTTTAGACTTACCTACATATTTGTTATTTTTGAAAAAATTGGAAGGAGCACGAAGCAGCCTCTGGAGTTTGTGATGTGAGGAAAATGCCGTAATCTATTTGATAGAGTGAGATCTATTTTCAATGTCAGATGGATGAGCAAGTTATATTAGTTACTGATTGCACAATGAAGGAACATAGGAGATACTTCAATTGTAGCTTAATTAAACATAATAAATATCTCCAGATATACTTGAAATGGGATTAGATTAAAATCCTAATGTAAAATTAAAGCCTTAAATATGATCCTGAGGACGTTGGCACCAAAGCCAAAAGGTGAAGCAGAATAGTTAACTAGCAGCAAAATGTACTGTGCTAATAAATTTGAAGATATTAAAAGTAAGTAACATAAATCTATCTAATCACATTTTGGTATAATTATGAATACGTAAAATTGCTTATTAGACACTTATAGCTTGAAGGCATGAAAAACTGATTTGATATAAATATTTTCCCAATTTTATAAAGTTTTAATTTCAATGAAGCTGAAACTGTCGGATGATTCATTTGCGATATTGTAATATTCAATTATATGCACATAATACAAGTAATTAAAATATATAAAAATGTACTCCAAGTTACCCCTACCATGCAGTAAATTTTCTCTATTACTACATTTACCTCTCAGAGGTAAGGTATTACCTTGAAATGATATTGCTTTGAAAATAATTTACAGTGGAAAATTTATAGTAATTCAATTTAAACTTTGACGTAAAATATTTAAAGGGTATTGAGATTCAGAATTAGAATGTATAGTATTTGAGAAGCAGTTTCCAGTATCCTTAAAATTGTAATAGCTTTGGATCCGCGGACCGAAACCCATTTCTCAAGACCACTTCAACTCGGTCGATAAGGATCTCGTAGGCGTAGCCTTTTCAGTGTACCGAAAGAGTGAACGCTGAGATAATTGAATCCGTACCTTTATGGAAGCCATTCCTCTGTCTGCTCTGTGGTGTGCTAGAGATCGCCTCGGGGTTCCAAGTGGATGTGCTCTTCCCTCGCCCATCGCTCTATATATACAAGGAGGAGCGAAGAAGACTCCTCTTTTGGTGGGGTGCCCTCCGATGCGGAGATGGAAAGAGGTGCGGAGCCCCTTTTTCCGATGCTTGCCCTAGTGTGAATAAGGGCCTATTATTCTTCGTGTGAAGAGGGAAAGTGTAGCGGAAGAGCGTTTTCAACAGCGCAAAGACGGCACCGCAAACGAGATGAATTTAGAACGTACGTCTCATTCGTTACGGCTGCATCGCTCATTCACTGCAATATATTTCACTCCCTTTTTAGCGGAAATTATGAGCTGAGATCTGTTTTAGGAAGAATTAATCTCCTAGTACATACACTTTCAAACGATCTCGTATAATCTCCTGAACATGGATTAATGTATGTTTTTACCTAGAGAATGAAAGCAAGGTATTTTACATGGAATTTGTCGAGAAAATTTAGATTATACACCGAGAGTACTGGAACATCTGATGTTCAAATTAATGAATCAATGCTCATGAGAGAAAGATAGGAAATCAAATTTAGGACCACACTACGCCTTTGATTGCATCAGCATTGTATCTTCTATTTTAACTTTTAATAATCGATTAAAAATTGATAAATCGTTACATGGATCAATTTGGTGTGCTGGAGCTATAAAGTATAGGATAAGGCTTATTCCATTACTCAATATATACTCCTCTAGAAGCCAAATGTTTCAGCGCATTTCTGATGCTGAAAAAGCTCTGCTAATACTCGAGAGAGGGTTTCTCTTACCTGTTCTTGGATGGAAAAAGTCTGCCGTTGTCGGAAATAGGCCAAACATAGGAATAACATTCCAAACTTGCTCCATTAGCAATACTTCGTTAGTTTACTTTGAAATCGTTTGCCATCCGTCGGGAATTGCCATATTGAAAACAATCATGTTTAACCGGACGTCCTGATCGGACGACGTCGGATTTTCCACCCTAGGGGTCATACTTAAGTCATTTTTCCCAGTTTTTTTGTGATATTAGATGCCTCGTCTTATATTCGGTCGGCTTACACTCAAGTATAAGATCGTTGAGCCAGATATTGCACCGTAAAAAGATACTTAGTAGCGCGGTTTTTAATTATAGCAATGGTTTTATGAATATAAAGGAAACCTAGTTATAAAAATTGCCTTCGCTTAAAGAATCAACTTGAAACAAGAGAAAGTATCTTCATGAAATCCGAGATCTTACTTTTTACTACTAAAAGAAATTTTTAATTTGGGTCTCTCTAGGTAAACTTGTTTTTAGTTTTGTTATTGAATAGACCGTATTTTTTTAAATCGCGCGAGTATGGAATTTTAAGAAAAGGAAATGATTATTTTATTGACATTAAATCTAAAGACCTCTAGAAATTTCTACATTATCATTTCAAACAAAAGTGGGCTGAAGTGAAATGAGGTGTTGCCCTTGGAGCAGATGCTAAAAAAGAATAGGGTTTTGCATTTTAAGGTCGGTTGTGGTTATAACTTGACAAATATGTGTCTATGCAGTGATCCAAAAAGAAGCGATTTCTCACGCATACTTTCTCTGAAATTAAAGGAAAGCTCGGGCGAAATTTGAGTAGAAAGGGTCATGAGTTGTACTAAAAGTACCACATGTGCGATTTCCATTTCTGAGTAGAATGAATAAAACGTTTGTGATTATTTGAAAAATTTACAAAGGATATAAAAAGCTTTTATCGAGATTCACTACTGAAAGATGTAAAAATGTAATCAGTCTTGGAAATTGATTTGGAAATGAGAATAAAATTATTATTTGTAATATTTCATTGCCCTTGACTTAGAATTTTTATACTTAGAGAATGGAATTTTTGAATTAAATGATTCAGCTTCTTGAATTGTGTTAATTAGCCGGAATGAGAAATTTTTGTATCACGATTAAATTTTTGAGTTAAAATCACATTTGTATAATAATTTACAATCAAAGTCGTAGGAGGTGTGTGTTATTTTATAAATTATTGCTATTAGCATGTTTAGCCCAATAACTGAATCTGCTATTATCTGAATTTTTCGCTCTTAGCAAAAACTTATTAAACTAAATTTCGTTGATGGTACAGTCTTTGGAACAGAGAAATTGGTTTGATGTAGTAATATAATCCAGCTCTTTCCAACAGTTATTATCCTAACAAGTCCCCATTAACCCTCTAAGGACCAAGGGACATATTTGTCCAATGAATTTAAATATTATGGCTAGTTTATCTTTCGTCCTATTTTAACCCTGATAGGCTGCCTACTGGCACATATTTGTCCCATGTCATATCTGCTTAACTAGGCTATAAATTTTGATAAGAATTATGTTGGTATCATAAGGTGGACCAAATAACAGAATTTATAAGAAAAAAATGGTATTTCAATTGGGGTTCTCATACAGTTCTTAAAGGCTCAATAGAACGGCAAAACAATCATATCCCGCCAAGGCAAATAACTTGTTTTCCTAATCGAGGATATTTAATATTTTACGAGAACTTGGTTTCCTGATGAATGGTAATAAAAAGGGGGAAATACACCGAAGGTATTATTGCAATGAAACAGTATTAGAAATATAAAAAATCTAATAAGATATCAACCTGATCAACCATTATACCCGCTGACATCCCATTCGGTGGTAGAGGTTCCACTGATTGGGAAAAACAGCTATATTCTACGATTGCAATCATCTTCTTCACCGAAAAGAGTATTTCAAATCAACATACAACGCAATCTGTTTATCAATATTATCTACCAAGGTTTTTCACTACCATACTCATTCACTCCACAAGCTTTTCAAATTAAACGTACACCATTATAATACAAATAAGGATGAGTCTTAACCACCTTTCTTATCTTTTAGACCTCCGCCGTAAAAGCATCATTCATCCCATTCAGTATAGTTTATTTTCACTCTTGATCTTATTTAACCATATGACCTTTAGAATTCTTCCATAACACCTTCCTTTAAAGGTTTCATTAGTCGTATTCTCTGTTCTACTTCTTTTTCTCGAGCTCATTTCTCTTCACTGAAGGGGCTTCAAGAACTGCACCATTACATTTCAGTTGAAACAAAATGTATACGTGCGAAAGCATGCGTACATAATTATTGTCCATGAAATAAATAAATCGGGATATGATTGGGAAATATTGTATTTCACCTTCGTACACAAGAATGAACGAATTTCTACATTAGAAAAATAGAAAAGTGATGAGATAGTAATTTGATGAGAGTAATGAAGACGAAGAATGATTCAGAAAGATGGATGCAATTGTGCTATAGTATCGATTTCCAAAAGAAGATCGGTCCAAGCAGTTGGAGACGTCAGTGGAGAAATCCTCCGTGTCCCACCACACTTGACTTGTGCACCACAGCGTTGAATCCGTTGTGTTTGTCTGCGGTGTAGTCCACAACTCTGACAGTGCCGTCTGGTTCGTGGAGACTGTAAGATCCTTTGACGATGTCTCCATCTCTCTCCTCCCATTGGCTCTTAATGTCTCCAGTGAGGGGATCATTCACTCCATAGTTGTATCTGTATCTTGGATACGACTGTAAATAAACAAAGTGTATAAAATATTTGTTTAGTAATTGAAGATGTCGTTGTATTGCTTTTGGTAGTGTTAGAGTTCTTTTACAATATGAAGCATCCGTTCAGTTAAAATAGCAGGATGGGCAAGCTTTTACTTTCATCAATGGAGAGAATATTTCAAATGCTACTGCAGCCAAATTATTGCTGGAATGCCTTAAGATTTCATAAAGGTAATTGAATTAAAATCATACTATTCTGGCAGCTTACTAAGGTTTCTTGGAATTTTTGAAAACAAGAAAAGCATCGAAATATCTTCAAACGCGTATATATCCACCAATAAATTTCAATATTATTTATTTATGAAAATATTTGCTGTACTAAGTAAATATCAATAACGTTTAATACCAAAATTCATATATGTATTCTGGATATTGCTGCATTTGAAGTGATTAACGATGTCACCTAAGTATAATAATGTAGAATGAAACACTTGCGATTGTAACGATTCACAAGATCCTCAAGAGTCTTCGTTATGGAAGTGCTTCGGTCAACTACTGATCATACAATTACATATTCTTCTTTCATACTCACTTTATCAAAAGCTATTATAATGATAACTATGTAAGCATTTCAGAGGAAAAAAACTTTCTCAAGAAACGAGAAATTATACTTTTATTGACAGTAAGAATGATTGAAAACGTTTTGATAGATATCTTAAATCTGATGTAACGCATTATTTCAGATTTGTTTGAAAATCCTAAAAAATGTCATGCCTCGAAAGAGAAACACCAGCTTTTGCGAATTTGTTTGTTCAGGAAGCCAAGGGAAATCTTTGATCACATCGAGAGATTTTGCAAAAGGAAACGGTTGCGTAGAGATTGAATAACACTTTATCTCATTTTTGATGTCAGGGATACCTCGCACGATATTCGGAAGAAATTCCGGTATGATGTAATATTGCGCAGAACTATAATCCTTATATAACAATTATTTTGAACGGATTTGAAATATTTCCTTCTCCGAAATGAAGGCATTTTCATAAGCGGAATTTCTAAAACTTACGCTTTATTATTTAAGAATTAAATTACTTTCCATTCTTTCACATTAAGATATCTCTGCGGTACTTTTCTCTTAGCATAATGTAAGGAGTGATGTCCGATGTGATTTTCAGGCATTTATATTTTAAATAGAGCATAAATAAACTAAATGCGGAAGTTCTTTATTTTATCCATGAATAAGATAAATTAGAAGGAAATAAGAAAGAAAGAAATTAGAAAGAAATAAGAATTAGCCTTCTTACTTAATGTCGTATCTTGCATGCCTTCAAGGCATGTAAAGGTTGTAAAGGTTTTCATTTTACTAAATTTTTATGCCTATATTTTAAAATAACTCGGGTAATCAATAAACACTAAACTGCACTAATCCCCACAATATGATGTACGTGCAAATCCAAAACATAAAGAAATGGATGACGTCAAAAAACATCGGAAAAATGAGCGGATGCTCAGAATACACTTCATAACTATGTTTTCAATTTGAGAAAGTGATTTTTCATAAAAATCAGTACAGTAACGCACTACTCATAATTTACCATCACCACCATATGTATGTTTTGATCTAATGGCTCCATCTCCGAAGCATCCTTAA
Source organism: Sympetrum striolatum (assembly GCA_947579665.1). Taxonomy (NCBI): domain Eukaryota; kingdom Metazoa; phylum Arthropoda; class Insecta; order Odonata; family Libellulidae; genus Sympetrum; species Sympetrum striolatum. Next base: position 8,525,425 of record OX388346.1, read on the forward strand.
ACCTGGATACTCACGTAATAATCAAGGCTGAGTCCGTATCCTCCATCTCCGTACCCAATGCCGGATAATCCAGGGTAAGGGAATGCCTCGCTGAGAGCGAGTGCCACAGCAAAGACAGCGATGGTTGCGCGCATCTGGATAAAGATGAAGAAGAATATGTTTTAATAAAGTTCTGGCGTTGGACCATTATTCAGCAAAGTAATAAGTTTTATCAACCCTTTTGTTTTGCCTATTGTAACACAGCACGATGAGCACAATGACCTCTATAAGCACCCTAAACGTTGAGAGAAGGAACTCAAAGACCGAATATGGCATTAGAAGAATGCAGTGAACTAGATGTTAGACCCAAGAAAATAGCACTCATAAGAATTACTAGTTAAGATCTTTCATATTCGCTCTAATTATGAATTCTTCATCCTATATGAACTCAGCCTCACCATCTACTTTTTTTGAATGATATCTTTTGAATGATATCTTTTGAATGAATTAAAGGAGAAGAAACATTTAATTTCAACATTTAGCCCATTCTGTTGATAGATTTTCAGCACTTTAAGAAATAGTTGCTAAATTAATACGTCGATTGACTTGATCTATTTTAAAATCTTTGTCAGAGAATTAGATTGATATCATGATCGTTTTACAAAATCAATCAAGATCATTCAAGCATTCATATTTTCCAAAATCTTTACCAGAGTGCCTTCTGGGGATATTAGAAAGGTATATAAGCGTATATATATTAAAATTAACTAGTTTATATATTGAAATTTCATTCAAATTCGTATAGACGCAATTTCCAAAACCAAAAAATATTTTATGACATTTTTGTGACAACTTAAAAAAAAATAAACCGATTAACCGATGATTTACAGCAAATATATAGAAAAAAAGTATTAACTTTATCAATATTCTAGAATCTAAATCATGAATCTAATACTTTAAAACTCTCATGAAATTTAAATTTTAACTTCGTTAAAAACGAGCACACCAAGAGAAAAAGGGCTAAAACACTTAAAACGGAGTGATATCTGACCACAACGAACTAAAAATTCGGCGACATAATATCCAACACAGTATCACTATCCACACCTTATAGATTGCCATTCCTTGCTTAACTGAGTGGCTTGCTGCTTCCTTCCATCAACTATCTTTGACTGATGACAGAAGAATGCTCTGCTCTATATATACTGCTGCGACGTTTCATAGGAATCGATTATTAAAAGGGCTTTTGGGAGGGAGAGGACGCTATAGGTCTTCCTCAAAGAGAAAGGGCGACATTATCCAAAGGAATGAAAAATCGAGTGCATTTTGTGTTCATAACGACTGGCCGTCCTTTAAAATCAGTATTTCCGTTTTCACTTTTAAAGGTTATAAGCCGATTGGTTAATTAAGCGCACCCTTAACATCAAAATTAACAGGCTATGGCTTATGCTATGGTATGGCTTGAGCGACGTTTTTACGTAAAAGAGTTATGAGGCGACACACCGAAGATTGTATGAATTTAGTTTAACAGTAGTTTGTTATCGGAACTGACTACAATAACTTAACTCTTTACTATAGAGCTACTTCTTAACCTTTTTCTTCCTTCAGCATTGTGAAGTCGAACATAGCTTCGCGTTAAAGCCATTTTTTCATCACTTTTTCTGGGTTACAAGTCATGGAAGAGGTAATCGTTTTAAGAAAATTGGATACTACTGTTGATGTAATTCAAAATAATATCACATTTAATCAGGGACAAAAATATTTCAGGAATTTCTTTCATTCTATACACTCATTTTGTAAAGTTTTAATGTAAACTTTACACAATTAAAGCTGAGAATAGCCATCTTGAAATTTTCCTTTTATTTTTGTTTAAGGAATTCTTGTCCATGGTTATTTTAACATTATTAACAATCAGTATCACTTATAATATTAGCCAATTTAATTCTATCGATACCCTCCAATCTTTGTCGTAGCTGTAGCTGGATTTTGGTGTTACCCATATTATTAAATTAATATAATCTGCGTATGGTCGGAATGGTTTTACGGTCTTTTGCAAATATTCACAAAAATTACAACCATGATGAAGAGAGAGAGAGAATTATTTGACCTATGAATTTCAATACTTAATTTCCATTTTCGATCCTCCCGCTATAAACCGACGAAAACTATGAATATTGGTGAACTTAAAACAATAATAACGTTCAAGATGTACGCTTTTGCTTTGAAATTATTCTATTTTTATAGAATATGAATACTCAATTTTACCTAATTCACATAACTTGATATTAAAACGTTTTAATGTAATATATTTAACTCACGTCACTTATAGAATGGTGATAATCCAATATATTTTGGTAGTTACATGTATCAATATCATGATGAAAAACAGTAATTCCCTTATTCCTGCTCTTGAAAAACTTATTTTAGATTTCTTAGGATGCTGAATGAATATTCACATGAAGGTCTGCATATACAGAACGTGGGAGCAAAATTTCGTATCGCAGACTAACTCGAAAATTTGACTGAAGTTATAGTGCGAAAGCATTACCTTTGCAGACCTATCTGACGCTTTAAGTCTAAGAATATGGAAGTATCATTGGACGAAGATGCTCTATTTTTACTCACATTTGCAGAGAACGTGGACCGAGAAAGGGACATGAGCATGGTGTTCTTTTTCATCCCATGCCTGGTCCTTTTTACGTGTATTTATGTAGTCGGGATTCTCGAATTCATAGAGAAGATGAAATTCACCTCGGAGTGCGCTCAATGGTATACCACGCAATGTCCCGCGCCGGTGTGAGCAGACCTTAGTATTTCTCCTCTCGTTGTGAGCCCATAAATGTCTCATTCATTCGCATCTGATTTTATTCTGTCACATTTTGGAATCGTTTGTGATGCCAGTCATTCATTCCTTAGTTTAATGAGGACGTCAAAATATTTAGCGTGAATTGATCTGACTTTCACCGTTTCATCAATAAAAACTGAATTTTCTATTTTCCACAATATTTTCACTATATGGAGAATACGAAGTCTTTATCAGGTTTTACAAGATGATTTTTAAGAAGCCATTTCTATATAATTGTAAATTTGTGAATTTTTTTAAAACAAATGAGTTACCGAATCTCATTCCTTGATATTTGGATCTCTACCCTATATTTGAATATGGAAAAAGCTATTTTTATTGTAAAAATTGTGTGTGCTGAAGTGGAACAGCTCTTTTTATATTTTGAATTAATCCTCCAAATAGCATTTCTATGAACGTTTTAGTAGGAAAACTTCGGTTGCCGAAATATTTTCCCATTTCTGCATAGTACAGCGTATTTTCGTCCCCTCAATGCCTCTTATATTTTATCTCATTGCTGACGTGCACTTCTGTAGCTTTCTGCGTCTTATGAGGCCGGTTTGTTATACTTTTTAGGAATGCTATGGGAAATGGGGTTGATTCTGACCCTAAGTCAATCCAATTTGGGAATGATATTACTTCCCATAAGAGAAACCTTATATCCGAACGTATCCATGGTCGTGGAACGTCATGGCTGAATGACTACGTAATAGTTCAGAAAAGCGCACTTCTTTCGGTTTTACTTCCATCTAACCAAAATAAAAGGAGTCCAAGTGATACCTGTCATAAAAGTAGAATTCGTTCGAATACAGCACGAGAACTTCTCAATTCACGCAAAAAACGAGAATTTACGATATTACTCGTTTATTCAGCTCCGTTATGTTGTGAGTTAAGCGTTTAAATGTGATACATTGCTTGGAATAATATTTATGGTAAATTATAAAAATCTGGCAATAGTGAGATTGTTTTCAAATAGTTATTAATTTGGGTGAAATGATTTATGTAAATCGTTCTTGGATTCGTAGGAAACGGAATTTTCATGTTTTAGAGAGTAAAATGCTTTTTTCATGTTTTAGATAGTAAAATGACCTATTTAGCTGTGTATTGACTTAATACTTCAGCTAATTAAAACTGCTAATTGACTGAGAAGTAAGACTAGAAGAAAGTGCTTTTACTTAGAAAGACATAAAATATCGGGTAAACCAGTCTGTTGCCTTTTTGCAGTAATCTTTTATTTATATAGCGATGTTCGGATAAATAACGTTAAATTTACCGGTTCTCTCCATAAAAACTTAAAATCATTTTGCTGAACCATATTTATGAACTTTCATATACTGTCTGCCAAGAATACTTGTAAATGCCGATGTATTCATATCAGTTTTAGGCCATTCAAATAAAGCCTAAATATAAGCATGGCGTGTTCAATCTATATGAAATGTACGTTTCATTTGACTTAGAACTCATTAATTTAACGTCATTCGCAACGTTTTCTGTGTTTATGAATGATCAACTATGTTTTCGAGCTACACTTATTAATGTATTAAAGATTACGCAGCTACGTAGTAGTCATGATGAATAAATAATTAAAAAACCGATCGAAATTCTGCTAATTGATATTTTTCTAATTACATTCACAGGCATTCAAGTTTCTCAATATGCGAAGGTGTTACAATTAAAAATAATCTTGACAACGATGCGTATCCGTCGCACCTAAAAATACGGGCTGGATTATCGTTGCCATGAAATTTAAATTTGCGCTAGCCGTCGACGGCAATATGATTGAAAAAAAAGAAATGGTGTATCCGACGCCGAAAAGCAACGGTCACATTCAGGCCAGTAAATAGAAATCGAACGTAATCTCCGTTCACGGACATGATCTCCTCCAAATTGCAAGAAAGTGATGGCACGCTCTCCTCTATACCCTCACGAGATGCGGGAAAGAGAGCATCGTGCACGTGGGAAAAGTCTTCGATGTCCACTGTTTGCCCCAATACAAGTAAATTCGCCTGGTTAAATGTGCCCGAGGCTACCAAGTGAAACGCCTCGATGGAGAAGGCATGATAATGAAGACGAACACGGCACGATTATATTTAGAGCATACGCACAGTCCCTCCGGAGGTATTCACCGACGTAGTCAATTGTCTGGCCTTAGCTCTACCCTCTCGATTCCCTTGGAAATGCTAGGAGGTTCTAGCCCTCCTCCCATGGTAGGCGATGCAGACGACCTGGAGAAATAAAACGACGACCAGCGCCTTCCGCGAGTGAGAAGGAGAGGTGAAGTTAGCTCACCGCAAGAGGAAGCCCTGGTATACCTCCACAGTACAGAATGCCTTTATAGTTAATACTGTTAACCATGGTTAATAAGAACAATAACGTGACTACATCATAGTACATTACAATTCCTACGGCGTTGGGCCAAACCCGTGGCAAATCGCAGTATCTAATACTGAGGAGTAACATTTATTGATACTTTTACAAAAAAGGACCCACCGCCAGGCATTAAGACTGTAATGTTGACCTACAAAAATCATTCATCTTTCATACTGTTACAAATGTGTGTAAACACAACCAAAATAGTTGAAATAACTCCCCTGCTTAGCGCGGGAAATTCAAAAGACAGCGGAAACGCACTTCCGAAGTAGAACACATGTAAGTCACAAAGTACGAAACGTGAGAACAGAGAGTCTGTATCATGGTTAAGATTGTTTTTTGAGCTACCAGGGAAACCACATTTTAGAACAATAGATGTATTTGTTTATGAGCAACAGTCGGAAAACCGGAAATTTCGGATAAATTTTCACCAATTTTCGTGTGGAAGAACCTCTGGCGAGAAAGCTACAATGCGTAGAATGACGCAGTTTAATGTATTTTGTAGATGAATCAATTGCCCATAATGAAAAATCAATCAGGAGTTTTTATTATTGTTTAAATGCTTTACAAATCAGATGCAATTCACACCCAAGGCCGCACCCGAGCTAAATATCAACCAATTTTTTTCTTTCGACGGCGTCTATATAAAATTTCTTGTTTTCGCTAATTTTGCGTAAGGATCTTATTATTAGCATGTGCATGACCAATATCATTCCTCAATGCATTTCTTATGGAGACAACGAATACAAATTTTAGGTACTTCCCGGCATGATATCGACTTCAAACTTAGAATGGAATAAGACCAAGTTCTGTGTATTCACAGCTTTCAATATGTCCTGGGTTCGACACCAGGCGTCTCTACAATCAGTAACTGATCCGATTTTCAATAATTATTTTGAACCCTTTCCCAACAATATAGAAACTTGAATTTCGGCATGTGGATAGAAATCATCAATACATTACAAAATCATGTTTTAGATTTCCAAGATCGTCCTTGGTTCGATTCCAGAGAGCCCATTACTTTCGTGAAAATTAGAAGTTCTTTTGAGGCAGTTGTAGCCAATGTTTCTGCTTGAATTTTCACACATAGTTAGCGATGATGATCTTCTATTGCACTGTATAGTAATTTCACCAGGAAGACCCGGGTTCGAAGCCAGACGATTACATTGAAGCGAATTCTTAGAATATTTTCAATCCTTTTTTTTACCTTTTGTGGACCGTCCCGATATAATGCCGATATGAAATTAGTGTTGTCGATCTGAACAGTACTAGCACAGCACTGAACAGAAAAAGGTTTTAGGTACTTCCCGGCATGATATCTTTTTCAAACTTTGTATGAAATAAGATCAAGTTCTAACAAGTCATTCTGTGCATTCTCAGCATGCAGGGTTTCCTGGGTTCGACACCAGGCGTCACTACAATGAGTCACTGATCAGATTTTTAAGAATTAATTTAAACCCCTTCCCAATAATATTAAAACATGAAATTAGGCAGATAGAGAACATACATACATTTCAAAAACAGGTTTTAGATTTCCTAGATCGTCCTTGGTTCGAATCCAGAGAGCCATTTACATTATTGATAACTAGGACGTCGTTTGAGGCAGTTGGAGTCAATATTTCTGCTTGAATTTTCACACATAGTAAGAGATGATGATTTTCTGTTGTGCTGCATAGTATGTTCACCAGGAAGGCCTAGGTTCGATGCCAGACGATTAAATTGCAGCGAATTTTAAGAATATTTTCAATCCCTTTTTTTTTTTTAGGGCCGTCCCGATATGATGCAGATATGAAATTAGTGTTGTCGATCTGCTTGCAGTATGCAAACTACATTTTACTCGTATATATGTACGAGTAAAATGTTGCTTGCATACTGTAAGCAGATCGACAACACTAATTTCATATCTGCATCATATCGGGACGGCCCTAAAAAAAAAAAAGGGATTGAAAATATTCTTATAATTCGCTTCAATTATAAGATAGGTATGTTTCTCGAACCTAGGGGTACCTTCAGGGCCGGGGCAATTTCTGCTACCAGTGGCAAGGTGGAGGAAATAGCGAACTCGTCATCTTACACGCTTCGTCATCTTACCCGACCTTCCCCTAATTATATATTATAAACATTTGGGGAAGTTAACAATATTAGCCGCCTTTTCTGACTTTAGAGTCTTTGAATCATTTACGTGAAAATATCCGTTTCAGAATAAAATGGAATGTTAAATAATATGTCATTTGATAATGATCTCATTATTACGATTATTTGTTCCTCATTGATATTATGGTAAATAGTAGTCATCCATTTATATTCAAAAGAATATTTCCTTTTCTGCTGTAAATGAAAAATGTGCCATCGAGTCTACTACCGATTTTCTAAGTCAATAAATGATTATGGTGTTTTATTTATACTGAAAATGTTTCTTTGCTGCAACCATAGAAATTATATATTCTTACGATCGTGCCAGTCAAAAACAACACTGACTAACACTTTGTTTTTTTATAAAAATTTCCTACGGGTAAATATAAAATAAATTGATAAATATTCGAATAAAAAAATCAAGATGCTGAGATTGGTATGATAATAGATTTAATGGGATAAAATGACGAGTTGAAAAGCGAGTTTTACAATGCAGGCAGGATGATTTATAGTAAGAGGTAGTTGGAATTGCGGGTAATTACACGGAGAGACATTTTATAGGATTGGGACGGTATATCACAATTTGGGCGTTAGTATCACGAATCATTTGAGCATTAGTGGTGGTATCCAGAACCAGGATGTGTGGCTACTCCAGCCTTGTGCACTTTTGCGTTGAATCCGTTGATTTTGTCGGCGGTGTAGTCCACAATTCTTACGGTTCCATCGGCTTCGTGAAGACTGTAGGATCCCTTGACAACATCACCGTCTCTCTCTTCCCATTGGTTTTTGATATCGCCAGTGTGGGGGTCGTTCACTCCATAGTTGAAATTATACTTTGGATAAGCCTGAATAAAGATACACAGAAAACCATGAATTCCTATGTTAGAAATAATGAACTTCTTTGCATAAAGTTTAATGTGGTGATTTTCTTCTTTCAAAATGGCAGCTGTATGAGTTAACGATTGACTTCCAATCAATTTGCTTCTTTACTCCATCGTAACTTCAACGTCTTAATTTAAAAATATTTTAGTCAAATTGCAATTGCAAGGGAGTTAAATTTAATACATATTAAGATGCCTTACGTAGTAGTCGATGGCTTTTTCATGTCCGTCGTATAAGGAGGCTGCATAACCGGGGAAGGCATATGTGAGGGTGCAGGTCATAGCGATGCTCACAATAGTAAGATGAATCTGAAAAATAATAGAAAATACAAGAATCAATTAAATGTAATGGAATAGAATCATTATTTAAATTACAGTTTTTAAAATTTAACAGTATGTTGTAAAATGATACTAAGAGCAACAAAAGTATCACATGGTGCCGAATTTGCATTAACGGCGATTTTTAAATTATTAATGGAAAGGAATTAATTCATACACATGCCGCATCAATAAATTGTTAGGGAAGGTACGAAGTAATTATTTTGTATGATTATGTCCTTCCACGAGGTATTCGTTGAACGATTTACACTATACGAGGCGATATAATGTCCCGCTTCCATCAGTAGTAGATGCAACTGATAGACAAGGAGCGTTAATATATGTCGGGCATACATTTTTCAATTTTCTTTAAAATTCCGATATTTGCGGCAACAGCTACTCCATATGCTATTTCTTTCCATTTCAGCTATGAGCGATCAACTCATTTCGTATTAAAAATACCATTTTCCATTGCGATATTTGAACTTAATTGCGGGATACTTTTATCTCTAATTTTCCTGAAAAGCGTTTCAAGAAAAATAAGGAATGGGAGAAGAAAAATCGCGGAAGTACTTTTGATGCGCTCGAGGAGAAGAAGACGGAAGCCGCACAATGGCCGAGTGCGAAGTTGTGATTGTCAGCAACATTCTGAAGCGAAGGGCAAACTGCATAAACATGCGCGTCCCGAATCCGTAGTATTTACAAGTTCGCCTTAATTCATAATCTGCATTCTTAGCGATGCAAGTGAGTCATTCCCCTGTGGGGACCAAATCGATTGCGCAAAACACTCGAAGAGGCTGGAAATGGGAGCGGCGCCAGCGTAACACAAGACAGCACACTCTTATGCGCCGCACTATGTCGCAACCCATAAAACAGGGAAACCGGTCCGGCGATCCCTTCCAAAAAAAGAAAACCCACACGAGAGAACCACCAGAAAGAAAAAATGGACCATCCCACTCCGTGTATGAACAATGTAACTATGTCACCCCATTCCATTGCACTAGGGAGGACCGAAAACCGAACCTTGAGGTATGCCATTTTTCTTCCGTTTCCTGATTTGCTTCGGCTGGATCTTGGATGTAAAATTTTTTTCCTGGACTGCTTCTCACGATTGTACTCCAATCACTGACGAAAGGGTGGAGAATCCTCGCTTTTTATACCGGTAAACACCCTTCGCAATTTTCGATACTTCCCCCGAAACGAATCTACTCTTCCAAGCGGATCGTTTAACGCCTGCCTGTCATATATTTCAGGAAGGAAATCTAAATCTCGTTGACCAACGATCCGGAGCATTGTTTTCTGGGAGCATTGGTCACCAGTGGGTGTTGCAGGAGGCGCGGAAGTAAGAAGAGTCGGAGGAGTGGTTGGAGGAGCGGTTGGAGGGTGGGTTTAAGGGGGTTTAACCTCGGCGTGAAAAGTGAGAGCAGAATTCCCTTAGGCATGTCCACTTCCCTTCATCCCTCTCCCCTCTTTTCTCATTAGTGACCGAGCATCTACCCGCCTCCTTTCACTGTCTTTATCACTCGGCATACAGACCATCGGGATCTTTCCGCGATTCCCGTCTATTTTTTCTGCTATTTTTTCCTCAGGATGCAGTAGATAGCTTCGCACTGTCCGGCAAATGATCCGTGTAATATTTCCGCGTCGTAAATGTGCGTTGTTTTGCACTCGTTTTTTTTGGCGGAAAACTTATTTCGTAAGTTCTGAACGCAAATAAAACAGCTATAACTTAGGACTCGACACCCGACGCTCTAAGAGACTCAGTTTTTAACATTATTTCTCCCTTTATTCCTTAGCGTATCGATGAAAGTTTCCTATGCGTATTCATCATATGTACTTTTAACCAGTTGGAGGATAAGTGGGGTATTTGAAAATTCATTGTGTTAGGAGTCCAAATTCACCCAGAGGCATCCTCTAAAGTTTGTTGAAATCTCTTTTTGTTTCAAAAATGACCAATCCAGAGGCTCTAGTCGGGTGGATTCTTCTTATTGTAATTTATCTATATCTATATTAAGCGTAACTACATATTTAGTATTAGAGGATTTAAACCAATGACATATACCTATTTCAAGATAATAAAAATTTCATTTCATTATTATTTAACAAATGAAACGGTTTGTGGTGTAATTCTTTGGAACTCCTCCATAATATAAAATGAAAAAACAACTTTGTAGAGTCCACAAACTTTACTTATTCAAGCACGACCTAGGTTTCGTTACAGAGTTACATCTTCAAGTGAAAGACTTCACTTGAAGATGTTACTCTGTATCGAAACCTAGGTCGTGCTTGAATAATTAAAGTTTGTGGACTCTACAAAGTTGTTTTTTCATTTTATATTATTTAAAAATTTCAATGATTTCGTTTGCTTATTCCTGTTTCTATCATACTAGCAGTGTTTATTGACTCTATATTCATATATACCATAATGTTTTCTATGTACATACATTGTCCGAGATCCCCTCGAATGATCGACGTTCGATGGCCCAACTGCTCGGTTATTCGAGGTACACCAACATTGTACTTGTGGAATGCCAACTATTAATCGCAGAGTCACTTTGTTTTACTTTTATGGACACGTTCCTCTTATGGCATACTTGCTTAGTGAGGAAAGTAATGGCAAACTACCTCACTCCTCATCCTGCCTAGTAAACCTTACTGCTCTTAGTAACTTTTATTGGGGGGTAATGTACCCATCGACCTTCGGGCTTATTGCTATATAGAGAGTACATACATTGACTTGAAAGGCATCCATGGAACTTATAACTATCAGTTCTACAAATTGAAATATAAATTTAATGAGAAGGGAAAAGAGAAGGTTATGAAAGTAAAATAAGAGGAATAAATAGTTTAAAATGAGATTTTTCCTGATTATGTTAAACATCATCTCTTTTCCAGTTGAGATTCCGAAGCGCTTTAAGACTGATTCCATATATCATACTTCGCTTTACCAAGGAAGTTATTTTTGCGGTTGGTTTCAGGTATGATTTATGTGAAATTTTACGGAAAGTAAATTTATTAAAATTAATAACTTCTTTTCATAATAAGCGGAGGGCGTGAAAGGAGCGAATGATTTATCAAACATGGCTGCAGCAGGGAATCCTTTTGCCTACGTCTGAGAAATTAATAAGTGGGAATACTATTATTCATTTTATGAATGCATGCAAACCTGTGCATTGTTGGATGAGGAGAATTCATTTTATAAGAAATGATTCAAAACTTAATTGGAAATGTAATAGTACTCATCGTATGTGGAACGGTTTAGTTATTTTATGATTGTACCTCTTTCAATTAGTTAGGAGCAAACCGTGATTTTGCCTTTCATATTAATTTTTGGTAATTAATCATGTATTCATGTAAGTTATACATCTATCATTTCAAATAAATTATGTTATAATCGGGGCGCCAGTATTCCTTTTGGCGATAACTTTAACATCACCCATCTACTTCATTCCCTCTGGGAATATGTTTTGACGTGAGGCACTGCAGCGAAAAATATTATCCATTTTGTTCCCGCAACTGTGCTTGTGCATCATTCCTTCAAACCTCTAAGGAATTCACGCTCGGTTGATACATGGGTACGAAATTGCAGAAAGTGACCACGACAATCTTCTTCCTCAATAGAGGGTCAGAGTTCCTCAAAGGTGCCTCTCTTTCCGGGAGCGGCAAAAGAGCCCCGACATGGCTGCTGTTCCGCGTGGCTTGCTCGCTTTTTTCTGCGATGTGCAATGTTTCTTTCCTGCTCTCACTTTCGGAAACATCGCGGAATGCTTGAATCACGGTGACGCAATGTTCTAATTACTCCTCGAGTGGAAAGTTTGAGCAAAATGCAACCTTTTGCCGCCTTAACTGATGTGCCGTTATCTATGTAATTTTCCGCCTGCTTTTTTAGGATTTCTACCCATAAAGCTAAATATATTACGACTTGGTATTTTCTTCAGAAAGGCTTCGGGATTTTCCATTTGCTCTCTGGGAAGTTTCCTTGGACTAACAATGTGGAACTCATATCATATATATATACCAAGAAAGCGACGGTTTATCTTCTTTTTAATAATATTTAGGGTAGATTTGAATAATATTCTTAAAAAATGGTTGTGTAAATTACTTTTCTGAGATTCGACTAATGCAGTTATAATTAGTAATATTATACAGGTATAAAGTAAGGTATATTTTAAGTAAACATCATCAACATAATGGAACGAAGTTTCAATAAGTAAAGTCAATTCATTTAATGGGAACTGAACTTAGTAAGCCAAAATAGAATTTTGGGAGCTGGAGACGAAACATTTCTAAGATTTTCAGGTGCATGAACGATTGTAATTCATGCACCTAGAATCAAAGAACATAATACTTTTACTGGTACAAAAATTTTATAAGTAATTAATGTGGTTTCTCACTCTGCAAAGGTTTTCATTATTTTCATTATTATTTAAAATTCGATTACGACTATAAATCAAAAAAATAATCTTTGTAGTGCAGATATTTCTTCCTTTAAGTTACATCCATAAGTAATGCAGGTTAACGTATATTTCATTTCATGGCTTTCCTGGCAACATTTCTTTAAAGGGCTCATTACGACTTAGAGGTACTACATTATAAATAATAGCATGATTTATCTATAGCAAACCTCAATATTCTTTTCACTTGGCTTACTATAACTTCACTTTTCAATAATCATCTGAATGAAATCAGCGAATATCAATTAGTGTTACAATAAATTCCGTATACCGAGTGCTCATTTCCTAGTTGTTGATGCATGGAGATATTTACGTAAATTAAAAAACATAACCCTTAACTTTAAGATATTCACGGATGTTGTTTGTAGAGAATATGAGATATTTGGATCCGGTAAAATATTTTCCAATTGCATTCCTTGTTGGAACTGGATCCTTGACAAGTTTAATCGTAACTATATTTTTCCGGAGGATTCTTATCTTCTGCTCAGGTATGCATTGGTCTGCTAAAGAAACCTCGCGTTTCTCACCTCGAAGTTACATGGAAAGTGCTTTAGTCTTCTCGTTCAGAGGCTAACATCTCTCGTAACTCAATCTTTTAGGTAATTGAATTTGTGAAGGAATTTTTTTAGGATTACCTGAAATTCTGCTCCGGTGGCTCACTTGATTCCCTCTCCCTTCTCGTTGCTCCGATATTTATGTTACCTTGTTATTACTTTCATAACGTCTTACATTGAACCATCTTCATTGATCTTATTTCCTCTTTTTCCGTATTTCCCGCATTAATTACTTGCTGCTAACAGTTTCTGCGATTGCGACATTATAAGGAAAACAAGTACTGTATTAACAACTACGAATTATTTTAATGACGTTCAATGGGAAGCGTTAAGGCATCACTTGTAAGCCGTTTAAGGACACGAATGATTATTCCAAAATTGTAATGTTCGGCAGAAACTCCAAGATTGTAGGTGAAATGCATTTTTGTCGGTGTATATTTCGTAATACACTTACCCAATGTTATTTATAGTGACAAGGTAAAAATCCAAAATATCACTGGAAATGAAATCTAATTTCAATGCATATGGCTACCTTAAGATGATACGTCGTATTTTAGTTTGTTCAAATAGTTAGATAAGAAAGTTTTGTTGCGTCTCGATCATTAATGTTACTAATTTATTATTCATTATTTTACACATAGTTAAGATTTGTAGCTTTTAATTCAACAACCACTTTATTGATAATTGTTATTAATTACTAACAGCAAAGTGAAATAGTTTAGACTATAACTCAGCTACGTCTTAAATGGTTTCCTAAAATAAACCATAAAGACAAGATATAGGAATAAATTAAGTTCTTTAACTATCTAATTAATGGTGTTTGCCATAAGAGGTCCAGTTAGTTTCTCTGTGAAAGTCAATTTATCCTTTCGTCTTACCTCAGATTATAGTTTCACTTCGACGCCACGATAAGACGCTTTCCAGATGGTGTCATAAGTAAACTCCCATTTTTCTCTGGGTAATCCACGCGCTAAGTAAAGAGAGCGCGAAAAGAACGTCTTTCGTAAATTTATTTACTTAGCAAATGAAAATCTCATTTATTTTGTGGTGTACAACTTTTATTATGTGTCCTGTTTAAGATTCTCTTCATCCCTCAAGGATTCGAGTATTGCGCAAATGAATTTAAGTTAGGAAAACGGTCCACGTTTTCGCTTTTACAACTCGCTTTTTCGATATGTTAAAGGCTCCAATGTAAACAAAGTACGGAAGGTTGAACGAATGGTGCACTTTCCATTAAGATAAACACTCAAAGAAAGCGTCAATATTTATGAGAAAGTTAGTGAACAGTGAATTTTGTACACGAGATTTTGGCCGCAATAAGATGGATCTGGAATCGGCAAACATACGGTAGTGTCCAAACGAATCAATAATTCATTAGGCCGGTACTTCTTGACTATCGATATGTTAAACGTCTATTAAATTCTCAGATCGAATACTATTAGGATTCTCAATTCCTCAGCCAAATAGACAAAGCTTTAAAGAAGTAGAGGGGAGTGAAATGGCAAATGTCTACCTTTGCTTTCCTTACTGAGCCAGAATTGTGTAAGTGGAAAAAGTCTACCTAAGTGGACACAATGACCCACAATGCACCGCGAATCCAGCACAATGACCCGATCTGAGAGCTTTACAGGAGTGGCCAAATTGACTGCATCCTTCAGACCTCAATATCTTTCATTCAATCACAGCCGTAAAGAAGACCTTGGCTTAAGTAAATGAAAGGCATTTATCAAAGGATGAAATAATATTCTATTCATCGAATGCGTTTGCAGGAATAGATTAAGTCTAAGGATGATGCCATAAATCGATTGCACTGACTTAGTTAAGTGTTAAGCGATAAGTGAGAATAGTAGTGAATCAGAAATATTTATTTACTTTTTAATGAGTGAAATAAGTGTCACTATCAGCGGTACGCCTTATATTATTCGTTGATGAATTAGTGGGATAATTGATAATGAATCCATTAATCGATAAACGGTAAAGAAAATTATTTATTTCTTGAAGAAATTCATATTTCGCTTAGCGATTGGTGAAATCTGTACATTCTCGAGTGATAAAATTAAGAATCAATGTCACTATGATGTGCCCGGCATCGCCCAATTTGGAATATAGAGCTAAGTTTTCATCTTTAGGCGAGTAGCAGAGTACACTGTTGTTAGAAACTCAGGACTTAGGAAAATTGCACTTTTAAAAACCTCATTGAGCTTTATGATGCTTCGTTTTCTTAGAATTCTGCTAAAGAATATAGATTTTCAATTTATTTGGTTAATTAAGCAACCCAATTTTCCAGTAGATTCAAAGAAGAATATTTTCAAGATCAAATGTATTTGTATACTCATTCCATGATTATGCTTATTTGAAAGTAATAAATATTTAGTGAACACATTATTAGTTTTAGAGAATGTTTTGCTTCGATGGCGAAAATCCACTTTTTAATGATAGATTTTCCAAACAAACGACGAATTTAAATTTAATGGAATATTATTCGTACTTGAATTCTGTTTGTTTCTATACTTGCGATTTCAGAACAAATTAAAAACATGATTATTTATTCTGAATGAAAAATGACGGAGCATGTATAAACGACGAGAATTCATTTTCACGTCCTTGGTGAAATTCAAAACCGAAATCTCAAAAAGGAAGGATCTGTATGGAAATTCCTTCATCATCATCACTGGCATCATCTTGTTCGTGAACATCTTTATTAATGATTGGTTGTTAGCATTCACAAGGAAATTAGTCACTAACTGACTCAAAGAATAATTTATTTCTGAAGGTGAGGTGTTCAAATTCAACGCAATATATAACTAAGAAAAATGTCAGCATTAATTTGAGTTATGAGTTTTATTTATTTTCTTCTTAAAGCATGGGGTAGTAAGATTCCTTTGATTTAACAACACAAGATTTTTAACAACTTTATGTAATTTCGGTGTTAAAGAAAGTAGAATTTCGATAATTGCGATTGAAGCTAATTCCTTATATCAAACGATTATGAAGCTAGTTTTCATAGACAAACCGATGCTCATACCTACCCGTACCTTATTTGTCCATGGCTGCATCTTCGTTTTCTCTTTCATTGTTAAATAATAGCAATACTTAAATCAATTAAATCATGGTAAACTCAGTAATAATCTCAACATCTTTTAACATAAACCTCTACATTAAATAAACTAATATATCCTCCTCTATGTAAAAAAATCTCTCTGTTATTTTTAAGATAAACCCTGATTTTTAAAAGCCTTTATGTAACTAATACACTGAGAATTTGCGGATCTCGTTGCTAACGCGGATGCGTTATTGCTAATCTATCACTGATTTAGATTACTATCCTTAATATTTCTCCTAAACATCGCTGAAAGTTTCGAAGAACCTACTCAAATGATCGCGACCGCATCACAGGTTTATTGAATAAAGTGTTGCAGAGTGGTGGGTGGGCGATTCTTTTCATACGTCAACCCACGTTGCTTTTCCTCGCTTAGAAATCCGCATCAATGGACTTCGTAACCGTTTTCAAGTCACCGTTCCACTCCCATTCTTTCTCTTTCCCATTCTCAAGGACTTTCTCGTTTATTATTTTCGCAGCTTCTCTCACCACGGACATGTCGCAATGAAATCACGCACCAGACACTCCTCAAAGTGTTTCCGCGTCTACACGCTTAAGTCTGCTCCTATTCTAACGCATTTGAATTAATTTCCATAATTATGTGCAATTACGCGCGGAAGGATACCATTCATAGAGTAATGAACGTATTTGAAGCGTTACAATTCATTGGCATCGGCCGGATGTCTAATGCCAACTAGAATATGTGTTAGTCATGCGGTCAACGTACTATCGATGAATAAATAATTCTAGAGTAGTGTGTCGAGCAAGCAGCTGATAGTTATGTCTATTGAATTTACTCAGAAAGATTTATACAAATTAGAATTCGTAAAGTTTCCTTTAATCTCTGCGTTGGCTTCAAACGATGCACGTTTTGAATGATCTATTATTGGAGCTTTGAAAATGATTTATGAAAGCTCCTCCTGTGAATTTGGAAAAGTTCCGGAAAAGTATTTAAAAAATTAGGATAAAATCTTTAGCTGAGGAAAAATCTTCCCTTTTAGTAAATACCAGTATTTATTAGAAAGTGATAAATATACTAATATTTTATATGTGTTATTTTTCGGTTACGAATACGGTTTCTTAAATCCTTGAACTGAATTTCACTTCATGAAAATTCAAGAGTTTATTTATTTAAGATAAAATGTTTAGTGTCTAAACATAAGGAAGCAATGTTTATAGTAAGAGTAATATCTGAACTAAATGCTTAGATGTGTATAGAAAGATAGATGTATATTTGGACCACAATGGACCTTTCTACTATCGTAATAGGCCATAAATTAATCAGTCTATCACAATAGGAAATAAATAGTCATTGCCAAATTATTCTCAATCCCCGCAATTCAATATTTTTACCAGTGACAGTGAACTTAATTTTGATTTTTTTTCTATTCGTTATCTTATCATGGAAGATATGTTCTTTATATCTATTTCGTATACTCATATAAAAATATATTCATATTTTGATTCAAAATTTTTCATAACTCTTTCGTATCAAATCTGTTTTTCCTAAAAAAATTAAATATGAAATTCAAGGATGGATAGTATTTATTATTTTCCCTAAATATCAATATTAGGTGATATATTCAGTTGAGATAAAAAACTTTTGCTTTGGACGTATAAATCTATAAATAGAAGGTACAGTGCTTTTATTTTAATCTACGAGTAAATTATGAACAGAAAGGGGAATTATGATAGTGCTATCGAAGTTTAGCGACCTAATGCGAGGGAAACTTGTAAAGCGCGTTCGAATGCTTTCGTTTCTAAATGCGATCAATCAACATTTTGTCAGGTTCTGAGCGATATCACACGATAGAGATTCCATCGCTGTTTATGATTTCAGACTCCGTCGTTCGGACAAAGCATTCGATTGTTCGTGTAAACGGTTACGCAGCGCCGCGTGAGTGCGTTGTCCGACTTTTCCTGCCTTTCACCTGTCCAAACATTCTGGTCCACGTCTGATCGACGCATGCCTCAAAAACAACAATAAAGAAAGAAATTGTATCCTTTCCCTTTCAAAAATATTCGACCATTTCGCTCTTTTTATTTTATATCTCCTCGTTCCCACTTCCCCACATTAGGGCCGACTTTTACCGCACGAAAATAATTGATTCTTTTCCGTAGCCTCCTTTCAAACTTGGGTGACTTTTTTTAAAAGCAGCTTTGCCTAATCCCCAACACACCCGTGTCTGGGTTCTTTTGCTCGCAGCTGATGTAAACACCCTTTGATCTAAGCCTGGGACATTCCTAACAATATTTTCCTCCTCTAGATATTACCCAATGCTTGAAGAACGCCTTAGAATCAGATGCAAAAGTACTTTATTTTGAAAGAAATAACCATATTGGGATTGATTGACCTCATAGCGCGTATCATGACAGAAAATCATATTAGTATTCATTGAAGCGATAGATGACTGTTTTCCTCTCCAGAGAGCAACCAATGTTAGACTGAACATAATATGTATCTAGTTTCTTCCCTTAGCTACCTAAATCTTAACTAAGGTTTTCAAGAAGTTTCTTATCAAAGATAAAATGGATATTGTAAGTTATGATAACTGATGATTACTGTTTACGCTTATGTCTGCCGGAATATCCTGATGTCCCACCCTCTGGACCAGTTCTGATACTCTAAAGAATATATTAGATTCCACTATGTCAGCAGTACCGAACAGTATACAGGTGGGTCGCGACTCGATCCTAAAACTATCAGAAACTATCAGAAACCATCGAATAAACCATAAAAAATGCAATATTTGATGGTAAATTATAAATGCATAAGGAAGGGATACGATACAAATAAGGTTCTTTACTCTACCATGGACCGATGGGCCGTGAAGGTAATTCGATAAGGAAAGGTGGGTCGCCAGCTGAAAAAGGTTGGGAATTGCTATAAAGTTATTTCAGAGTCACTAGTAAAGAATCTCATCTTCTCATCTTAAAACGCGAAAGCGTTAGCAAATATTCTATTTTTGGGATTGTATTTGTTTTGTTAATATTGCTATAGGCTAGATCCTCAGTAACACCTATTTCTCATATAACTTTTCATTGGCTAGAGTTACATATTTTTGTGTGCTTGATTTCATGATAAACTTATTGGTATGTCTGATCTTCATAAATTATGATCTAGTACATTCGATTAAACAACACGCAGCCGGTCTAGAAAAGCTAAGAAAGGGTCGAGTCCTAATCAATTGTGACCGAAAATGCCAATTGTTTTGATTATATCCTAAAAAAGATTATGGAATCTACTTTTAGCCCGACAGCAAACTTTCGTAGAGCAAAAGCGCCAACATAAAATAATCGGACGTCCTGGTGTTATTTGAAAAAAATTACCTTAGTCACAATTTTAATTTCACTGATGGTTTATTCTACTCGTATTAACAAATTGGATAAACTTACGAACACGCAACCTAATGCATTGATACGAACTGAAAATCGAAATGATAATCTGAAAAATCTCAACTAATTGCATTGATATTCAGCTTCTATTAATGGGATCTAATGTTTTTATTTCTAATAAATAATTACGAAATCCAAAGTCACTTTGTAATGAAAGACGGAAGGTTATGATAATTTACGCCATTATAAATTCTGATTAGTGAAATTAGAGTCGGAATTCCTTTTGGAGATCTAAGATACATACTCTGTCGACTGAAAATTTTTACACAGTCAATTAGAAGCTATTCTTGAGGTTGGTATCTCCATTAATCATTCAGTTTTCTCCTCTTACATTTTCATAATGAGTCATTTCCTTCACTAGAAAGTAATTTCCACCTTCGTTTTGTATCAGGTAACAAACCTGAAAGGAAGATCCATCCGGAATCAGTGCTATTCCCTTCGGTCTATGAAGAAACGGCTCTCGCAGCCGCCTGCTCCGCATATATTCCCACGGACGTCTTTATATGGATCCTTACTCTAGGTTTTTTTTAAGAATCTATTTCCATTTTCTCGCGGCTCGCCAAGCGACAACTTTCACTCCCAGCAAGAAAGCTTCCACAAAGAGAGACGTTTTTTTCTATCCTCATTTGAATCTCTTTGAGGAAAATGATTCACGTTCTTCCTCGCTTTGTCCTTTCCGCCTTTTCGGTTCTCACGAAGAGTTCGGTGAGTCTCGTTAGACGCACCCGTACGAGGCGACCATGACCTGTGCCAAGCGGCCTCTGGAAATCAGGGCAGTGGCCGAAGTCTCGGCCGTAAAAAAGCAATTTTGGGAATTTATCGTTCTGATCCGAGCTGGGACCCGTTTGGAAACCTTTGCCAAGAGCGATCGGACGAATGGCGTTTGTAGTTATCGTGGACACTGTGGAAATATCTAGTTATTGGTACGAGATTTCCAGTTGGTCTGATTCTGTCTGTATAATTGGGAAATTCAGAGGTATGAAAAGATTCCGGTAGTTCCACTTCGAGAACTCGTTAGTTGCGTATAATAGTTTCAGCGATGGGTTCGATTTCTATTATATATAGATGCTTCTCCGGATTCATTCATATAGATAGATAGATAGATAGATAGATAGGATACTAATTCACAGCCTAAACCATTAGCGTCATTGACTTGAAATTTTTACGACGTATTGGCCCTAACGTGAAACCCCCAGAAAAATTGCGATTTTGATCCTCAGTGTCATGGGTTCGATTCCAGAGGGCCCCAAAGTCCCGATTTTTTCCATTTAAATGCATTGCTTTGACTTTCCGGAATTTTTAAAAAATACTTCCCTGATAGGTAGAAAATCGAAACTCTAGGAGCCTTTATATATGGTCATGATCTATCGGAATTAGTAATGACGTACTCGCAAAATATCCTGGGTTCAATGCTAGGGCGATGCAAATATCCGCCGTTTAAAATACATTGAGTTAGTTTTTCAATATTTTATTTGATGCACTTATCAAAATAATAGGAAGTACTTGCTTCGCTACAAGATATATATTAAGAATTGGTTTCAGAAATAAAATTATAAAAGACGCTAAATTTCCTGGGTTCGATGCCAGAGCACATTATAATTTCTCTCATAAGGAATATAAGGGAAAAGTAGGACGTCGTTTGAAGCTGTTATACCCAATATTTCTCCTCTAATTTTCACACATAGTTAGGGGAGGTCATCTTCTGTACAGCTGCATAGAAATAATTACTATAAAGACCCGGGTTCGAAGCCAGGTGGTAAATATATCCCTCATTTCAAACACATTGCGTTAGATTTCATTATTTTTTAAAATGTATTTATCGAAATAATAGGTATTTCTGGCTTTGCTAGAAGATTTATATTAAGACTCGGTTAAATAAAAAAAATTAGATAAGACCATGCTGTTCCTGGGTTCGATGCCAGAGCGCATTGCAATTTCTCACATAAGGAATATATATGTGAAAAGTAGGACGTAGTTTGAGGCAGTTACAGCCAATATTTCTGCTTGAATTTTAACACATAGTTAGAAATGGATTTGTTCTGTTGTGCTGCATAGTAAGTGTGACCTGAAAGAACCGAGTTCGATGCCAGATGATAAAGTTGCAGCGAATTTAGGAATATTTCAATCCTTTATTTTTTTCTTTTGATGTCCGTCCCAATATGATGCCGACATGAAATTAGTGTTGTCGATCTGCTTGCAGTATGCAAGCTACATTTTACTCGTATATATATATATATATCTATTAAATATAGATGCTTCTCCGGATTCATTCAAGGATATAGGTAGATAGATAGATAGATAGATAGATAGATACATAGATAGATAGATGGATAGATGGATAGATGGATAGATAGATAGATAGATAGATAGATAGATAGATAGATAGATAGATAGATAGATAGATAGGATACTAATTCACAGCCTAAACCACAAGCGTCATTGACTTGAAATTTTTACGACGTATTGGCCATAACGTGTAACCGCCAGAAAAATTGCGATTTTGATCCTCAGGGTCATGGGTTCGATTCCAGAGGTCCCAAAAGTCGCGATTTTCTCCATAAGAATACACGGCGGGGATTTTCGAAAATTTTTTTGAGGCACTTCCCGGAAAATTAGAGAGTTGAAATTCGAGGGATCGCTAGGAGCCGTAGATATACAACGAAAATCAGAAAGACATTGCCGAATATGGTCCATGGTTTGATGCTTGGTCGGGTCAAATATCGGCTGTTTAAAATGCATTGCGGCGATTTTGAAGATTTTTTTGGATCCTTTTCAGATAACATGGATACTTGAAACTCGGCACGTGCATAGATATCATGAATATATTTCATAATAAAATTTTACATGTTCTCTGATGGTCCTTGGTTCGATCCCAGAGGACCATTTCACTTCTCAATGCATTTCTTACGGAGATAACGGAAACAAAATTTCGGTACTTCCTGGCATGCTATCGACTTCAAATTTTGCATAAAATCAGATTAAGTTCTTAAAAACCAAACTGTGCATTTACAGCTACCAATGTTTCCTGGGTTCGACACCAGGCATCTCTTCAATCAGTAACTGATCCGATTTTTAATAATTATTTTGAACCCTTTCCCTTTAAAATTAAAACTTGAAATTCGGTACATGGATAGAAATAATAGGTAAATTTTGAATACATATTTTAGATTTCCTAGATCGTCCTTGGTTCGAATCCAGAGAGCCATTTACATTCGTGAAAAGTAGAACGTCTTTTGAGGAGTTGTAGCCAATATTTATGCTTGAATTTTCACACATAGTTAGAGGAGGTGATCTTCTATTGTGCTGCATAGTAAGTTCACCAGTAAGACCCGGGTTCGATGCCAGAAGATGAAATTAAAGCGATTTTAAGAATATTTTCAATCCACTTTTTTTCTTTGGGGACCGTCCCTATATGATGCCGGTATGAAATTAGTATTGCCGATCTGCTTGCAGTATGCAAGATACATTTTACTCGTATTCTATTACGAGTAAAATGTAGCTTGCATACTGCAAGCAGATCGACAACACTAATTTCTTGTCGGCATCATATCGGGACGGCCCTCAATAGAAAATAAAAAGGGATTGAAAAAGTTCTTAAAATTCGCTGCAATTTAATCGTCTGGCATCGAACCTAGGCCTTCCTGGTGAACGTAATATGCGGCACAACTGAAAATTACCATCTCTTACTATGTGTGAAAATTCAAGCAGAAAAATTGGCTCCAACTGCCTCAAACGACGTCCTACTTTTCAATAATGTAAATGGCTCTCTGGATTCGAACCAAGTAGGATCTAGGAAATCTAAAATATGTTTTTGAAATGTATCTATGTTCTCTATCTATATACCTAATTTCATGTTTTAATATTATTAGGAAAGGGTTCTAAAAATTCCTAAAAATCGGATAATTTACTGATTGTAGAGACGCCTGGTGTCGAACCCAGGAAATATTGTTAGCCCGGAATGCACATTATGACTTATAAGTACTTCATCTTATATTATGCAAAGTTTGAAGTCGATATCATCCCGGGAAGTACCTAAAACCTTTTTCCGTTATCTCCATAAGAAATGCATTGAGGAATGTAAATGGCTCTCTGGGATCGAACCAAGGACCATCAGCGAATATGTAAAATTTGATTATGAAATATATTTATGATCTCCAACTTCATGCCGAATTTCAAGTTTCCATGTCATCGGGAAGTGGTCCAAAAAAAATCTTAAAAATCGCCACAATGTATTTTAAACGGCCGATTTTTGCCTTGACCTAGCATCGAACCCAGGATATTTTCCGTAACTCATTTATGTTTTCGATAGATCATGACCATATATATCGGCTCCTTGAGTTTTAAGTCCCTACCTACCCGGCAAGTATTTTTTAAAAATTCCCGAAAATCAACGCAATGCATTTAAATGGGAAAAATCGGGACTTTGGGGCCCTCTGGAATCGAACCCATGACACTGAGGTTCAGAATCATAATTTTTCTGGTAGTTACACGATATGGCCAATACGTCGTAAAAATTTCAAGCCAATGACGCTTGTGGTTTAGGCTGTGAATTAGTATCCTATCTATATACCTATCTATCTATTATATATAGATGCTTCTCCGGATTCATTCATGTATCCATATATATATACGAGTAAAATGTAGCTTGCATACTGCAAGCAGATCGGCAATACTAATTTCATATCGGCATCATATCGGGACGGTCTTTAAAAGAAAAAAAAAGGATTTAATTTTTTCTTAAAATTCGCTGAAATTTCATCGTCTGGGATCGAACCCTGGTCCTACTGGTAAACCTACTATGAAACACAATAGAAGATCACCATCTCTAACTATGTGTGAAAATTCAAGCAGAAATATTGGCTATAACTGCCTCAAAAAACGTTCTAATTTTCACGAATCTTAATGCCTCTCGGGACTCGAACCAAGGACGATCGTGGAAGTCTAAAATATGTTTCTGATAGATATTTATGATCTCTATCTATATGCCGAATTTCAAGTTTCTATTTTAGTGGGAAAGGTTTCAAAATAATTCCTAAAAATCGGATCAAATTCTGATTTCAGAGACACCTGGTGTCGAACCCAGGACGTATTGCAAGCTGTGAATGCAGAATTTGATTTGTAAAGACTTACTTTGTATCATGCAAAGTTTGAAGTTGATAGCATGTCGGAAAGT
Source organism: Sympetrum striolatum (assembly GCA_947579665.1). NCBI lineage: Eukaryota > Metazoa > Arthropoda > Insecta > Odonata > Libellulidae > Sympetrum > Sympetrum striolatum. Next base: position 8,550,625 of record OX388346.1, read on the forward strand.
ACCTAAATTTTGTTTCCGTTGTCTCCGTAAGAAATGCATTGAGAAGTGCAAATGGCCCTCTGGGATCGAACCAAGGACCATCAGCGAACATGTAAAATTTGATTATGAAGTATATTCATGATATCTATCCACGTGCCGAGTTTCGAATATCCATGTTATCGGGAAAGGATCCAAAAAAAATCTTCAAAATCGCCGTAATGCATTTTAAACGGCCGATTTTTTCCCCGACCTAGCATCGAACCATGGACTATATTCTAAGATGTTTTTCTGATTTTCGTTGGATACGCACGGCTTCTAGCGATCCCTCGAGTTTCAACTCTTTCTCTCCCCGGGAAGTACCTCAAAAAAATTTTCGAAAATCTCCGCCATGTATTCTTATGGAGAAAATCGCGACTTTGGGGCCCTCTGGAACCGAACCCATGACCCTGAGGATCAAAATCGCAATTTTTCTGGCGGTTACACGTTATGGCCAATACGTCGTAAAAATTTCAAGTCAATCACGCTTGTGGTTTAGGCTGTGAATTAGTATCCTATCTATCTATCTATCTATCTATCTATCTATCTATCTATCTATATAGGTATATCCATGAATGAATCCGGAGAAGCATCTATATATAATAGATAGATATATAGAGAGGATACAAACTCACAGCCTAAACCACAAGAGTGATTGAGCTGAAATTTTTACGGCGTATTGGCCATAACGTGTAACCATCAGAAAAATTGCGATTTTGATCCTCAGTGTCATGGGTTCGATTCCAGAGGGCCCCAAAGTCCCGATTTTTCCCGTTTAAATGCATTGCTTTGATTTTCGGGAATTAAAAAAAAATACTTCCCGTATAGGTAGAGAATTAAAACTCAAGGAGCCTATATATATGAACATGATCTATCGAAAACATAAAATAGTTTAACGAAAAATATCCTGGGTTCGATGCTAGGTCGGGGCAAAAATCGGCCGTTTAAAATGCGTTGTCGCGATTTTTAAGATTTTTTTTGAACCCCTTTCCAATGGCAAGGAAACTTGAAATTCGGTATGAGGTTAGATACCATAAAAATATATCATAATCGAATTTTTCATATTCGCTGATGGTCCTTGGTTCGATCCCAGAGGGCCATTTAAATTCCTCAATGCATTTCTAACGGAGATAACGGAAACAAATAATAGGTACTTCCCGGCACGATAAAGACTTCAAACTTTGCACTTAGAAAGATTATGTGTATACAAATCAAACTGTGTATTCCCACCCATCAATGTGTCCTGGGTTCGACACCAGGCGTCTCTACAATCAGCAACTGATCCGATTTTCAATAATTATTTTGAACCCTTTCCCAACAATATAGAAACTTGAAATTCGGCATGTAGATAGAGATAATAAATAACATTCAGAAACAATATTTAGATTTCCAAAATCGTCCTTGGTTCGAATCCAGAGAGCCATTTAAATTAATGAAAATTAGAACGTCTTTTGAGGCAGTTGTAGCGCATATTTCTGCTTGAATTTTCACACATAGTTAGAGATGGCGATGTTCTATTGTGCTGCATAGTAAGTTCAACGGTAAAGACCCGGGTTCGATGCCAGACGATGGAGTTTCAGCGAATTTTAAGAAAAATTTCAATCCATTTTTTTCTTTTGATGGCCGTCCCGATATGATGCCGACATGAAAATAGTGTTGTCGATCTGCTTGCAGTATGCAAGCAACATTTTACTCGTATATATATACGAGTAAAATGTTGCTTTCATACTGCAAGCAGATCGGCCATACTAATTTCTTTTCGGCATCATATCGGGACGGTCCTCAAAAGAAAAAAAAAAGGATTTCAATTTTTCTTAAAATTCGCTGAAATTTCATCGTCTAGCATCGAACCCGGGTCTTACTGGTAAACCTACTATGAAACACAATAGAAGATCACCACATCTAACTATGTGTGAAAATTCAAGCAGAAACATTGGCTAGAACTGCCTCAAAAAACGTTCTAATTTTCACGAATGTTAATGCCTTTCGGGACTCGAACCAAGGACGATCGTGGAAATCAAAAACATGTTTCTGAATGTTATTTATGATCTCTATCTATATGCCGAATTTCAAGTTTCTATTTTATTGTGAAAGGTTTCAAAATAATTCCTAAAAATCGGATCAACTTCTGATTTCAAAGACACCTGGTGTCAAACCCAGGACACACTGATAGCTGTGAATGCACTGTTTGATTTGTATGGACTTGATCTTTCTATATGCAAAGTTTGAAGTCGATATCACGCCGGGAAGTACCTAAAATTTGTTTCCGTTATCTCCGTAAGAAATGCATTTAGGAATTTAAATGTCCCTCTGGGATCGAACCAAGGACCATCAGCGAATATGTAAAATTCGATTATGATATATTTTTATGGTATCTAACCTCATACCGAATTTCAAGTTTCTATGCCATCGGAAAAGGGTCCAAAAAAAATCTTAAAAATCGCCACAATGCATTTTAAACGGCCGTTTTTTGCCCCGACGTAGCATCGAACCAAGGATAATATTCGTAGATGTCTTTATGGTTTCCTTTAGATATGCACGGCATCTAGCGATCCCTTGAATTTCAAATCTCTCCTTTTCCGGGAAATGCCTCAAAAGAATTTTCGAAAATCCCCGCCATGTATTCTTATGGACAAAATCGCGACTTTGGGGCCTTCTGGAATCGAACCCATGACACTCGGGAATTTAAAAAAAAATACTTTCCAGATAGGTAGAGAATCAAAACTCAAGGAGCCTATATATATGGTCATGATCTATCGAAAACATAAATGAGTTTTACGGTAAATATCCTGGGTTCGATGCTAGGTCGAGGTAAAATCGACCGTTTAAAATGTATTGTGGCGATTTTTAAGATTTTTTTGGACCCCTTCCCGATGGCATAGAAACTTGAAATTCGGCATGGGTTTAGATATCATAAATATATTCAATAATTAAATTTTACACATTCGCTTATGGCCCTTGGTTCGATCCCAGAGAGCCATTTACATTCCTCAATGCATTTCTTATGGAGATAAAAGAAAAAAGTTTCAGGTACTTCCCGGCATGATATCGACTTCAAACTTTGTATGAAATAAGATGAAGTCCTAATAAGTCATACTGTGCATTCACAGATACCAATATTTCCTGGGTTCGACACCAGGCGTCCCTTCAATCAGCAAATTATCCGATTTTTAAGAATGAATTTAAACCCCTTCCCAATAATATTAAAACATGAAATTAGGCATATAGATAGAGAACATAGATACATTTGAAAAACATGTTTTAGATTTCCTAGAACGTCCTTGGTTCGAATCCAGAGAGCCATTTACATTATTGAAAAGTAGGACGTCGTTTGAGGCAGTCGGAGCCAATATTTCTGCTTGAATTTTCACACATAGTAAGAGATGGTGACTGTCTGTTGTGCTGCATAGTAGGTTCACCAGGAAGGTCTAGGTTCGATGCCAGACGATTAAATTGCAGCGAATTTTAAGAATATTTTCAATCCCCTTTTTTTCTTTCGAGGGCCGTCCCGATATGATGCCGACATAAAAATAGTGTTGTCGATCTGCTTGCAGTATGCAAGCTACATTTTACTCGTATTATTATATTCTTTACTATTTTTTGAATTAATTGAGTAATTTTGAACTAAAACTTCTGGTATAATGATTCATTTTTTAATGTTATAATTGGACATAACATTTAGCTGAACCTAAATTAACTAACAAGACTTGGAGATAGTTCCATTGAATTAAATGACATTTTTATCACGACCTAACTTTAACAAGTAATGGTTTTAATAAAAGCAATTCATAATTTTACCCTCAATATAATGACGCATAATGACAATTGCCTTACCTATTGAATAAATTAGTTCTGTTACTTCTAAAACTCACTGTATCTCTTCTACGAAAGCGATAAGAAAAATGAAATTTTGATTTGTAACGGAGATATTTATCAGCAACTACCAACGTCTACGAGTTGAAAACCCATCAAAATACCTTTACCTAAGATTTGAGTGTGACAGAATTCGTTCTTTAATACCCACCATACGGATGGAATCTGTACTATAGAAATTATTCAGTATATATGTTCATATAAGTATAGCTTGCATTCTTATTAACTAAGTTGCTCATCCGCTATTGTATATATCTCCACGTGGATGTGTCTCTTTCAAATGTTATGTCCCTTTTCAGTTAAAAAAGGATGTTTCTCTGCTCTACGGGTCGCAAGCTCCATCCGCCCGCAGTGAGTGGGAAAATTATATTTTATGATGAGCACCGAAGTGGCAAACCTTAATTATGGGGTAGCTTTATCTCTGATCTCAGAAGAGATCAAGATGATTAGCTTCATGATTTCGCATAATATTTTTGAGGCGACGTTTTAATCCATGATGTCCTTAAGGTGGTACTTTGGAACTAGCTTGTTAAAGAATAAATTCATGCTCATGATTTTTTTGAAGAACAAAGAAGTTTGCGAATGCGAAAGTCTGTAAGTTTCGCCTAATTAAATAGTGCAAATTATTATCTCTTCGGTGGGATTTTGATACAGTCTACTTAACAATCATCACTCTAGCATAAATTTGGCAAAGCCAGTGAAAAGATTGCAGATAATAAGTTTCCTCTTCTAATCCTAAGTGAAGCTTACTCTTAATATATTTTTTTAATAAAGCAAATGGAATTCGCTGTTGGTATTCCTCGAACCTCTTATAAGCCTAATCAAAAAATTTCAGTTCCTAATTGATAAAATATGGGTTTTATATTTTTATCTAAAAGCCAATTTTAAAATATGACTGATTCATAAATATTTATGAAAATATGATGAAATAAATTACAATAAAAAAATTATATTTGAAACCATACATTTCAACATAATTTATGTTTTCCACCAATTTTGTGAAATTCGTAATTTTTACCTATGAATAACGGAAATTCTACTCTACGACGGAAAATGTTTGTTAAATTGCCGTTAAGAACGACTTTAAGTTTATTCTTCTGGACTACGTGCAATGTTTATAGTTGTGATGAAAAATAACTTATTTCATATAATGGATGTGGGAATTAGTTCTTGTTGTCTCTTTGATTTCTACGGGTGCTTAAGAAAAAAATTACGCGGCAGATTTCTGAAAAGTGGAAAGAACAGCCATGATATTGATATCTCGTTTAAATATTGGGAAATAAACGTAAATTCAGTTTGGTTAAATTTAATGTGACTTATTCACATGACAGAAAAAAATCTGTGTCCTCACCTATTTCACGGAAATTAAGTTTAAATAATAAAATATCCCTTTTAGAACATAAGAATTGCATCACTCTGTGTTGATAAAGTAATTAATTTATTTGAAATCCTTATCCTCAGTGCATTTTAAAACTCTATTCTAACAAATTGGACTTCATTCTAAAATAGAATGTTTTCACCTCGAAGTTTGGCGAATTTTCATTGGCGCATGAAAATTAAAATCCCTAAAAATATCTGTCGTTCTCATTAAAAGATGTTGTAAAGGCGGAAGTAGCAAATAATCGCCATTTTCGCAGACGGATTGAAAGTTTTTGTCGAATGACGCGTGCTGAGGCGTAAAATTCATCACTTAAGTCTCGAACGATTTTTTGCATTGATTCATTTAATCTAATACTATCTCCGGATTGATATATTTCCCTCCTTTTATTTAATTTCCTTCTTCCTATTTCTTCATTTTTCTTATCCTTTTATCTTCTCCATTAATATCGCGCGGGCCTTTTTTGTACAATGGAATTGAAGAACGAAAGTGAGACCATTTGCTCCAAAGGCATACTTTAGTAACTCTAGTTACGAAATGAGTTTAATGACCTCAACAGATACACGTGTATGCAGTTATACCATCTGCATCGTTACTTTCATCTTTTCAGGGGAGTTATTTGTTTAAGCGTCAATGATGACACACTACTGTACTCCCGATAGAATTATCAGACCTAATCACCTTTTATTTTGTGTAGGGTTTCTAATTTTTAGCTGGAGATTAATAATAATAATAAAACGTCTTTATTCGGGCAAGATTGAGAGCAAAAGTATCTTCTTCCATCTAACACACGAGAATGGCATGGTCGATAAAAGAAAATACTTTCCTGTAAATGTGTTTCCATTAAATATCACGGGGTCCTGATTTTATTTATATTACTTCGTCAAAATCAGGATTTTGATATTTCTATCCACTAAAATCTTTTATTAACCTACGTAATCAACATTTCTTCACTTTGGAACTAACATGATTGATATTTAAGGTTGGGCAAGGAAACTGATGTATAGATTAAAAGGTTTGCTTTTCTAAGGAGTTTGCTCGCGTGCCATAGATTCGCCACCTCTGATTTAGTCGTTAAGTAAGCTAAAATCAAAGAAATATTTCAAGAAATTGAATTCCATAGTTCAGCCGCAGCAATTACTCCAATCAATTGGTCAATTTCCGATAAAGAAACTGGGTAAATATTGATTGTAATAGATTGGTACATAATATATATGATGTATTCCTTATTAATCACATAATTGCGTATTATTCGATAAACTGTTTAAAATCTGGAGTTACAATGAATACAAAATAGAGTCTTCACTCGCCACTTCGCGCTTCGACATTCGCGCGGCTTCACTCTATCGCCGATCTCTCAAATCGTAATCGAAAAAAAATCCCTTTATAAAGAAATTTTAATCTTCCAGACATCGATTGGCAAAAGCACGTAGTCAAGAAAAGAGCTCGGGACAATGACTCCTGCAGCACCTTGTTAAATTTAATGCAAAACAATTCGTTGCAACAGCTAGTCAAAGAGCCTACCAGGGAAATAAGCATTTTAGTTCTTTTTCTTACGAATGCCCCCGAGCGAGTATCTAACACATCTGTTTGCTATGGAATATCCGATCATAAAGCTATATTATAGATTTCGACCTTAACTTGGTAAGGCACAGAAAACCTAACCGCAGAGTATATCTTTACCCGCGAGCCGATTTCGAAGGATATCGTAGTAAACTCATGTGCGAATTTCCGGAGTATGAAACGCGCGCGTTATGTTTAAATACCGAGGACACGTGGAATCTTTTATTAAGAACAATGCGTGACCTAATGGATAAATTTGTACCCTCCAAACTTTCAAATCAAATTAATGAACCTAGATGGTATAATAAGGAGACTAGGAGAGCACTAAAGAAACAGAGGCGTTTGCATTCCAAATTAAAAGCCGCTGCGAGGCAACCGAACAGTATCAACATAGATCGAGTAAAGAGCGAACATAAAGAAGCAAAGTCGGAACCTAAACGAATTATGCGAGATGCCCTCCGTCAATATAAAAAGATTTTATGCGAACACTTGGGAGAGGACCCAAAAGCGTTTTGGTCGTACGTTCGTGAGGTCCAAGGTAAAGAGCAAACTGTTGGTTCATTAATGGATACTAGCGGTAATGTAGTAAATGATGCTAAAGGCAAAGCTAATATCTTGAATTATTTTTTTCGAAGCGTTTTTACGTCTGACGATACATCAAATACTCTACCGAATGTTGATAATCCTGAATCGATGTCGAAAATCACCTTCAGAGAAGACGGTATCATTAAACCATTGCGATAGATTAAACCGAATAAAGCTCCGGGTCCTGAAGACATACCAGCTCGAGTGTTCAAGGAAGTAGCGGAGAGCGTAGCACTTTTCCTTAAAATTATATTTGACAAGAGTATGAGCGAAGGAAAGGTCCCGAATGATTAAAAAATTGCGAATGTCACGCCAATACTTAAAAGCAGTTCTAAAGACGATCCAGCTAATTACAGGCCTATATCTTTAACATCACTGAGCGGTAAAATTATGAAACATATAATAGCTAGCTCTTTAATGGGTTTTCTTGAAACGTCCAATTTCATAATTAGGAATCAACACGGTTTTCGTAAGACTCGTTCTTGCGAGTCTCAGCTGGCTTTATTAGTACACGATGTTCTAAACTCTGCTGAAAAACATAAGCAAGTCGATGCGATATTTTTAGATTTTCGGAAGGCTTTCGATAAGGTACCTCATCATAAATTGCTGTACAAATTAGAAGTTGCGGGTATCAATGCACAAGTTATTAACTGGATAAAATACTTTCTCACCGATAGAGAGCAACGAGTAGTACTCGATGGTATTATTATCCAACTTGGTTAAGGTGACCTCTGGTGTCCCTCAGGGCAGTGTAATTGGACCATTGTCATTTTTAGTATACATCAACGACCTCAGCAATTACATTGAAAGCAATGTTAGGATATTCGCAGACGACACAGTCATTTACAGGGAGAGAATAGATTAACCCTTTCGAACGACTTAGATAGAATTATGAACTGGTGCGATGATTGGCAATTAGAGCTTAATGTAGAAAAGTGTTCAGTAGTTAACTTCTTCGAAAGAAAATCTATAATAAATAATTATTCTTACAGCCTCCGAGGGATAAACTTAATGACAGTAGAATCGGTAAAGTATCTTGGAGTAACTCTCACGAATAATCTATCATGGAGTGCCCACATCCGAAATATATGTGGAAAAGCACTTAAGAGACTCGGCTTCGTTAAAAGAATAGTCGGTAGGAGCGAAGAAAAAGTTCGCGAGCGACGTTACTGAGCGTTAGTTAGGCCTCACCTTGAGTATGCATGCAGTGTGTGGGACCACACCGAGAAATGTCATATTCGGGATTTAGAAAAATTACAACGAAAGGCGATACGATTTGAAAAGAATTGCTACGATAAAACAGCCAGTGTCACTCAGATGTTACAGGACGCGGGATGGGAATCATTAGAAGATAGAAGACTTTATCAAAGAATAAATTTATTAAATAAGTTCAGAAATATTACGTTCTCTGATGATACAACCGATGATGCGACCCCCTATTATATGTTCTGATACTGCCAGAAAGATTAGGGAAATTGATGCTAGAACGAGTCGTTTCAAAAATTCATTTTTTCCGCGAAGTATACGCGAAAGCAACCGTTTAGGAAGATAGAGTCAAGGTGCTTGCACCCCTTGCCACACGCCGAAAGGCGGCTTGCAGGGTTCTTACATAGACGTAGACAAATAATCCTACTTCGCGGAAATTTAGCTTTGGAACGGATATACCGCGATAAATGAGGGTCAATACTTCAAAACAAGGAACGAAAATCTTACGTGACTTCCGTTCATTCATGTCTTCTAAACCATCGTTGCGTTAGTTGAATATCCAAAGGTTGTCTGATTTTCTCTATTCTGACCTTTTCTATTGCACCTAGAAAATGATGTTCCAGTCAAATCCGTCCATAGGTTTTTGCTTGATATTTTACATCTATCGGTTTCCTGTTGTTAACTGCTGTTTTTAAACGGCTATAGTTTCTTTTTGTTGCACTTCCAATTTAATTCAATTAATTTTTCTAAGTCTGTCACTCCTGTAATCTGCCAGATGACGAGTTTTATTTCTCATCATGAAACACCAAACCTACAGCGTACCATATAAGAGTGGATTAAAGTGCTAATGAGTGACACGGAGCGGCCATCGGCTCCTCTAAGAAAGCCCGATGCAAATGAGCATTTAAATTTGTTTTTTTTTTAATGTTTGCTAAAGCAAAAATAAAATTGTAAAATTGCTTAATACACTTACATTTCGATCGCTTTGCGTTAAAACCTGTGTGGTTTTGGAATAAACTCCAGTCTGTTTTAAATGAAATTTTGTTCGCTATTTAAATCACACCTATGACTGCAATATCGTGGAAAAACTCTAGAACCGCTTTTACTGAAGGGAAACGCGCTAACTAACACGGCTATTCGGAAACTGTATGAAACTACATTAGCGGTCCAAGGATGTAATTCTCGAGAGAAAGCTTTAAAGTATCCAGATCGAGCTATTATAGAATTTCTCTTGGGAGTTTACTCCTCTCCTTAGGACGTTACTCCAATTTGGCCTCGCAAACGTTTGTAAATGGTACTATGTTATGTAAGGAAATAATCAAACAGTATGAAATAATCCTACTTATTTATGCACATTTTGTGACTTCATTTCAACAATTACTTTAATTATCTAAGTTTTTTCTATTCTAATCAACTTCGTCCTCCTATGTATCGTAATATGCGAAATATTATTTCCATTGTGTGCGTTCTCATTTAACGCTGTGCAGAAAGGGCCCGGTAAATACTGATAAACATCGGAAATGGTGACAAGAAGGGAATATGGAGGGTAAAATAGCCCATCGAAAGGTGGAATATTTATGAAGACGTAATAACTTGAGTTCGATGCATCATTTCCATCGATCGACTTAATTTAAGTTATGGAATTTAAATAAAGAAAAGGACTATAGAAATTGGCTTGTTATATATGACGCACATAATTTTGAGACGGAAGTTTCCAGTTCATTTTTTCGCAAGACATTTTCTTCAAATGATTGAGTTTATGGAAATATTACTACTGTCTAATCGTCTCTGTTATTTTCTCCTCGCGTAATTCAAAAATCGAAGTAAGCTCCGAATGGCTTTATTCATGTTTGAAGACTCAACATAGCCTTTAGTTGCTTCTCTCTTCTCTCGGACTTCCACTTGTCTGTGGCGCCACGTTGTGGTTACCTAAGTGAACTACATGAGATTCTCATGAATTCGAGGCGCTTAAAGTTCATTTTCAAATATCGCTCAAAAGAGAAAACTATTGCCGAATATTTTCGCAGATAAGACGACCTTCAGATGAGACGAGGTATAAAGTTTCGTCAAAGGTTTTTAGTCTTAGAACATCTATCCTATATGACAACCCCCAACTATCAACGGCCAATAAATTTAATTAAGATACGCGATCATCATCCGGGCAATAATACTATGAAGCGTAAATGGAATTATGCTCCATTCATAATTTTTCGAATTATAAAATTCTATTTTCATGCATCTGACAGCACTTGCGATTGCTGCAAACATTCGCACTGGTAATTTTTGTATATGTCTTACGCGACAACCCAGGTGCCTTTTTATGATCCAATTATCATCTTATCTGCGGAGATAAACGATAATCAATAGAAATGAGTAGATGAGGAAGAGGAGATTTATTTCAAAATAATTAGAGCTGGTAATTCTACTCCGAATTCTGAGGGCAATAGTCGTGTGATTGGCATGCGTGGGAGAATTTTGGTGAAAGAGAAAAAGAGTAAGATTGGAAATACGAGCGATAAAAGCGATGCGATTCCCATAATCCAAAATTAATTATTACTGCGCTCTAGACTCCTCATTATCTCACCACCTTAAGATCTCTAATGAGCTCTCAAATAAACTTGGCGTGTCTTATTATAAGTCAATTTAAAGTGCAGACACAATAATTATTAAAGAATATGCATACAAGAATTCCACGAAATAAAGTTTTTCCACATCTCATTTTATTATTATGTTACTATTCCTCGGGAGATTTTGAACACCCTACAAATATAGATCTAATAAAACGAAAATTAGCTTGCTTTTCACCCAACTTAAGCCTCAAAATTTACTCAACGTAAGGTAAAGTTTAAATCAACAATATTTATTTTGACTTCTTCAGGATAGTATAACGTGCAATCCATAAAGGGATTTACTTTCTGTATACTGAGCTCAGGAATGAGATTTCTGATGAGGAATTCAGATTTGAGTAGAAAAATACACAACTCATTTAATAAGAATGCAAAACAGTTTAAAAATGGTTTTAGCTAATGATTTTTAATTTCGAAATGGTAAGAGTATCATCCACGATTTAGAAATGTGTGCCGCTTTAAAATCGAAAGGAACGAAACTCCTCATAAATAGGTAGAAAAATATTGAGCATTATGAACATTCTCAGGATGAATCATAGATATCGTGGATGCAGCTCATAATATTTTAATATTGGCCAATGGATGTTGGAGATGATGCATGTAATCGATGTTATGGACGTGTTAGCTAGTGAGTTCTTCAATCTACTTTGAGCGCAATTTAAAACAAAGAATTCCAATTCAATGCTCTTCAGGATCCTCAAAACCTCCTCAACTCACTCCATTCTCATCTGACCCTCATTCGACTCTTGCTTTGTATCATATCTATCTTCTTCCTACACAAGCCTTTCTTCCAGGAATGGCCCGAAAATTCATGCAAACCAAGTATCATTGTGGGTGGCAAGGTTTGGGGGCAGATTATTTTATTCATAATAGTATATAACTTTTGTTTTAATGGCGATTAGAGACATGCACCAATAATCTATCTTCTATCTATCTATATATATAAAGCAGAAATTCTGTGGGTTTGTTTGTGTGTTTGTGGGTTTGTTTGTCTTGGATTGGAGTCCACACCGTTTGCCCGATTTTTCTCAAACTTTGCATACGTGTCTTCTGACATCAGGAAGGAAGTACTGTCGCATTTTTATTCAAGAATTTTGCTGGGTTCGAACCAAGATCGCTCAGATAGATTTTCATAAGTAATACACGTAAGCTTCACTTTTATCGGTTGCGGGCTTTATTTCTCCTGAAGAATTAAATTAGAAGTAATAGTCGTACAGAGTCGAGACAAACACCGAAAGAAAGAAAATCAAATGAAGATTCTTATTGTGGTCATGAAATCTTACTTTCGATTAGAATTTGCAAGAATATCGGTAAAATATACAAATATCTTGTGAAAATTCGAGGTTATAAACAACTCATCCCCCTGACGACCGATCCCATTGTTGAATCCGAGCTCATGTTTTATCCCGTAAAAATACTCGAGTACTTTGAGCTCATAAAGCTGATGATTGAAGTGGACGACATATTACATGGATAACGAGAAATTTTCTGTAAGAAGGTAACCAGCAATTGCGGGTACGTGATTACAGTCAGATTACCAGCTCATGGATGAGGGAAGTTAGATGTCTTGTATGATATAAAGCAAACATTCTGTGGGTTTGTACGTTTGTTTGTATGTTGTGTGTCCTCGATTTTAGTACAAACCGTTTGCCAGATTCGCGTCAAACTTTGCGTACGTGTTTTCTGGGATCAGAAAGGACGTACTGTCTCAATTTTATTCGATATTTTTGCTGGGTTTGAACCAAGATCGCTCAGATGGGTTTCCATAAAGAATAAATCTAATCTTTACTTTAATCGGTTGCAGGCTATATTTCTTTTGAAGAATTAAAATTGAAAAATAGTCGAGCGGAGTCGAAACAAGAAGCAAAAGAACGGAAATTAAATGAATATTCTAATTTTGATCGTGGAATATATTTTCCGAATCGAAATTTCGAGAATTTTGATAAAATACGCGTGAATTATCCAAAATTGTTGAGGTTGTAATAGACAATACTCCTGACGATCAATGCGATGGTTGAGCCGGGCTCATGAATTTTCCTGTATAGTAAGAATAGCTTGGGATTTTGGACTGTATTCTAAAGGGAACTTACGCATTGCACGACCGGCAACTTGAATTTAATCTACTTCTATATTCCCGGTTGAGAATCAACGGGCGCTTCAGCTAGTACTTTATAATTGGTGAAATCAAGAATAATACTTTACATAGGAAAAAGTTTCATATGTACCTTTCGAAGGTATGGATACAGAGGAAAGGTTTAATAAATATCTTGAAAAATAGTGTCATTTGACTATATTTGTGATTCCCTCGACCTGCAGTGTCTATCATTAGTTAACGCTGGCCATTTTTCATTGTGGTAATAAAAAGCATAACAAAAAAATAATTTTCCTTTAATATCGTATTGGGTAATCATAATTTCTCAATAAATAAATTTTATCCCAAAAAATTGTACTATTTTGTTTTTCTTGGAAAGGAAATTTCTTTACTGCTGCCATGAGAAGTAACGAGAAATCTGGCTAAAATTGGCAAGTTCTAAAGTTTCATTGCTTGAGCACCAAAATAGCTCGGATTGTTCCTGCGCTATCTTCGAAATTTTAAGTATCACTCTCAGTAACCGGTTTCGCACAAAAGGTCTATCTAATGGGTCCGCCGAATTCCTAAAGAAGACGTTTACGAAACTCTTCATATCCCAGCTAAATAAGTTCCGTCTCAACACCTACAACCTTCACCGTAATATCCCCTCCGCGTTATCAAGAAGCTTGGTTTCAATGCAAATAAGTATTTCTTATCTGTTACACACAGAAAACATTCTTATATTTAGCCCATTTCTATTCCAACGGTAATATTGGAAATGCTTAAAGGCTCTGTATTAGTGGAGGCTAAAGAGTCAGTTCGTAATTATCAGTGGGTGTTCCTAAGTTATCCTAATCTGCGAATGTCATTTTGGCCCGTCAAAGAAATACAAAGACGTCATAAAATGTATTACCAGCTTGATAACAGCTGAGAAAGCGCTACGGATAAAATAAATACACTAAAGGTATGTGTCATACTGCAAACAAATTGATGAAAATTTGACATTTGAACAGAAGAGAAGAGAGCTCTTAAAGACCTTTACAAGTGAAAAGTGCTTTCTAATAGAAGTAAAATAAATTTTTTTCACAGAAGAAGATTACATAATTCTCTAACTCTTACTATGACGAAGATTAGCTATATTTGATTTTTTTCTAATCCAATGGTTGCTGTTATTGAATTCACTACTAATAATGTAGGTTTTTTATTATTTTAAGTTCCTTTTCATAATTTTCTCGAGAAAGAAGAATTTCTATTAACCTATGGATCATTGCATGGAACGTTTGTGAGAGTGGTGGAGTTATTGGGGATCAATTCACCGGTATATGTAGACTTTCGGAACATTTTAAATAGAATTTCCCGTTTTCCAGTGAGATGGTGAGGTCTAAAAAGTTGAGCGAACCGTCTTTCTCCATGTCAAACTTTAAATTTTTATTCAAAGAATTTAGGAACTCTAAATATACTCCTCTTTCTCGAGGACGACGACGAAAAATAACCTCTTTCTCGATAAAATTATGAACGGGAACTTAAAATAATAAAATGCATAGCAGTTCAGGGTTATAGGGAAAAATTAATAAACAACACTTTAAGGAGAAAATTAAAGAAACGGGCGGAAAATATTCCCTGGCCTATCACCGATGGAAATCCCGAGAGTGAAGTGGAGGAGATTGCCGTCCTTGGGAAAGATATCATACCAGCCAGGAAACATTAAAGCCGGGTATTATACACCGAGAAAAATTTGTAAACTGCTGGGTAATTCTAAAGACAAGAGGGACGTATTTAATTGTAGTGGGGTCTACGAACTTAAATGTGATATTTGTGAGGCCATATGTCGGGAAAACCGCTAGAAAACTGCGGGCGGCGGAACACTATAAAGACTACCGTCTTCGGAGGGGGTCGCCTATGTCTAACTTCGCGGTGCGCCTCTTGGACGAGGGACACCAAAGTGATTTCCAACCCAAATGTCTCCAGCGCGAAAATCGAGGCCGCCGCCTGGACCTTTCGGAAGAGGTAGAAATTGCCTCCCAAGAACGACAAACGAGCACGTGTTCCCCAACCCTTCTTTCCCTTCCTAGTAAACTCTCCCGACCTTCCTCCAAAATTACCACCATCAGTATTTGCATATAATGGAATCCCTAAATAAGAAATGTGCCAGATGATGCTAGTTCTCTACCGAAACATGTCGCCAAAGAAATGAATCTGTGGAAGTGCACTAGTGTTCCTCTTCATTCAAAAATCCTTTAGGTATATTATACCGATCATATTTTTTTATCTCTGTTATATATTTGGCATCTGTTTTATAATACGAATAATTGTTATTTATAGTGCAGTAGTTGAATATTCTACAGATGTTATCAAATTGCTTTTGACAATAGAAGCAAGCCATAATAAACTACTAAATTTATCTCTATGATCAATCTGAGGAAAATATTGAAGGAAGTACAAATCTTCCATTGTCCATACAACGTCATGAACGCCTAAATATCTAACAACATGATTCACTTACTTTTTCTAACATATGTTAACGATTTACCCTCGCGTATCAAGTCTAACATTCGTTTGTTTGCCGATGACTGCATACTATATTGAAGGATTAAGAACAACGAAGGTAGGAAAGTCTTACGGCAAGATTAAATTTCTTTAGAAGAATGGCTAAGAAAGAATAAAATGACTATTAACACAAACAATAATTGATTCCTTCTTCTCCAGTCTTAAAGTTTTTCTTCCATAATTTAGTATACATATTACGTAAAGATAAATATATTTCAATCGAACTGGCCCCTTAAGACCATTGAGATTTAAGTCTTTTCTATTATGTTGGTAGGTATACTTTTTGCGGTCATTGGATCACAAATTCGCCTTCACTATCTATATATTTTAATTTAAAACTTTTCGGGTTTTAAAGTTTATATCAAAGAGTGCATGGAGTTTCTCTGCATAAAAACATAAGGATTATATTTAATAGGTTCCGACTAAAGGAGTTCGTGAGCGTAAGGGGCAACGGTGGCAGAAGCCTGAGTTCCTATAATTGCATTGGTAGCAAAGAGGCATTCACTGGCGATTGAGAGAGCTGAAAGCATACGAACCATGATCTGGAAGAACAAAACTATAGGCTTGCTTACTTAACCGGCTCTACAAGAAATGCTTCACGGGGAGTGCAGAAATCGGTTTCATCCCGAGTAACGAATCGGAGACGAGTCCCAAAGACATATCAGTTGATTGGTTTGTAAAGTTATTTGACCCGATACATTTTTCAATATCTTAGAAAATATATCTGACACTATTTCCCAGTAATAAAGAGTCACAAATGCACCTTAAGCTGTCAAATATTAAACCAGGTCTGACGTACGTTTCGCTGCCTTTGCAGCATCTTCAAAAGACCAGCTGTGACTGAGGTTCAAAAATTAATTACCGGTCAGAGAAAGGAGACAAAGGAACAACGCTAAGCGATGTCAAGCAAAATAAATAACGTTTCATCGAAATATGTACCAAAACTCATCAACTGCTCACGATTTTTGTAAATGAATAAATTTTCAGAAGAATCTAAACCAAAATTAGAAATATGGACAGGACTTAAATTATTGAACGTAACATTATGTGTAAAATCAAACATATGTTGGGCAACAGCAGAGTTTGAATACCTTCCAGACTTAAAGTGAGCAAAATCCTCTTTGAATCTAATAATAACTTTCCTTTTTGTCTGACGAATGCATTTTAAGTCACACTCCGAACAAGAAATACTGTAAATGCGATATTTGGTATGGTGCAGATATTTGCGACATGTTGACTTTACCCTTAGTTGATCCCAGAATATTCTTTAAATTAGTATCATTGAAGTAACACACCTAAAGATTATTATGTTTGAAAATATTCGAGAGGCCTTTAGTTAATGGTGGGAAATATGGCATTTTAATATATTTAGTGTTGGAAAAATCGTGATTTTGAGAAAATGTAGAGTATTGGCTGATCAATCTTTGCAGTTTCTTTAATAAAACCTAATTCCTAGTTATAACCGGTATTGCTTAATGGTAGGATAACAAGTCTATGGACAAGATGATGAAAAGCGGCGTGCCGATATTGTAAAGGATAGAAAGAGGAATTGGGGATAAAGTTATTGGATGAAGTAGACTTTCTGTAAACGTCAAACAAAAGATGGTTGGAAACTCTAGAAACCAGAACATCTAAAAGCGGTAGGCAATTATTATGTTCCACTTCGTAGGTAAATTTAATTGAAGGGAACAATTCATTTAGTTTTGATAAAAATGAATCAATGTTCACAAGAGATGTATCAAAAATGTCGTCTACATATCTCAACCAAACGTCGGGTAAGTAATGAAAAGTTTGTTTGCATAATTCTTCGAAGTGCTTCATGAATAGATTAGCAAAAAAGGGGGATAAAGGATTTCCCATTGCTGTGCCAAAAGTCGTTTCTTAAAATTTAAAATTGAATTGAAAACAATTATGGGTCTTTCAAATTCTGGTGAGTATTATGAACTCTTCAATCAATGCCTCTGAGAAACCAAAATCCTTCAGACAAATGTTTAGAATATTCAGTGTGTCCTCCACAGGAACACTGGGAGACGTCAAAGGAAACTAAAAGTTCCGAATCTTTGAGCTTTATCTTGGAAATCTTATTTGTAAAATCATAACTATTTGAAATTGAATGGTTGAAACGGAAAGGCATACAGTTGAATTGTGAATTCAACCATTTGGCATTATAATAAGTAGGAGAGTTCTATGGCGAAGCAATAGGCCTCAGCTTCGTTATTCTTGTGAATTTTTGGTAGGCAATGGAGTCTAGGTATCGATGGGTTGGAAACAGACAAATAGTATTTTAGAGAAGGTGTGATTAAATTAGAGCATCTCTTTAAAGAATGTTTAGCATGTAGAACATAACTATTTAAAGGAGATTTGGATAGGGCTGTGTAACGACCAATGTATAACTAAGTTTGAGAATTTTGAATATATTTTTCTCTTTGTCTAAAATTACAACAGTATTACCATTGTCAGCTTTCATCCAAAAGCAATCTTTGGATTTTAAGTTCTAGAAAATGTTAAAATAACTGGAATAATAGGGTACATGGAAGTACTTTAAATTGTTGGACAATATTTTCCTGCAGGATAACCTGATTAAAGTTTTGGTCTTGTTGTCCAAGTTTTGAATTCCACTTTCAATACTAGCGATCAGTTTATCCGAAGGTGAAACTTTCGGTGGGAAAGCAAATTTTAGACCAAGATTCAGTAAATCAAGTTCCTCTACAGAACAGGAGGCAGAGAATAGATTTTTAACAAAGCTGTAGGAAGTAGGAGTGACCGCAGCAAGATCAGACGAACCAATGTTAGGATTATGAGGTGGGACTGCTTTTTGAGAAAACCCTTCATTAACAATCAAATTTGATTGGTTATACATATTTGTAAATCTCTTGTTAAACATATTTTTCTTCTTCCAGAATTTAATATTATCATAGGTAATCATTTTGTTGCCCTGTTCCAACCAAGAAGTGAAGCCAATGTTACACAAGTGTTTGGTCATTTTTCAATGTAGATCGTATGCACGGATTTCTAAATTAGAAAGTCTGCTATACAGTAATTTTATATCTTAATAAATCCATTTGAGCCTTGCTGAAGCAATACTTTTTTGTCCATTTGTTAATTTAATGCTGGGGAAAATACCATGGTTCTTACAGCGTTTTAGAAAATAAATATCAGCCCCAAGGTTATTTTAAGGTCAAAGGTCATTTTAAGATGAAGTCAAAGAACTTGTTACAATCCTTAGGGAATGGAGAATTGGTCATGGTTACACTAAGGCCAATCAACCAAATAATCAGCCTAAAGCCCAACCACCCAACTCTATAAGTGTAAGTATAATCTAATGTAGAGTAGTAATAAACATGATATCCAGTAGACTGAAGTAAAGAGTGAAAGTAAATATAGATACAAGCAAATGTACAAGACAAAATCGAAAATTCAGCAATGCAGTCAAAGAATGTAAGTGTGAACCATGAACGGTCAAGGACAAGAGGTCAATTTCAAGCGATAAAAGAATATATAGACTTAAGTAAAGTAAGTCAAGCGATGAAACAAAGAACAAGACAATCATGGGCGACGTAACAGTAAAATAACTTGACAAACACCCACTTCGAAAAGAAAAGGTAAACAAGTCCGAAATAAATATCTCAGTCACAGCTGGTCTTTTGAAGATGCTGCAAAGGCAGCGAAGCGTACGTCAGAACTGGTTTAATATTTGACAGCTTGAGGTGTATTTGTGACTCTTTATTATAACGGATGCTGTCAGTGGTGAGTCTTCATTACTATGTCCCAGGCAAAGCTTATTCAAAAACTGAGTGGAAAG
This sequence comes from Sympetrum striolatum, assembly GCA_947579665.1. Taxonomy (NCBI): domain Eukaryota; kingdom Metazoa; phylum Arthropoda; class Insecta; order Odonata; family Libellulidae; genus Sympetrum; species Sympetrum striolatum. The sequence goes on from OX388346.1 coordinate 8,570,292, forward strand.
GGGATCTACAAAATAGTTTTTGGATGGAAAAATTTGTATCGCATTAGTTGTTCCCTAGGGAAGTATCGTCTACCCGATATTGTTTTTTATCTACATTAACATTTTGTAGGTAACGTAAAGAGAATTGTTGAAATATTAGCCGATGACTCTCACATATATAGGAGATTTCGTCCGAATATTTCAGCAGTACATTACAGAAGGATCAGAATGTAATTCTTATGAGAATTATTTAGAGAATGGCAGTTCGATTAAAATATACAGAAATGCATTTATATGAGCTTCACGCGTTCCACATGCGCTATTTCCGTTAGTAACAAATGTTGGGACATCCTTTGGAGCTCGTGCGTGACATTATATACCTATGAGCGATGTTTAGCTTTTAGTTTTAAGTAAGTAAGTATAAGGGAAGTAAGTGAAAGAAATTGAATCATTTCTCTTAGTCGACATAGTCTAGAACATATCTTCGTGTTTGTGATGTATATACTTCAGGTCTGACTGCAGTGTTATGGTTATAATAGAGCGCATCAGTTATAATTCCCTTCAGGTGAAAAGATTGATTACCGAAGGAATGTGTTAGTAAAATTTATAGGTTAAGGACATTTAGACGAAGTAAATTTAATTTAAGTTCCAGTTAATAGCGATCTTCAAGAAGCATCGACTAAACGTTAATAGGAAGTAATCGCATAATCAGATAATTACTTTTGATCGCTCTTTCTCCAGGCTATTACAGAGGCTAATAATAATTTGATAACAATCATTATTTTATTTCACCTCCCATTCACTATCGTTGGCTCGAAGAATAGATATCTAAATCTAAATCATCTAATGATATGGTTATCGGCCATTTACGACAGGATCTGAGATAAAATTAAGAAGAAAGAGGGTAAACTATTAAGTCTCATATTTGACCTGATGTATCTGGATATGGAAACTGAAAAACCAGTTTTTATTAACATAATACCCGGATAAAGTGTTGGATAATTTGGTTATGTTACAGACCGGCTGCATCCTACGGAGCTCGAAATCTATCATGCTTGATTTATCTAATCTTGCAGGTTTATATGAGGTTATAACACAGTCTCACCTACAATTCAGGCTGTATAACTTAAGAAGACATTCTAGAGAAATTTAAGTGTACCAGGAAATATTCAATTGATGTATTAGTTGTCTGAAGATTAGATTAGAATCAATAATAAATAAGATTAAAGAATTATACTTTGAGCCTAAGTGAGAATGATTGTTCATTGAGAAGTATTAGAAATGTTCGGTGTTATTGAAGAAAAACTATAAATATCATATTTTCTCAAATTATCAGTATGATGTTTTTTAAGACTTGAGTTATGCTTAAACCTCATGAAAATCAAAGACGAAGTTTTTCTCATCTACAAATTTGTAACTTAGTCCTTTAATAGCGCTGAACGATGATTGTAATTATACACATTTGCTCGATAACTAATAAGATTCTTTTATTTCTACATCTTAAAGAAATTAAATATCTGTCATGGCATTTTAGGTTAATAGTTTAATCTAGAGTTTAATTATATGCATATGTTTAGGTATTCGCATGGTAAAACCTTTTTGTTCAAATCTTAAGTCCCAATGGAAAGTTAACGCGTTTCTCTAATTTTCCTCGTATTTTGTAAGATACGTATATTTCATTACAATTAATAGCGTCATTCAGCACTTACTCCTTGATGCGTACGTTGATGTAGAACGTCGTTTACCCTGAATTCAGGTAACGATGAAGGGAGGGGAGGATTTGGGGGGAATACCTAACACCCTAACGAGGGGACCCGGCCAGATCCCAGTGACGTGCATTGAGGTTCATCCCCATGCCTAGGGAGCCCTCTGCCACTGATCGCTGGTTAACCGCGGGATCCGACCTTATAGACAAAAGGAACGAACAGGAGTTTATTGAGAACAGAACTCAACTCCTGCATAAGAAGGTGAAAGAAAGGGCCCTGGAAGAGATGCCTGCATCTGTAGGCCTTTCGGCTAGGGTCGAAAGGAACAAGGCATTATTCCCCCTTCCCCTACAGAGCAGGTGATTACAACACATATGCTATACATTATAAACAATAGCCACCAAATACTAGTCCATGCATAGTTAAATTCATATTGGTAGCAATCAAGAGAAATTTACTTTGAGAAGTGTAAAAAATGTCTAGAAAAATATTTATGAATTTATCATGATTAGTAAATTGACCTTATAAAAAGATTAGGTAGGATTTACTGAGAGAATCAAAAAAGCTGCTTGAATACTTAAAATTTTGCTTGCAATGAAATATGAGCTCAAGAAAAACTGATACAAGTGAGAATATTGGCTAGATGTATGATTTCAATTTTATGCACTTGAAGAGGCATAAAGAATATTTAGATTTGATAAGTAAAAAAGTACTCACAAAGAGACATCTCGATCAGGAGTTTTAGATTCTGCAATGACCTGTAATAAAAGAAAATCAATAATTAATAAGGATAATTATCTTAGTAATTGATAAAATTATAAGTATGTACGAAATGTAACATAATAATGATATCATTTTTTCTTATGCTGATAGGAAAATATCAATTATTAGTAACGTTCATTGCATGAAGTTCGCCTATTACCTAGACAGACAGTGTGCATGCAGTATGCTCTTTATACACAATCCCCCCTGCCATACGCCTCTGGCGGCTCGCGGGGTGTATATCTAAAATCTATGCAGGGTGATACATGGTGTGCATTTATACTCTAAAAATATCCCAATGAGTTTTAAGCATCATTTGTCAGGTACGGATTTCAAAATCACAGCTGTTTACAAATGTATTTGCTTTATAGCGTTTGTTATGACCTTAATCTGAGAGATACACACGCCATCATTGCATATCGTAAGCAAATAGTGCTCTAGGTTGCAATTAATTATTTTTAAGAAAAAATGTTCAGATATATTCATTATTCAATTCTAAAGCAAAAATTAATATCTAATTGAAATTAAAATACGCTAAATATGGCGATACGGTCCCTTACGCTGGTGTATAAAAGGTTGATGAGAAGTCGTTGGTCTCTCATAATATTATTTTAGTAGACCCATTAAAAATTGTTTGTTTGAGACTTATCCAAATTTACATAAATTATTTTCAACACTTCCCCGAAAAAGAAATGTCCTATATGTAAGGCATACTGAACATACCCTTTTCATGCTTACAAAATAACTTTTAAGAAAAATAAAAAAAATAACTGTAATTATTATACTTCCTCCACCTAGAAGCGTTTAGGGAGTTATTTTCCTCCATTAATAATGCTATATACATATGAATCACGTCAAAAAGCAATACCTTGAAATTATCACTAGGCTGCGGAATATGAGATGGCTTTTGTTATCTTGTTAACCCTCTACTGTGACATCAAGCAATGCAGGCTTTGAAGGCTTTACATTTTGGCTTAATATAGTTTCTAAATATTTTTAATTTAAATTTCCCGATATTTTAATTTAAATATAATAGAGGTATCAATCAGCATTACAAATGCATTGCTCTTTAACTTATATGAAGCGACAAAGAAGATTGAATACGAAAGAGAAAAATCACAATGTAATATAAGGACGGGATTAGATTTCCTGTTCCCGGTGGGAGCCAACGTGCGAAATGACCTAAGCTGTCGAAGCACTTTTAACAATACTACTACTACTAGATTTCCTTTATAATTAAGCACAATTCAGGAATGCAAATGATATCTGAAATATTTAAATTAATCAACACGCAAAATACGTCACAACTGATTCGAGATTCTATTGGGTTTACATGAATCGGTGTTGTGTCTTTGAAATTGTATCGTCCTCCTCTCTTGCCTGCTAAAATTGATTGAATTGAAGTGATTGATTTGTGTCATTACAAATCAACTAGTCTTCAATTTTCTAAAACCAAAAGTAAATTCAACGTATTCTAAACACACAAAGGATTGCAAATCAAAGAAAATAGTGCATTCAGCTTGCTGTGTGAATGTGAGTTGTCATAAATATGGTAACTATAAAAGATATTTAGATGGTCAAACTAACGGGTTTTGGACAAGAATGTCGTATGTTAAGAGTAAAATGAAAAAAATGTAATTCAAATTGCCTTATATAATGTTCACATATGTCCTAAATGGTACAAGTCGCGTAAATAAACTGGCATATACTTAAAGGGAAATGTATCAATGTGTTTTTGTCAAAGAAACATTGTTTTATTATAACAGAAAAATTCTTGTGTTTGACATCGTATATTCATTACATGAAGTGCAACACTCTTGTGAAAAAAGCTGAATGAAAACATTCCTTTCATCAATTCTATATCCTCCTTTCGCAAAAGAACTTGCGGAGTGTATCTTATTTACTGCTTGAATCAAAAAAATATTGGCATACATTTGAGTAATAAGTGGCAGCAATACAGTTTAATATAGCAATACAGTGTCTAATATTATCAGCTTCAAAAGGTGATGAAATATTACGTTTTGTCCGAGGTATGCAAAAGACCACCTTAACCAAGACAATTGAGTTGAACCTCGGTGGAACCCTACGTCTGAAATATTTAAGACCTTGCTCGAGTATTCAGAGAACAACTTAACCAAGAAAGCAAAGGAAAGGGAAAGCAAAACAGCAATTAGCCTTGGAGAAATGTCTCCGTATTTATGTAAATTCCTTTCACTGCTTCCAGAGATTAAAGATAAGGCGGGAAAGCGAGATAACATGTTTCTATCGCTGCAAGTGCATCACAGAAGCTATTCGGAACACAACGAAGGGAAACTGACTCAAATAGAAGTTAGGAATTATAAAATTCTACGGCTTTAATTAATAATATTAAAAACGATATTTTACAAAATAAAATTTGTGAAAAAAATTCTATGGTATTTGGCCGGACTTCGTGGAAAGCCATCATCAGGTAATGATGGCTTTCCATCGTGATGATGGAAACCGGTCGTTTTTTTAAATAAATAATATTGTGGAAATTACGAAGTGCTTTACTAATTTCTTTCTTAAAATTTGTGATGTTAAGCCGCATAATAATGATAGGTAATTGGTATTTATTGTTAGAATATAACTAAATGTTTTAAGGGTTGACGGTAGGGCTTTAATTAGTTACAAATTGTAAAGTTGAGCGAAAAAACTGATCAAAATAAAATTAAATATGGAAATAAATAACTCGGCGGAAGTCTAAATTTGCGCTCGCCCACAGAGCAGGGACAAATTTCCGAAGGGTCAGTTTGTCCTCAAGATTAATGCAGCCGTATATTTAACTAGTGGATGTCCTATAGTATCTAAGATGCAATTGTGAATGCGGAAAAATGTATCAAGCCGATTAATTAAAAAGAAGTTTCGAACCTACATCAAGCAATCAACAAACATGGAATGATTCTATTTAGTTACCTTCTCTTGCTAAAGAACCAACGGAATAATCAACAAGACTCGTATTCCGTGATGGTAACTGCAGAATCATATCAGACCAAAAACTAATGTAATTAAGGCTTGTTTGATTAAAAAAAAAATGTGGTTATAGAAACGGAATAGAAAGCAATATATCACTCAAGCATTGATAACTCTTATTGTAGGATGATAAGAGCTACTTAAGGTTATATGACCGTTAACTTCTGCTCAAGGATATAAACATTTGGCAAAGGGGCAACGCACAAAGGTTTTAGTAATAGTTAAGAAATGCGAAAAAAATTGATTCTACAAGTTATTCAAGATTAAATAATCGTACACATTTGGGGTAATATTATTCAAGAACGATATTCTACGGAAATTTTAATAAAAACTGTGTTATAGAAAGTGAAAATATATCGTCTTTATTTTGATTGAGAGGATAAAAACAATTATAAAATTATTGCTTAAGTTTGAACTGACACAGAGGAAGCTTACAATTTTATGCGAGATACGTTCTGTATTATCATTGAAATTCGAAAAATAACTGCTTATCATAATCCTTAATAAAAGCCTCGCCTCTCTACAGTTGAATATTTTTAGCAAAATTGAAGAGTATTCGAGAAACAATTTCCTTCTTATTATATAATAAATTTCAGGGAATCCATAACAATACCCAATATAAAAAGGAGTTACTACCTTAAAGCGGGAAAATTTGTTTCACATACTAACCGACTTTATAATCGGATTAAAATGGATACTTTTTTTTTAATTCTACCTATTTTTTACCAGGGGTCTAATTAAAAAAAAATATATAAAATGTTTCTCGAAGAAAGGGAATATAAGGAATGATTTCAACCTTTTATTATTTATTATTTTATTCTTTCATAATTAAAAAACGAAAATAAATCAAAATCAAAAACGATAACATAAATAAACTGATCAAATAAAATTTGGTAGAATTTATAAATATTCATTCTGCTTACCAAAGTCGAAGCCTGGGTTGAACCTTGTACCCCGCGCCTCTCCCACGTAACGGTTATTTTCGTCCGTAATTGAACTACAGAATCGTTGAAAGAACACGCAATTCGCCTGATGAAAATCTGGAAAATAGAAACACATATTAATAAAAGAGAAATTGAATTTAAACCATACCGGTGTTTCTTCTGCGAGCATGCTTCTCCCTTAGCCATTAAATTTCAAATTAGGCCTTTCGGTTACCACTATGCTGTAGAATATGTGGTAAAAGTCAATCGAAATACTAGCACAAGGATACATAAAATAAAAAAATTCCGGTGCTAAAGACATACAAATATTGCGGAAGTCATTCAATTTCTGTAATTAGATACCGGAGATTTCTTATGAAATCAGACAGAAAACTTAGTTATTAACGGTGATTGATTAAATATAGAAAAGGAACCAGTTAAATCGAATGAACTAGAAATAAAACTAAAGAAGAATGATTCGGTTTCAAAATAGTAAACGTAGACCGGATGGAGACAAAGACGTGTTGCTACTACTGCGCAACGATGGAATTAAAAACCGGAAATATCGGGCAGGAAGAAAATAATTCATACATTTTGATAATTAAGATTACTATGATACGCAATCAGCGCATTTCAACAGCCAATATCCCTATGTTACGTAAGGTATTACTACTATGTCAACTCTTTGATATATCTATCACATTCGAATTTCATCATTTTGACTTAAACTGAATTTTGTTGATTAACTTACGTCGGTCCATCGAGAGCTTAATACAAACCGTACTAAGAATATCCTACGAAAATCAAATACAATCACTTCCCATAACCTACGTTGGGACTATATTTCATCTGAAAGCAAAATGGGTAGAAGTAAGTTTGCTTCCTAATCTAAATAGATACTTACTTAATCCAAGCTTTAAGGCAACGCAGACGTCATTTACGATCAAACACAATAAAAACTTTTTAAATATAGGAACTTTTAGTTACCTAAAGCAATTATTAAAAAAATCTAAAGTAAAAGAAAAATTCGACGAAGGTATTTCAAGCAACTTACCTTGCAATGAAAATCCTTGGTGACGACCGTGAACATCTTGAAGCCTTCAAAAGTATTTGTTATTTCAAATAAATATCAGTAATATTAAGAATATATGAGGAAACAATTTATAATTATTACGAAAATACCAAACTTTAACAATTCACTCCCATTTACTAGTATCCGATAGTAACGGAAGTGACCAAAATTTAAATTCTAACGGATTTTTCAATACAGTCGGATATAACCTTCTCTCCAGGTGAATTCTAAACAGCAACTGAAGAAACAACCACCAGGTTAAACAACGGACTGAATTGTGCTGCCCTCTGATTGGTCGAATTCGAAATTTCCGGCGATGAATGGAAAATTCCGCCCACTGCTTAAATGGAAAATTTCCGAAAATAATAATAACTAACAAAATAACAATAAGATATATTAATTTAATCGTAATCATAAATTAAAATTATTTCGATAGTTTACTTTTCTTAAAAAAAGGTGTTTTTATTTTCTTAGAGTTGATATTGTCCGCTTCCTCGAAGAGATTTCTCAAAACACAGAAACAGTTACAGAACCTTTCCAATTAATTATTCTTTCGGCATTAAATATTTATATTACAGAGAAAGACGTTTAAAGTTGCGTAATAGAATAATGAAATCTTCAATATCATATTCATCGCTATTGCTAAATCCTCGTACGCCATAACAAAAGAATGCGATAAGAGCATCAGCATACTTCATTGATTAATTTAATACAAGATATTTATTTAAACACATTTAAATACTTCAGAATATAAAATCCATTAAGGAATATTTGCTTATCAAGATATTCGAATGATTCAGATGAAAAAGGAGATTTAAAATTGATGATTTCTGTATTACGTTTTCAATACTCCCTCACATCACCTCAAGAACATGATTATAAAAACATTCATTGTTAGTTTGAAACTCGTAGTTCTGTGATGTCGGACACCACAAACTTTCACCGTAGGATGATCGCATAACAGAACTGCAAGTTTCGAGGTACATATAACACTCGCTGAATTCTTACGGATGAAGGCGATCGAAATTTACCAAAATCGAGGCAACGAAATTCGTCTGTAATCCATCGTATTACCAAATAATGAATAAAGTACTTACCTTAAAACTTTGACCGCTGACTGTGAATACGTGTAAGAAGAATCCTGGAATTTGATATGATTTCCGTGAGATGTAACATGACAATTCATAGACTGTGGTAATGACCTCACGATGCCTCTTTTGTCAACAATTGTTGTATCATTGTTTATAATTATAGCACTTTCGAACTCATTTCAGTAAATTACTGAATTATTCGCTTCCGCTATCGATAACCACTTTTCATTTTAATGATTTTCAGTGGACTACCACTTTAGCACTTTACCGACTTATTACAGTCACGAGGCCATTGCATGGCATTATCCCGCGCTTTTACGATTTTCGCTTGTCTTCAAAAATCTGAGTTACGTAAATAGGGACAGTGAGTAATGTCAAGCGACTGCCGATGAAAGTTTCGTTTCTCACAATGGCTGTCATTAAGGCCATCTAAAATGGCTGACCACGCTTTCTGAGTTGATGTATTAAGTATATTGAAGAAATCGAAGGAACCTGCTTGTCTCTGAAATACTCGAAGATGATTTAAACTCCGTGCACACCGATCTTTCGAAGTCTTCCTAAGTTAGTGTCGTGATTGTTCTAGAAAAGTGTATCTGGTCGTAAGTATGTGTTATGAAAAGTGACTAATAAGTTGGTGTTAAGTGCTAAGGCTGAAGGATTATCGAAATGAGAGGTTTTTTAAAGTTCTAATAATTAGATTCGATGTGTGGTGAGCTTGCAGATATAGATGAGAATCGTGTTTCCTTTAGCTTTATCCTCTACTGTGTGTGTAACGTGCGACCTGATAGTCCACTGAAAGATCATTAAAATGAAAAGTGGTTATCATTAGCGGAAGCGAATAATTCAGTGATTTACTGAAATGAGTTCGAAAGTGCTATAATTATAAGCAGTGATACAACAATTGTTGACAAAAGAGGCATCGTGAGGTCACAGTCTATGAATTGTCATGTTACATCTCACGGAAATCATATCGAATTCCAGGATTCTTCTAACACGTATTCACAGTCAGCGGTCAAAGTTTTAAGGTAAGTACTTTATTCATTATTTGGTAATACGATGGATTACAGACGAATTTCTTTGCCTCGATTTTGGTAAATTTCGATCGCCTTGAAGTAACGCAATCAGCGTTGGAAGAGCGATGAGTAAAGTCAGGTGATAGAAAAAGCTCGTTTTGTTCTCGCAATGGCAGTCATTAAGCCCTTCTAAAAATGCCTTCAATGTCTTCTCGTGTCTGAATGTTCCGAGATTGTGGCGTGCTTTTGTTGGAAAACTGATTTTGCGTATAACATAGTAATGTGGTGCCAAGGGTGTTTTTAAATGCTTTGATTTGGCGAATTCATATTGCAAATCCTTTATCAGAGTCATCCGTAAGAATTCAGCGAGTGTTATATGTACCACGTAACTTGCAGTTCTGTTATACGATCATCCTACGGTGAAAGTTTGTGGTGCCTGATAATTAATTTCGACATTCCAGAACTATGAGTTTCTAACTAACTATGAATGTTTTTATAGCAGAAATCATGTTCTTGAGTTGATTGGAGGGAGTATTGAAAACGTAATCAGAAATCATCAATTTTGAATCTCCTTCTTCATTTGTATCATTCGAATATCTTGAAAAGCAAATATTCATCAATGGATTTCGTAATTAGTATATATTTAAATGGGTTTAAATAAAAACCTTGTATTAAAGTAATCAATGAAGCGTGCCGATGTTCTTATCACATTCTTTTGTTATGGCGTACGAGGATTTAGTAAAAGCGGTGAATATGATATTAAATATTTCATTATTCTACTACGCAGTTTTAAGTGTCTTTTGTTGTAATATAAATATTTAATGTTGAAAGTATAATTAATTGGAAAGGTTCTGTAACTGTTTCTGTGTTTTGAGAAATCTCTTCGAGGAAGCGGACAATATCAACTCTAAGAAAATAAAAATAACCTTTTTTTAAGAAAAGTAAAATATCGAAATAATTTTAAGTTATGATTACAATAAAATTAATATATTTTATTGTTATTTTGTTAGTTATTATTATTTTCGGAAATTTTCCATTTAAACGGTGGGTGGAATTTTCCATTCATCGACGGAAATTTCGATTTCGACCAATCAGAGGGCAGCACAATTCAGTCCGTTGTTTAACCTGGTGGTTGTTTCTTCAGTTGCTGTTTAGAATTCACCTGGAGAGGAGGTTATATCGGATTGTATTGAAAAATCCGTTAGAATTTAAATTTTGGTCGCTTCCGTTATTATCGGATACTTGTTGATGGGGGTGACATTTTATTGCTTTATTTTATCTTTTTGTTTAAATAACAATTTTTTTAAAATAAGCATTAGTTCGTTAAGGAAATTACCACTTTTGAAGGCCTCAAGATGTCCATGGTCGTCTCCTAGGAATTTTCTGTGCGGTAAGTTGTAAAATATACTTTTGTCGAATTTTTCTATTACTTAGATTTTTTTAGATACAATCACTTTTGGGCACTAAAGGTTTCTATATTTTTAAAGTTGTTGTTGAGTTTTATTGTGCATAACCTTTGCGTCACCTTAATGTTTGTATTTACTTATGATCTACTTAATATTTATAATTCTTACTTCTAACCATTTTCTGTTCCGATGAATTATTTTGTGAACATATTTTCCTAAACTGATTGGATTCAGTTTTCATCGGATTTATTTAGTTAGCTTTAGCTGATACTCGTAATTAACAGGTTGAAACTTATCCAAGAAAATTGTATTGATATCAAATGATCAATTTCAAAACGAGAAAAATATGCTTAGATGTTCCGAAAATTCGACGAAAAAATGTATGACGCAGGTGGGATTTGAACCCCACTTCCCGTATGATTACTCAATTCGTCTCTGCTTCGGAATCATTTATTTGAATTCAATTACGATGTCATAGAAGTAGTTCTACTCCGCGAATTATGCAGACAGATCAAAGCCTTGACTTAACGGGAATATATACATAATTACCCGGCATTTTTGTGACCCTACAATATAGTCGTAACGGTGATCCTAATTTGAAGTTAAGCGGCTATGGAGCAAGGCCTCTCATGTCCGCAGATTACAGTTCTTATCTGGTTTAATTTTAATTTATATCTTATTATTTGGTGTTTCCATTTTTTCCAGATTTACATCCGGTGAATTTTGAATAACTTCAACAATGGTGTGATTCGAATGAAAAAACCGTTACGTTGGAGAGGCACGGGGAACACGGCTGAACTCGGTCTTCAACATTGGTAAGCAGAATGTATATTTATAGCTACTAAATTTTATTTGATAAATTTCTTTACATAATCATGTTAGAATTTTATTGAATTTCGGTATTTAAATTATGAAATAATAACTTGAAATAACTCCGTACTTTCCCGATGCACGAGATTCACTGGGCAGTTAATTAAATTAGACTTAGAGAACTAATAAAATATGAGTAGGAGGTGGCGTAGACAGTGTAAGAATCAATGCTAGATTAGTGGTGTTTAAAGTGTTTCGATAACTTAGACAATATCACAGATACCTACTGAAAATCCAAACCAAGGACCACTTTCACCAAATCCGAATTATCAAAGATTGGAAATTTGAGAAGACCTTTCAACCTGGTTATTCTTCATTTGGTTAACCGCGGATGCTGGAATCATTGAGTATCTAAGATTTTGTATTAATAGAAAATACTTCATATAATAGTTTCGTATTTTTAGTGAATGATAACCTGTATAAATTAGAATTCAATTACTGTTTATGTAATGTATTTTTCGTTTAAAGGTTACTCGAGCCGTATTACAAAAGAAAGGCGATTTCAGCTGACCTTTCATCCTTATTCTTCTTCATTTGGTGGAGGAATTTGCATATACTGCAATCATTGAGTATTTTAAGCTTTGTATTCATATTTAATGATTCTTATAATATTTTCGTATTTTTAGTGAATTATATCCTACATAAAATGGAATTGATTTTTACTATATATCTAATATATTTTTCGTTTATAGGCTAATCACCGCGAATTACCAAAGATTGGAGATTTGAGCAAACCTCTCACCCTGGTTTTTCTTCATTTGGTGGACTGCGGATGCTGTAATCATTGAGTATCTAAAGTTTTGTATTCAAAGTTAATGAATCTTATAATATTTTCGTATTTTTGTGAATAATATCGTATTCAAATTGGAATTCAACTACTTCTTATCTAATGTATTTTTCGTTTACAGGCAAATCATGGCGAATCGCCAAATATTGGAGATTTGAGAAGACCTTTCAACCGGTTTTTTTCTTCACTTTGTGGACCGTGGATGCTGGAATCATTAGATATCTAAAGATTTATATTGAGAGTAAGTAGTTATTATAATATATTCATATTTTTAATTAATTATCTCCTTTATAAACAGGTATTCAATTACTTTTTATGCAATTTATTATTTGGTTACAGGCTAATCATCGCGAATTATCAAATATAGGAGATTTGAGCAAACCTCTCAACCTGGTTATTCTTCATTTGGTGGACCGCGGATGCAGGAATCATTAAGTACGTAAACTTTTGTATTGATAGTAAATCATTCATATAACACTTTCGTATTTTTAGTGAATGATATAAATTATAATTTAACTACTTTTTATCTAACGTAATTTTTGTTTACAAACAAATCATTGCAAATCACGAAATATTGGAGATTTGAGCAGAACTTTAAACTTGGTCATTCTTCATTTCATGGACCGCGAATGCAGGAATCATTAAGTATGTAAAGTTTTGAATCGATAGTCAATAATTCATATAATATTGTTTTATTTTTATAGAATGATTTCCTATAAAAATGGAATTCAATCACTTTTCAACTAATTTATTTTTCGTTTATAGGCTGATCATGGCGAAATATCACATATTGTAGATTTTCGAAAACCTTTCAACCTGGATCTTCTTCATTTGGTGGACAACGGATGCTGCAATCATTGAGTATATTAAGTTTTGTATTAGTAGTAAACGTTTCTTATATTATTTTAGTATTATAAGTGAATTATATACTTTATAAAATGGAATTGAATTACCTTATACCTAATATATGTATTGAATACATAGTCAATGATTCATATAATATTTTCGTATATTTATTGAATGATATCCTTTATAAAATGCATTAAATTAATTTTAACCTAACGTGTTTTTCGTTTGTAGGCTAACCATGGCGAATTGCCGAATGTTGTAGATTTGAGGAGGTCTTTCAACCTGATTCTTCTTCATTTGGTGGACCGCGGATGCTGCAATCATTGAGTCTATTAAGTTTTCTTTAATAGTAAATGATTCTTATAATAATTTAGTGTTTTAAGTGAATTATATCCCTTATAAAATGGAATTGTATTACTTTTAAAAATTTTAATATTCATCCTTATTCTTCTTCATTTTTTGGACCACGAATGCTGGACTCATTGAGTATCTAAAGTTTTGTATTCATAGTAAATGAATTGAATGATATTTCAGGGAATTCAGGGTTAACCGCAAAACATTGGAGATTTGATTGGACATTTCATTCTTTTTCTTCATACGGTAGACCAGGATGCTGGAATTATAAATTAATGAAAGTTAGCAATTCATAGTTAATGATGAATAAGTGAACGCTACTATTCATTAATATTTTGCTATCAACTAAAGAAAAATGATATTATTATGATTTTAGATTCTATATATACTTTTAAATTTATAAATTGATTATAATTGAGTATGCTTATTAATTATTGTACTTCTTTTATTACAGATCATTGCAGAATCTAAAACTCTGGATTGTGATGTCTCTTTGTGAGTACTCTTTTTCTTATAAAATCCAAGTCTTAATCTAAAAATTAATAAAATGTAACTAAAAAACTAGATTAAACTTAATTTATGTAGCCATTATTCTCACTTGTATCAGTTTTTCTTGAGCTCATATTTCATTGCAAGCAAAATTTTAAGTATTCAAGCAGCTTTTTTGATTCTCTCATTAAATCCTACCTAATCTTTTTATAAGGTCAATTTACTAATCATGATAAATTCATAAATATTTTTCTAGACATTTTTTACACTTCTCAAAGTAAATTTCTCTTGATTGCTACCAATATGAATTTAACTATGCATGGACTAGTATTTGGTGGCTATTGTTTATAATGTATAGCATATGTGTTGTAATCACCTGCTCTGTAGGGGAAGGGGGAATAATGCCTTGTTCCTTTCGACCCTAGCCGAAAGGCCTACAGATGCAGGCATCTCTTCCAGGGCCCTTTCTTTCACCTTCTTATGCAGGAGTTGAGTTCTGTTCTCAATAAACTCCTGTTCGTTCCTTTTGTCTATAAGGTCGGATCCCGCGGTTAACCAGCGATCAGTGGCAGAGGGCTCCCTAGGCATGGGGATGAACCTCAATGCACGTCACTGGGATCTGGCCGGGTCCCCTCGTTAGGGTGTTAGGTATTCCCCCCAAATCCTCCCCTCCCTTCATCGTTACCTGAATTCAGGGTAAACGACGTTCTACATCAACGTACGCATCAAGGAGTAAGTGCTGAATGACGCTATTAATTGTAATGAAATATACGTATCTTACAAAATACGAGGAAAATTAGAGAAACGCGTTAACTTTCCATTGGGACTTAAGATTTGAACAAAAAGGTTTTACCATGCGAATACCTAAACATATGCATATAATTAAACTCTAGATTAAACTATTAACCTAAAATGCCATGACAGATATTTAATTTCTTTAAGATGTAGAAATAAAAGAATCTTATTAGTTATCGAGCAAATGTGTATAATTACAATCATCGTTCAGCGCTATTAAAGGACTAAGTTACAAATTTGTAGATGAGAAAAACTTCGTCTTTGATTTTCATGAGGTTTAAGCATAACTCAAGTCTTAAAAAACATCATACTGATAATTTGAGAAAATATGATATTTATAGTTTTTCTTCAATAACACCGAACATTTCTAATACTTCTCAATGAACAATCATTCTCACTTAGGCTCAAAGTATAATTCTTTAATCTTATTTATTATTGATTCTAATCTAATCTTCAGACAACTAATGCATCAATTGAATATTTCCTGGTACACTTAAATTTCTCTAGAATGTCTTCTTAAGTTATACAGCCTGAATTGTAGGTGAGACTGTGTTATAACCTCATATACACCTGCAAGATTAGATAAATCAAGCATGATAGATTTCGAGCTCCGTAGGATGCAGCCGGTCTGTAACATAACCAAATTATCCAACACTTTATCCGGGTATTATGTTAATAAAAACTGGTTTTTCAGTTTCCATATCCAGATACATCAGGTCAAATATGAGACTTAATAGTTTACCCTCTTTCTTCTTAATTTTATCTCAGATCCTGTCGTAAATGGCCGATAACCATATCATTAGATGATTTAGATTTAGATATCTATTCTTCGAGCCAACGATAGTGAATGGGAGGTGAAATAAAATAATGATTGTTATCAAATTATTATTAGCCTCTGTAATAGCCTGGAGAAAGAGCGATCAAAAGTAATTATCTGATTATGCGATTACTTCCTATTAACGTTTAGTCGATGCTTCTCGGAGATCGCTATTAACTGGAACTTAAAATAAATTTACTTCGTCTAAAAGTTCTTAACCGATAAATTTTACTAACACATTCCTTCGGTAATCAATCTTTTCACCTGAAGGGAATTATAACTGATGCGCTCTATTATAACCATAACACTGAAGTCAGACCTGAACTATATATATTTAAAATCGAGCTATACGTTTGACCCTCTCAAACTCGGAGGTTAAACTTACGCGCGGATTCCAAACCACGAATCAATATTTGTAGACAAAGAGCAATTAAGCAATTTCGTTGACTTACTTCCCTTACCACTCTACCAATTAATTTTTGCATTCAATTCGATTTTCAATTTCACACCTGGAATGTGTTTTAAAAGATAAACTACAGCTAAACATCATTCATAGGTATATATTGTCAGGCACAAACTCTAAAAGATGTCCCAACATTTGGTACTAACGGAAATAGCGCATGTGGAACGCGTGAAGCTCATATAAATGCATTTCTGTATATTTTAATCGAACTGCCAATCTCTAAATAATTCTCATAAGAATTACATTCTGATCCTTCTGTAATGTACTGCTAAAATATTCGGACGAAATCTCCTATATATGTGAGAGTCATCAGCTAATATTTCAACAATTCTCTTTACGTTACCTACTAAAATGTTAATGTAGATAAAAAACAATATCGGGTGTAGGATATTTCCCTGCGAAACAACTAATCAAATACTTATTTCCTTGGATAAAATACCATCTAACGTAACACGCTGAGATAATTTTTCTAGATAATGTTTTATCCATCCAACAACTTTTTTGTCGATTCCCTTTCCACTCAGCTTTTGAATAAGCTTTGCCTGGGACATAGTAATAAAGACTCACCACTGACAGCATCCGTTATAATAAAGAGTCACAAATACACCTCAAGCTGTCAAATATTAAACCAGTTCTGACGTACGCTTCGCTGCCTTTGCAGCATCTTCAAAAGACCAGCTGTGACTGAGATATTTATTTCGGACTTGTTTACCTTTTCTTTTCGAAGTGGGTGTTTGTCAAGTTATTTTACTGTTACGTCGCCCATGATTGTCTTGTTCTTTGTTTCATCGCTTGACTTACTTTACTTAAGTCTATATATTCTTTTATCGCTTGAAATTGACCTCTTGTCCTTGACCGTTCATGGTTCACACTTACATTCTTTGACTGCATTGCTGAATTTTCGATTTTGTCTTGTACGTTTGCTTGTATCTATATTTACTTTCACTCTTTACTTCAGTCTACTGGATATCATGTTTATTACTACTCTACATTAGATTATACTTACACTTATAGAGTTGGGTGGTTGGGCTTTAGGCTGATTATTTGGTTGATTGGCCTTAGTGTAACCATGACCAATTCTCCATTCCCTAAGGATTGTAACAAGTTCTTTGACTTCATCTTAAAATGACCTTTGACCTTAAAATAACCTTGGGGCTGATATTTATTTTCTAAAACGCTGTAAGAACCATGGTATTTTCCCCAGCATTAAATTAACAAATGGACAAAAAAGTATTGCTTCAGCAAGGCTCAAATGGATTTATTAAGATATAAAATTACTGTATAGCAGACTTTCTAATTTAGAAATCCGTGCATACGATCTACATTGAAAAATGACCAAACACTTGTGTAACATTGGCTTCACTTCTTGGTTGGAACAGGGCAACAAAATGATTACCTATGATAATATTAAATTCTGGAAGAAGAAAAATATGTTTAACAAGAGATTTACAAATATGTATAACCAATCAAATTTGATTGTTAATGAAGGGTTTTCTCAAAAAGCAGTCCCACCTCATAATCCTAACATTGGTTCGTCTTCCTACAGCTTTGTTAAAAATCTATTCTCTGCCTCCTGTTCTGTAGAGGAACTTGATTTACTGAATCTTGGTCTAAAATTTGCTTTCCCACCGAAAGTTTCACCTTTGGATAAACTGATCGCTAGTATTGAAAGTGGAATTCAAAACTTGGACAACAAGACCAAAACTTTAATCAGGTTATCCTGCAGGAAAATATTGTCCAACAATTTAAAGTACTTCCATGTACCCTATTATTCCAGTTATTTTAACATTTTCTAGAACTTAAAATCCAAAGATTGCTTTTGGATGAAAGCTGACAATGGTAATACTGTTGTAATTTTAGACAAAGAGAAAAATATATTCAAAATTCTCAAACTTAGTTATACATTGGTCGTTACACAGCCCTATCCAAATCTCCTTTAAATAGTTATGTTCTACATGCTAAACATTCTTTAAAGAGATGCTCTAATTTAATCACACCTTCTCTAAAATACTATTTGTCTGTTTCCAACCCATCGATACCTAGACTCTATTGCCTACCAAAAATTCACAAGAATAACGAAGCTATGAGGCCTATTGCTTCGCCATAGAACTCTCCTACTTATTATAATGCCAAATGGTTGAATTCACAATTCAACTGTATGCCTTTCCGTTTCAAGCATTCAATTTTAAATTGTTATGATTTTACAAATAAGATTTCCAAGATAATGCTCAAAGATTCGGAACTTTTAGTTTCCTTTGACGTCTCCCAGTGTTCCTGTGGAGGACACACTGAATATTCTAAACATTTGTCTGAAGGATTTTGGTTTCTCAGAGGCATTGATTGAAGAGTTCATAATACTCACCAGAATTTGAAAGACCCATAATTGTTTTCAATTCAATTTTAAATTTTAAGAAACGACTTTTGGCACAGCAATGGGAAATCCTTTATCCCCCTTTTTTGCTAATCTATTCATGAAGCACTTCGAAGAATTATGCAAATAAACTTTTCATTACTTACCCGACGTTTGGTTGAGATATGTAGACGACATTTTTGATACATCTCTTGTGAACATTGATTCATTTTTATCAAAACTAAATGAATTGTTCCCTTCAATTAAATTTACCTACGAAGTGGAACATAATAATTGCCTACCGCTTTTAGATGTTCTGGTTTCTAGAGTTTCCAACCATCTTTTGTTTGACGTTTACAGAAAGTCTACTTCATCCAATAACTTTATCCCCAATTCCTCTTTCTATCCTTTACAATATCGGCACGCCGCTTTTCATCATCTTGTCCATAGACTTGTTATCCTACCATTAAGCAATACCGGTTATAACTAGGAATTAGGTTTTATTAAAGAAACTGCAAAGATTGATCAGCCAATACTCTACATTTTCTCAAAATCACGATTTTTCCAACACTAAATATATTAAAATGCCATATTTCCCACCATTAACTAAAGGCCTCTCGAATATTTTCAAACATAATAATCTTTAGGTGTGTTACTTCAATGATACTAATTTAAAGAATATTCTGGGATCAACTAAGGGTAAAGTCAACATGTCGCAAATATCTGCACCATACCAAATATCGCATTTACAGTATTTCTTGTTCGGAGTGTGACTTAAAATGCATTCGTCAGACAAAAAGGAAAGTTATTATTAGATTCAAAGAGGATTTTGCTCACTTTAAGTCTGGAAGGTATTCAAACTCTGCTGTTGCCCAACATATGTTTGATTTTACACATAATGTTACGTTCAATAATTTAAGTCCTGTCCATATTTCTAATTTTGGTTTAGATTCTTCTGAAAATTTATTCATTTACAAAAATCGTGAGCAGTTGATGAGTTTTGGTACATATTTCGATGAAACGTTATTTATTTTGCTTGACATCGCTTAGCGTTGTTCCTTTGTCTCCTTTCTCTGACCGGTAATTAATTTTTGAACCTCAGTCACAGCTGGTCTTTTGAAGATGCTGCAAAGGCAGCGAAACGTACGTCAGACCTGGTTTAATATTTGACAGCTTAAGGTGCATTTGTGACTCTTTATTACTGGGAAATAGTGTCAGATATATTTTCTAAGATATTGAAAAATGTATCGGGTCAAATAACTTTACAAACCAATCAACTGATATGTCTTTGGGACTCGTCTCCGATTCGTTACTCGGGATGAAACCGATTTCTGCACTCCCCGTGAAGCATTTCTTGTAGAGCCGGTTAAGTAAGCAAGCCTACAGTTTTGTTCTTCCAGATCATGGTTCGTATGCTTTCAGCTCTCTCAATCGCCAGTGAATGCCTCTTTGCTACCAATGCAATTATAGGAACTCAGGCTTCTGCCACCGTTGCCCCTTACGCTCACGAACTCCTTTAGTCGGAACCTATTAAATATATCCCTTATGCTTTTGTGCAGAGAAACTCCATGCACTCTTTGATATAACCTTTAAAACCCGAAAAGTTTTAAATTAAAATATATAGATAGTGAAGGCGAATTTGCGATTCAATGAACGCAAAAAGTATACCTACCAACATAATAGAAAAGATTTCAATCTTAATGGTCATGAGAAACCTGTTTGATTGAAATATATTTACCTTTACGTACTTAATAAATGAAGGAAGAAAAACTTTAAGACTGGAGAGGAAGAAATCACTTGATATATAAAAATGACATTTATGATCACCTGTACTCCAAATGCGAGCCTTATGCAAATAATAATATCTCTGCAGTGCGCTCTGCTTTTGCGAAGGTTTCAATGATAAACATATTTCTTGATGCTCTCGAACTGCATTTTGAAATTGATTAATTCCCAATTTTTACTCTCTCTCTCCATGGCTCGATTTTGTCACCTAGGTCTAATTGAAAACGTATAACACCATTTCTATGTGGCAGGAATCGGTTTGAGATAACTTCATTAGACTCATATTCATCATAGGCAATCCTTCAGATCAATTTTTCCGACTGTATATTAACAGAAGGTGATATAATATTTGATGAAAGATATTAGCCAATAGCCACTTAAAAAATTTTATAAACCTTTCATACCACTCATAATGGGAGCGGTAGCTGGGAGTCGATAGGAATTTCCGATGCCATTTAATCAATTGGCTGACAAACTCTTTCACGAAAGTGAATATAAATACCATTATTATCTTAATTATTCCAATAAATTAATAGAAGACTCATCGAAGAAAGGGGAATTTATAACTTCTATGTTTCCTCGCTCAAATAGAGTATAGAAGTGTGGCAACGCTATCCTCAACCTAATCTACCCAGGACACCCTTTGGAGTTCCTTAATATCTTGCGAAATGCAAATTGAAATGGAAATGTTTTTTTGCGATTACTTCCTTCAAATGTTTTCTCGGTGCTTCTCGGAGATCACGCTCGATCTTTACTGGAACTCGTTCTTTGCTGAAAATTTCATAAAAGCTTCTGTCGGTAATCAGATTTTCTCACCTGGAGAGGTTTCAAACCGATGGACTTTGTCATAACCCTAACACTGTTGTCAAACATGTAATATCCTTTATCGAAATGATCTTCTCTGCATCGGGCCATCTCAAACTCGGAGATTAAACCTACTTAGCGCGGCTTCCAAGTCACCAGGCAGTATTCTAGACTAGGTCGAATAAGATGAATATTAGCCATTTCTTTGACTCTGGATGAAAATGTACTTACGTTTTACCAGTTAATCTTTGAATTGTAATCGCTTTCTTTATCGCACCTCAAATATATGTTATTGAAATAGACTACTGCTAAACGTGACTACTAATTATTTATTGCCACCCACGAACTCTAAGGGGTGTCTCGACATTTGGCACTGATGGAGAATATCGTTCGTAGAACGTGTGTAGTTTTTCCCAAATTGTCCTCTCTCTGCAATTGTTTGAGCATGATTAACTACAAATTAATATTTTGCAGGTTAAAATATCCTCCTAAGTCGAAGATTTAATTCTTTATTTTTTCACTGATTATCTATAATGACACTGATAGATCATCTATAGAATCAATTTTCCCATCGGAAGGGCGATTTAGAGATTGAAAAAGAAACTCGTTTTTTTTATCTTAGAATCGAACACCAAATTATTTCACACGTGCCATTTCATTTGAACGCATCGCGCTAAGAAGGTGATATTTATATACACTCCACCACCTATTCTACAATCTTTTTCTATTCTTTCTTTTTGTTATATAACATAATCTGGAGGAATCACTCGATGCAGTATCTTCACTTATCCAACTCTCAGTTCCTAGCATGATATCCTCGTAAGTGCGTTTCGTAAGGCTTAGGAATGTCGTCAGCTTATTAAGTATGCTTTTAAAATCTATGGTTACTGTTTTAAATGTTACATCTCGCTCTATCTTGACTTCTTTTTAGACTTAGCTGAGCTTAACACATTTAGAAATTATATTCACTTTTTCGCCAAGGCTATTGTATTTCTTTACCGGGCATAGATATCCTTTTGCCAATTAACGAGGGTGTTGATCAATATTCCTAACGCTTCAGCTTTTTCATCTACATCTACATTAAAACCCTACAAGCCACCTTTCGGCGTGTGGCAGGGGGTGTAAACACAAGTCGAATTTAAACTACTTCCTTATTCGGTTATTGTCACGTTTCGCTCGCGGAAGGAATGAATCTCTAAATGAATCGTCCTAGCGTCTATTTCTCTTAAGTTACTGTCATTATCGGATCGACCGAGGTAGCAGGGGGGTTTGATACCGATTGTACCTTCCGAAAATGTAGTTTCCCTGAATTTATTAAGCAATCGCAGCCTAGCTTCCAATCTCCTTTCTTTCAAGGATTCCCAACCTACGTCTGAGAGCATTTTTGCAACGCTTGCTTTTTTATCGTAGCATTTCTTAACAAAACGAACCGCTTTACGCTGCACTTTCTCGAGTTCGCGAGTACACGTTTCATCCGTTGGATCCCATATACTTGCCGCATATTCCAGAAGGGGTCTGACCAAGGTAAAATAACATCGCTCTCTCACCTTTTCGTCGCATTTACCGACAATACGCTTTACAAAGCCAAGCCTTTTAATTGATTTGCCGCAGATTTTTCGAATATCCGTGCTCCAATTTAAGTTATTAGTAATGTTGATCCCGAGATATTCCACTGAATCTACTACTTTGATACTAATTCCATTAATTTTATATGGGTGATTTGGACGCAATTTTTTCTTTTCGAAGAAATTAACTATGGAGCATTTACCTACGTTAATATCTAATTCCCATTTTTCGCACCACCTTTGGATGAGGTCTAAATCGTTTGAGAAAACTCTTTCCTAGAATATATCATGGCGCTTTAACCTCATTAGTGTTACACCCAAATTCACAATAGATTACAATTCTTCCGATTGGTTTTTACGACTGGATATCATCAAGAGATGTTATTGTATTAAATTTTAAGAAATAGATCATTCATTGCTTCTGAAAAAGTATTTTTATAAAGAGGAAAGATCATTTTTTTCCGGTGTAAGTGTTGAAAGAAATAATATTTAGGTCTCTAACCGGGTACAAACACTGTAAAGAGCCGAAGTTTTTGGCCACAATCTCCATGGCCATCTTCAGGATGAAGTGAATAAACGGTAGGAATTTGCTATACCTTTTCTCTGATAGGAAGAGAAAAACACGTAGATATTAAATACCATTATAGTCTTATTTTTTCCGAATATGTTAAGAATTAAAATTAGGAAGGTAAATTTATAAGATTGGTCGCTTAATTATTTTATGCAGGCTTTGTCCAGAAACTCAAACTCGAAAATTATACAATCCCATAAGTCCTGGGACTGGCTAGATGTTTATATTAGTGTTTTACTCCTCTTAAGTTTGACAAATTTCACTACTAATTCAAAATAAACTACGGAGTTGATTTCATAATCTCCATTGAAATAATTCGATTAACTTTATTCGTGATATGTCACTGAACAAAGAAAGATTTAGTTGAGTATTATTTATTTTTCCTTTTTTATGACACTAAAATTTTCGGTATACATTTGGCCCTCGTTGATCGCAGTTAATTAGTTCCAGATTCTATCGCTAAAAGAAGTAAATTTGAGCGAAGTGGGACTCTTTATTAATAAGTCGACTATTTTCGTAGTTAGAGTATAGGAAACCTTTTCACGACCTAAACACTATTTTTAACATTATTAGAGCTTCTAGACAAACGCTTTTTAATCCACCATGACGCTCGATTTACCCAATATACTAGAGTAAATAAGATATATAAGACGTTACAAATGACATCATTTATTGATTAATATACATATTTGAAGAAACTGTGATAGTGTAGCCGCAAAAGTAGGAGCGCTAAGGGGCGATGTTGACTTCCGAAATTTTAGCGCTCAGTTTTAAAGAGCGAATCCATAGATTGTCGCCTTGCACTCATTATTCTTAATCCACCTCCGACGTAAATAATCCCTTCTTAGGGCAATCCGAGATGGTAACGACTAAAGTGTTTCGTGCTATAAGGGGTTAAGAAACGGACACGTATCGTGAGATGTTCATGAGGGATTACTCTACTAAGACCTACACGCGTGTTACTACATTATACTATCTGCCCATACAAAGTGCCCAATGATTCTAAATAGGGGAAATAGATGTTGGTTTAATTAAAGTTATCCTTTTAGTACGCTTGCGAAAACAAGATATCAATTGCGATAGTTAACTGTAGGAGTATCAATAATAAAGTATCCGATTTGGAGCACCTCATTCGTAGTCACAATACCGGTATTTCAATAGGAGCAGAAAGCTGGTTGTGCGAGGATGTAAGCGATAACGAAATTTTTCCAAGAGATTTTACAATTTACCCTCGAGATCGTAAGGATAGGACAGAGGGTCTTTATCGCCATTAAATCATACCTCCAGAGTAAAGACCAGAGCTTCGGGTAATAGCGGTATAAAAAGCATTTGGTGTACCATCAGCCAATCTAATAAACCTAATCTTAATTTATGCGCATTTTTCCAACCATCAAACTCCTCTCAGCAAGCTATGTGGAACCTTAGCAATTAGATTAACTCTTACACCCGCAAAAATAATCACATCGTAACAATAATAGGGAGTGATTTTAATCTACCATACATTGATGGAAAAATTACTATGTAAAGAAGAGCTCTGAGTGCCGATTCGTTTTAAAAATTATTAAATATGCTTCAAAAGAATTCATTTAAACAAGCAGTAAACTTGCCTATCAGGGGGGTAAATATTCTAGATATCTGTTTGATTAACTTTTCGGAGTGGGTAAAGAGCATCTCGATAGAAAAAAAACTTTGCAATCACAAAGGCATATACGTAGATGGCGCCCAGTGAATTGACCCAGATAAAATTCGTACGCGGGGAATTCGTACGTAGGGAATTGGTCTCCCTACAGATTGGTACGCGGGGAATTGATCCCCCGCGCTGATGTTGTACTACTGTTATTCAGTCGTATGTTAATCTGCACGCATTGATTATTGGTTAATGTTATAAATAAATGGAATGCAACATTTTTAGCGACAATTCAGCCCAACCCAACTCAACCCAACCCAACCCATGGATTATAAACTGCTGTTTATCCTTACGCAACAACACAATCGTGGAGAAAACACTCATTCATTCTCTCAGACTTAAAATGGAATTTAAACAATAGTTTTGCCTTTGTTTATCGTATTTTTATATAAAAAGGATCATAATTACCGCTAAACATACTTACAAATCGTCTTCTCAAAGTCAATAAACGAAGCTATCGTCCCAACAGCCTTGAAATTAGAATGTTACCCCCATTTGTAAAATATGGAAAATTTGTATTAAAGCAATTGAAAGGCTCGGCTTCATAAGGCGTATTGCTGGTAAATGTGATGAAAAGGTTAATGAGCGATGCTATTTCATTTCAGTTAGGCCCTATCAGGAATACGCGTCTAGTATATGGGATCCGGCGGACGAGACATGCACTCGCGAGCTCGAGAAAGTGCAACGGAAAAGTTTTGTTACATAAAAAATGCTACGACGAAAAAGCAAGCGTTACCAAAATACTCTCTGACACCGGTTGGGAATTCTTAAAAGATAGGAGACTAGAAGCTGGGCTGCGTTTGCTGGATAAGTTTAAGGAAGGTACTTTTGCCAAAGATACAATTAATATTATGCGACGTCCTTGCTATCTTGGCCGTCGCGACAAAGAGTGTAAAGTAAAAGAAATAGATGCCAGGACGAATGGCTTTAAGAATTCATTCTTCCCACGAACTAAAGGCAACAATAATAAGCTGAATAAATAGCCCGAATGCTTGGTGTTTACACCCCCTGCCACACCTCGAAAGGGGGCTTGCAAGGTATTTATAGATGTAGATGAAGAGAACTTGTTGCATTTCTTGTTAGCCTAATTCAATCACATAGGGTATCGAAAGCAAAAAAAAAAATAGTTAAAGTCCCCATCTTATCAAAGTTTTCATGATTATTAGCAGTAATCTATGCTCGAAAATCATAATAGGAATATTTTTAATGAAAATAATCTTTAGTTTAAAGTGTGATTTTTTTAATTCTTAATTGAAATGGAAACTGTAAACTCCGAAAATTTACTGTATGTTAATTATATTATATAATTGTGTATTTTTCATTGAATTGAACTTGTCAAGGATTGAACCGAAGACCAAGATATGCATGAAATCAATCTGGAGAGTGTCGACTTTTAATAGAGTGCAAGTTTGAAAGTTACGTATCTTCGGTTTTTCGAATCCTAGCTTCCACGCATAATCACTCAAGTTTAAAAATATAGAATAGCTAAACTTTCCCTTGATTTTTAACGGGAAATAGAAATTTATAAATACATATAATACTAATCGCGACTCACTTGGCACTATAGAAATGAACCAGTGTTAGAAATGAGATATATGAGAACATTATTATTTACTCGACACTACCAAAGGTGATAATAACCAATCAAGGAAGTAAACTAGTGGTAAAAAACCGCCTGACTGACCCCACAATCCGGCTTGTAGGATATATACGTATATAGATTCGCAGTATCGAGAACGGCATTTATTAGACACCAAAACATAAAAAATCTAAATGTAAACGATGGTCAATTTACTTTGCAAATAAAACACGTAATGCACGAATGGCTGGAATAAATGGAATGGCAGACTTTTGATTTCCAATGACAAAGGAATAGATTTTTGATGTGGCGTATATGCCAGTTACTTCCTCCCAACGGTTTATCGATGCCTCTTGGATCGCGTTCATTTTTTACTGGAGCTATTAGACCATCTACTCCGTCTGTATCTACTAAATCTATTATTTTTCAATAAACGTTGGTAATCTGCTGTTCTCGCTTGGAGAAAATTCCACCAGAAAGATTCTATCGCAGTCATATTACTACTGTCGAAGCTGAAATCGCTCTTATCCACACAAGCTGCTCTACGTTATCTCTAGTCTGAGATTAAAGCTAATTAATGTGAATTTAAAATCGCGCTGCAGTATTCGAGACTAGTTCGGTTAAGAGAATAATAAGTTTTTTATTATTCGACTCTCGAAGGGTTACCTCTACGTTATACAAGCTTATCTTTTCCATTTATTCACCTTTCCTACTGCTTCTCGAATATGGTCTTTGAAAGATAAATCTGTACTAAGTATAACTCGTGATGTCCATTCAATCTTTGGATCAACTGTACAGCGTCGCCTCCTACATCTAAATTATATTTGGCAATAACAGTAAACTTAGAGGATTTTGATTTACACAGAAAATAAACTCATCTTTCCTCAGATTTTTCCTGCGCAAATAGAATGAAAAGTAGGATGCATCTCCGTATTCTCAGACATACATTTCCCAGTGCATTTTGCCTGAAATTCTCGACTTTCCCATTCATATCCTCTTAATGTTGGTCCACAAAATTTTTAATTGCGGAATAAATTACGTTGTGTAAGGTGCATACAGTTAAGCGGATTTTATTTCAAAGAAATATCGCATTCTTTGAATGACGGTTCCTAGTATATAGGTTCAAAGGAAATCGGAGTTAGGAATCGGAATCGGCTGAAAGTAAATTTTTATAAAAGTATTACTTTCTTATTTTCCCTCTATTTTTGTAATATTTCATATTGATTAAATCATAATTTCTATCTGGAATAAGTTCCAATCTATTCTGAAAGTTTTTAAATCAATTTTTGGTCAGTTACGTTTGCAAATATGCAACAATCGCGTGCCATTTTCCTGTAACTATTCATGAAGCCACTAGAAATAGCGGTCTACTCATGAATTTGGACCGAAGATAGAAAAATAATCTTTTGCCCTCATTTAACATCCATCCACTGCCACTTTAACTCTTATTCTCGATGTTTCTTGATCAAAATTCACACCAAAGTAAGAATTGCTCAATCCTAAAGATAGCGACGGACATTTTCGTTATGTTTGCAATATCAGTTCGTCTTGAAAAGTGGATTAGGCAGTGTAAATACAATAGAAATACTTATCTACGACTTGATAAAATTTTTATGAAACCATATTTATAGGCAGTAAAAATAAAATTTTCTAATATAATGAAATATAATAAATTGGGTTATTTAAGGGTAAGGAAAACAAAATCTGCAGGTGCACAAGTTATCCTTTATTTCAAAAGGACTGGCATTACACACAAATTACATTTCGATTTCCGCGACAAAGGTCGATTAGTGCAAAATTAGAGCTATGGTAAGGTATATAAAAATTCAAAGAAAGATCAGGTAACCTGAGTCTACAAGTATCGGAAAGGATGGTTATGTTTGGAAAGATTCGAAGAGTTGCAAATTTTCAGTTAATTGACTTAATAGTGATAGTAAGGGTACCTGTACCTAGCGACAGCTGGGTGCTGGTAGTTGTAACCGGGGTAGACATAGCGTCCAGAGTAAGGGTGATGGCCGAAGTAGGGGTAGTGAGCAGAGTAGGGGTATGCGTTGGCGACGTATGGGTGGGTGTTGTAGTAGTAGGGGGATGGAACGACAGGGGCCACGACGGGAGTGGTGGATGCAGGGGTGGCCAATTCGCCGTTCTTCTTGTCGCTCTTTTCTGCGACGACTGCGATGTTGGTGCTGGCGGCAGGGATCACTGGTGTCTTCAACACGGCGATGGGGGCCACTGGTGCGACGGGGGCGATCGGTGCTCCTCCCACTTTGTTGGAGACGACGGCCTCAAACCCCCTCTCAGCATCGGCCCTGTACTGCACCGTCCTCACCACTCCATCGGGCTGCAGGAGGCTGTACTCTCCGGTGACCACGTCGCCGTCGCGTGACTCCGCCTGGTGCTTGTCGTCTCCGGTCACAGCGTCCGCCACGGAGTACGAGTACGAGTACTGTGGGTACGCCTGCAGATGCGAAGACGCCGCAACAATTTTTAAAATTAGAGCCTTCTGAGGGAATTCTGTTCTTATCTTAGTCTAAGCAGATTTTATTATAATCACCTTCGCTTTAGAACTTATTTAACCGATGTCAGTTAGATAAACGAGTGTAGTTAATTTTTAGTTTCTTTGCAGACATTGTGGAAAGTTAACATTATCATTCGATCTATGATAGTTCAAAAAATACGAGGTAACTATTGTTTCACTTCTCTGTGATAAGATGCTCGCTAGAATCCTACCGATGAACCTGGATGAAGATTACATAACCGAACTCAAATCTACGAGTCGTAGTTGCATTTATGGAGTAACTTTCATATGGAAAATGATTGCTACGTGCATCAACGAAGCTATTTCGGCAAGTATATTGATTCCTTGTTCCCATATTCCTTTTTTGTTCCACAAGGTAAATTACAGATTTATTAAGGAGAATCAGAACAAGAAAATATTAAGTGAAAAGAGCAGATTTTAGCAAGAAAAATTTGAATATACGTGATTCTCAGCCTCATGGAACAAGTTGCAAAATCAAGCGAATGGAAAATCAATGTATTTAGCTTAAAATGGTTGTTTAAAGAAATATGAACTTTGTAATACTTACCGGTGGGTACTCGGGCTCGAGACCGTGGGCGACGGCGAGAAGAGCGAATGCGACCTAAAGTGGAAATGTGTGTCATTATTGATGGAAGTAATTTTTAAACCTAATTATAAAAGACATACTGTTGCAATATCGAAATAAAATAAAATATTTCACTGAATTATGTTCATTAATAAATAGAAATATCCATAATTAAGTAAGACAGGAAAACTAATTTAATGCAAACACTTTTTATACTTATACAACTATATTTCTGAAGATGGACATCTTTTTCTTTTAAATTTGAATAAATTCAAACGAAGAAGCCTTAACTTGGTGGAACTCTGTAATCGGGATCATATTAAATAAACTTTCAAAATTTCTCAGTACAATTGTTTTGTGGAATTTTGAAAGTTTATTTAATACGATCCCTTTATTTTAAATTTGATTATAATTTAGCGCATTCTGAAACACATTTTACGATTTTCAATTCAAAGAAAATTCGTTAAAGTTTATGAGGTAAGAGATATCCGAAAATCGACATGAGTTGTGTAATTGTAACTCATGAAAATCTATAATAGCTGATAATGCCTATTGCTGGCACAATGTTAGGTTCCTCTCTAGATTTTAAAAATTCACTTGATCAATATTCAATTTATATAACGTAAGAAAAATTGAGTTAATTTTAAAAATACTGGCAGAGAAATTATTATTTTCATCAACGTAAATAATAAAAAATATTGAACTTTGTGTAACAAAGACTGAATCTAGATATTGACTGATAATTAATAGGTAATAAGAAATGCATTTCAGTTAAGTCCTAAAGAGTTCTTTTAGTGTAGTTATTTGCAAAAAGTGTTCCTTTTTAAATAGAATGCTGATAATTTACGAGTAACCGTTAGTGCAACCCTAACATTGCAACCATCTTTTGCCGCTTTACGGAGCTGTTGAGGAGTAAATAGATACATAGGCATTAATTCGTAATAAAAAGCACTCACCACTGCGAAAGAAACCATCTCTGTGTGTTTTCACTAAAGTGAGAAGAGTCGAATTGATGGAGCACTCGTAAGAGTCGGACTGTGAGGGGCTGATGATGATCTCCGGTAGGACCACTGGCCTTTTATACTGCGAGGACCCCACGGCCTCGCGCCCCTCCTCGCGTATGGGCTCATCCCATCCACCCACTGGACACCTCCTACTCCGGACACCAATGCTGCTCTTCAGTGTCCGGAGGATGGGGTAAAAAGGTGGAGTTGCGAGAGGATTCGAAAAAATATTCCGACAAGAAAGGGAATCTGCGAGAAGATCGGAGTGGGTATGGGGGGGGAAATCTCGTTCCAAAACTACGTTTGTTACTAGGCTCTTTCGCACCAAGATATTTCTCATTCCGCTGAATATTTTGATCGTCACATTCTCGGAATTTTTTCGAATTTAAAACGCTTCTCGCTTCAGTACATTTGAAGGATTTCGGCAAGAATTTGTAAAATATGCGGGAAATTTCCGTTACTTTAGGACTCAGAAAAGATGTATAAATAATTAGTTGGTAGAGCTATTTTTGCTTTGAGAAGGCGTTGTTCTTATTGTCGTTTGTTGAATCATAAGGAGTCGTACAGATAGGGAGGTCACTAGGGCGCTTTTTTCGAACGAAAAGAAAAAAAATAAGTACCACGGAGGGATAAACAGTCGCAAGGACATTGGGTTGGGGATGAAACAGCGAGAGATTCTCCTCCTCTAATGGACAAGCTCCCGTGATTTATTTCACTGGTGGGAGCAAAGCGGGTGGACGCGGCTTCGAGCATTGGAGACTTAAACGCCTGCTTTCCGGAAAATATCAGAAAAGTTGGAAAACTAATCTTGCATTTTGTAGTTCAATGATATTAGAATTTACATGACATTTTTGTCTACCAAATTTCCGTCTCATTAATGGAGTTGAATCCCTTTCCCACCTAAGATGACAGTTAAATAGAAGAAAATTGAGTTAATAAAAAACAATCAGATGAAAATATTTTCGACAAAATTAAATCTTCGGATCTAAGTCATAATATAATAAGCGTTACATATGGAATAGAACAGTTTCGTAATAGAATCCAGGGAAGGCTTCAAAAAATTTTATTGATGAGTTCACTTAGCTACATCTGCATTAAAGATTCTTTCTCAGTTGCTAGGTCCAAAAACATGCAATTTGGTCGCTTTATAATAATTACTTTGATCACAAGTATTTAAGATTGAGCTTAAATTTGAAGAAAAAAATGAAATTGGTATCGGATAATCATATAGGGATGAAAAATAACTTGCTTAACAAAAGAAAGTAGATAAGCTCTTTTTATGTAAGAAATATCGTTTGTTAAAAACTTTAAAGGAACTCTGTTCTGTTTTAGAATGGAATGATTTCCGATGGATATTAAATAAATAGATTAGAGGACAAAAATTATGACTCTTAATTAGGAGAAAAAATCGATCATATTTTTTATGGCTACAAATCTCTTGCACACTTCTCAGGTTAAATATAAACGTATGAAGAATCCTTCAGTTACAGAACAGTATGTATTATTGGGAAGGATAGGGAAGTAATTATTATGCATTCATTCCAGTTCTCACCTAGAAAAATTAAACTGTACTTGATCAGAAAAGTTGATTTGTTAGTTATTTACAGAGATGTTAGTGATAACATAATTTAGAGCCCGTTTACATACGAACAAATATGGATTTAGTAGGAAGGGCTGTGTCAAGAAATGTACGCCAAATGTAGATCATATTCTTTCGTTCACTTTTGATATCACCTGCAACCAATGGATAAAAGGAGAGTTATTTACTCATCAAGTTTTTGAGCACTTAATTCTTCGGGAAAAACTACCTCAGATAAATACTCGTTATTTAGGCTGCAGGCATAATTTTTCTCGTTTGAAAAAAGTCCATAAAAGGCCCTAAGTTAAATGTTAATTGTCCTTCAACACCAAGGATGGCCGTAAAAAATGCTCGAGGAAAGATCGGTTGGTGGTGATATAAGGGCGCGTTGGATGGCAAAGAGAGGAACACGTGAACCGGATGGCGACGGTGGAAATGTTAGGGAGGAGACAAAGGAAGGAATGGAGCTCACTCTTGACATGTCGTTTTTTCAATGGCAGCTGTAAGGATCCGTTGGTTTGTTCAAAGTAATTGCGGAGTAAAAGGAAAGAGTCGTATTGCGTGAACAAGATTTCGGGGCCTTTGGTTTCCTTTTTAGTACGTTCGAAACCTTTAGTGGATACTAAAAGATAAAATAGCTATCAAACTGCATTTAAAGGTTCTTCAATTAAAAACGAAGAATAACATTCATAATATAACTTTATTCGGTATTTTATAAGATTTAGCAATCTCATAATTGCAAGAAGAAATTTCTCACAGCGATATTAGGAATAAAAATATATTATGAACTAAGAAGGTTGATATTGGCAATCCGAAAAAACAGATATTTTCCTAAAAACCATATTTCGTCTTTGCTCGGACTGCTTCTTTAAGTGCCGTCTTCTCTAAGAAGGTTGGCAATCATCTTTACGATTTCTATTCTTGAAGATGCTTATCTAAATAGGTCTATAGAATTACAGTATTACCAATTCTTCATATTTTCCGTCAAAGAAGTTCTCCTTCTTTCTCTGATTTCTCTTCCGTATATATTTTCTTGTATTATTATTTGAAGCACTCTATATTTTTCATTCCACATGATATGGCTAAAATATTGCAGTTTCCTTGTTTCAATAGTGCTAAAAATATCTTTTGTATTAAGAACTTTAACGTGCTTAAGTCAGATTGAATGAACGTCCAGGATTCACAGCCATACGTTAATACAAAAAACATACAGAATCTTAAAAGTCTGATTAGTATATATATCTGATAGTATTTGGACTGCTTAATGCTCTGTATTATTAATCTTATTTCTCTCTCCTGTCATATACCATAATTTTTATTTGTGGACGCTTCCTTTTTTAGTGTTTTATTTATTATTTCCTTGTATTAAAAGTTATCGGTAAAGAGAAATACGGATTTCAGTTGCATTTACACTCTTCGTAAGTGTAACTTATTTTCATTTTTTAATTTTATTTATTTTTCGTGTTTCCAAAACGTATAATAAAACATAATATTCAATAATTAGCTTAGAAGAATGGTATATTCTAATTTTACTACAAAACTTACATTTACTACAGTTGAAACGAAGAGCTTAAAGAATAACGGAACGTTTTGATTATCTCAATCCTAAAATTATCAAACCGATTGTATTAAGACCAAACACCATGGAAAATAACCCGTTAACAGAGTACCCAAACAAATCTGTTCGAGTCGTATCCGTGATTAGAATCGGAAATGCAACACATACAAGGGAAGCTCATCGTTTATTTTGAGCATTTTGTTAGTTAAACTTATTTTAAGAACATTTACACGAATTTTAACGCTCCCAAGAATCCGTTAATCTTTTCCACTTCCCAACGCAGGCATTCAAGGTAAATAATTCTTGCAAGCAAAGAGCGTCCTTTTTATGGCTCGTGCACAACTCCCCAATCGCCTCCCTCGTCTTTATTCATCACCAAGTTCCGGATTCACTACCTGCAGACCCTCCCTTGCATTTCCAGGAAGTTTGCCCACGTTAAAAATATATCCACCAGAAAAACTAGTAATTAACAGATATCCTATGAAAGATGTCGTTCAATGCCTTTCCTACCTCTCGTCGCTTTGCCTTTCTTCTATTTTAAATTATCATTTATATACTAATCACACAATTATCGTAAATTAGCATCTAAAATAATGGTATTGTGAACTGGTTCTTGGATAAAGGATATTGGTTATTAGGACCTTACGTATGTGCAGGGTAGTATGACTTGCGGGAGCCTAATATCCGCCAGTAATATCCGGGTCAGTGATTTTACACAACTATATATATATAATTTTCGGTCTAATACTTTTATTCTGATGACTTTTATCGCCCATCTTAAGAATTGTTCACACTCAATAAAAACCTAACATAAAACAAGAGGTCTACTGACAATTTTTAATGTAACAGGTTTTGCTTTGGCAAATATTTTTAATAGAAAATACGATACTATAGATGGGTAGAAGAGACAATGATGCAATTCTTTTTCATATCTTCTAAGAAAATAAATTGCATAGTTTTGCAAAGAAATGCTGCAGCGATTTATCGAATAAACGTAGTAACGATTACTATTAGGTTTCCTAAGCGCTTCCTCCAACAACCTCCATTTGCGCTATTCTTTGAGAATAATCTCAAGTGAGATTGAATATCGCTGCATTTTGCTGTTGCTAAATGCTTGTATTATTATTAAATCCTCTCTCTCTCTTTTTCTCTCTGAGGTATTTCAGTAACTGTAGCGAATATATTCCTTTAGTATTATAAAATTATTGACTTTAATTTTGTAAAGAGTGATTCATCGTGAGAAATATTAAATTATTAAGGTCCATTATGATTTTCATTAAAGTTAAGATTTTCATTCTCCTTACATTTTATCCGTTAGAACTAAAATGATATTTAATTTAAAATAAGTTACATTTCATGATTTAATTTTGTTCTAATTTAACTAATTAGAAGGAATTAATTTACGTAATGGTTTTAAATAATTAATGGAATATATTAAAACATCGTTTTGATTTGCGATATCTAAGAGAAGTAATTCAATCGCTTCGGCCTTCACTTGGTGGAACTTCATCTTAAACACATAAGATAAAATAAACTTTACTTTCTTCTAAATCTACTCCATTGAATTTATATTCCAGTAATACTTACTATTGGTATAATAGTGTATTATAGCAATTTTCTTTGTTCTAGACGGATTTTTTTTTAACAAAATCCACTTTTTCTGCCTCTACTATGTGGCAGCTCATCATGATAAAGGCGGAATAGAACACTTATTCAAGATATCACAGAAGTCTCTTATAAACACGACCTAGGTTTCCACGCGTAGCATCATCGTCGAAACCTATGTCGTGTTTACTAAAAAATATTGTGATATCTTGTGTAAGTGCTCTATTCCTCCTTCATTATGTTTTAAATTTAGTTATAGTACTGCTCCGTTATTTCAAAGCTATTCCCACCTTTATTTTAGATCTTTTAGTACTATCAGTAGGTTTCTGGAATTTTTTCACTCCTCCTTTTTTGTGGGTGATTTCCTGCTGTGCATCTTTCTTCCAAATATTGCTTTTGTTTTACATACACCCCTTCGAAAGTTTTCCTCTCTATCTCTATTCACCTACGCCTTATGTATATCTTTATTATAATTGTTGAAAGGTTAGATGGAAGAAGAGACTTTTCAGTCTTAATCCAACCTTAAGAAACACCTTATAGACCTTGTACAAGCATCAATTAACAGACTCATGGACAGTATGCAGGAATACATTGCATTAGATGAAAGAAGAATTCAAATGAAGAGGCGGTAGAGAATCGCAAGGACACCGAGAGGATGATCTCGAAAGCGAAACCGCGCAGAAAAAAGAGACGCTTGGTTTAGGTGTGGGCGGTCACATGGACAGATGAGTGTGGGGAAGTAACCTTTCCAGAAAGTGGGTGACCTGTGTTTTGGAGGACCTTCAGATTAATACATTGAAAAACGATGCATCAAAATCTGAATTGGATATGGATACACTGATTTTACACATCGACGAAATATTTTCTCAATAAGGAAATATCGTTCCAAAATCGTTTAATGTCGATTGGAAGATAATATTTGGAGGCTTTCTAATAAATCAAGATCGATCTGAGAGAGTGAAGGATATTTTATCATTAAACTTGCATTATACCCCAAATATACATAGTTTCTCAATTTATTGCAATTAGTATTTTAAAATAATTTTAACTATTCTATCGAAAAAATATTCAGAACTCGTAACTAGAACCTTCACAATGCACACGAGCCCAAAGTATTCCAATTTAATTTTTTCAAGGCATGTTGGGTTTGTTTTGTCACTAATAGGACAGTAATTGAGGTAGTAATAAAATGCAGGCTGGTCTAAAAGATAACAAGTACGAATATTTTACCTTTAACGAATTAACACACTTGTACAAAATATTTGACCCATAAAATACTTGAGCAATTTGTTGAAGTCTTCCTACTCATTGTAAGAAACGAATCTTAAATCAATATAAAAGAAGAATCTCAGATAAGTGGGACTATTTGTATTGAAGTGTTAAATAATATCGTCGCCCAGGCATTGTTTTCATAAAATAATTTTTGGTTGAAGAACTTTCTGATTTGATACGTATGATCTGTACGTATGATTTGAACATAATACGCTATTTATATAGAAACCTGGGCCAAAATATAAAAATCATATCTATGTAACTACTTATGTATACATCAGGATGTCCCAAAAAAATCGTTCATTTTTTTCGAACGCATACCCTCTATTTTTTATATTTTCGTTATTAACTTACCTAATAAATATTATTGCGATTGAATTATGGTAACCCGTGCCGACACGATGACAAACTATTTCGAAAAATGAAAATTTGTACCGACAAGGGGGACACCGGATTAGTGAAAAATTAACAAACGGATTCGCACGAATCTTTCAGGGCACGCTCTATGCTAAAAATAGTGGACATGTGTCGGACCGTTTGACTCAGTGGCCTTTTGTTTATAAAAAAATAGCAATGGAATATCTGAGTTATGGAACCGAACTATACTCGTGAATTAGTATATTGATCTCGAGTTTATAGGAAATTATCTTCTTGCATTTTAGCTATTGATAACTTATATTTTTTCGATTAAATTTCATCTTGTTACCCTCCAAGCATTCTTTAATTTTAGTTAGCATTTATTCTTATATGCATAACTCCGTACAGTGGGCTAGAATCGAAGAAAGCTGACCAAAAATACTGAAATGGATAATGTTCGTGCTTACTTTGACACTTCGCATTGTTACTGCAGAATGAATTCCGTACACAGCCACTACTATTATTAAGTAAATTACTTTGGTTCCTGCACATCAAATTTATACAGGGAGTTGAATTTGGTCTAATTTTGCGAAAAATACCGGTCATAGATTTTTTGCAAAATTCTTCAAAAGCTTAAACAGATGCTGAACCCATTTGAGGAAATTCATCGAATAAGCACAACGACACGTTTATAAATATTTACTTTTTCCTTCATAAACATTGATTTTAATGATCAGAGTTGCTTATTAGCATACTTTATATGAAAAAATGATAGGCATTGGAATTTTAGCATGTATTATATTTTGTAGGTTATCAGCAGCATATCGGCTGCAAATTCTAAGTCAAAATCGCAAGCACTATTTGAGAGTAGAAGTTTTGTGTGGGTGCCAACTATCAAATCTTAAATATCAGGCCTTGGTATCACTGTTTCGATCTCCCATAAGAATCTGCTTACTTATGTTATCATAGCTTATTATTAAATTTTCAAGTTTCAACAGTGTTATTTCAAACGCAAGAGTGCCTTTTTTCCTCGGAAGACAAATTGGAGAGGCGGCAAAGACTGCCTTCACAGAAGGATATTTTATTGCATTATTCCTGGCATCTGCTCCAATAGCTATAAACTGTGGTAATACTGGAATCCCTGACTTCAAAATTGGAGAGAAATTTATTGCCAGTTTCCTTTAATTTTTACTCACGATGCAGGAAATTTCTTGCATTAAATATTACAAACTTTTGTAAAATATTAATTTTTTGTGTGATATTTGAAATGATAACTCTTAAAGCACAAATATTTCCGATACCGTGTACAGCACAAAAAACACGCTAAGTTACAGTGACATTTTTGTGTCGAACATCTTTGGAGAAAACACTTTGTTAACATTTAAAAAATCGCTCTACTCTTTATTCGCCAGTTATTTGTCCCCTACAGCTAACTGTCCAATCATTTCCTTCAGACGGCAGTTTTTAACCTTTAATTTGATCTTTTTCGTCCACTTTTAATAAATATACCCTTTTAGCACTTAGTAATTTCACTGATAACTTCAACCACGTGTATAATTTTGATGTACAGGAATCAAAGCAATTTACTTAAGAACAATAGTAATGGCTGTATATGGAATTTACTCTGCAGTAATAAAGCGAAGTGTCAAAGTAAGCAAGAACAATATCCACTTTAGTATTTTTGGCCAGCTTTCTTCGATTTCAGCCCACTGTACGAACTTATGAATACTGAACACAGATTTATACTTTTCCTTAAATTTATTTATCGATTCATTCTTTTAAATATAAATCTTTGCTCAGTTATGTCTTTCCACAACATCTCGGCCGTATCGATAGATTATATTCGAAGTAATGTACATTAGAATAAATGTTAACTAAAATTTAAGAATGCTTGGAAGGTAACAAGATGAAATTTAATCGAAAAATATAAGTTATCAATAACTGAAATGGAACAAGATAATTTCCTATAAACTCGAGATCAATATAGTAATTCACGTGTGTGATGTGGTTCCCTAACTCAGATATTCCGTTGCTATTTTTTATAAACAAGAGGACACTGAGTTAAACGGTCCGACACATGTCCACAATTATTAGCAAAGACCGTGCCCTGAAAGATTCGTGAAAGTCCGTTTGTTAATTTTCCGCTAACCCGGTGTTCCCATTGTCGGTATAAATTTTCATTTTTCAAAATTTTTTGGCAACGAGTCGGCACGGGATACCATAATCCAATTGCAATAATATTTATTAGGTAAGTTATTAAGGCCAAACAGAAAAAAAGAGGGTACGCGTATTTGATTTTGCGAAAAAATTATTTTCCCTTATATCTTGGGACACCGTAATATACATACTGTATTTACTTGATAAATTGGTTCTTACAAAGTGATCATGTTATCGGTGTGGATATGATGGAGGATATATTCACCAGAAATGAGGAATTTTGAATGAACGAGTTAGTAATGAAGTCTTATTTAGTACTACTGAGTTCCGCCAAATATCTCCGATGAGAATTAATATAAACATAGGATCCGATTGCGAATGTTATAAACCGATTAATCATACATTTCGTGTAAAATATAACTCGCAATAAACATAATCTCAATCAATCAATATCAGACAAAAATGTTTACTTTATAGTCATGACCTAATGGCATACAGTAAAACGTCATCAATATGACGGAATATTTGAAGTTATAAAAGTTGTCTAAATACCAGAACATATTTGAGGGAAGGATATAAAACAGGGATTGGCAAGTTTTTTCTGTAACAAAGGCCACGAACTAATATTATTGAATCTTGAAGGACTAGAAAAAATCTAACATCATATCCAAGAAGATAGACAATTAGGCTAGTGCAAATTACTAAAGAAGAATGTTTTCTCTTCATCGTAGAAGATTTTGATTAATTTTTCTTTCGTGCCGTTAATATTTTGAATCTGGTTGGCGTGATATCAGGATGTTCTTAGAAGCTCAGTGAAGTGTTTCTAAAGAGCCATACATTGTAGCTTTGGGTGTCATATGAGGCTAGTGAGCAACAGTTTGCCCACCGCTGATCTATGCAGAAGGGGGATGAAGATCCCTTTGAAAATATAATTAAATTAAAAAAACAGGATTATAAATAGTTTAAAAACATTCTTGTCATGCTTTAGCAAAAGTCCTCTGAAAATATTGGTGTGATATAAGGATTAGCATCTCTCTTTTGTTTGCATAGTTTCAAAATTACTTAGCGTTAGCGTCCTTGAAGTGGTATTCCCGGGATATTACTATCCGCCCTCTCTTATCCTCGCAGCTTTATTGAGCATTGTCTAAAAAGAGATCCTCGCTGCTGGGACATCCATCGAATTGTCTCCAAATATTTCTTCCCACATAAGGATAGTTTTCGCATCCGCTGAATTCGTTTCCAAGTGCAGCCAAATTTGGCCTCGCAATCCTCGAGCCTTGAATTTCTTTTCTCTTGTGTTGGGGCAAAAAATGCCTTTGCATCTGCTATCTGGTTCGTCCCCGCACTTCACGTTTTCAGAACTGCTTTATTTGTTTTCATTTGAAAATGGGTGACAAGGTTCTTTGGGATGCGAATTAATTCAGTTCACTCAGTAACTGTCCGTATTACTCTTGTCATCAGTAGCGAAGTCATTTGTCTCCAAATTGCACGGAGGAATCATTTTATTTTCTTTCCCTTTAAAAGTGAAAAATGTCAGTCATATTTAGCTCATATCACTTTTACATCAGTGAAAATAAATAAGTAAAAGTCACTCTTCTTTAGCTTTGTATATGTATTTAGATATTTTAATAAATTGCCATTCTCAAAGTAAATAAATTTTCATGAAATAATACTACTAATTGAACTTTAAATATCATTCACAGTAAGAGGCGAGTTATTGTGGAATTTCATTATGCAGAATGAAGAAAGACGTACCTTTTCACGAATTCTTCTTCTTGTTTGGTACGACCGGCTTTAGACTTGGTTTCAACGGTGATGTTGCCTTCGCAGAATTCTGTCTTGAGCTTCTATCTTCATCTCTGCATAATTCCTTCCCAATTTGATTCAGCATTCTGTGCCTCTTTCTTTCTCTTCCATTCTCTTATTACCTTCTGAACGCTATTCCTTCTTACATTATGCCTATTCCAATCCAATCCAATCGACTAGTAATGGTCATCCTCAGGCCTGATGACTGATGATGACGGAACATGGTCGCATTCCTCCAATGAGGAAAATATATTTGTAGGAAAGGTATAACGCTTTTCTTCATTCTTCAAAATTGAATTCTATCTTACCTACTCATTGATACCACACCAATTTATAATCAACCCAAATTCTTTCTCTTCCTTAACTTTAATAAGAAATCCATGGAGGAAAATGAATTTATTTTTATTTAGAACATAAAAACAGAACTTGAAGTCGATATTCATCTCAATGCTTAAATAATACAAAATTTGATTCTACAGAATACTTCAAAAGGATGCCTTGCAACAAAGATTATATTAATTTTTGGCGAGCAAATAGCATCAATTATTGTTACAATATCAGATAAGAGGAAGTTGCGGTGATATTTTAGGAGGGATTGTATCTCTTGTAACAAGGCCATCCCTTTTATGGACCGTGTCCTACTCTTATTTGAATTTCCCTTATTTATCACTGCTTCTATTATATTTTGGTTTCCAGTATGACATGCTCCATTGTTATCTCATCTAGATATAAACCTCTAAATTCACCTTACAAACCATAAATGCAGGAAAAGGTTAAAAATTTTTCTTCCAAACTGTAAAGATTTTACTAAACCTTGATTTATTGAGAGCCTTCAATACCCAAGATTATAAAAGTATGTTGTGGTTATGCTCTTTTGAATAAAAACTATACACATAATCTTTTTGTCATCGTAGGAAACTTTATTTGTTGATCCTTTTGAGTTGGTAATAAAACTTATGGTTTACATACAAGACTACCAAATATCATGGACAGACGATCCTTGTATTTGATTACTGTGAATGAGTAGTAGTATTGTTACAAGTGCTTCGACAGCTTAGGTAATTTCGCACGTGGGTTCCCACCGGGAATCGAACCCGGGACCGCTTCTATCAAAGCCGAATGCGCTGCCCATATGGCTATGTAAGAGCCCTACTGTGATGATTTGCGAGATAAAATACCGTAAAAGAATAGCAATATTAAGACAGCTGCTTTCCGTATGTTAGATTAACCACCTTTTTATACCAAAATATAACACGATAATCGTTTTGAATAACACTACTAATTCTAATCTACTCTAGACAGGATTCAATCTAACTTTTTCATGGCCTTTTTATGACTGATTCGTTGCCCAATTGCCTTCATATACCAGGGCAAAAAAAGCAGCAACTTAAATTTTATTTGCTAATTATAAATCATCTATTTAAGTTGCTCATTATAAATCTTAATGATCTAGTAAGGAAAATATCTATACGCGTCCTCCGTTGTTGTCGGTTATGCGAGATGACTTTTCAAAAGTGATGGGCACCCTTCTGTTTGGAATTTTTCGTATCTCCAGCATCCCATTGTTCTTTGAAGAGATCAGAGAAAGAATCAGTGAATTACGGAAGGTATGAGTCAGTTGCGTGAGTTGGAGGGGGTCGAGATTCCTTCGCGAAGTTTGTCCTTTGTGTACTCTTGCGAAGTTTGTCCTTTGTGTTCCCAAATGGAATTGCGGTGACTCACGTTTAAGGTTACAATGCTTCTGCCCATTGTTACTTGAGATCTCTATTTTTTCTTAAATAAAGAACAGAGTATTATTTCGTTGGTATTTTAATGATGCATCGGACTTTAAGGAAAAATACAACGATTTTCACGCAGGTTAAAGTAAAAGGAGTAATTATTGTAACAGTTTTCTACAAAATCATTTCTTAAATTTCCCATCTTCCTATAATTGTCTTTGTAAATGAGATTCGACTGATGGGTTAGAGAAACACTAAACTTTTCTGAAATTGAATGTAATTTTTGGCTTACACGTATTATGAAGCAACCGTTGTAATTGAGATTTCCCTGAATTCTGAAAGCTGAAGAGCATCAAAAATATTAATTAATAACCAACACCATTCCTACCACAGTAGCTTTCATCTCATCACAGACACGAACAAGACTCCGAAAAAAATATAGACACAGTTTTCTCCATCCTGCACCAAATGACAAATGAAAATCATCCCATACATCAGGAGATATTTAAAGGAACTGTCTGGTCTATCAAATTAAAATTTCGAGTATTTTCAAGTTTATAAAGGCAACAATAATTCATTTAACAGAAAAATTTTAGGTTTAATTTAATGTTAATGAATTTAGTTGATTTATTCTAAGTGAAATATTTACGGAATGACAAATCGTTCACGCAATTCTATCACAGATATTTTAAAATTTATTTTGGCAAGCAATTTTAAGAAATAAATTGAATTTTGAGCATTATTTCGGGTTTTTCATTGCAAAATACTTCCCAATGA
The DNA here is from genome assembly GCA_947579665.1 of Sympetrum striolatum. NCBI lineage: Eukaryota > Metazoa > Arthropoda > Insecta > Odonata > Libellulidae > Sympetrum > Sympetrum striolatum. Next base: position 8,613,937 of record OX388346.1, read on the forward strand.
CACATTCAGTGATTTATTTTTTTATTCGTTTGGTGATTTTTTTAATTGTTCGGATACTGTTTTGAGATTGATAGCAACAATAATTGCTCGTATTGTAACTAGTGTGAAAAATCCTCTAAAACTATCCAAAATCCGTTCAGAGGATAAAGTGACTGGAAGTAGGTGAGGTATGAGGAAGTTTCCCTTGGTTCCATCAAAGAGCCAATATGACATTGATGGAAAAATAAATAGAACACAATTTTTTCATGGAAATCTCTATCAACAGTATTCGACAAGTAGCGAACAAAATAAATATCATTATTCAGAAAGATACGATGTATTGCATTTTATTACAAACATAAATACAAGTAAATGAAAACTATGTTTTTATATGTTTAGTCCCAAAAGGATAATGATAAGGATGTAATAAGGATACATATATATCGTACTTAATTGAGATAAGGATACATGGACTAATACAGAAAGGAGAATGTCATTGAGAGACCCAATTGAACCAATCTAACAGACGAATCAACGTGTTTTCATAAACGCAGAGCATTTTATGGAGTAACATTCTTTCGAGAGAAAAGAATACATCCATGTTGTCTTAATCATTGTTATAAAAATTTTGAAATACTTTACCATTATAGTCCACTTGTGCCATCTGCAGACGGCTAGTATTTTTAAATACTTTTTTATCGCCCCGTCCTTGAGTTATTTTTAGGGAATTCTCGCAAAAGATTCGTGCGGATCCGGTTCTTTAGGTTCAGGCGTACAAATCTGCCGAGACTACGATATTTATGTCGAGCAAGGATGACGGGAAATGGGCAGAATATAAAGGAGGATTCCCTTTGGGAGCCAATCATTTGACGCCACGTGCAGGATTAAACAAGAGGATCCTTTGGTCACACCTCATTACGCACTATCTTCGATTTCGTGGGCGTTCCATTCTCTCCTTCGATAATAGTGCCTTCAATTGCACCTTCTGAACACCCCTTTGGCTGCTCCCAGCTTCCCAGTTGTTACCACAGTAAATCTTTAGCATCGCCTAGTTGATATACCCTGGCTTCTACGCATACCCAATACAGAACTGTAGCCTTACAACAAAAAAATTGAAAATATTCTGAAAACATAAGTGACGAAGATTGTACATGACACTTGTAAATCAATCAGTTAAAGGAATTCTGTTTAAAACTTTCCTCTGTACGATTAGATTCTACAAGCAACAGATATTCTGGGTGCAATATATTAAAAACGAGAACCAAAATTTATACAATTTTCAAATTTATTTGTATTTTAAAATATCTTCCCTGAACCGAGAATAGGCTACTTTTTGTGTACTTAATCGTTCTCAGTTTGACTCGAGAAGAAGCAAAGCGTTCCTCCAAGAAATACGTATTGATTTAATTTTTATCGATTTAAAGCTTTATTTATTTTGTAAATTTAAACTACAAATAAATCTTGGGGATTTAAGTAGGGCACCAAAAAAAAGGAATATTTTTTACCTAGAGTGTACTTTGACTAATCAAGAAAGTAATATAAATTTGTTGTTTCGCTCTTCTTTCTAGCTAATTGTGATAGCTTCATTATAGATAAATCAATAATTACAAAATTTTAATTAGATTCTCGTGGCAATGTCGTCATATTAAGAAACATTATTAAAATACATTAAGACCATGAAGACATTTATGTTTAAAATCACAAAAATTATATAAATTTAGATTTTATTTTCATGAAAGTTATGGATGGAAAGACATGGATGTGGATTTATATATCAGAATGTTGCGATATATTAGATACATAGTATAGATGTAAATGTTTTGACACATGATCTATGTAATATTTAAAATATACTTATTTACTATATGTATAATATATAATTATCAGAATTGTGTTAGTAATATATGTTTGCAGAATAATTACATAATTTTTATAATTACGTTCTAATGCATCATAGTGTCTATATTGGCGATAGCCTCTTAATGGCATCACTTCTTAGAATCCTCGGGTGGACTTCTTTCTACCTGCAAACACCTGCAGTTAATTATTGTGGCCATCGCGTGCACCGACGTCTTCCCAGGAAGACCGCAGACTTCTTGACGTATGCAGGCCTCGATTTAATCGTTTTGGGTTCTCCCTTTCAGGGATATGGTGAGATACGCCCAAAATACCTTCTTAATTAATTTCCCGTGGATGCTGCCAATATCTCTCATAATTAATTATCTCGTTGAAGATGTGTACCAAGTCTTTGGTGTGTTGAGTAGAAGTTAAGGTAATTAATAGAATTTGGAAAAGTAATGGATCAGAACCACCACTTCAATAATTCATCTAATTCGAACTTCTTTAGATTCATCATCTCTTCCGAATATTTCCTGCACAAATAAACAAAATATAACTTTATAAAAATATAGAATGCCATAAATATATATGTACACCGTATGCCCCCTCGCCACTTCGTGCTACGACTTTCGCAGCTTCACTCTATCGCGGTTTTGTCTAGAGGCTCTTATAATCTTAAAAACTATTTTATTTTTGTATTATATTTGCTGTTGGGTATTTAGGTTTTCTATTGCTCTAATTACGGTAATATTCGATTTATAAAAAAGAATCCTTTCTACTTCACGGGAATTCAACTATCGCGGTAATGTCTGGAACTGCTTAACCGCGAGAAACGAGGGCCAACTGTGATTGATGATTTAACTTTTTCATCAATTTCATACCCGATTATTTTCATCATATTGTTTAGGTAGATTACCTCGCTACTTGACCATACTATATTTTGTACATCATTACATGATTTTTATGCCATTTATTGCAATATTAGAAATTTAACGATCGATGTAAGTAACATTTGTATTATATTTCATATTAACAGAAATTTACAATTCATTATAAAGTATTTTTGGACTGTAAAGAACAGAAATTATTCTTTATTGTAAAAACTAGCGCATTTGGAAAATACTATGGTCTCTTTTCCCCAAATGAAATAAGGCGAAGGCCATAGAACAAAATATTGTCCAAAAATAGCTATCATAAAATCCTGATTAGAGAGCATATTTTGTCACCTCCGTCCTTGTTATATCTGAAACCATCTTAAACCTACCAAAAAACCTTTAGTTTTGTTGGGATTCTTCAAACATCTATTCGAGCTGTGCTATTTAACTTAAGCGCCCAAGAATACTGAAATTATGGTTCCACTTTTGAGAAGGAAAAGCTATAAATTCGGCCGAAATTATTTGTAAAGTCGAGCGGAAATTATTTCCTTGGCGCATATACCTGACCGCCAACAGTTTCATGAGCTCGAAGGTTAGGGAAAGGAAACTTTTAATTGGATCGCATTGTATATTATGCCACCCGTTTCTTTATCATCTCCATCATTCGAGCTCATTTTCATGTAGTTGCTTTTTCGCTTCGACGATTCACGAAAGAAATAACGTTGATCAGTTCTGTTTAGGATTCAGTAAACGCGTTAATCAGTGACACGAAAAAGGTAACTAAATGATTGTTAAAACATATAATCAGTAAAGGATGAAAATAAATTTTTACAAAATCGTAATGTTGGAGATGTGATAGGTGAAGACGAGAGGTTAGAGCCGTACGAACAATAGAAATTGCAAAATATATTAAATTTCAGCAAGAATTAAAATTAATATGATAGCGTGTGCAGATGACCTCATTTTGCCTACATTTTATTGCGTTCATTAGTATTTTCCCTCTAAGTTAAAATCCTAATTGACATTCACATCTGCCTTCTAGCATCAATTGAGGATACAAAATTATTACCGTGTTTTATTTTGAATGGAATCGATTCTCAACGACTTAAAACGCGAAAATAATTAATAAAACTTTTCTACAATGGAAGTCTAAGATATCCAAGAGTGCCACGATTTATTTTCGTTATAAGGTAAAATCAGTTAATATCTCAGTCCGTTTATTCTACACCATGACGTGATCAATATTAACATCATCTTAAGAAATTTAAGTGTTTTTCAGTAGTGTACAGTTTTGTTGTATGGAGAGGTTGCTACACTTTATCCCTATCTGCCCCTTTAGCACTTCAAAATGTGTTAAGATAAAAGAGAGGTAAGGGCGTTAGGGGAATTTAATGGCTGTCTCGATTATAACTATCGTGATTCTCAAATTTCGATGTATATGTTATTGTGTGGCATATTACATGAATGCCATGATAAATGCAGTTGTTCGCAGTTTGCTCGAGGTGAAAGTTCAATTCTGTCCTCGACCTGAAATTCCAGTTCACGTGGGCCCTCTTGTGTTTTCTTAACTGATTCCAAACATACGCCCTCGCGCTGCCCTTCTTGAAATAAAATCTAAAAGAACCCGTTGAGATAACCCACGTGGGTACAATATCTTATCAGCTTATAGTGTTTATCATTTTTATTGAATGTTTCATTTTCAAATTCCAAGGATTCCGCGCAGTTTCTTTCTGAGAATCCGTAAAAAATAGTATTTAAGAGCTTAATTACACCAATCTTTAGTTTCATATATACACAATTCAGTAAATTTGAAATCGGTTGCAGATACAATGGAACAGTCTTAATTAAAACTATTTTCGCTTCTTATGAATTACTTATTGATTATTACATGTACATACTATGTGATGTGTGTTAAAAAATGAGAATTTTGTAATTCCGCTGAAAGGCTAATTAGCGCAATATTTTCGTTGTTGTGCTGCTAAACTTGTCTAAAAATGTGTTGTACTCTGTCGTCCATATTGGATATTTAGTCTACTGTCAGCTGTCTAAAAAAGTCACGCGTTTTGGTAGGGTCGGCAAGAAGTCCTGGAGGAACTAGATGTAAATGACACTAGGTTGAACCACGTCATCTTATAAAATCATTTGGACTCATGTAATTGCTGTAATTATCAACTCAAGAAAATATTGCTTTTTAAGCGAATTCTCTAATCTGTAGTCAAACCTGGGTCTTTCAACGAAGACAACCTGTTACCTATTTGTATATTGGGATGCATCTTCCTCGATGTTTGCCGTGGAACTTTGGTATGGATGAAATACAATGAATCATACCTTAAGTTACTCAACATTTGAGTAAATAAACATTTGTGTTCACTTTGAACTAATGAATGTGACGTTGAGTTACGATCGTGATTAACTAATGAATGTATGCTCACTATGATATCCTCTGCCCTGATTTATGAAATGGCGGGTACTTATCTCCAACAGAAAAATAGACTTTAACGAAAAAAGGTAAACGAGAATGAGAGTAAAAGGAGAGGAACGTGTTGAAAGCATTTTGGACTAGGCTAGATAAGTGCTGAGATATGTATAGCGAAGGAAGAGTGGAGACAAGTTAGGTGCTGCGGTAATTTGCGACTGAAATAGCGCCGACAAATCCACCAAATTGGCCTTTGTCGCCAATCGCGAGATATTTAAGTTATTTATGTCCGATGGAATACGTGAAAAGCCTTGGATTTATTGGCCCTTCTCGTTAGCCTAGAGGAATCCCAACTGAAGCGAAGAGCATCTGTCATCGGATAACGAAGAGACCTTTTTTGTGCTCACAAATCTGCAATTTCCAGTGTCGCCGAGGCGTATATCGCTGTGAAGATGAAGAAATTATGGGAATCGGAGGAAAGGATTGGCAGGGCATGGAGGGGAACAGCTTCCAAAAAAGGAGAGTTATTTGGCGTCGGTGGGAAGATTCGGCGTAAATGGGAAGATAAAGAGGATGGAACGGGAAATTTATGTAAGGCCCGCGAGGGAAAAGGAGGATTTTAGAGATGAGGAAGAATCAAGGGAATAGAGATGAAAAGGGATTGGAGTCCGCGTAATAGTAACGAGATGGAATTTTCTAGTAAAAGCATATCAGAAAGGCTACAAATTTGGTAAAAATGATGCTTTAAGTGAAACAGGTCGATGTTTTTGAAGAAACATGGCGATGATGCAGATTATGAGACGAAGGAATGAGCATAAATTTAGATTTGTGCCTTTCCTAAATATTGCCTGTCTTGTCGGAAAATTCCAAATCTCTATAGACATTTTTTCAGGAAGACTCAGGTGTCATTTTTATTTTTTTGATGCTTCTTTTCCATTTGAGAACGTTATATTTTTATCAACGTTACGGACTTAAGAGAACTGCAATGCAAGCATCGATACATTCTCTTATCGTAATTTATCTAGGAAATAATTCTCATTAAACTGTAAAAAAGAATATAAACTGCGAATTTGAGCACTGACAGTCACATTTATGAGAAACAGAGTTACGTGAGTTTTCACTCGTGGTTCTGAAAACTCGAAACCTTAGACCTGCTCAAGGATGAAAAATGTCAGATGGCATTCCGTTTTCTTAATATCAAATGCTTGTGTGAGTTTTCTCACTTCAACTATTTTTGCCACATATTTTACACTAAAACAATGGTTCTAAATCTGTGGTCTCCTATTTGTAAGATCACTGGCTTAGAGATCAGGGATGAAAAAATAAGTTAAATTAATGATTGGTTTCAATACAATGATTGCAATTTCATGCTCCATTCTTCTTTTAATAGAGCAAAAATTTGGATTACATATTTATCAATTTATAATATCTGGAAATATTTGCATTCAAACATGTACTCGTATTGAAAGCTTCTCAAAAGGTGTTCATACGTGATAAATTAATTAATTGAAACCTGATTGAGCCATTTCATTTGTCGTTGCTGTGCATCAACATAAAATCCTGTATTTATGCCTAGGATACTTCTAATTACATCCACCTACTATGAGAAAATACTATCTACTACCTACTTACCATGAGAATATAAAAACATAAACAATATTTACTAACGGTAACAAGCATTCAAACCAAGTGTAACTCTGGATTACCACAGAATATTTTTAGCAAAAGTGAATCTTACTTATAATTTAAAAGAGATCAATCTTCTTAAATATAAAAATTCAGCCTGCGTATGTTTGTGACCGCAAAACCCGAAAAATACTCAGTCGATTGACTTGAAATTTTAACATAACGTTGCATTCAAATACGAGAGTGTTTTTATTGTAAAAATTGTTGACTTTTCCACCTCAGTTCGATTCCAGACGAGTCAAAGCATTACCATAAGAAATGCACGTAAAGTTTATTTTTGCCGCTGCAGGCTTTATTTCTTTCGCAAAATTAAATTAAAAATAATGGTCAAACGAAATTGAGACAAGTAACAAAAAAGGAAAAAAAATGAAAAATCTTATTTTGGCCATGTTTTATTGATTTCGAATTGAATTATCGATATTTTACAAGATATACACGAACTTTTTGTAAAGTTTTGAGGGTGTAAACAACCGGTCCTCCTAACAACAAATGAAATTTTTTAATCCCAGTTCCCTGAATTTAAGCCTATTTAAGGTTAAGAAGAAGTCTGTTTGTTGTTTGGATGATTTCGTTCACCTCGATGTGCATATTCAATCATTGTGAGTGATTTAAATGATCTATTTTCGAAAAACAAAATGTGAGTTAACTTGATACCGAATGTTGTATTCAGTTCAATTCATTTGCTTTGTTTCGGAAATGATTTAATGATATGTTTTTGAAAATTAAAGAGTGAGTTACTTTCATTTTGATTTTTGTATTCAAATCGATTCATTTCTTTCGTTAGTTTCCAGTTGATCGTCGTTCGTGGGCCAAAGTACGAGTTGAATCGAGAAGAAATAGAGCAGCGCAATCGTCTCAACAATGCCAAGAACAAATATACATACATCGACGCAAAGCAGAGTTTTGAATTGCATGATGTGTTTTCGCGGTGAATCTATGTTTGCTAGAATACCTTTATTCACTTTCCCATTCATTTCATAATTGGCTGAGCCGCAGCGAAGCGTGGCCAGGTTTAGCTATTTATTGAATAAAGTAACACATTCATAAACACTGCAATTACATTTATTTTGCTGGACAATTCAGCATGCTTGAGGAAGACTTCATCGCTAAATGCAGTATTGTTCTGCTTCCAGCTACAGCATTATTAGTTTATGAACGTATTCACTAAATAATGCTTAGTTATTCAGTGATAGTAAGAGAGAAGTACTTATTGAAGGTGGTTTCAACTTAAAATCCTTTTGAATGATCCAATATGAATGATTAATTGATTCGAATATGGCTATGTGTTAGCAATTACTGGGGTTTTTCTTTATCTCGTATATCATGTGTTCAGAATAATTATCTTTGCCCGTTGTCCAGATCCTTGTATCTCCCATGAATCTATTCTACATGCTTCTCAATTCATTTATAAAATGATAACACGTAATGTAAGGGAAACGCACTTCGTGGCAGGCGAAGTGATGGTGACAAATATCCTAAGCTTGAATACAGAGATTTACCGATGAGGAAAGTGACAATTCATAAAAATGAAAGACCTCAAACATCTTCCGATTGCGATCGATTCGTGTAACTCTTACATGAATATTCGACTATATTATGAATGTAGTAGACAGCTAAATACTCAAGATGAAGCCTATTTTGGGATGGGAAACGGTAGGATCCACTACCGAAATTGTAAGTATTTTTTGATATTATTTCCATCCTTTTTAGTTCGAGCTAAATTGTTATATATTTATGGCTGTCTATCAGTGACACACGGCTGATCTTGTTAGCACTGTTTTCATTTATCCACGAAATTAACATACGCCCGAAATCAGAGCTGAAAATGACCTACTTTTTTTTCTGCCTCAAACTCGCGGAATGTGTATCGCCTCGAGCAAAGTACGGAAATCCGAAACAAAATAAAAATGTCACTTTTACCGCGTTTCAGCCGTCTCGCCCAAAAATGTATCTCTCTCAAGGAGGAAATGGTGCCGCGGAATACATACGATGGATGAGCTTCGGAGATTCTCCTAATGAAGGGTTTGAGAAGCGGCGCTCTTGTGTGCTCGGGAATCAGAAAAAGGAGGAATTTGGAGGAATGCTCGGAGATAATCCGAAATAACAACGCCGCCACGGAATTGATCTGAAGGACCGCGGTTCTTTCGAGATTCTTTCGAATGTGGGTCGAAGGCCGATCAAATAAGTTGGGAAATTTTCTTGGCCTAATCCCGTAGAGCAAGTGGAAAAATATCTGGTTGAATATGTCTGCAAGGTCTTCTTGCAGTAATAACCATGGAAGTCCTCCAAAGGGCAGATCACTCAAAAAGTTTTCGTTGGAAAATGAATTCCTTCTACGCGGATTTCGTTTGCAAGCTAATCTTGTCTCGGCCAAGCGATCCCATGCGGCATCTGCCGCTTATCTTTCGCTATTGTAACATAGTAAATGTAATAAGGTTGAGGCTATAACTCCGGATTTATTTCCTCTCATAGCTTTCTTCATAATTCAAAAGAAACGTCGGAAAGATAGTCTCCGTTGGATGGATTTTCACACCAACAGAAATCACCATTGGGCTTACCATATTTCAAAGGGGTTATAAAGAATGATTCGAAAATTATTATTTTTTAATGCGACATTTAGGTACTTCTTCCTACTTCAAATATAGTCATATACATGTAATTTCAGAGGAGATTCCGAGTAAAAACATAGGAAATTAAATAATCGCCACTTCTCTTTTACTGCATTATATCTATTTAATCTTGCTACACAGAAAAATAAATAAAATTTCTATGACATATTTCTCCTATACTCTTTTCCTTGGGGAAAAGTTTTTCTCTGTAGTTAGGAAAAAGTAGAGTTTCTAAAACGAAAATGAATTCCTGTATGGCGTAAGAAATAGAAGAATCGCAATCCACTAAAGATTGGTCTTCAATCATTTGCAATTGGTAATTAATATGATTCAAAACAATTGAGTTTTGATTCTCTTACTTCAGCTTCTTATTGAGATACGTATAGTTCAATTAAAATTAAATAAACATATTTCCTTATTTATAGACCCAAATGTTTGCTACAAAAGTCAAACACATCAATCAGTATCTAAGTTTATGCAGACTAATCCATCGATAAAGAAATATTTATTTATTTATTTCATGAAAATAAATCCACCACAGCAAGTGAATAGGATTTATTATGCACTTAAAATTATTTCTCGTTGAATGTTAACGAGACTTTTCTGTAGCTGAGTATTCGCTAGTCAGAATTCATTTTATCGCGCAGCTAAGAAAACTTATTCTATCTTCGTTTTAGCCGGTTCCGGATCTGCAGTGGATTCCAAATGATTTAGTCTTCGAGAATTGCGTTGGGTATCTTTGCAATAGATGGTCCACCAAGAATCCGGACCCTATTATACGGGCCGCCTTGAAGTGGCCAAAAGATGTACGGCGACATCTCCGAACACGGCGCAGAATCGCTCGGCAAGAGAAACATACATCCTCTCGATCTTCACCTTAACTTCGGATAAATGCAGATAATGTATTCCATTGCACTTAAGGTCCAATAAGCAACAGATACGGCCGGAAATGGGGTATTGTGCGTATCTTCTATTTTCTCTCCATAAAAATGTCTTCTATAAATTGTTTTTGCCCCTCGAAAAGATTTGACATTAAGATAGGGAGGTTACCTCCTCGTGGACGCCGGATGGTATTCAGAATTCCTTCCAAAGACTTTTGCGATAGGTATCGCTCTCTTGGGGAGAGCGGCATTAAGGAAATGTACAATTCTGGGCCAAAAATGTTAAAACGCCCAGAATCAGGTATGTAACCTTCGCCTTCTCACCAAATAAAACGACAAAGGCATGATTCGACTAAGAGTATCATTTTAATTGTGAGTTACTGTTCTTGATCGCATTACATCATGAAGATTTACGCTCCTACTTTAAGATAAATTTTAAGAGTTTCTTAAAAATTGATTAATGAAGTAAAATTTGCCAGAAAAAAGGTTAGCATGATTTTAATGAATATGAACAGTTCTGGCCAAAATTAACGCACCACCGGTCGTTAGGATCGCTAGGGAGATGGTGCGTTAATTTTGGCCAGGACTATACATAGAAAAACATCGGATCCAAAGATGTAATGATTAAAAAACCACGATAAAAAGAATTTCATCATTTTTACTTTGATGGAATTTTTTTATGTATACAGAAGCTGTTTACCAGCTAATGGTTTATTCGTATTTTGCCAATCAAACTTTTCCTTTCCCCAACTGTTTAGCTATTAATGGTGCGTTGCGATTATATTACCCTTTATTAAGAAAGCCTATTGACACTGATTAGCTGAGTTATTTCGAGACGGATTATCTCGGTGGTAAACTTAGCCTTAAAGTTTGCTTTCCATGTTCGGCGATCACAGTATCTCAGTTGCTATTTATTCCTCTTTAAAAATCTTGTTTTGAGATATTTTGTTGAGTAAATGCTAAATGTTGAAAAGTAAGCAATGGATTTCGTAACGTACAACTTAAGGAATTTCCGAAAAAGGTCATGGAATCGAATGCGACACCTCGCCTTGATAAGTGACTGCCCAGCGATATCGCCTTAACGCAAATAACGCATTTCAGTACCATTACACAGATTCCCTTCAGAAAACCAACGAAAAGCGATACTCTTCGTAACATTTATTCCTGCAATTCATTGGTTGAACGATATGTGGGCTAGATTTCCACAACTCTGCTCAGTTTTTATTAGAAAAACTCAAATTTCAGCGGGAATAAGCAGTAAAAACTCGTGGAGAAAAACGTCAAAAACAAGGGAAAGGATTGGAGGAAAGAACTTAAGGACAATTGCATTAGCACATCTTATCACCTTCCTAAATTGTGGTTGTAAGTTAAAATTCACAGAATTAATTTTTTAACAGTACTATATGATACATACGTAATTTCGTAATTCGTGTAATTTCGTAATTCGTGTAATTTCGTGAAAATGGTAAGTTCGAGATAAATTTTGAAACATCCGTCACACAATTTACAGTGGTTATATTGGCTCCAATTTTGGCATAGAGCTGTTGCATTCATTTCTCTACGTAAAAAACGCTATTTATTTATTTTCCTGTAAGATGTAACGGTTGTTTTAAAATTAATTGCAATTTTTTTTATGTCATGAAATTACCAATGTTTACCCTAGATGTACTCGGAGGTTTGAGATCGAAATTCAAACTATAGAGACTAATATAAAAATCTGGTTTTTGTTGTAGTCGCTTTAGCCGCTTTCTGTTCGTATGTTCACTGTACATTTCCTGAATTATGACAGATTTTGCATTCAGGCATACATGGGGATATGTTTCACTCTTTTCATAAATTCTTGAAACCATTCGGTAATTATTTTTACCTTGAAATCACTATGATTAATGCGGAAAAAATTAATGGCATAAGGAAAAATTAATTTTCCAAGCATTTTATGCCTCTATTGGGATGAGGTTGCTGAAGAATGTTTGAAATACAGGGACAACGGACAATACGAGAGACACATCTTTTCACAACAAGACATCATTCAAAAACAGGCTCCCCTTGGTTTCGGATTCAAATGGCTCATTTTACTCCAGAAGGTTTGTCAAATATGACGATGTGTATCTGGAGACTCGATTCATCACGGCTGGAATCCTGCATGGAAGAGTATTCTGTCCAACGTCCTTTAATGTCTTCTTCAGCAAGGCCCTCACAGGAACCTATTTGTTCGACCAACTGGCAAAGATACCAATAAATTCGTCTGTCTGCGGGATTTCTTTGGAGGCAAACATTGGGCTGAGGAGAGCAGATTCATCTCCCCTCAACGGAGGAACTTGGACTTCTTAGTATTGCTAAACCAAATACTCCAGAACTCGCGCATTACTTTTTACTATCTTCATTACTTCTCGTATGTCTTATATTGGTCTACTGTCTAGTGGTTTCAGTGTCGTCGTCTGCCATGCTTTTCCTCAGGAATGCCTGTCTATGTAAGAACCCTGCAAGCCGCCTTTCGGCGTGTGGCAGGGGGTGCAAGCACCTTGACTCTATTTCCCTAAATGGTTGCTTTCGCGTATACTTCGCGGAAAAAATGGATTTTTGAAACGATTCGTTCTAGCATCTATTTCCCTAATCTTTCTCGCAGTATCAGAACGGCCCTTCTAACAGGGGGGTCGCATTATATTGGTTACATCATCTGAAAACGTAATTTCTCTGAACTTATTTAATAAATTTATCCTCTGAATTTTTCTTCTATCTTCTAATGATTCCCATCCCGCTTCCTGTAACATCTGAGTGACGCTCGCTGTTTTATCGTAGCAATTCTTTACAAATCGTATCGCCTTTCGTTGTACTTTTTCTACCGAACACTTTTCTACATTAAGCTCTAATTGCTAATCATCGCACCAGAATGTAGTCGAATATAATCACTAATAAATACTTAAATAATTTGTTTAAATTCAATGTAATGTGGCAAATCGATTTCCGCAACGCGTACTTTAATTTGTAATCTGAATTTAAAGCGTAGAATATATTATTTTGATTTTGTCAAAGCGATTCTTCATGTATGATTTTTACATTTTATTAAGTACAAACTACGGTATTGCAAATATAAGGAAGTTCTGAAAGACGGTTTGACGGATTTCCAGTTTGGGCCGAAATGTGTGAAAATATCTTAACTGTCGAAGTGCTTAAAAATGCTTTCAATCATCGCTATTTAACACGCAGAAAAAATCTCTTGGAGAACAAAGTTTTATTATTGATCCCAAATGAAGTACTTATATAGTATTTATATCAACGACTTGCTCTGCTGCTTAGCTCTTTCATAGATAAATCTGGTAAATGTTATACTATTTCAAATATTTGCCCCTCGCAAACTTGCAAATGGCATTTCCAAATGCTCTTTTGTATAGTTGCATATAGCTCTTGAAATATTTCTGTTGCCTTTCAGCTTTTTCAGTTTCCTTTTAGCTTGATGTTGTATTCTTTAACTCCAAAACAAACTTCTTTCAAAATACGAAAAATTCTCTACACATATGAATAAATCTGTAGGAGTCGTTTCGTTTATAAACTCCTTCTAAATGGTTGTAACCGATTGTCATCTCCTTCTAATACATTCAAATTAAGAAAGTGTCCACTTTTATATGATTTATTCTTTCCTCACTCCAGCCGCCCACTCATTTGAGCCTAAGATTTCAGAGACGACAATTTATTGCTTGGTTCGCGCTGATCTCTTAGGAGAGCGCAGTTTGGGCGTTTTCTAGAGAGCAACATTTTCCTAAGCAGATTTCGGGTGCGACAAAATATGCGACGTATATTTTGGGCGAAGACCGTTGAACATGAGAAAACGGCGAGATATTTCGCCATTTGTGTACCTGCACGGAATGTCCCTTTTGTTGCGCGAAAGATTAATAACGTGGTTTTCCTCGTGGGATTCTCTTTTAATGAGGGGAATTGCGTCGTTAATGTACGCGTCGAGAAGAGTCCGTTGAGAGGGACTCTGCTCATCTTTCGCACATAATCTCTTGTTTACGAAACGTGATTCGTTTAAAAAATCTCATAGCATTAATACACTGTACTGCATTGAATAAGATCTCAATGTTATCCCTCATATCGCCGAGTCGCGTTTTGAAGCTTCTGGTTCAAATATCAAATAAATAATCAAATAATATCATTTACTCAGTTTGTCATGATATCCACTGTGAATGCACTTCATAAATCCGAACTGTTTAATTGCTTTACCGAAGATTTTTCTAAAATGCGTCAGTAGTGATTCCAAGATATTAAATCGAATCAAATACCCTCTTTTTAATAATTCTCTTAATTTTATATAGATAATTCTGCCGTAATTTTTTCCTTTCAAAGAAATTAACTACGAGGCATATACTCACATTAAGGTCTAATCGTCACTTTTGAATGAGAACTAGATCGCTTGATGGAGATTAACGGTCTACTTTGTTCGATATCCCTCTATTTACTATCGAATCATCCACAATTTACCTCATATTGCTGCCTGACTCGCGGCTGAATCATTGACACATATATATGGGTCATTCCACACCAATTCGACAAGGAAATCGGCAAAATTGACCCTTGAGGTAACCGATTTTAACCAAATTTGGCAGATCGATTTGATTTGATAGCAAAATGAAAACTCCTAAGCCGTTTTGTAATTAACGTAATTGTTTACGAAATATTGCAATGTTTAAAAATTGAAATTTTACAAAAGTGCCTTCGCATTTGAGGCCATATAGGAGAGGTATCAAGAACAGAATTACCAATTACGCTTCTACTTGTTGTTGCCTCTCCTAGGGAATATTTTTGACCTAGTCGGCTACTTCCTTTTTTATACCCACTAGTATTAACTTGTCAACTATTTAGTAGAGGGAAAATCTGTTTAATGGTTTCTTGAAATGCAGGAAAGTAGCGTCCACTTTTACTCTCGGTAGACTTTAAGATGCTGTATACGGTTAGTTCAAGTTTCGCGTGATATGGACTTTCGAAAGCCAAACTTGTTCTTCGTCTTTCGGCATTTCTTTGTATTCAATCACTTAAAAGCATTGGAAGCCAATGGAATCAACTTCAATGCAATATGTGACTCGTGAACTTAAGACGTATTGTTACAAAATACATTATCTAATTGCCAAGTTGTCTCGGCGTCATAGGTCCCAGAGATTTATGTATTCACGGAATCGAACTCATAGTATGTCTAGTATCTTAAAACGTCCTCTATAGGCTGTTGCTTGGGCCTCACAATTCCTTTCTGATTTTCTTTAAGTAATAAATTTACTTCAATATAAGTACGGTACAAACTTCACTCTGGATAAATTATCAAACTTAATTTGTGGAGTTCATGCATTAATTCAACAAATTTTTGTCTATAAGTAGTGCTCATCAGTAGAGAAAAGCGAATTCACTTAAGATAAGCTTTTATTCTTTCTCGTGTGTTCCTCCTTAAGCTTTCATGTAAATATGTAAAAAATATGACTATTGGAATTAACAAACATGGTAATTGGTAGTCAAAGACGTTTTATAGCTAAATAAGGAGACCCAGAAGAAGGCCGGATACCATTAAGCTATTACCTAAAAAATTAGATGGAAGAAGAGCTTAGATTTTAGTTTATTGATGCTAAGATAAAAGTACTCTGAGGGACAGATTCAGTACCCATAAGAAAAAAGCGGTAACAGAAGACTGGTCCTCGAGCATATCCTCATTCAATTATTTTTACGAGATAAATTTTGCGAAGGAGGCTGCAACCTAATGGAATTTCGACATGACGGTGAAATTTATGATGAGTTCAAGTATAAATTCAACAGATAGTTTGATAACGAAAGTTATTTACCTCCTCCTTGCACAAAATCGTGTTTACTTCGGCAATTACTATGTATCCATATCATTAAAAATAACTTATGTCATATATGACGAAGATAAAATAATAATAATAATATAAATACCCTGTTAGCCACTTGAGAACAAACTCAAAATAGACCCGAACACATTCGCAGTGAAACTGAAGCAACTCTATTTTAGACCTCTACAAGATACCAACTTACAATAACCAACCAAATTACAAAATACAATACAATATATATATATATATATATATATATATATATATATATATATATATATATAATATATATATATATATATATATATATATATATATATATATATATATATATATATATATATATATATATATATATACAACCAAATTACAACGTTCGAAGTTGCTTAAATAATTTGTAAATAAATTGATGCAAATTTTGCACTTTCTTCAGACTATACCGTGATGAATTCTATATATTGATGTCAGAAACAGTGAATTATGTACCATCATATATTTCTGAGGACGGTTCAAGTGATTCGTTGATTCCAACATCCGAATGAAATCCAATTTAAGTTGTGAATCTAAATGACAAGTGATCCACGGCTTCATCTTTCGTCGGCTATTCCCTGCTTCCGCCTTCTTCGTCCCATTATTCACAACCCCTTTCCTCTGAGAAGATTATTCTCTGGTCCATATTTATGGTTTTGTTCGACCTTGCCTCTTCTTAGGAACTCCAGCTTCCCTCCTCTCTCTCTTTGCTGAGGAACGTCAAGCACCTGACCAACCGCCTCTTGGTTAATAGCAAATATTCTCAAGGAAATCCTTTAATCGTCTGTCTCCACCTACAGCCGCTCCTTTCAATTTCGTGTTTTTTCATTCCCTTCGGAAGGATATGTCTCTTTCGGAAGATAACTGGCGTTCTTCATATTCAATGCCAAATCCTACTGTAATGAAAAATGAGCAGTAAGACTTCGGTTGGCTACTTTTTGAGCGCGGCTTTCTTCTTTTTTTTGGATCTCTGGATTCTTCGTGCTTTTTGGGATGACATTCTTTACTTGTGGACTTAATTACAGCAGGAATATTTCAGACAACTACGAGTAATGTGGCGCCTTTGCGGGAGTAGTTTGTAATTTGAGGACTTAAATAAAATAAAGTCTGCGAGCAACAAAAAGCAGCAAATATAAAACACCAGATAATCCGTTACTCGTAAGACTAATTGAGAATAGATTTATAAAAACTTTTACATTCAATGACAAATCACACAAATAATAAATATTGAAAAAGACTAGAACAAAAACTGCTTTGAGAAAGAACGTGTCTTAAGTCCCTTGATATCAGTTTACTTTCTTATCTCGGCATGTTGAAGAGTGGTGTAACAGCAGATAACTTGATCAGTATGAGACGAAGAAACTTAAGAACTCAAAAAATTAAACGTATCGTATGTTGTTGAACTTCTCCTTGAGATTGTGGATAAGATCATTAACGTTTTATATGTTACCCTTGTAATCCACTGTGATAAGCTTAACCCTTGAGTACTCGCGTCTGGGTCGAATGTGAATTTTAAAATTCCACATCTTTTTATTAGTGCTTTTTTACTTCTTTCTCATAGTAGCTGAGTTTTAGAATGTTCTGAACCAGTCATGCATTTTCGCAGGTCGGAAATGGAAGTTTAATTATTTAAACAAATTTTTCTTAGCTAGTGCCAGGTAGATGAAAGACCTTTACGTAAAATATTGCATTTTTGACCTTCTTTCCGCCATAATTTTTAGAGATGTTATATAAATTTCCTATAATTAACGATTATCATAAGTATATTAAATGTTATTTTATTTTTAAACAGTTTACTTTTTATAAGCAATATTCCAAATTCATCAGCTATATACTCGCCGTCAGGGATATCGCATTTTTACAGAGTATTTTTGCTATTTAGTTTGCTTGTCATTTTAATAACCAGGTTAACCATCATCACTAATGAATTCAAAATGTATTCACTACATTTTGAGACAATTTTCCCCTTTGGAAGATGTCGGGTTGATTCCACCCAACGCGAGTACTGACGTGACAATTTGGGATGCGAGTACTCGAGGGTTAATGATAGCAGTAAATTATAGACAAATGATGGAATGGAATTTTTTAACTCTGAAGAAGGTATCTACTGGAAATAAGAGCTAAAAATGGGCAGTCAATTTACTATGAATTACGGAATTGTTTACTGATACTGACCAATTTCGTTTTATTGGCCTAGGATAAGATATTTGAGTTGCCTTTTGAATCATTTCACTGTAATGCCATTTGAGTACAATATTATATCATCTTTACCTATTACAAATCCATCATATAATGATAATATCATTGTCATCTTCTTCATAAACCTACACATCATCATCGCCTTAATAACTTTGTTTGATAACACAACAGTGAAAGTATGACGTCGTAACATCGTTCGTACAATTGTCACGAGCGTTGCCGGGTGAGAATCATATGATTATAATCGTTGTTATGTTTGGGCTGTGAATTGGCTCTATAAAGCGATATTCAAGAAAATTAGGCAATGCATCTTGAATATTGGAATAATAAATGAGAAGAGCGCACGAAATATAGCTCTAGTAATCCGTTTTTTCGAGGAGTCGGCATCAAAGTAATTTATATCACCTTACGAGAGGTTTAATATGTGTATCGCTGGGATTTCCTACGCATTCAAGATGATTTGTTCTTCTTCATACGGAAGATTAATGATTTTGTACGACGAAATCCAATAAAAGCGTACAATGCGTTACCATTACATCCTTTCCAATAAGTTTATTTCAATTCCTCATTTTCTTTAGCGAATTCCCTCAACAAATTACTCTATATAGAAGAAAAATCGGAGCCAATGTGCGAAATGACCTAAGCTGTCGAAGCACTTTTAACTATACTACTACTACTACTAGAAGAAAAATCATGAAAATAAACACAATTACCTTATTTATAGACTACATATAATAAAATTAAGATTAGCACTATAAAATATGAAATTGTGCATACAACAAAGTTACAAAGTTAAACGTTGCTAATAAAGCCTTATTAAATATATACCGTTTTAAATAAATACAGCAAATTTATATGTGAGTTGAAAAGTAATAGCCACTGTTACTGAACGATGTAAACAAAAAATCCTTGATATAATTCAATTCCGAAAATACATTCTTCGTTGAAACAAAAAGAAACCTTTTCTAGAGATGCATTACCTTCGCACAATTAATGGCTGAATATTGATAGTAGCCGAAGCAGACTTTGAAAAAAATATTATGAAACCGATAAATGGTGGAATACTTTAAGCTAAAACATTTATTAGAAAAACTTATATTTTGTCTCGAGGTATAGATTTCCCTACTTCGTATGCTTGAGCCGGATGTATTGAATGAATACTAACTGTTAATCAGCCTTTATCAAAACAGATTCACGTATCGTTAGACCATTTAATCTAATATTCTCTAAGATACAGCGAAATCTTAAATAAGTTTGGAAAAAAGAAATCGGGTCCTCTACTTATATAACATTAGGCTATCTTAATGAATATTTCGATGCTAGATCCAGTTGACACAATTCCCAGGATTTTGCTCCAACACGATCAAACCCATAAGTCACGAATGCCAGGGCGTGTTGTTTTTATTCTAGAAACTCGAAGCTCTGCGTGCATGACACAGTTACTACATATTTACGATACGTGATTATGCGGTTTGAAGGTACCGTTTTTCAAGCTCTGCGGTTGTACGCATGCTAAGTTGTCCTTGTTTTCTTTCATTTTTCTTTGTCACGCGAAATTAAAACCTATAACTAACTTTGAGTTACGAGGAGACCACATTCTTTACATCATCATGCATTTGGTGTGAAATAATAGATTCTCAAAAAGAATAAGTTTATTCAATTGCCGAGTATTAGAGTGGAACGTCATTTTAGAATTTCCCTTTTTGCTGTTTGCTATTACGTAATCTGTATTCTGTTTACATCTGATACTTCTGTTTATGTTTCCATTAGATAAATTTCATCGGCTTTTTCATCAATTCCGAGGTTTCAAAACATTCTCAAAGGATATTATGTTCCGGAAAGCTATCCTTCTTTCTCTTTAATGTTAGATTCTCTAACTTCAATGGATTGTTATTAACATAACTGAAACTATCAGCTCACTATCCTTTATCATTCGGAGATAATAATCGAAGAGCTTTGTTAATTTTAGAAGAACAAAGTTTGTGTGTGAATGAACCTTTTCCATAACAAATTGGCACATGAAACCTGTCATAAAATAATGCAGAAAAATGCAAAGCTACTGCAAGCAAACTCAGAGTATTCCTTTCAAAAAGATTGGATTCCTTTCATAAAGGAATGCAGAGGTACAAGTTCCATTATCATTCCATCCATAATTGATTTAATCGAATAATAACTGCGTTTTTGTATATTTATTGTAAGCTAGAATGATATATATCATTGTTTCTGAAAATTGAAGCTAATCAGTACATAATCAAAAGAGAAATATTTTAATTGGGCATGATTACAATGTAATTCAGTAATATCGACAGGTTCCAGTTATTTAATTTCTAGATATAGGTCTCTGAGATCGACATTTATTTTGAACATCTTACAGGAGATTAGTGCATCTGATTGAAGCCTTCTGCATTCTGTACCACGCTTCGCACATTGTCAGTCATTCCATAAGAATCTGCACGGTAAAGGGTACTTTGAGAAGGACGTTAATGGTATGCATATTCAACTATATCACCAGTCTGGTTGAAAGGTTGTGGGCCCTGTAAGCGCGGAGTGGAGGGGAAAGTCTCTAAGGGAGTAGAAAGCGAGAGGGGTCTATGCCATATTTGTATTGGCTCATCAAATACCCAAAACCCCTTTCTAAGGCAGTCCTTGGAAGGTAGACTGACTGATCTTTTTATGGCCAAAATATTACGCATGGTATATAAGCTCCTATTAGGACTCTCTTTGAATCTGCCCTATTGGTTCCCATCAATTTTGTCCTAAACATTCTGATCTCGCGCTAATAAATTACAAGCTGCGACATTGAATGGAGAACTTCCTCTATCTTTGATGAATGAAGGCTTTAAAAAACTTCTCGGTCCAGCGGTTGCACTAAATATCATACTTTCGAAGGAAACTTTTCTTCCGCCGAAAGAGACTCTAATTAGCGGAATCCCCTCCGACGACCTATTTTCTCCCACCGGACGCCACTTTCACCTCCAGTTATTCATTTTTTTTGTATCGTCAGCTCCGCCTTCATATGTTACCTGCGTCAATTTCAACTCCAATTATGCGCATAACACACCGTCGAATAAGAAGAAAATGTCCTCGGGAATTCCCAGTTTGCTACCTGCATAGCAGTGCCTCTTCCTTTCTCTTTAACCTATTGCTATATTATGCGAGCAATATTTGTATGTATATTTGTCTCTCTCACAAACGGCTCTAACGATTGTCTTGAAAATTTGAATGTAAGGGATTTTTGATGCCTGGAAATAATTGCTCTCAACATAGGCTACATTCTCAACAGGCTCATAGGACCCTTATGAGGGCTTACTATTGCACCCGTAAGAAAAGCATAGGATTGGTGCTGAGGCTTCTTAGCTTGCTTAATTAAATTGCTTACACTCATGGTATAGATTTGAAATGTAAATAATTTGATAAATAAAATAACTAAGTTTTGAATTCTTGAATTCAATTTCCATATGCCCTTCGCTTTTTTTCTTGAATTTTAGTTATTAACTCGAAAGTTTCAAATTTTTCCCTGCTTCTACAAATAAAGCATTGAATAACTTTGAATCTAAAAATTACAATAATATGTCAATGAATATAGAAAATAACGAAAACAATCTGATTTTTTGAAGATTTCATAATTTCGTTATAAGAGCATTTTTATACGTTTTTTATTGTAGTACCAAACTGTATCCATCACTATTATATAAAAAAACATATCACTTATGTTTTATAAAATCTGTTTCATTGAATCATTTTCATTGTGAGCTCTAATTATAATTTAAATGGACAATAATTAGCAGAATATGAGAATAAAAATTCGTAGTACACCAAATAAACATCGAGCAACGCTCGGTTACCAGGTACTTATGTTTAAATGGGAAATGTGGTTTCCTGACGATTTACGTAGTAAATAACAATCCTCAGCTTCGAAAGCACATATCTTTGCTTTTATAAGATGGGAATTGGAACACATTAGGTAAGCATCTATTTTGATCTACTATATCATACTTCTGAATAATCATGGGCAGCATCTGTCTTTGGTCAAGGGCTAATGGTTTTAGTGCAAGTAACGAACACTCATTGCTTTCCAATTTTATACTGGAAAAATCTGATGTGGCCAGCACATGACTTTCTCCATATATAAGATGTAAATATTTATCTACGACAGTATTTTCGAACTCTAAATTCGATCTAAACTTGGATGATAAGTGATTAATTTATATCATATTATCTTTAACGTCACAAACATTATAAATAATGTTTTTCGGGACATGTTCGATGAAAACGATGAAATGGCCTTTCGCCCCAGCGCCCAGAGCGCCCACAAAGTACATAATCAGCAACCTCCGGTTTATCAGTATTTCACTAATAACTCCTACACAATCAGTGATACAAAAATATGTTTCATACAAAAGTTAAAGTAAATTACTTTTTCTAAAACGTTTATAAATAATAGTATATACCTAAATATCATATTTATGAAGATATTTTGAAAACCGGTAATGAGCTTTGAAGAATGAAGCTCCACTTCCGGTTAACCGATTTACTCCAAAAACTAATCAACTCTGACAGCACACACCACAGTACGATATATGAAGTTTGGTATTGATACGACTAATAGTTTTCACGTTAGAGCGCCCACTGTCACACACACACACACAGACATCATTCCGAAAATGTTCAAAAGGTGTTCTAGGGACCCCAAAACATGTATTTCCGTTGAAATCTCGAAGTCGATTTTTTTCATGAAAACAATACTTTCTCTATACTTCGTATATGGAGAAAGTAAAAATGGAAGAGAATATATCTCCAAGAAATTTTCAAATTAAGTAACACGTTTTCACAATCATTAAAATAGGTTAATGCACGAATTGTTAAGTGATAATACTTCTAATTTTGCTAAACACGTGAAATATTACTGGTATACTGAAATTCTTTTATTCCTTCTATCGTCTATACTTTATGTCATCAGTGATATTACGAATTATGGCAATAAGGTTTTTTATTGTGTTTCTGTCTAATTTTGAATGAATTGGCAGTAAAAATTATCTTTTCTGACAGTCTTTATTATCTTTCCATCAATTGGTTTTCATTGGATTCAAAGCTTGTATTGAGTACCTTTTAATTTAGTCAACTATTGACCTAAGGAATCATTCCAAAATGAAAGGATTCACATTCTCTCTTAAGATTTATTTAGTTAGGCGAAACCGGATAATGCAAATCTCATAAAAGGGTTGGAATACTTTATTTACTCCAAACAAAATTGCCTCCAAAATGTTTTCTTTAGCATCAGCGCCTTGTGGAATAGAGCGTAACTATTTAGAAAGGTATTCACAAACCTGCTGTTGATTTCATTTAATTCCGCAGGTTAACGTTTGGCGCCTTACCTCACGCCATATATCTACGGAGGGATTTACGATTATAAAATGTACGAGTAACTAATGTTCGAGGAAAAAAGAAAGGCTAAAATGATTGTAGAGAATTAAAGATTGAATGATTATCCCAGAAGTCACCAGTAAAAGTGGCTGTATTTCAGTTTAAGTTACGCCATTATATTTTCCAATACATATAATCAAAATTGATAAGTACATGGAAAAGTATAATATAAAGATATAAAATACATACATTTATGTTAAAGATTGACTTCAGAAATTTCTTTGACAAAACGAAAATAAAAAAAGTTCAATAACTGTTCTCGCTAATAAATTATTGACTTCTTTTCAAAAACAGTACTTCATTATACCAAATTCTTGTGCAACACGTTTATAAAAAGTTTCTATTGTATCGTTGAAGGTTAGTAATTGATGTTAAATAATGATAATAATCTTTACATAATTTATCATTAATTTTATTTTTAATTTACATTATAGTATTGTTTTTAACATGATAAACATTTCACAGAAACAATATATGTTTGTTAAAGACTTTTAATTGCATCACAGTCGTGGGTTAAGGGACACAATTAATACATATCCAAACTTGGAATTATTTAACCCTGTGATTCCTAAATTTGGTTTTCCTTCCAAAGTTACATTTTTTCCTAATACCCTATTTTATTGCGGAATAAAGCAAACTAAGATGCTTTCAATTCATTTTCATGTGTATTATAAAAATGTATTTTATCATTATTTCACCATTTGTCTACCCACTGTATTTAGATTATTAGAAGAGAATCATAACCAAAGAAACGGGTGAAAGGGAAAAAGAGTTTTCCTACCCTATTTCTATTATCGCTATCTTTGCTGTGACAAATCTGGTTCATTATATGTTTTCACTTCATTTTCGGACCATCTAATTGATTATCTTCAAGTATAAAGTTTCGCTCACTTCGTACGTTTTTCCCGTTTTTGCAAGATTTATTTAAATTTCAGGATCAGGTATCTTTACTAGCAGAAGCTTTGAATTGTTGTGTTAATAGCAGTGCCTTTTTATATGACCCTATTTGGCGTTTCATTGAGAGAAAATAATTGTGTCAGGGATACCTACATAAAATAAATTGAATCATTATCGAATATTCTCGTGCATAAATCGAGTTTTACAGCACATTTTTATGCTCAAAAAGCCCACCTCGGCTCAAGTGAGGGTTTCACTTATCAGTCCTCCAGTGGAATAAGTCTACCATAGTGCAAAATCGGCTTGTAAATTCCTCTCTTGCTCAATTCAGAGTTATTTGTTAATTTTCGCAGCATTCGCATACCGTCCGTTGGAACTTGTAGGATTGAAAACAATGATGTTTGAGCGGACGTCCTGATCGGACGATGAATTATATCAGTCGATTATAATATCTGCCTCGCCATTGTGAGTTAAATAGATACTCGTCTCCAATCAAGAGTAGATCCGTTTTTCTACTATGGTATTTAAGCTTTTGCTTCGATTTTATGAGATAAATTTTCTGAAACAATTTGAATTAAAACTGACTCAACGTTTTGCCAGTATTGTTATCGGATTGACTATTAACGTCTGTTACGCTTGATTGTTCTGAGAAAACATATGACAGTATTTAAACTTTTTTTTCGAGGTTTAATAGTTACCCAGAGCTCCCAACGATTCCCAGTTTTACGAAAGAAAGAAATTAGTAAGTATAGCTCTACACATTGCAAGAAAGGAAATCTTGTTAAACTACTCTAAAAGTTTATTTTGGGATGAGTCGACTTTGTCATTAGATTTATTTTCTTCGTGCAGTTTTCGTTTAAAATGCATTCAATCTTCACGACCTGACTTTATTGTGTTGTAATAGTAAAACCCGATGGATAATAAATATTTGACGTAGCGAATATTTTTTAACTTTAACAACAAAATTCATGAAGGTTCGTTTTCTGATGGTATTTAGTGACTTCAAATACCACTAGTCCTATATACATTCTAACGTTGTGAATATTATTTTTTTGGCAAAAATTTCGACACCAGGCTAAGGATCAATCAATCAATTACAATTATCTTTCATTCATCTGCAGAACGTTACACTAATTTTATGAATAATTCTTTAAATAATTATGATAAGACGATATTAACTTAGTTTCCTCTTAAATAAATAAACTTATTGATAAAGGTTTATTAAGTTAAATCTTTGTTCATTTTACCATGTATCGTAAATAATCAATCATTGTATCGGATGGTAAAGCTTAGAAATAAACAACAGCTTCTTTAAATATTTATTCTCAGAAATAAATATCTCAGATAAAAAATTACAAAATATTATAGAAACATTCATAGATTAGTCTCGTTAGTAACCAAACCTTGGACCTCTCCAAACAATTTTTCCATAGACCATCAATCTGAAGATGTTCTTCGTACTTAATTTACGTCAAATAAATAACAGTCTTCTCATTGCTCATTCCGCAGTCTGGGTCTCAGTAAGATTAAGAGTAATAAATTATTATTATCGGTCAAATTGGACCTTTTTCTCAGTGATTATGGCCATAATAGCCCAAAGGTGCCACGTAAGGATTGTACTTTTGGTACCCGTAGTAAGAAGGCTTCCTCTGTCCATAGTATCCGTTGGGTCGAATTAGGAGAGATTGCAATGGAGAATACAACTGCGGCATGTAATTCATACGAGATGGAACTTCATTATATGAGGGAGCGGGAACGACCTGGAAAAATAAAGATGAGTCATGCAATGAGTCCGTTGTTATTTAAAATATCAAAAGAATCAAAATAAAGAGTAATAATTTTGACTATTACTAAAGTATTTTGCCTTTCTTCCCAAAAAGGATTATAAATTTATATAAAGGGGCATATGTTTTTCATTTTATCTTATTTTCGATTAATTTTCTCATTTAAACAGTAAGGTATAAATTACGTTTAATATTTAACTTTAACGTTTTATATATCAAATGATACTGCAATGTGAAAGTGAAAAAAATAAATATTCAATTATGTAATAAATGCCTGGGTTTTATGAAAATCACTAAGCTTGGTTTTAATATCTCTTTCACGTCACCTGTAGGATAATTAAAAAATAGTCTCTCTTTCCCATGTATTCATACTTGGCGCTTAAGTGTAAAGAGTCCGAGGTATATCCGTGTGATGGCGTGCATGCAGAACAGGTAGAAGAGACATCTCGTGGAGAAAGAGCCATTCACGATTATAGCTTTTCCTGCGGGAGAATCTCTCTGAATTTAAACGTGGAAGTTTTCTCGAGTAAACTCGGATGATGAGGCTTGTGGAAAAATAATGTTTAGGGGAACATAGATGATGGATGGAAATGCAAATTGAACTCTGTTGATACTTTTTTCAGTAAAAGACGATATTTGTATCAGAGGCTTAATAAGACAGGGTAAATTACCACTCGCTAAGATAAAGGCGATGATAGAAAAGTCCAATCAGAATAAGCCTTAAATCCACTCCCGTTTCATTATATTTCATACAGCCAATCCGCTCGCTCTTGAAGGCCTCAATTATGTTAGTTAAGCTTAGAAGCTAATATTATCATACGGTAATTACTAAAGCTAGAGTTACTTCTTGTGATGAAGGACTATATTACAATCCCCACGAGCCATGCATTATCAGAATATATATCTAGTAAAATACCACGCTTCCCATCCTTTCTTCAATAGATTAAATCTATGATAAAACAAGAAATGATACAAGCAAATTGGAGATACATTGATTGCAAATAATAATGATTAATATATGGGTAATAATTTACCTTATTATAGTAGAATTTAGTTTGGGGACCCAAAAGGTCATCATTAGGACCATCTGGTGGTATCTCAATCACTATTCCTCCTGGAAGTACAATGGTTTGTGGAGGCCCTCCTTGGTCCACTTGGTTGCCTCCTTCCTGTGCAGATTCCACAGCTTCTTCCCCGGATGGTTGCTCTGGAGTTTCGAAACTCAACTCAGGTTGCTCCGAAGGACCCGTTTCCATAGGTATCTCTGGCAATTCGTTGCTTATTTCCGGTTGCTGAGGTATATCCGGTACTTCAGTTGGTTCTTCTGGATATTCTGGAACAGTATCCGTGGGCTTTGACGGCACTAGAGCTGGTGTTGGGGCTGGAAACACAGCATTTGGCTTCTCACTGTTCACTATGTTAACCCTGCGGAATAGATGATCGTATTAGAAGGTTGGCTGAATTACACACATAGTTTTACTACTCTGTGTTTATACAATCCCATTATCTGACTTAATATAGATAATTTTTATGCTCATTACGCTACCCAATAAATTCTTGGAGAAATAAGGTTCAGGGAAAGAGAATTTCATTCTCATATCTGCCAAGAAAAATTATTCGTTATCTTATAAAAATAATTTCCAGTTCTAAATTTGAATATTGCTGTAATATATCAGTAAACGTTTTGACATCCGAGCAAGCAATCTCTGTTAATGTTTCTTATTTAGTATTTTTCGGCATTCATGTTTTTAAAATCATAGATCAGGAATTTTGCCGAGAAATAGCATCAATGTTTAATAAATAAATTTACCTTTTAGATAATTTCTAACTTTTAAGTTATACTAATAGTCAATCATTGAGGAAAGAAAATATGTACTACCTGGAATTTGACTTTTGCCAAGATAACAGTAAAAACTTTTTTCCAACACATTCATTACACTCCAGCCCAATAATATTACAACTTCTATTTGAAATAACAGCATTGATTACAATATATCTTAGAATATCAATTTAATGTCTTTATGTTATACTTTTCCATGTATTTATCAATTTTGATTATATTGGAAAATATAATTGCGTAACTAACATTTTCGTAAACTGAAATACTGCCAATTTTACTGGTGACTTCTGGAATTAACCATTCAATCTTTAATTCTCTACAATCAATTTTAGCCTTTCTTTTTTACTCAAACATTAGTTACTCGTACATTTTATAATCCTGAATCTCAAAACGAAGTAAATGAAATCAACAGCAGGTTTGTGAATATAATTCTAAATAGTTACGCTCTTACTTACAACATAGAATAGAATACATCATAGATAGAATATATAATTCTGGAAAAATAATTTTCTTCTGGCAACTCTGGAATTTTTTTCATGGTAACGAAAACTTAAACCTTGAGGGGCAGATTTCTTCCCCTTTTTTGTTTTGATTGATTTGTTCATAGTGTTGTGTAATTTCTAATCCTAATGAGATATGTAGTAAGCATCAGCATCATTCTGAGATACATGGAACTAACCTAAAACCGTTAGAATCTGCAATGTAATGAACCACTCTGACGTTGCCATCTGGTTCCACGAGACCGTATGATCCCGTCACTGAACCGTTTGCGTGCCTTTCTTCGTTACGGTATTGCGTGTTCCCAGTCGCCGGGTCGTCGATGTCATAACCGAAGGCGTACGACCCTTCTCCCTGTCAAAGACACACCATCATTCATTACAGGAATCACATTTCAGCGATTATTGAACCATTCAAACGCTTTAATAATACAATTACGGTCATCGTATAAATATTTCATTCTGATTTGAGGCTAAAAATAAAACGCATGAATAATAAAAATTCATTCTAAATATACTCAATTATAACTGATCACGAAGCTGACTTTGCTTGCAAATAACAAGTCAGTATTATTATGACAGCGAATTTTATATTCGTTTTGAAGGTGTCTTAAATTTTTATTGTTGCATATTTGCTCCATTATCTTAGTTATCATATTTTCAAATCGATAGAATGTATAATCGGTAATTCTACTTTATAAATAGTTTTAACCAACTTGAAAATAATTTTTAAAATCTCAAAATGGTTAGGCAGGAATCGTAAGTCATTATGGTAATTAAAAACAATAAATTCAAATATATAAATAAAAGAATAAATTAACCAAGTCTATATTCTACAATATTAATGTATAATATTGTGGAGTATAGACTTAAATGTTAAATGGAAATAAAAAGAGACATACTGAATTTGTATCTAGGAATTTGTTTGAAATACGTCATGAAACATTAAATCAAAATATATATAATGAGAATGCTTGCATAAATTTTCATTTTTTACTTTCTTAGATGCGACATTTAACTTTTCAAGGTAATGATTTAGCAATTATAAATAGATAGCATGCGCTACATACATCTGGCCATCTATAATATTGCAATTTTTTCAACAAGTAATCAATTATTCTATAAAATATGAAATATATGGTGTTCAAGATAGGAAGAGAGTAAGGTACAGCGGAATTCACCTGATGTCCTTGTAAGTGGTACCCATCTCCCCAGTCGGCGATTGACAGTCGAGGTTTTCTTGGTGCTGAATCCGTCGTCTTCAGAAGTATTACTATCACAATAACGTTTCTCACGAACGTCACCTAGAATGAAAAATACGAATTAGAGAAGGCCAGTTAGGTCTCAACGTCACCCCCGAAATTTCTCGAAAAGAATTTGACAGACATCTTAGGAGAAACATTGATGATTGTGTATATAGCGAGCTTTATCAATAACACATTTAAAACACACACACAAATTACTGCAGTAGTGTCTATCTGAAAAAAATAACGACAAAAGCGCTGATTAAACCCTGAAACCAGTACTAATCGAAAGCATGAGAGAGAATGAGATATCCGCGTAATATGAGGAAAAGGTTCGCTGTATATTTATAGCTATCTTTGGTGGACTAGAAGACCGAAAAAGTTATTGTAAGCATGGCAAAATCAACATAAGAAATAAAATTCTCGAAGAAATTGATAATTGGATTTGGACAACAGAAACGCTTTTATCCAGAGTCACTGGAATGAATTGAATTAAATGAATCGTATCAATGGAGATTCCATATAATAACAGCTATAATACAAGAAAGGCTAATTTAACGGAATACACATTTTCCTCTATTCTGTATCTGAGAGCAATAAAAAAATCTATTCATCAATATTTAGTTTTAGAAACAATTATATAGTAGCTCCTTTAATTATTTAATAATTACTTAGTATCAGAGTTTAAAAAGCTCCAAATAACCGTTGTTTGCAAGCAACCCGTAACGCGGAAGTACCCAAATCATGATGAAGAAGAGCAATTTGTACTTTTTTCACAGTATTGTTATTTATTGTCATGACGTAATTACATATTATTACATCATATTGCCAGAGACTGTGAATTTTATACCAAAATCATGAGGATTAGTGTTCTACGTGACTGAAATAATGCAAGCATCTCCTTTTTAGATATAATTACTTAGTAATTTACGTATGGAATTGAGATGGTAAAAACAATGAATTACCTGAGTTAGATTAGCTCAATGCAAGTGGACAAAAAGAAGAAGGACACGTAAAATGTACTAATCCAAAATTTTATTATTCGATTTTGTGAATTATTTAAAGAAACATTAATTATTCTTCAAAAATTGTAAAAAAGTACAAGTTAAATAATCTTTAAGTTTGACATGGATAGGTTTCATCAAATATCACGTGAGTCATTCTAATTCAATACAATGTATCACAGTAATAACCTCCAATCTACTTCTGACGTTTGTTTGCACGCCAAGTTTAACCACGCAAAGTATTACATGAGAGCAAGTGTATTTCTGCAGGTAAAGTCCAACGGGTTTATAAGTGAGGGAGGTTAAGTTCAGTTCATATTTATTTTGCAGTCTTCGTTTCTTGAAATCATCGAGGATTCTCGAAATGGCAGAATGTGATATCAAGTTCATGAATGGAAGTAATCGTCTCATTTTACATCCGCAGCCACTCTTAAAAATCGCGTTTGGAAAGATGAAACTCTCACACACGTCACCGAAAAACATCGTAAAATTCCGCCGCACCCACACGGTGCGTTTCTTCCTATAAAGCGAGCTAGCGCTAATCCGCAAAGGTCTGCGAACACACATAAATGAGAGCATAAACCCAAAATTCAGATTCGGAGATACCCGAAAAAAGAGGAGTGGGATTGCTAAATCCGATGTCACAACACCCGAAAGCGGTGTTCTCCCACACTTCAAACTCATTTCGGAAATCCTCGTCGCCCCCTACACGTCAAACAACGGCAGCTGCTGCTAGTTCACCGAGAGGTTGTTGATCCGTAACTGAAACTATGTTTAATACATTCTTAAAGACAGAATAAAGTTTCTATGTTCCTTTACGAGCCGAATAAGTGTTATTCTAATGTAATATGTGTATGTATCAGCAAACGTGGAGAGCATAAACTGTATTTAATTACTAGATATTATTCATACCTGTTTTGGAATAGATTAGAGGAGACGGTGGTTGCATATGCGTACGCCATACACTAACATTGGTACAACTATCTGAGAATGAATTTAAAACTTCTAACTTAAGGTTGTAAAAACATAGAAAGTGCAATAAAATTGGTTAAAATCTATCGGAATTGGTCGTAGTTGCAGGTGAATTAATTTAAGTTTTGGTACTTGATTAAATAGTTTATATAAAGATTCGTAAGGAAAGGAGTACAATAAATAACTTATGGATGAACTTCGTTCGTAGGAAGAGGGAATAAAAGAGGAAAAACCTATCAATTCGATTATAGATTTATGTATATGTACCATATGAATACATTCTTTCATGAGGAGAGATATAAAATGACTTAGCGGTTGTAACGTGATAACTTAGAAAATACTAAGTAATTGAATCTATTTCCTTATGGCGTTCCATCATTTCAAGCTAGGATATAACGATTATGTATTCTGTTGTGTCTAGATATTATGTATTAGACATAATTAATAGATATTAGGATATTGATGAGTACTCTATTCAGGTCTTATAATTATACAAAGTGATATGTCATAAACATATCCTTCAAACTAAACACTTGATGGACATTGTCCTTATTATTGGTCAAGGAAAATTTCTGGCGAAAAGGTATCCAGTCTCCCTTCCGGAACGGGCGATGAAATAAGAGAAATAAAAGCTAAAATTATTCAAAATCGTGATTCTGGAAGTCGTGAAGTCCAGTTTTTACGTACATAACGAAAATAAGATGATAATTATCTCAAAATCAGATTTCGAAGTATATCCTTCGCTAAAAGAGAGAAAGTTCTTCAATTGTGACGCAACTTTTTGAAATCCTCAATATTTCATGGAAATCCTCTCTGTTGTTGATTGAATAAAAGTAAAAATAACTACTCGTATTATAAGAAATAACTCTCGTATCAAGTATAACCGGCCTTAACTCTCTTTTAAATTGGGACAAAGCACTTTCATTTGGAAAAAAAGAGATTCGTGTGAGAGAATAAGGGAAGATCGGAGCTTCAATTAGAAATGAATTCTTTGATTTGCGTGCTTGATGCTTGGAGCCATAGTTTATCTTATTCAAGGAATCAAATTCTTCTAAAATTTCACGTTTTATATTAGCTGCAGATGGTTTGATCAAATCTGATGAATACTTTCTGAAATGAAATGAAGCTATATTTACAGCTAAACTATTTAAATAATATAAAATAAGCATAATAATAAAGTAAATGACAGTAGAAATATATCGGTCCCATGCAAGATTGGCAAAAATGAATATTTACTATTATTACCATGAAAGTTATTTTTGTTTATTTTTATGATTTTCTTTTGTTAATTTAAATGATCCTAGTGATATGAAATTTGTAGTTTATGATTTATATGGGCATTTTGTTTATCAATTAAAAAAAAGGAATTACGTAACTCATGAAATGCATATCCATAGCACTATTCACATGGTGAAATATTTTGCAGTTCTGGGTAACACGAATGTATAATTTAATAGTAAATATGGAATTCACAAATTTAACAAATTAAAAATTGGTTTTTTAATGTAGTTAGTTTTGTTTTATAAATAGGAAAAGAACTCTGACACTACCTATATTAGAAATTCAAAATTGGTTACGTCTTGCAATGAAAGTAAATAAAATGTAGTCGGAGATATGTTACGGTGTCGCAAGCGAGATAATCTTTCATGCGGTTAAAGTGTCGATTTTTGCGTATCTCTTGAGCTAGGCGTTGTAATTGGGAATGTAATAGCATGTAGAGCAATTTCGCCACAACAACTTGAAGGAACCATTCCTATGCAACACTGGAAATACCTTTCAGTGACATTTTTTACAAACAAAATATCCCTTTGGAAATTCGTTGACGTCCGCACTTTCCGAGTCGCGAATTTTATAATTAGGACGTAGTAATAGCGGCCGAAGTGGGTCGATGAGAGGATGTTTACGATGTTCCAGCGAACATTTCCATTTGTTTTTTTATTTTCGCTCACCGCATTATGGGGGCAAAGGGAGCTCAAATGAGGTCCGTCCAATTTGGTGCGCGCCTCCATTGAGCACCACGCCTCTTACGATGACAGGCGCGGATAATCTACGAGAGATTGAAGCCTTGCACCGTTGCCGAGACGAAGTTCAGAACTTAAGAGAAAATATGACTTATATTCATACTTTGGCACCAATTTAAATCAATGGGTCGCTAAGTTACGGAAGTGTCACCCACATTTAATTGATGGCCGAACAATACGTTTTAAAAATATGGCGTTATGACTTGTGTACCATAAAGGATATCTGTCAATAAATTATGATTCCGGAAATAATTTATACTCGCTTCAAACTTTTAAATGAAGTAATGAGGTAATGGTAGGTAGTGTTTATGATCACATGAAAAAATTGGTTTAACCTTGGGTCAATTGCTTTTTCACTACTAAAGGTGCCATTTTCACTAATATATAACGCTATTATAAACCATTTATACAACATTTAGGTAAGATAAATAGTTATTAGAAAAATCTTTAAGTTTTCCCCGCTACACTCCTAATAGCTAATTATTACGTACTTATCAACAAATAAATGACAAGGATATAAACACATATCGATATTCTATACATTTCAGAGATATCTGGATAGAAAATCGACCTTCTCCTCGATTTTATACCAGAGAAAATAAATGCTTTTGAATAAATAAGTTTTAAAAATTCCGGGGAGTCATATATTATTGTCTTGGGTATTTGAATTTCTTCAAATATATATATCTCCGTATTTAAGCGAATGATTTATCACAAGAATTCAGTGCGACCTTATTTAAAGTATTCATCAGAGATTTATCTTTCTCTATATTTAAGCATACGATTTATCTCAGGAATTCAAAGCGACATTATTCAAAATAATTATGAAAGATTTCCAGGAAAGAAACCCTTCGAAAAAGCTTTTCCTGAAATTGAAATTGAAGGGTAGGAATAAGTTACAACCTCAAAACTTTTAACAGAACAGCTGAAAACGTCGGCCTGATATTAAATTTGTGCCTTAATAAGGAGTTAGTGTCGAGATGAAGACGTGTTTGCAGATTCCATTTTATTGGCTTTTAACACGAATTAAAGAACCTGTCTGTTTAATAAGTCAAAGATGCTGATTTAAAATGAATGAATTCTGAAATATGAAGTATGGATTGAAGATTTGTTCGACAGATGTTTTTCTACTTCGTCCCATAGAAGTGAAGTGAAGTAAGCACGTATTCAGACTTTTAGGAAGCCAATTATTTCGTTGAATTAAATGCCCGAACGTCGCATTATCACGAAGAGCAGGCATCCGCAAATGAAATAACACCTCCAGACGACATCCTATACAATTTACATAAAAAGAGGACTGAAACTGTAATTACCCAGACTTCACTCTAGTACGTCCAAAGGAGCAAATTTATAGCTTCCTTTTTTTGGAAGTCGGGCCCACTCGAATCTCAAAATCGCCACCGATATGAATTAATTTAACGCGAGGATCTTATTTCGGACGCTGGTAGACCTTTTATCGAAGATTCTTTGTTGACTGCCGCTCCCAAAAAACACGTTTTCTTTGCTTTAATAAAATTTTGCTTCCGCTTTCAGTGTTCATCCTAGAAAACAGAAATGGAGATGTCATCTTCTTAGACTGCCGACTAATTCCAGGGATGAAGAAGAAAGATCATAAGGCCCCATAAAAGCATTGTTTACAATTCTGCTCATACAGAATTTTATTGTTTGAATGATCCGGCTGTATAAATTCTTTGAATTTCTTTTCTTCGGACAAAACCGATATATTGCCTTGCAACCACATAGGATAAAAATTTGGAATAAGTACGCCAATTAGGGCATAACCATCATCTGAATAACCTTCAAAAAGTGTAACGATGTCTGTGCAAATAGAATTGAAAGTTACTCAGGTAATTGAAATGCCTGAAAGGATTCCAAAAACGGATTCTAAAAGAGGAATTTGCAACATGTGTTAAAATAAAAATTGCCATCGGAGAACTTTTCATAGATGATTCATTTTCTCATTCATCTATAGCAGTAATTGGTAATACCAAGAACGGTTGTTGAATTATTTTTGACCAGGTATCACTAATTTTCTGGAACTATTTGTTCCTGTTTACTATTTCTGGCATTTTCACACAATTTTCAATAGGTATAGACTTTCTGCTTTCCTAATTTCCTTCACTTTCTTATTCCGTAATTTCTTCTATACTCATCATTAGAAAGACGATTTTTCAGTTTACGGTAGTATAGATTTTAAATTTATTCATTCATCCAAGCACTGTTTCTTTATTTACTCTTTTTCCTATAGGTTTTGGATTCATCATAAAATCTACTTAGAGTTTTGGTTAGTTCATTATGGATTTTATTTGGATCTGTATGTTTGTTACCTTGTCCCAATGAAAATTCTCTATCCCATTTTTTAGTTTTCAATCATTAATGTAACTCAGATTATTGTTTAGATGCACATTTTGTCCATTAATCCCAGTTAGAATCGTTACACCAGTTATGCAGTGGTCTTAGTAGTGATGCTATCTTGCTCTTGATCATTATACCCTTAGAAAAGTGATGACTTGATCTTTCGTAAATGTGGTCCAGGCATATTGAACAAGGTCACTATCCATCACTTCTTCCTTCGTATAGCTCTGAATAGTCTCATCGAAACCATTCATTGTTAGTACAGTTCTATATTGGTTTGAAGATATATCATTCTCTTTAACTGTGTTTATCTCCTAAAATGATTACATTCTTTGATGAAATGTTATTTAAAGTAGTGTCAATTTCATAAATAAAATTTGTTTAACTTAGATTTGGAGGTCTATAACAAGTTACTAGCGTGTATTCAATACCATGTAATTTAATTATGCCCTGGAGAGTTTCATAATAAGAAGGATTTACATGTAATTTCTTAAACTCTAATTTTTCATTTACATATATTAAAATTCCACCTCCTCACTTATCATTCCTTGTTTGTTTGAACATATGGACATCAAAATATTTTAATAGAACACTTACACAAAGTCCAACTTCATTAAAATGCTTTCTGATTGATATGACATTTAGGTGGAAAATTTGGCAACCAGCTGAGCTATAGCTCCTGATAAAACAATGCCTACAATTTTACGATCTATTTTTTTAAGTTCGATTAACTGAAAACAGTCCATTGAGGAAAATTTATGTAAACCAAATGTATAACTAAAAATAAAACATAACCCAATGAAAAGTTTAGATTCTACAAAACTAGACAATTCTTGCCAAGTCTTTTTCTTCCTTAATTCTTATTACCTGGGAGTATTCGTCCATCTTAGCAAGTATCACACCTTCCTTAAACCACACAAACTTGTAACTGCATTCTCTTGTTTTACATTTACCTTTCTAAAGCAGGTTCTTAAAATAAGGTTTCCTTCACATAAACATTACATTTATATATATTTTTCAATTCCTGACTTTTTAAGCATTGTTTGTTAGCAATGAATTTTTGCTTAATTAGTTTGTTATTAAATTTATCAACTACTTTAATTTGTTTTGACTCTGATTTTGTTTCGTTGTGCATAAGTATCATAATTGGATATATATAATAATAGTCCAATTATTGTATATTCGGATGTACAAAAACATTTCCCGTTGGAAATTCAACGGAAAAAACAGGGAATGAAAACATGAAATACGGAACTTGAAGTGAAAAATATTCATGGTAAAAATCTTCATATATCAGTATGAAAACTGTTTATATTCACTGTTTTACTCTTTCCGAGTTTGACCCATATGAATACCCCCTAAATAATTTAGCAGTTGTAAATTGCAGCTTCCGATCTACGCTCAGCAACTTTAATGAAACGGTAAAATAAAATGAAAGCATGTTAAATTAACTTAGCAAAGTTCCAATTAAGTAATTTTAAATCTCCAACAATCGCAAGTTATTTTCCATGCTTCCTGTAACGGAGTTCCACAAAGTCAAAGCTTCTACGATTGAATTTAATAAATGAAACATTTTCAATTGGAAGAAACTTATTTTCCTTTAATCTCCTGACGCGTTTCCCATAAATATATCAAGTAGTAAGCGATTATAAGGATTATAAATTTCCGAGTTCGTATTATGTATATATACAAGCATATTTAAAGAAAAGATGAAGAAGATATTTTGAGAATATAGTTATTTTTAATTTATCGTCAATTTCAAAGACTTTTCCATTAGTTATGCATAAGTGTTTGAAAGCAATTCATTCGAAGCTGAAATGAAAGATTGAGCTGATTCTATCAGATTTAAGGATTTTGTTTGGAGGATAAATTTACTTCTAATTATGAAGCAAAAAAACTTCTTTTATTTTCATTAATTCATATTACTTGCAAATTCACTTATCAATGCATCGATTCTTAAGATATATCTTCTTAGGCTTTTATTTACGTCACCATAAATATAAATTGGTTTTGCTACAAACGCTCAAATAAAATTTAAATAGTAAAACGCAAATCCCTTCCCCTCCTACGAGAATTAATTAGGAAGCAACGGAATCTAAGAAAGTCATGGCCGTCTCCTCGGAAGTAATAGAGAAAGAATAATCTGACAAATTGAGAAATAATGATTCTGAAATTTATTATTACATCGACAACTAACTACAAACCTAATACATTTTAAAATTTAGATATATATTTTGCCGTCAAATGAAATACGTGCGTTGAAAATCTGTTCATATTTATATAATTTATTGAATGAAAGAAGAAATCCTTGCTGCCTGAAAAATGGAAAATCGCGCTTAATCTTACGAAAATGAATTATTGACTATTTGGTTCCATCCATAACCCTCTAGGTTATGAGAATTATTTTTCTAGATCATTCTTCTCGTGAATATTAGAAACGACGAAGTTTGACGCATATCTCTACTAGAAACCGTTCCTGAAACAGAGTGGCGACGCCGACGGCAAGGTACAAAGACGGAAAACAATCAAATTCTGCAGAAGGACATTTAGAAAGACATATGCTGGACATTTAGGAAGAACATATGCTGATTTTAGTTTCCTATGATCTCAACTTCAATCCTAATTTATATTTCAAAAGAAAAAAAAACCAAAAGCGAAAGAGAACTATGATATTTTAGCAAATCGATCCTTGAAGTTCCTTGAGCCCTTGGAATTTTTATTTCTTTTTGCATTAGAGTTCTAACGATGTCTACAATATTTAATATCTGAAATTCCTCACATATAAATAACAATCACGAGGACATTTTCAGCTATAATTATAGGATTATTATGCTAGTGTGGGTTGACGTTTGATCGAAATAAATCAATCGGACTAAACTGGAGGGAAATATCGAATCGGGCGTCATTCATAACGGAAGTCTTTAAGGAGTCGTTTTGAGAGCCGTCCTTTCTCTGTCCCAATTCAAGGGCAGCATTCGTCTGGATCGGCCCCCCGCCGAGTGACCTCTCTTTTCCCGAATTCGCGCTTTGAGTGAATCCGTTCGTGCCCCGGAGTGACTGACTGACGAACTCTTTTT
The DNA here is from genome assembly GCA_947579665.1 of Sympetrum striolatum. Lineage (NCBI taxonomy): Eukaryota > Metazoa > Arthropoda > Insecta > Odonata > Libellulidae > Sympetrum > Sympetrum striolatum. The sequence continues at coordinate 8,653,397 of OX388346.1, forward strand.
TCCACAGGTGTTCCGCAGGTTCATTATCCAACTGCCCACATATATGACCTCCCACTTCCAATCCTCCGAGGAAAAAATCGCTCATTGAAAAAAGAAGAGGTCTTTTGAGAACTTGGCCACGGCAGATAATATTCGCAATTATGTTGCCGAAAATATTTCACTTAAACCAGCGCTTTTCAACGCGACTTACCTTATTGCTGTCTCAAATGAGGAACTGGGAGAAATTTAACTCACTTGGTTTCTCTGAAAAACAATCGTTTTTTCCGAAACATTTCCAGTAATTTCTCAGGTATATTTGTTAATTCATAAATTTTCCTTCTCATACAGGTTAGGTGGAGATAAAAGCTGTCAGTTGCTGAATGCAATAATTAACCTAGAGAAATTCAGATCACGCATTTACAGGCAACAGCTTCCTTCATATTTTTCGAGATTTTTAGGATGGGTTTAATTACATGATATATAATTGGTGAAAACGCGTCAAGTTATTTTGAATCCAAACCTTTCTTCATTGCTAACGTACATAATCACCGATGTAGATTTCATGTTTTGTTTTTAATACGTATATTACGAAAAAAACGATTTAATTATTAAAAATCCGAAATGAATAAAGCATAATTCGCCCATCTATCTCGTTCCAGCTTAATCTGTCGACCAGCCGATCACAATCGTTTGTGTGTCCATTCCTGATTTAGAGAAATCACTGAAAACTCCATTCATATAATGTTTTGAATACACCGCGGAATGTAAAATCAGAATATATTCCATCTAAATATATGAAGAAAAATATTGTCGAGCAAATTAATTTCTTGAGACTAAAAGTTTTATTTAAGTCAATACAAGGAGAACTCCTTATAAAATGTGTGAATTTTTCCAACTGATTCAGAGGCTGACGACGATAAGAATATAAGTAACTATATTGCTAAAAATATGAGCATATGCCCACTAATTCTATTCAAACTGTCTGTTCGAACGGTGGGAAGGCTAATGTTTGTGCTCGGTCAATTTGGGATTTGACAGTAACCTGGATATTGATTCCTTTTTAAAAATATTTGGCACTCTTGTTCCGGTGTTGAATTGTAGGTTATATGTTGCATCTAAGGTAATATTGAAAAAGGAACCTTTTTCTAACATTGTCTCAAACGTCCATGAAATGAAACAATCCGCGCTTCTAATTTTTACTTCATTATATTTTTTTCTATTATTAGAAATTAAAGAAATATTCTTCTATTATATACTTCATTGTTGGCCAAAAATATATGATAATATCGTTATAAACTCGTGACAATTTGTAAACGTTGTTTATCGGTACGTGGCACCTGTTCCTTAATACACATACAAAAATGCGAGTCTAGACATACTAGATTATGTCTAATGATAAACGTTAAAGCTTCTTAAAGTTCCATATCTTTTTAATTACGTCAGGAGAAATAGTCTTATGTAATAAAATATATCAGACATTGGAATAGAAGAACTAAAACATAACTAGCCGCAGGATCATTGCAAATACTGAAAACAGTTACGTATCATCTAGATCTAAGAAACAAAAATTTAGGTAGGGTTGAGTAACGCCAATTTTGTAAGGGCGTCATTTTGAAAAGATACTGTTTGAGAACTTCAGCCATAGGCCAGTAAAATATGAGGAGATATTGATAAATGTTGCTGGTATCGCAAATAAAGTAAATTTCACTTGAATACCGCTGGAGAAAAATTATCCTGGCACAAAAATATCGTGTAATTTTGAACGAAACTTATTCATGAAAATTCTTCACTGAGGTTGAACGGTCAGTTATACCTTAATAGTTTGACAGGCACACGTCCGGTCAATCAATCACCTACACTTTTCTCCCTACAAGTAAAAGCTGCCATTATTAATGCTCAGGAAATGTAAATTCGCAAGAGTGGTTGGTCATTGCTCAGTGTTCTCCTTTCATTGAATGTCAAGTAAAAGAAAGGCATAAACTGGAATCTTCAGACCATCAATACATGTCCGTGAGCTTCTTCACCGTAATTAAAGATGAAAGAAAACCTGCATCAATCCAAAAGGAGTAAGGATGAGCTAGCGGTTTGAAAATAAAATTCTGCTCAGATATCATCTGGAGCTCCTCCCTTTTATTCAGAACAGAATCTAAGAAAGTTAACGGTCGAAATCCCTTTAACGGCGGCGCTAATTCCGATATCAGTCGAGTCAGCGCGTTTTACAAGCGAAAACTGAGGCAAAAAGCAGTCCTTCGCATCTCCCGTATCACGGCCCAGTGCGATAATTTCCCTCACGCAGAATGATCCAGTATGGGGGCCTATAATTACAAAAAATGCCTTCGCTTCTTTCGTAACACTTTGCCAGCGTGTCCTTCGATTGGCACTAAGGCAGATTTCCACAAAAAAATCGAAGCAATAAAGCAGCTTGTGTAGCTTCAAAGTTGACTTTGAATTAAATGTTTTTTACGAATCCTAAAAGATAAGAGAGAGCAGATATTTTGAGAGACCTTCAGATGGATTTCTTACTAAAACTTAATACAGCAGATACTTAGAAGCTACCTTATTGGAGCAAATTAACAGCGGGAATTTCTAATTTCTCCATATAATTTCTTCATGAACTCGGTACATAAATTCCGCCAGTCACTCTATTATTGTTTAAAGTTATATAATATATTATAGTTACAAATAAATTATCCACCAATATATCCTTAATCACAAGCTTAAGTCCTTGGGGAATATTGATTTTAGGAAAGTTGAAATGGATCATATTGCATAAAATATTCTCTACTAAACAGTGGTTAATCATCCCATCGCTTAAATTTTAAAGCTTTGCATTTACATGTGACAGGAACCGATAGTTGCTATCCCTGCCAACCCTTAACTAATTTCTCAACATCTTGAAGTGTGCCTCAACATCTCAGTTGACTGAGATTATAATCGGACTATTTTACAAAAATTTCCCTAATTTTTATCTATACTGAAAGGCGTTCAAAAATTTCTCGTTTATAAAGTTAAAGATTGCTTTGTTAATGAGAAGTTATTAGTTAAGCGTGACTGAGAGTGTTTGAACTTGTCATCCTATATCTTATGCAGCCGTGGTGACAACTTTGCAAAGTAACTCGCCAATCGGAATGTAGGGTTTGTAAATTTGAGGCAATGTTTCTTAGAGGAAATTGTTAGTCATGGAGTAAATTTTAAGCAAAAATATGAAAAGAATTGAGTAGATATGAGAGGCCAGCTTTGACCCTTAATTGACTCACCTTCAGGTTAGAAAACTGCATGGCGGGAAGGTCGGAAGAAGACTGGCCGTGAGGCGACCGAAGGAATACGATGTGCGTGGGGTGGAGAGGCGGGCAGAGGGGGCGGGGCCCCAAAGGGGCTGTTCCAATACACCCCAGCCACCCACACGCTAAACCCCCCACCCATTTATACACCTATCGTTCAGCGCATCCTGTAAGAGAATGTACCCTTAAAGGCGAATAGCAAACGGACAAAATTGCCAATCGGCAAAGAAGGGGAAAAGTAAACTTAAAGTAAAGCACAAGCATATTTAAGAATCCCAGGAGATAGAAAAAACATAAGGAGGTAGTATAATAGAGAAATAACAAAACAATGACTGAGTGGAGCTGAAAATAGTTTCTTTATTGATTGAAGGTAAAATATGCAAAATATAAAAGTACTAGCTTTCCTCAAATTTGAGTTAATCTAATCAGTTTTATTCTTAAAAAGTTATCGTTTTTGCACGAAGTTTCTCGCAGTAATTTAGGTGCAAAAAGTAGCTATCCCTTTGAGATTTAAAATGCTGTATGGTTAGTTGTAAGAGTAATCCATTCTTTGATCATGATCCTATTCTCTTAATAGTTTAAATCAAAATCCTAATTCGAAGGAACTGTAAAAATAACGTTTATGAATATATTGAAAATAAATAGAAAGATATTTAATAGCAAAAAGCCAGATTATGAGCTTCAAACTTCAGCCACATTTCAGCAAACAAAATATCAAACCAATCTACTTCGTATTCACGTTCATTTGAAACAACTATTTGATTAAATGGACCCCTAAGTTTTCAATTGTGTTAAATGCTTCCTAATCTCGTTCTTTATAATCTACTCATAATCCCTCTCTTCATTCATTCATAACTCACTTATTTACACCTATTCATTCTCTTTTCAACGCTTATTGGTAACATATTTACTCCAAATTTCAATCCTCGTATCCGTGTTTTATTCTCAATTTCGCCTTATCCCATTCCATCTCGTACTCTCCACTCCTACGTCTCTTCTCTGACCTTATTGCCTTTCTCTCCATTCGCGTCCTTCGAACTCTACATCATTCTTTCGATATTTTTTTTCGGATTTTATTCCGAATAGGAGTTTTAATTGTAAGTTTATCCCTTTCTTTAATTTATTATTAATCTTACCACCTTATCGCTATTTTTATCCAATGACGAAATAGATACTTGTTAATTTGCGACTATTTTGAAAAACCTTATGGTTTCAAGAAATCAGTATATGTCTGAAGTACATACTTTGTTAGAAGAGCGTGGGAAAATAAAAATTTTAAACAAACTTTTTACTTCGTAAAGGTTGGACTTATTATAAATAAGAATTATTATGAATATGAATAACTTATAACCACATTTTATCTTTTTGCGAATGGAATTATGGTATATATATTCGAGATGTTTATACCAATTTATGATAATATTGAAGAAGTATGTGTTTCAAGTAAATCCAGTAAGTTACGGAGAGAATTTATTTCATAAGAGTGAAAAACTTTCCCAGAATCTCCGTATCGCTCAGAGCAGTTTTTATCTTTTGAAATTACCGAAATAAATATCGAATGTATACAGAATGAATCCTACCGTTGTGTATAAATATCTGATTATTAATTGAGAAAGGATTTTTATGTAAACATTGCTGACCTGGAATTTTGGACGCGAGATCGACCAATGCGAGAGTTCACGCGGTCCTTAAATTTTTCGTAAAATATTTCAGATATTCTTGGATTTCCGGAAGTTTCAATTGATGAGCTCTGGGAATTTAATTCAGATGAATTAAACCTTTTAGAGGTATAAATGGCCTTTCTTTTCCATTTAATTTATGATAAAAATTAACATCTCATTTAGAAATAATGCTGACATTAAAACCGGAATACTTTGATCAATATATAAATCAAGGATATGATCCATAATGCTCATTAATTTACATCCACTAATGAAGAAGAACTTAAAAGTGTCAAAATTATGTAATTGAAATTTCTGATTTAGTAACAGCTCGATTAGTTAACTTTTATTTATACTAAGGAAAGATTACTTTCGATGAAACCATAAATCTTTGTAGTTTCGATGATTTTAGATTAAATTCACTCTACCTTAGAAATATTCTAGGTAAGCGATCTTAAGCATGTATAAGATTCTAAATAAAGCAGTCTTAGAGAACTATATGGTTGGAGCATCAGGATTAGAATTTAGGAGGAACCACATATTGGGATACGCTTTGTATCATAGTTATGTAATGTCTGTACTCGACGGACTAAATATCTGAATCGTCTGCGGAGTATACGGGCCACAGCTGCAAATGCATTTCACGAATATCAATTTCTCAAAAATTAGTGTTCAGTTCCCATACCGCGAAGAGGAAAGAATTACGTAGTTTAAATCGATGCATTAGAGTTTTAATGATGCACGATATTTCATAAGAAATGAATGGATTGGCTTGCAATAAATTCCTCATTCTTAATAAGATTTCCTGGACTTTCTAACTATCATCGAATTACTTAGATTCCCTTAGCTATAAAAGTGGTAGATATTGATTGAAATCCTAAACTTTCAGTGCTACCAGATATGTATTTCTCTTTAAGGGAGCACTATCCTTGAACGTGCATTCATAATTCGTGGCCGCCATGACCCGCATGAAGAAATGCATACACGAAGACCTGTAAATCAAACGTAGCACAAAGCTGTTTGACCTCGTTGCACCTTTTTAGTAAAAGAAAATGAATCATTTTACTTTCGTGCATTAAAATATTTTGGATATTTTTATTACAGTTTGGTAGAAAGCGTGTAAATTTCGTAAATTTTATTTTCTCCGCAAGGTCACTTAACTACTTCATATTGAAGCCTCGATATATAACAATCAATTCACATTTATCTTTCTAAAACGAGATATACATCAACTGCCGCTTAAGATCTCTTTGACATACTGGCTCAGAATTTACGCAATAATTCACTTATTCTTTCAAGTTAAGAAAATCACCACTTTCTCTGAAATCCATCAAAGATTTAACATATGGTTGAATAAAATTAAAAGTATTTGGATACAAGATATTCTATTTTTTCAGTTCCTATTTTATCAGAATTTTTCCACTGAATCTTAAGTTTCAGATTTTTTATCATTAATTTACTCTAGAATTATACTTTTTATTTTCATTTTGTACATGCATCTGGAGGAAAATATCATTAAATACGATCAAACTGGAATCATGAAATATATATGTCTCAGATATCGAAAAGAAGGAACAGAAAATGTGTCTAAGATTCGATGCCTTAAATAGTTTGCTCCAATCATTTCCATGCCAAAGATTACTAATCTTCAGTATGCCTTTACTCATTATTTATGGGTCAGATGGAGGAATACATCATTATTGCCCGAATTAAGGACGATTTATTATTATTAACTATAATCTATTTATGTATTCATTAATATTATCTATTAACTATTTATATCGTGAAAAAAAGGAAAAAGGCAGATACACTCAATATGGAGTATATTTAAGTTCTTTCGTAAATTGACTTTAAAGGCAAATGATCAAATTCTAAAAACATCTCAACTTCAGTTTTCCTGTCATTTTTATGAGTGCGTTAAATTCTTATAAAGAATCGATAATATTCGCGAAAAAAATCCAAACGCCTTTAGCGTCATAAAGAAAGTTAATGAACTCGAAATTCTCTGAAACAATAATTACGCCAGTATCTTTGGTTCTCACCGAAGGCATACATGTCTTTACAGGTCTCGAGTTCTTGTAGAGGTTGTTTTATTTGTGTGCGCATGTGTGATATTTATCCCTCCGGACTTTGTCCGTTTTCCGCTCATCAGTATTCCTTCCTTTCTCTTCTCCCACGCCCACGCCTCATCTAACTGATCCTCCCACTCATTTAATCTTCTCAACGGAGAAAAATACTCATTTATTCGCTTATTCTTCCTCATACTCAGTCTTTCGACGAAAATGCCTTCCGTTAGCCCTCTTATTACATCGATTACAGCGAATGAAAATATCAAAGTTGGGTAAAATAAACGTTTCTCAATTCAGTTACTAAAATGAGAAATCCTTTTGATCAAGGTTGGCGATAGTTGGTGGAACTTATTCATGATTATTATAATAAATACAATAGATGACTTTGTCCACAGTTTATCATTTAAACTGTGGACAAAGTCATCTAATGTATTTATTATGATAATAATGAGAAATCCTTGTGACTAGTCCACTGATTCCATGAACCAAATTGCTTTCCATCTTTCCAATGCAATCCTTTATTATCATCATCGTTGTAGAATATTGATGGCAGCATAACAATCCGCAGTAATCGGCTATCGTAATCATCATTTTGTCTTTCTTGAATCACATTTATCATTACATTACATACAGAATACGTTTTTTAATTTTGTTGTTTCAATTTCGAATTTACGTGATATTCGCATCATAATATACTTTTAATAAAATGCAATTAAGGATGGGAAAGTTTAGGGATACAGGTACACATTTATAAAAGATATTTTATCAAATACATCATCCTGTGAGAATATGTAAGGTTTTATCTTTATTCATACATTTCCCTCACGTGGATTTCCTCGCAATAAAGCCATCGGCAATTTATATCATTCTATATTGATGAAAAATATACTGAAAAGTCGATTGTGGATAGGAGAAGGCGTTATGATACAATTTGGAATTGTACTAAGTACTCGTTTGAGGATGAATTAATTAGCGGTAAATTATTCACAATCTGAAAGTTATCCAGAGAACGCGTAAACTGATAAGTTGTCAGAGAAATGTGAGAGAATATGTCCTACACACTAACACGTCTACCTAAATGTGAATCAGGATGACAGTGCACAAGAACAACGGCAGTTAATCACAGTCAAATGAATTTATATTGACACACAATACAGTTACAATGAATAAGACGTGTGGAGATATTTGAATAATAACTCTTTGACTTCCTCGGATATATATCACTTCCTTCTCTGATTTCTTTATTTCCCGAGGACGCCCAAGATCCGCCCCGACACCAAACACTCCTCTTGGATTCCTCTCACTTCCTCCACTTCACTCATTCTGATGGCTTTTGTTGTCCCTGAATTCGGCACATTTTATTCCTTTTTATGATTCCTCACTAACGGTCGTAAATTCTGAACCGGTACCGTACGTCTCTTAACGGTGCTCAACACGATATTACGCAATTAAATGAAATATTCGTCATGCCTTTGCATCGTGTGTAATTGCATTTCAAACTATTCCCTTGTTTTTATGAAACCTAGGGCCCGTACTGAATGTATGAATTTCATCAAATCGCAAGAATCATTTTCGCCTAACCCATGGTGTAATCGATTGTACATCACACTCTGATTCTTATATTTGTTAATTGCTTCAATTTAAAGATCAGTTGTGATTATGAATGTAATAAGCAGTTTCTTCTTACCATGAAGGCTATGAATGGATCAAGTGAGCAGAAAAGATTTTATGAACTGTCTAATTAAGTTATAAGGTCGAATTATATTTTAAGGCTTCCTCATAATTGAAAATTGACCAACATATCTATCTAATACATTGTATTCTACCCAATACCTCTGTTATGTCAGTTTATGATCTCACTAATAATGAGATGTACGTCAGAGAAACTTTTCCTGGGAAGCTCACGTCTTTTCTGAGTTTCGGAAGCTGCCGAAAAATTCTAATACAAGAGAATACGGAAAAAGTCGCATTTGAGAAATTTTGATGTAACACTGCGTTTCCTGTCTCGGCAAAAAATGTATATTTACAAGATCTTAAGGATTTTGATGCTCAAATTATTCATTTCAATTAATGAGAGAATTCGAATTTCAGTGTTCGTGTTACCTGAAAATGAACATTGAAAATTTATTTTTTTAAATTGCTACGTTTTTATTCGGCACTTGGAGAATTATATAATTTCAATGCACCCTTCTTTCTTTTTATATCGCCTTTTATGCACGTTAAAAAAAATTGGCAATATATGCAATATCGAAGATCATTTTATATGCGTTTCATCAGAAAAATCCACAGAGATATAATTAAAAATAATAATCACCATTTTATTCGGTTAGTTTTAGTTCCGCGAGACGAGTAGCCGGAATATGACATTGATTGGCGAACTTATTAATTCTAGTAAGGGAAGGAATATTGATTAGAAATGTTTTAATAGCACCACGCACCCACAAAATACTTACGTCATTGAGATACGCTGGTAGATGGATTGCTGATAAAATCTGAGTAATGGTGCTTAAATGTGACGTTAAATTTAGATTTCCGTTGCGGGTATTGGCCGATAAGGTAACCTTTTCCCGTCCTAAATGCCATTGAAAGATTTATTCTAGAGATAAAACGTATCCGAAGTCTCAATTTGTATCCATCCGAATTTCCCAATCGAAGAGCGACGAGATTGCCGCATAAAGTCTCTAAAAGCCGGATCACCGTTATCCTCCGACCAATCCTGGAACGCACGCCACTTAATTGTCTTCCCATAAGGACATCCTCAAGCTCCCGCTCACTCACTCTAATGCCCATTCCCACTAATCCTCCCAAGCTGTCTGCTTCTCGCCTTCTTCTTCTCTTTTCAAATGCGCTTGTTATTTTTTGACTTCCAATTGAAAGACAGCTTTTGTCCATTCTTGATGGTTCAATTCCTCTCTCGGCCGGAGATTCTTTGTCAGTACTCCAAACACGCTTTCGAAGGTCCATCTGCATACCAATGGAGGGGTCGCTCACGAGTTGACGCATCTCTCTATGTCAATTTACGTTACATAGCCGTTCTTTAAGTGCCGTAGTTGTTTTCCCTTAAATGCCACGAAAAATACAATGTTCTGATGTTTTTAGAATTCCTAATTTTTAAGCATAGGAGTAGAATTAATCTATTTCTTGGTTACTTAAATTGTTCTTTGCGATAAAATATTACTTTCATCGAAGTAAATATATGTGTTAAAAATGTCTAAACTTCATTTGCATGCGCTTTGTAATGTACAAAAATAATTGGGATGCTGAGATCTTCTATCATCACTTTAGGTCATGATGCCGAAAAAGGTTACCAAAATACGATTATGTATTGCATGCCATTGTGATATTGCAGTTTTTCTATTCAATATCTTTTCTGTTGAATACAAATTACATGAAGCCTCAAATTAGTTACTTATTGATTATTAGAAACTTAATTTTTTTAAGACACCAATTTTTAAAGTTTTTTTAGATGCTAATTTTTGTATAATAATTTCAAAAACTTGTTTCATGGAACCATATAATCTGTTCTATTAAAATACGAAAATCTATTTAAATTAAGAATAACATAATACCTTATAGATTGCTTCTGCGTTAGAATAACACTGCAACCCTTGAGGGAAAAGTTTTGAGAATTTCGTGGGATATATTCATCAGTTTTTCATCTCTCATTGGGCTTTCTCTAAGGCAAACTAATCTTTTACTAAATGTGGCCCTCTCTTCTTTCAAAGCAGTGTATCAAGTGACTGCCAGATACGCTGGTTTCGAATCGTTCACTCTGTGTATCGAGGAGTCAATGAATCATGGATGTTCGACAGTCAGAAGAAGGCGCTCGTGGGTTTACGGGTTTCGTAAGTTTCCTAGGATTCCAAGGTTAAAGGTCGATAGGAAATGTCCGATATTTACGGCTGAGCCATAAGGACTTGCAGCCCAACCACGCCTTGTCCACCGAGAAATCTCTCGGATATTTACGTTCCCCGTCTCTCAAAGTGCAACGTCTTGTTAGACAGTTGGATTAAAAGTCCTTCGCTGAGGCGTGGGCGGATTTAGAGGCGTCTTTTCTCCTTTCGCCTTGTTTACAGGGCCTTGGGATACACGTCTTCCCGAAGTGTTGGAACATTTGTCGCCCACTTGTAAAATCTTATCCAATACAAGATACTATTTTTATCGCTTTTTATATCTTTTAGAATACATTCCTTTTGATCCTAAGCTTCATAAGGTTATTCAACTGCACTCGTTATAGAGAAATTTCCGTATGCGTCCAAATTGATATTTTGAGATCGTGCTTTCATGAAATCAAGAGAGCTCTAACGCTGGAATAACTGTTACATTGTAATTTACAGTAATAATTTGCTCTAAAAAGAAAATGGAGACGAATTTAGAGTGAATGTAGTCGAACAATACACGGAGAAATTAATTAGTAGAGAACAGAAAAATGAGAATGTATCATTACTTTCAATAGCATGGCAACGAAATACCTTCGAATGCATTTTAATCAGATGAATTATCATGAAAAAAGCATCCTCCTGATTATGTTCATCCAATACGAATATATTAAAGCCTCGCAACATTTTTTGAAATTGGAAATTAAATATGGATCGCATATCTTAAACTTTCGTTTGAGTTGATACATTATCCAGAATTTACGCTTTATCTTGGTGTCAAATGAAAACGATAGATGTAAACGTCTATAGAGGGTGCGGCGATCACAGATTAAAAATATAGGAGTGTGAAAAGAAAACCGATTTGGTAAAATATCCTTTTATCAATAGAGGTATAAGGGAATGGAATGCATTACCTGGAGAACTTCTCAATCCAATGCCGGTGAATGTTAAAAATTCTAAAAATAAGCCTAAAAGGTTATAAAATTAAAATTTTTGTATACATATATGTATGTATATGTAATGAATAGTGTTAATCACTTTATAATCCTTAGAATAAGAAAATAGTTCCATGTAGTAAAATTAAATTGTGTATTATTAGTTGACTGTATCTGTTATGGTGGAGGTGTTGGTATTTTAATTATTTGACTTGTTTAACTTATTGTACTGATTGAGACTATTGCTATTGTTTAGATGTGTACTTTCCACGGAAGATTTTTGAAAGGGTTACCTTCCCGTCTTTGGGCGAATGCCGTACAGATTGTAGTGCTATATCCCCCTCAACCGTTGCCACCTGGTAATTATACCAAATTACAGCGTTTAGATTAAATAAATAAATAAATAATACTGTAAAACGTCTTATGTTAGAGGTAAAATACTTTCTTGCCTACTTTCGTCGAACGGACTATTCAGATATTAAATATTCAAATTCGAGAGCACGAACAAACTAACTGGATGTTAATACATCTCGAAGAAAATTTCTCCATGAAGTAGCTGAATGTATTAGTGCTATGGAATTTCCTTTTTAGAGCTAAATTCGATGTTAGTCACAAATAAAAGATATAAAAGATGTTTATCAATTGCGATTGATTTGAAGTACTATATCTGATTCCTGTTCAACTCAAAAGGTTAAAGAATGTGAATCCGAAAACTCATTTGTAAAACATCTGGAAAACCCTACGTACTTTTTGCACCCTTTCCGCGAATTCGCAATTGCATAGAAATGAAAATTACATAAACAGCTAAATCTTACCAGATACTACATCCTTATATCAATTTCACCATTAAAGTGCATATGAATTACACTCTATTGCCTGGATTATTAGATAAAATATCAATCTTTTCATTGCATGAAATGCCGAGGGAAGCTGTAGGCATAAAGAATAATGCGCGTTGATTATATCTACTAAAATTACCTTTTAAGATTTTGTTCGTGAAGTTTGCTTTTAGCTGTTATTTTTTATGTCTCATTGCTGCAAATATTCTTAGAAAGTACCTCATAATTTTGAATCAACATTCAAACAAACATCTGTTAATATTTTGGTCACCAAAATGACTCAGTCATTCATTTCCTTAGCCCAAAAAAGGTAAGGGCAAATATAACAACAGGAGCAAATGATCCTGTCGGTTTCTTCCTTTGATAAAAAATCCATATTTGTGACTTGCCATATTGCAATGCTAATTGTTCCATACGTACCATAATTTCCAAAGGAAATTCTTCTTAGCTTAACTTACGAATCCATATATTTACTCTGTGTACTACCGTTGCCAAGTTCATTCTACTGTGGAACCATATCTCTGAAAGATTGTGTGGGGAGAAACTTGAGGAAGTGAAAATATGAAAGATAACGCGTGAAAAGTTCCAATGTTATTCTAATCTCTTGTTTCGTCACAGGTTTTGAGAAGGAATATAGTTCATTTTACTTCATCGTGAGTATACTGAATTCATTACAAAGTTTCATGAATAAAATTTTGAAACTTTTCATCCGAAAACGATCGCAGGTTTTAAAAACTGAGGGCAAATGTCCCTTAACCGCCAAAGATATGTTTTTATGGGCGGAGCAGCTTCAGAGTCGTACTATAAATAAATCCGAGTAAAATCGGATTGCGATCGGATTTCCCGAGCACGCCTTTCCAATATGCATTCACTTTGTAATGGTATCACGATTTCCTGCGGAATAGCTCTGCTCGTCTTTCTATTGCATCCCTTTCTCAACAGAAACACTAATACTCTCTTTCCAAAGCGTATAAAGCCTCATGATATTGCCATTCCTTCATTATGAAAACTATTCTCTGTAATAGTGAGTGATTCGTAATTGAGCTATTTTGTAAAGTTGAGTAAAGCCCTGAGCCTATCTGTTAAATCTTGATGGCGTGGCTTTGGCTATAGCATTCGATCTCAACCGTAAGACTTCTCTCATGCAACGTGCCGCTTATATTCAAATAGTTAAACTCAAAATTTATAGGAGAAAATACATTGATTTGCTGATGTTCGCATATAGCTGAATAAATAGTTTATTGTAACTTCTTTCTTAGCAAGGAATAATTAACTCGAAATTAAAAATCAAAATCAGCTATGATAGTATAAGCTAGTAATAATTAAGCTGTGCTCCTGCTAAAGTAGATGTGATTAAATTCCTTGATTAATTAAAGGTTTAATTCAGTTTAAATTAAACAAATTAATCATTGATTTGGCAAAGCGGAAATTCAAAATAGAAAAACCTATACTACGATGATTAATGATGTGTTAAATAGTGGCGAATTACTTATTAATCTAATTTATTGATGACTTAATGTTTTACAAACTGCGTAATGGAAGATGATATAGCCGATTTATCCGAGCTAATAATGGCACAGGCGATTTATGAATCAATGATAATGTTCTTGACAATATGAAATGCAAAACTTTATCGTGTTTTTTTATCTTTTCAGTAAAAAAGTGAATTGATGGATGGAAATGCTTATTCGAGGAGACATGAATGAAAATATGGCATTGAATAACATCTGAGAAAAGATGGGTAGTCAGAGACACGGAAGGACCTTGAATTAAAAAGCAAAGGCTCTTTTTCCAGGGAAAACTCATTGATTTTTTTTCGTAATATTACTTACTTATATCTGCAAATTATGTCATCCTTCCACTAATTGTTGCTGGTGGCAGAAGACTTTTAGTTAAATATACGACTTCCACTTGTAGGTGAAGAGATAAAGATAGTTGTAAGTCTATTGGCAGTCTATTTTTTTAATCTGAGAAATAATTTGATAGTTCACTCAGAATCTGAAAATCGGACAGTGTCTGAGATAAATTATGAATTGAATTAGCGTATCACACTTGAGACTTTTCCTTTGATATTAACGAATTTCGTTATGGTATTTTGTGAAAATTAATCATTCTGAGCCCATCCTTTGATAGTTTTCTACTGTACTACTGTCGACGGCCGTAATATTACTGAATTTATTGACCCATTCAGATAGCATTGAGTGAGACGTGAATAATTCTTTCGACAGTTACTCATGCATTCGCTGATTTTCTTCTTGGCCATATTCACCTCATGGTGCATACCTTTCCATGCCTCCGTTGCCCGTCCTTGGAGCTGCGGCAGATCTGAGGCAATTGACAGCGATGAGGAAGATAAACAGAGTCCGAATGAGGAGTGGGGTCAAGAACTCGGAGTGCCCACGCAAGTAAAGACGCGACTCGGAAGAGGGCGTGGGTGGACTGAATATTGTGTAATTCCAAATTTGATTGCGACCGCCATAAAAAAAAGAAACGGAACAAAACGCCGAAAGATTTCATGAATCATCAATAAACCTATGACGAGGAGTCTAACTGTTTAAGTTCCCACGATTTCCTGCAAATAAATCATACAAATTAAATAACTTCGAAGAATGATAGGTTTTGGGATAGAAATTAGAATTCTAAAAAGATTCGCGCTTCAGATTTGAAGAATTGTGTATTTATAGGGGATAAATTTAACGAAGGTGGAAAATTTCCTGCATTAATTGCATACTCCTACCTGTGATATCATTATTTAAATTTTTATAATTATGAATGTGTTATTTTAGTGAGAAACATATATATAGGAGCAGTTTGGCAATAAAAAATGGCGCAGTTTTTTTCTTTATAAACATATTACTTATATTAAGTGTATTCAAATATATTTTAGTCATACTTTACTTCAATGATTAAACTAGATAACACACTGTTGGTCCTTGGCAAGTGAGTGTTCTTTCCTGCTTTCACATGTCTAAAAAGTTTAGAGAATTTCCATTATGCCTTCAAAGTTTGCTTTAATGCTCAGGAGAATAAGTTTTGTACTTTGCATATTTCCATATACGTATATGTGACAATTTTTTGGACAGCATATAGTTCAAACTTAATGTTAATTTATACTTCAAAACAAACAATAAATTTAGAAATATGTGTTTTTCCTAGATTTACGATTTTACTGCGCAGTATTTGGAGTTAGATGGAAGAAGAGACTTTTAAGTCTCAATCTCGCCCAAATAAAGACGATTTATTATTATTATTATTTGAGATTAGGTCTAATAAGAAAAAAAGGCTGTTTCTGTGACTCTGGATTTGCATCCCTTCAGCGTTCTAACAGTTAATAATCTTTTCGGTATGCCTATTGCATCTCGAATATGTTCTTTAAAAAATCAACTACAGACAAACATAATTCCTAGGTATATTTTGTGACGCACGAACTCTGAAGGATATCCCGAAAGTTTGTAATGTGGAGGAATAATGTTTTGGGAACACGTGAAACTCATTGCAACGAATTTCTTATTATCAAAATTAAGCTGCGACCCATACTGTTTGAATCTCATTCACTCCATTAATATTTACCTAGGTGGATATATATGAAACCACATGAAATTTTATAGTTAAATCACTTACATGTATTTCGAAAGTATGCAAATTCCACACATCAATGTCCTGTCTACAAAAGCAAACATTTTACAGAATAATTGCCATTTCCTGCTCTTCCTAGACATGGGGAAATAGGAAAGCACAATGTATACCCAGGGACAGAGAAAAATTTAAAATTTGTTACATAGTGTTATTTTTGAGTCCTGAATTTCCAATGACGCACATTTAACGTAAGTTTAGTCACGCGATATATACGCAGAAGTACTCAAGATAAGCACAACATTGAACCCTATTCGAGGAAATTTTTTCCAAAGTGTATCAAATAAAGTGGTATTTGTTGAGAACTAATTAAATTATTAGTTTAATGGGTCAAAATCAGATAGGCGATCATTTTGAGGTTTTTGGAAAAATCAAGTAATCATTGTAATATGAATTATTGTTTGCAATTATAGCGTCATATTTCCTAAAGTGATTATAAAAATCGCCACGCGCAAAAGTGATTTATATTTTTGCTATGGATATAAATAATAATAATAAAGTAGGGTTGATATTAGTAATTTTGGGAACGTTATCTTAAATTATATAAAAGATAACGTAATGGATTTAGCCTTAGTAGTCTTATTTAAAAACGTAAATGACACATTTATTAATGAGAAAGTGTTTGAATCAATACATTTAAGTTATAACATATTGTTTTTTTTAAGTATTCTTCGTGAAATCGAACTATTTATAATTTTACAAACGGAATCATTTTTTATTTAGTAACAATTTGAGCCAACATACGTAATTCATCTGAGGATGCTATGAGTTCATATAATATTTACTTATCTGCATAAAAACAGTTACAGATAAATAAATGAGTATTGAATTATTTGTATTTTTCAGGCGTTCCCGGAAATAACGGCAGCGCTCTCTGAATGACAATTTCAATAAAATATGAAAGTTATATTAATTGATAACCTACAAATGAAATAAAAAAACATTTTTAGAAGCTTCCTGATGGAAAATGCCTCTAGTTTTATTTTCTACAACTTCGCGTGCTGGTATAATGATATAGTTATATCCAATTCTCTCTACTTTGTTATCTTGCTTACATTCATGGTACTGATTATGGCATTAAATTTTCCGGGAATTAACTTCTTCACAGCCACAGTTTCGGCGTCATAATGTTTTTGAAGTAAGACGGTTGACTTTTCGAATAAATAGACAAAATCCAGCTATTTTGACTTCCTTTAAAAAATATATATATATCAACTCTTTTAATGTTTCTTAAATACACCGAGCACACCATCCAAAGGCCATTTTCCATGACCCGGTTCGCTGAAAGTCCAAGCTGCAGAAGTTATTTCTGAAAGTAGGGTTTGGACATGATTTCTTTAACTTAAAATTGTCTGCAATATCGGCTTCATGTGTCCCCATACCGAGTCCTCCTGATAGACTACATGTAGATTATTGCTCTCGGTTGAAAACTATGTACCGAATCATCCTTTTTAGAGTAAAATACACCTGTTTAGATGGTCAGTAGGCCTTTAGGTGCTCCAAAATGAGTATATCGTATTTCTTTTCCATATTTAGTCGCATTATTTTCAGCAAAATATATTTATATCATAACATCTGTTTCGTCTAATTTATCTTTAAGTTCTCGTTATGCCTTGAATCCCATAAACATGACATTTCATTTCTAAAATATCTTTAGCTAAAACATTATTCAGGAGTCAAGAGTCAATCTCTCAGGAGTTATTTTATTTAGAAACTTGCGCTTCCTTGCATTGGCCATTTCGCGTTGTCTTAAATAAACTGCAAGTATTTTTATTTATTTTCTTTTTAGACGGTTTTTTACTTTTATTTTTTTTCCATATCTCTATTAATAATAAATTAAAAACTAAAACAGAAAACATTAGTTCATTTATTCTTAGAAAAGCTAAACGTCATTTCGAGAATGGATACATCATTACGGGAATGCCCATTATTGTCCGAAAACGTTCCCGGAATGACGATTTGATATATATTTTAGTTTAAGCAGTTTACAATATTAGATACCGGATTTTGAAGCTATTGAGTAGTGATCTATAATATAAAACAGAGTGTGGGTGTGTGTGTTCGCTAAAAACTCGAGAACCGAGAGTCGCACAACTTTGAAATTTTCTACATTATTAAAAGTCGACCCCGCGCAGAGTATAGATTACTTTTTACTTCCCTAAGGTCCAGGGTTCGAACCCAGACGGGTCAAAACGATTCCATAAGAAATATACGTAGAGGTCAAGAGACCTCTTGGCTTCAAGAGACTCAACGAGATACAACTTCGATACGTTTGTCCTGGGACTGTGATTTGGAAATCTCTAGCTGATCCATCGCATAAGGTATGAGTAATTTATTAAAATAAGAAAAATATCGGTGAATGGCGTCTAAATAAGATTTTTAAAAAATTTGATAATATTTTTACCAAGAGTGATAGGAATCTTAAATGTTTATATACCAAAAATTGCGTATCTAGGTTGTGAATTGGATACTTTTCATCATTCAACATGGAGAATTAAGCTACAGAACCTTATTGATTTCCGTTTTTTCTATAGGCTTTTACTTGACGTTTATTGAAACATAGGATTGTCTCTGTGAAATGCATTTTCCGAAATTACTCGATTGGTACTTCATCAAGAAATTATCAAAATTTAAGGAAACCAAATCAATCTTGTATCTACTGAATTTTCTGATTAGCAACTTGAACTCGGAAGATTACCCTGATGTGAATTATTTTCTTAGGTACTGCCTTGGGTATTTTTTCTTTAAGCCATACTTCAGGAAATGGAGGGATAGTAAACGAAATAACGAATACTGTATTATAAGTAATCGTGATTAGTTAAATGTTCGTATGAATTTTCCTAATAGTGTTCTTCGATACTTACCTATGGGTTAGATGGAAGAGGAGACTTTTAGTCTCAATCTCGCCTGAATAAATCCGTTTTATTATTATTATTACATCTACGAGGTATATGCAGATAAAAATGTATTATCTTAAAATTATTTAATTTTCTCGTGTCATTAATATTTTCATTCTCATGATAGCTTCGGAAAGACTAGTTGAGAATTTTCACTGCGTTAGTGAGCGAACGAAGTGGAGAATAACAGAAAGTATTCGAACATCCCACTCTTCCACTGAGCTTTCTTTGCCTCAATGAATCAGAGGAGCGAAGGAGATTAAGCAGCCTCCAAACTAATCAAAGAAATAACAACAACGACCCCAGCAAGAGCTAGGCGAGTATGTACTTGCAAAATGAAAAAGGAAAGAGACCGTTCAAACTGAGCTTACAGAGAACGAAGCTCCATCACTGATAATAAACACGGAATTATCGACAAGTCAGTACAAAATAATCCGCATGACGGCTGAGAAAAAGGGCCATAAGCGTTATCCTATTATGAAAAAATACGAAGGGCTAAGTGTGCTGCATATCTAGAAGGGATTTCCGTTTCGGGAGGGACTTGCGAAGTAAATTTGCAATCTCTGCTATCACATACAGCATTTTAGAATTGTATCTTCAGTATCAACTGTACTCAAAGCCTCAAAGCGTATAATTAAATGCTCTCCAACCTGAAAATATGGTTTCGAAGGAAACTCTGGCCATTCTCTTTATAAGCAAGGATAATACAGGTAAATAGCACTACCTAAGCGTTTTATTAAAACTTAAATTTAAAAGATGACAACTTTCATCTAGTAATTTCAATAATTTTGGTTATTATAATACATTAAGGTGAAATAATATGGTCAACTCCGTGGCCATCCTCAACAAGATTTTGTCGGCCAATACGCCGTCAATGGAAGAAGGAGACGAAGATCATTGCCAAGATGGAAAAAAATTTCCATTTTTTCAAGCTACTGCAGGGATACTGCCTGTCTCTAAGTAAATTTGTATCCTTGGTACTATATGCCTCAAACAGTACATAAAATACTTAATCACGGAACAGAAATATCAAAAGATGCGATTCTTCCGTTGGGAGAGCTATTAGAAGAAGCCATGGAAGCTAGAAAGAAGGATATCAGGAGTTATCAAGGTATTCAAATAAGTTCTTAATAAGATTTGCTAGAATGTTATATTAAAGAAGCAAAATTTTCGACTCAACATAACCAAAAAGACACCGAAACTGGATTTGAGGATTCTATGGCGCCCAGCCGGACCGCGCAGCGCTTACGAAAAATCTACCGCAATCACAGGGTAGCAGGTGAAATGAAACAGTTTCTTCATATTTCATATCTAGAAGCCTTGTAGATTGACGTGGTATAAGAGACTTGATAGTCCATTGCTGTTTACCTAGTTGATTTCCTTACTTTATCTCGAAATTTGTCCGAAAAAAGGTGTCCGCCATTTTGTTGCTTTAAATGAGCAAAGAATCATCTTAGAGCATGAGACATTCAGCGAATTGAAAAACAAAAAGATATGCTAGATTACCGAATTTCTGTTTTTTTCAACTGTTACTCTTAAAGGCGACTATATATCAACGAACCTGAACGTTTTTCTGAAAAATCTGGAACTTCCCGTTTTTGTAAAAATTTCTCAAGCTTGACGCTCTGTATCTCTTTGACGCCTAGAAATTAAAAATAACGACGAGCGGGAATATAAAATTCAATCATTTTGCAATAACTACGCCAAGTTTCAATATCCGCTCTCAAAAAAAAACGTTTTTCGCCCTTTGTCCAGGTTTTTTCGATTCTAGCCCATTGTGCGTCGTTTTAGGCAGTTGCAGCCAATATTTCTGCTTGAATTTTCACACATAGTTAGAGATGGTGATCTCCTGTTGTGCTGCATAGTAAGTATGACCAGGAAGATCCTCGTTCGATGCCGGGCGGTAAATATATCTCCTATTTAAAACACATTGGGGTAATTTTTCATTATTTTTTTGATGCACTTATCGAAATGATATGAAATTCTTGCTTAGATAGAAGTTGTATATTAAGACTCGGCTTCAGAAAAAATTAGATAAGACCATGCTGTGCCTGGGTTCGATGCCAGAGCACATTCATATTTCTCACATAAATAATATTAGGGAAAAGTAGGACGTTGTTTGGGGAAGTTGCAGCAAATATTTTTGCTTGAGTTTTCATACATAGTTAGAGATTCTGTTGTTTAGTATTGGGGTACAAGTCAGCTCTATAATACACTTACTTTCTGCAAAGAATGTTCTTCTTTGGTTTTGAGAATATATTTCTGTTATTTGTGTTTAACCATCATTTCTGAGAACCATTTTTCTCTTTCAGAAAATGTCTCCTAAAAGGTAGTGCTGCTTATCTTAATGTGATCGTCGAATATATTTTATAATCTTAAAATCATTTTTGTCATCATCGAAGAAAGTGTTTATTCAAAGGATATGAAATTAAATCTTTAGGTGACTTTGTAGACTTAATTATAATTTCATTAACTTTGTTCACTGGTTTGTAAAAAAGTATAGGCTGGAAGCAGCTATCTACCAAAAATTATGAGGCAAGTGTTACGATCAAGACTGTACTAAGAGTAATTATCAATTTGGATTTCCCTGTTGAGAATCAACGGGCACTTCTGCTAGTCTATAATATTTATAAGACTAATGCAAAAAATAATTAATTTTTCGGTACAATAAGCAATAAGTGGCATTTCCGTAATGACGAGGAATTAAAGTACGCTACACAAATACTGAATTGAAATATACCTACAATAAAAAATATTCTTAAATACGGAAAACAAACTATCATGGGCCCTTTCTTGTCTAAAGTGCTTTTTCGTGACTGCTCATTATAACCATCTAACGCAATGAATTCATATATTTCGTCAAAATATTATTTCGTTGACGAAATGACTTATTTACTGTCATACAACATTTGCAAACCGGATAATTTAAAATTTTTAATAATGCGAATACAGTTACACTTTCGCTGCTTAAATAAACTATGTATTCAGCTATATGCCAATGCTTACCTTCGTACATTGAAATTTATATAATTTTAACCTCAGTTAAATAATAAAAAGTTTTTTGTGGAGGTGTTCCCAGAGAGACTTTAGGAATATGTTTTAAAGTAAAAAACGATAAAAATGTAAATATTATTTTAAGTTATTTTGGTTACTGATAATAACGGACTATAAGAATGTTTAAAATAACAAAATATAAAATCAATATGTAAATTTAATAAGAAAGTCCTAGTCAGAGGCAAATTCTTCTCTTCTCTGATTTTGACCCGTATACTTTTGTAAAAATTAATACGTTTAAGAGATATGATCTTCATTTTACGCTTACTCAATATCTTACAAGCTGTCAATTGGATTTATTCCTATGCTAATGAAATTAAGTGAATATTTGAAGATAGGAGTAGTATATGCTATTAGGGCGCTTTTTAATCCATATCAAAGAAAATATATTTAATAGCAAGACTTCACGATTATTGAAATAATTTAAGATAAATCAAAGTTATATATTAATTGGTTCGAATATTGCAGTACGCTTTTAGCAGCCTTTTTTATGAAAGAACTAAGGCCCACTAAGTATTGTTTATTTATACCATCATTTTTGTATGAACCATTTTTAAAACAAATTCATACCCGAAAGTTCAAGGAAGTTCAATATGTGAATTTAAGTTGCATACGAATTATTTAACCATATTTCTCTTGATCGAATTTGGTCATTTAAAAATTTTTTCATTCACGTTTCCTTTGTAAAAAAATAGAATACATTGAAATTTAAATTAAAGGCATGTAAGGTTTCTTGACTTGCTACCTAATTTTCCAGATGTTATCAGTTTTATATCTAGCTAATGTTTTTTTTAAAACGAAAACACCAACTTCGTCAGTCTAAAAGAAGCGTGTTGCCATTTCCTTTTTTTTAACGGAATTTAACTTCCGAAGGTGATGAAAAACACTATCAGGCCAAAGACTTAAATCTCTTAAGGTGAGTTGAAGTTACCATTCTTCCATTTCCGCAGGTTAACTAGATAAGAGAGACAAGTAAATGTATCTCACCCATAGTTGAGTTCACAAGTAAATTGTTAACAAGGCGAGTTTACAGATCTTTAGATAATTAATCTAGCCAAGAGATTCTTCGCATTAATTTTCGATCCTTCTTCAGTGAAATGCTTCGCCAACCCCGAGGACTTTCAGGTTTGAAGATGTACGGAGTAAATGAGGCACTTCCATTTTTTGCGTGCAGAATCACTTCTAGAGACCAGCAAGGGAAGCGCTGTCGGCAACATGCATTTATTTAGCCGGTTGCGTTTTTTCATCCCGTAAATCAATTAAGGCCATGAACATAGAAGGAGCGCGTGGAATCGGTCTGTGTTGACCCCTGGATGCGTGTGACCCGTGGGTGGTCAGCCGACTGACATCCAGTGGGGAACACGCCCTGCGTTCCCACTCTGGAGGAAGACGCTCTCCGATCGGAGGACCTGCAAAGACTCACCGCGAGCATCTGCAGGGGGCGTGGGATGCATGAGAAATGCTGACCATGCCCTGCCTCACACCAGAGGTACGCTCGCTATTACGCCCACGGGAGGAGTTGTAATGCCCAGAGCGTGCGATGTCCTCCGGTTATGCAAGGCCGATGGGGTCGTGAATAACAAGATGCACGCTGAGGTTTCTCCGGATTTGGAGGATTCTGAAAGGGAGCAAGTGGGACGATTTCCAACGTTTAATGCCATGCAACTGTAACAGGATTTGTTCATCTTTAGGGAAAACTAGAAAAAGATATATTCGTTTATAATTCAGATTTTCACTGCTTGTCAGTATAACCTTCCGTGCGAAGGCTCATTGAACCCTTATTCCCACCAGCAATTGCTGACAATTCGCCTAAGATTTCCTCACTAGCCTAAGACAGAATTCTATCAGTAGAAATAATATTTGTTGGCACAGCACACATATTTTATTGATAACAATTCTCAAAGGGTTCAATAACGAGATTTTGCTTCGTTTAGATTTTCTTTATCATATTTAGCGGTATGGTAGTTTTTTGATTGGAATTATTCTCGTTTAATTTGCAAAGTAGACAGCAATGTTGACCAACTTCCAACCTTATTTTTTTGAAGCAACATTAACCATTTCTTAGACTAGTCTGCAAACAGAGATATCTAAAATTAGACGATTAATTTCATACATATTTGATGAAAAATAACAATTTGTACTTTTTCCACAGTATTTTTAATTCACGTTTCAGTACAAATTAAATTTCAATTTTATTTTATATTTATTTTATTTAATAATAAATTATTTTTTAAAGTACAAATTGTTATTTCTCATCATGGCGAATTTCCACAAGACATCGCCAGAGACTGTGAATTTTATTCATACATATTTATTCAATCTCTTTGTATTTTTTTAATTGAACCTCTCTTGGTGCATTTATTTCACCAAGAAGGTCATGTATACACAAATATCACTTTATGGTTAGAACTATACCTACAAACAGATTAACAAGCTGCTCAATCCATAAATGACATGAATTTAATTGCTGTTTTGTATAAGTTTGGTTCTGGAAAACTTGTGTCTCTTTGTAAGAAAATATCAGTCCTAGTTCAAATGACTCTATCGAACTTATGTAAAAGATTGAAGAGAGGATCTTTGGAGTTGCACAATTTTGTATGGTCTATTGGAAAAATCCGACCTAGGATATCCAATAGACGCAGTAATTATTTCCATATTATTTATTTATTTTTTTATTTAAACGCTGCAAGTTGGTATTAATACCAGGGGGCAAATGCAATCCTCATCGAAAAAGATACGAAATCCACGGAGGCGGCGGAGATATAGTGGAAATTGAACTTCATAATGAAGGAAAGAAGATTCTCCGCATGAGTTTATTTCGGAGATTACCGGTTTAAGAGTTCACGCCATCATCAGACCTGAGATAAACGCCTTTGGGAAGTTAGACAACTTCTTTCCTTCATTATGAAGATGATATGTATCCATTTTCCGTAATCATTAATGCTTAAATAGAAACGGAGAATTCCGCATTAATGATTCAATTAGTCTTTTCATTCTATTCAATAACTGATTGATTACAAGTTGAATATCATTACAGGAATTCCTCCGAAAATATTTGGTAATTTATAAAAGGTGGAAAATCTTCCCTTTCACCCCGTGCTTTAATTGGCACTAGTTGAAATCTCTCTAAACAATATGGATTCGTTTTATTAAACTGTGGTATATTCTATGCTTGATCATCTGTTTAATAAATACTCTTATCCAATATTAGTTACATTTACAAAACATCACGAATTGCTTTGCGTAAATTTCTGAAAAATATTTAATGATTTCTTTCTCCCGAATCCTAGACTTCTGCTTCAGTTACAAAAATATGCGATCGGTGAAATTGACGTAAGAGGACTATAGCTTGAGCAATATTCAATAGCTTTTTTGTATAACGATAGAGATCAGATCTGAGAAACGAGATCTAACTATTCCAAATAATTTGAGCTCAGGACTAGCACATCTTAATTTTTTGTTTCATCTGACAGAAAATGAATATTATTTCGTTAGTTTAGCATCATAAATTATTGGAGAGTATGAAGCAACCAAGGATTGTTACAAACGTATATTTAGGCGAATGGGATATAATATGATAAAAATAATTTTATTAGTATAAAAATAAATCACTTTGAAAATTGAAAAATATAATTATCTCGTATTAAAACTCATTAAACGCGAACTTTATAATGTCCTATCTTCAAATTGTTTTCGTCTGCATCTATATCCTCTTCACCAATGCAACGTAGTTATTCTTGTTAAGACTATCAAGTTTTATTTTGGTGAAATTTTACGAACTTATTGTTTTCTATAGTTTACGTATATATAGTTCTATATATAGTTCTATAGTATACGTATAACTAAACTTAGTTTTTTTCCCATTTATTTATAAGAAGTCATTCCCTACCGTAACAATAACAACAAAATACTATATCATGGATGAGGTTACTTAAGCTATATATTAAATCATGTTGAATTTTCGAGCAAAATACTCGTAGGACCTCTAAAAGAAGTTAAGAATACTGGCTCAAATCAACTGCATTCTGTTCTTAAATGTCTTTGAAATAGCAATAAATATCCGGCTTATGAGTTTATGGACCAATTTATGAATACGTAGAGGATTGATGATTTTTCCATTCATCGTAAAGCACGTTATAAGGCACGAAAAACAGTTGCATGCAGTCGACAAAGAGGTTGTCCCTCTTAACCTTCAAGCAATTCCTTGGCCATCTTCCTCAAAGGCCCTCAACTGACTGTTGACCCCTCGTGAGTAAGTGGGAAGCGCTCTCCTCGGCAGTAATTGCTTCTAAATAAATTCCTTTTTCTTTATCGCCCCTCCGGTGCAAAGTGGGAAATTTCGTAACCGTATCTCTCCTTTGGATACGCATTCTGAATACTTATCATCGAGGCTTTTATCGACTTCCGATGTATCCATTCCACTCAAGCGAGGGAAAGCGCGTCATGTTCATTGAGATGGAGCGATGCTAAGCGATTTTTTCCTCCTATTTATTTATGTGCACCTGCTGATGGGTGCTCTCTCCTGCAGAATAGAAAGCGATCTCCGTTAGGTCTAAATATGTCTACTTCATGGACCTCTGAAGCGTCTAATTTCAATAAAATTTATATCTGGATCTGCATACGAGTACACGCCCAACAAGCCGCGTTTCGCAGGAGGTGCATGCGCCTTATGAATTATTTTTCTAGTTTGTTACTGTCGCATGTGCGTGAAGAAAGTATTTTTGCCTTTGCATCTACTCCTGATATTTTAGCAGCTACAGTCCAATTAACAGGGAAAACGCGTAGCATCTTCACCGGCATCTCAGAGGAGAGTCTCTATATTTATATAGTGAATTCAGCCTAACCTTATACCCTCTTTCTGCTTAAAATTACCATCTTCTTTCTAGGGGCATCTTGGTGACGTTTGCTGATTTTTATAGACGATTATACTCAAGAATTGCCGTCTTTTATTGCAGTTTCTGTAATACTCGGTTAAAACGTAAAAGCAGAGTCCTATGCTCTCCATGCATACCCTGGATGAGATTTAGCTAGCGTTTAGTCATGGACTTCTTATCTGCTTAAGGAAGCCTAGTCTTATAAGTGTCCGTCAGTAAGCCTTGAATGCTGGCTTCGTGAGAGTAACTCCAAGATGATCCACTAAGTCTACTATTTTCAAATTTCTTCCTCAAACAATATTGGAATGAATTCTATAGTATTAGGTCCGACTTTGAGGAAAAACATTGTAGATAAATTAAAAAATGCCGATATTGAGAGTAGAAATTACGAAGTTTTCTTATATATTTTCCTATATGTAGCTATTGGAATAATCATCAGCAAAGTATCTTCCTTAAAACAATTACCACAGGATATTTGTAAACATTATACTCCAGTTGACCGTCTTCGTACTATTTCAGAACCTCAATAAATACTTGGGAAATGTTCCTCTATCCTCTCTACTTCTTATTTCAATGAAAATGACCGTTTCATAAGTAAATAAATGGAATCCCCTGAACATTAAAGATTGCTGGGAATATTAAGGAATATGATCGAAAAGTGGGCCACTGTGTGGGACGCCCGAGGTCACTGTTTTTATATGTAACAAATATAATATAAATATACTTGTGCAAATATATGTTTTTTAATGAAGGCAGTATAAGATTATATATATATTATCTTATATTACATACTCTGGTGCCTGGTGGACTTTATTAACATTTTTTTAACTTCAGAGAAGTTCAAATCCACAGAGCTTGCCGAGATGATGTGGAAATTGATGTTCATACTGAATGGAGACGTATATAAAAACGATTCGATGGCATGCTTTAAACCAGCAGTCTCTAGATCTGTTTGTATATGTACTCTTCTCTTAATTCTTTACCCAAAACTTGTTCAAGAACGTTTTCAATATTTTTTCTTTTGGTTACATGCGGTCTTTCACAGTTTTCAGTCATTCCATTCATTTCTATAAACAAACCCCAGTTCTTGAGAAAATTTTGCTTCCCCTTCCTCTCTATCACTTAAATAAAATTAAAGGGGAGGTGTTCTCGTTTGGCTCATCTATAAATTGCATTCATGCGTGAAATTTTGATATCGGAGTATATCTTAAAGTCAACGTACAGTGACTCAATCGGATTACATGAGGTATTCAGAAGAACATTTCACTTTTGAGGAATGAGTAAAGAGATATTGGATAACTTATCTGGTCTTCCGGATCATATTGAAATCTATGCAAATTCCACAAAAACATATGGATTGCACGACCGGTTTCGAGCTAACCGCTCATCTTCAGGCACAAGATACAATTGCATAGTTATTTCAATATTATCCCGATTACGGAATTACAACAATTTAAGGCTACTTCCATTAAATTTTATCGGGTCTCTATAAAGTGGATTATCAGATTTCAACACACATTATACACATGTACATACCTCACAAGTCACCTTTCGGTGTGTGGCAGGGGTGTTTGCTCAATTACTCTACTTCTCTAATCGATTGATTTTGTGAAGCTTTTGCAAAAAAAAACGAATTCTTGAGGCGACTAGTTCAAGCATATATTCCCCTAAACTCCCTCGCTGGTCTATGTAACTATGGGTCTATGTAGACTAGAATAGATATCAACAACGACTAATGACTTATTCATTTGTACTTTTTCCAGAAGTCAAGCCTTCGTTTAGTAAATCCATCTTCTATTTCTATTATAGCCCTTCAGTTAATAATCAGTTAACAATCGTCAGCAGCAGCCATTTTTGAGCAAAAATGAACTGAATGCGTACCTAAGCATATTGTTATAACTATCATAATTTTTCCCACGACGAAGGGGAGTTCATTATTTGTCGAATGCTTCATGTATATACTTCTTATAGCTGATATAATGCTTCATATAAACTTCTATGATTATTATTAATACTTCGACGCCTATACTTGCAAAGATAAATACATAAGTATGTAGTAATATATAGGGGAGACTGGGGTAAAGTGGCCACTCTAAGACAAAATGTTTATTTAGTTTACTATTTTAGAGGGAAATACAATTTTAAAATACTAAGCATGTAGTCTCAATAGTGCAGAATCAATTACTATCAATATATCAATAATATCTTGAAAGATATTTTCGCAATTTTGTTTTTTCTTCAACCCTTGTAAAGTGGCCAGGTGTAAACCATTTTACCCCAAAAGAAATCTTGAGATTACAAACACGGTTATATACGAAAACAAACTATATTTGTTTTATTAACAATTATAAATCAATATCAATATTAAAATTAACAATAGATGAATATGAAATAATATGGATAAATAATATGTTTTTGCTAAAAGAAACTGTATTATGTTTTAGAAATTTTCTTGCAATCTTCATCATCCTCTTCGCATCCAGCGCACTCTTCAGGAGCCCGTTTCTGGCAACCAAAACATCTCGTTACAACACTCAGGATCACTATCTTCAACCGATTCAAAATTTTGTGCAACCAATCTTCGTCGAGTTACAATTTGTGTTTTCATTCTCTTTGATGTTTTGTGTTTCACCTGGAGACTTTTCATTGTTTTCTCTCCTTTCTTCTTTTTACATCTTGTTCTTTCTTTGCTTTTTCATCCGCAAGTTCTGCTTTGAAGGTATTTGATGTTACAATATCTTGAACCTCTTTTCAAAGATTACAATAACCATTGACGTCAGGTTTATTAAAAACCTGGGCTCAAGCTAATGAAGTTGATTCTGCTTTTCGTACACTCAGATTAAGATCACACTTTCTAAAACCTGCAATCCAGTCAAGCCATATGTTTTTCCTTATCAAATCTATGAGGTAAATTGTTCTTTTCCGCAAGCTGGTAACGCCAAGAGGTGGTCTACTTATTCTTTTTTGTGAGCTTCATTAAAAATGGGTCTGTATTTGCCTAGAAATTGTTTGTCTTGAATTTTTTAGTTTCTTATTATGAATGTCAAATATATAAAAAACTAATTTTAGCAATAGGTACATTAGTTTTCTTAAATATAAAGAACTAAATACACGCTCAGTTGTTAATACAGTAAAACTTCTCGGGAGCGACCACCCTCCGTTCTGAGGAAAATCGGTCGTTGAGGGGGGTTGGTCTCTTTGAGAAGTATTAACTTATTTCTCGGTTCTGAAAATAGACTACTTATTGAATTGTCTTTCGTTTGCAAATTTAAAATCATATAGTCTATTTGTTTTAACGCTTGCTGCGCTGTCATCGTAGGTTCGACCGCCTGTTGAATGATGTCAGCAGGGGAACTTTCATCTTCAGATTCGGAATTTGCTCCTATAAAAGGCATAAAATATAAGTCTTAGTATTTTTTTAAAATATTTTAAGCATAACGATTAAAAGAACATGGCCCTTATATCCATGGCCCTTATGGCCACTTTACCCCAGTCTCTCCTAAATATCTTTCTATTAGAGAGAAGCCAGTGGGTCGGGAGTACTCTCGGTAACATCTTACAAACTTACTCAGTAAAATGTAAAAGTATGTGATTTACAAATAATTAAAGGTGAGTCAACTAACTAATTTATGTTTGTTATAATTATTTTCAAACGCATTGATAACGTAATGAAAATAAAAATGTAATCAATAAAAACAATCAAATATAACGTTTTAAATAGATAAAATATTTCCCAAATGAAACATGTATTAAAATCTCTATAGGCAAATATACTCTCAAGGATAGGCAAATAAAATGGCGAATATTAGTATCTAATAAAATAATACATTGATACTAGGATATCAATATATCTCTTCAATAAGTAACTTTATATGGCTACTGAATGGCGACTAAAGCTTTATAATATACTAAAATCCAGTTAGGTCACATAAGCAAAATTGAGGCATTCAGCCGAATAAACCTAACCTCCAGTCAGTAAATCCGACTTGCTATGAATTACTTTAACTGTCACCCATTTTAGATGAGGTGATCCTCAAACAGTTCCCTCTCATTAGCTCGGCCTTTATGTTTGTGATGGCGCCTTTTTTATAGTTAGTGCAGTCGCGTTTATTTATATAATGTCTCCTTTGGCCGAGTCACTATATCAATCCTTCGCCACGATTTATCGTTCGTTCACTCTCTGCATCTTAACGAGCTCCCACGAAAATGAGCGGACAAGATAGTTTTCTCACCGTGACATTAGTCTGAAAAATAAACGTCTTTTACTCGAGTTTCTCCGCATAAAAACATTCATTTTCGTCTGCCCTCGCTCTTTCTCGAGTCCACCAATGGCCGAATGCTCCTGCTGAGAATGTACGATACGTAGCAAAGGGTTACAATTTAAAAAGGAGCGCATGGGCGAAATTTACTTTGGCTTATTTTTCTGAGTGATTATTAGTGACGGAGTAATGACCAACGCCTTATAGGACGCGCACGCACCTGCCTGATGAGGAAAAAAACATTTTGCGTGGGAATAATAAGTCGAGTTAGAAGGAATTTTGACCGAGATTAAATTGCCAATGGATGAGCAGTTGGGAAGGAACCAATCACTTAAAATGCTTGGAGTGATTTTTTTATTTCCAACCATGGATACGGATGGATTTTTAAAGCTCAAAACATTCTAAAGTAAATTTAATTGGAAACTTGACGATTATTTCATCAAAATGACTTCGATAAAGAAGTTATAAAAACAATCATTAAAATGATATCAGAAAATCTTTTAATGAAAAAATAAGAAGTGCGACTACAGCGATAGCTAAAATATTAGTGATACTGTTTGGAATAAAGAATAATAATATAACTAATGGGAAATAAGACCTTTTTCATGTCCGTTCTCCTTTGGTAAGGTACAAACAAATGATATTCAAAATTAGCCTCAAAAGTTAGATAGGCTGCTCTAAGTTATCGAAATAGTAACTTACAATTCTGATATTATTATATGTATTATTTTTCTTAATCGCCTTATAAGAATTTCCATCACAAGCAATTTTTATCTTAATTTTATAGCAATATTTTTTTATATAAACTCGAGGAAAAAATCAAACTTCATCAAATCGCTAAATCGTGTCCAAAACAAGGGATATCAATTAAGGCAAGGGATGCACCGTTGTATTCATTTATTGTCAGATGGAGTTGTTTAGCAGAATTTTCAATGAACTTATTTTATAAATTTAGATGCATGGATTAAGTATATTTTTCTCTAGTATTTACGTATACTTATGAAGCATCCTCTTTCCGTGAACGTGGTCAATTAGTAATGGGTTGCGTATTTATGAATAAAGGCGATATGGAGACTATTTGATATTTTATGGGGTTTATCGAATAATGTTTTAAAACCGACCATACTCATTAAAATAGCTGACTTATGTGGTAGATTAATCATTCCTTTCCATTTCCAAAGTATTGAGATTAACAGTTGATCCTTCTTGCAAATTATTCTTCTGATATGGAATGTTTTAATGGATGTCGTTAATTTTTAATTGTCTTTGAAAACACCAGAACACGATGCAGAATAGTAGTTTGATAAAAGAACGCATAAATTATGGAAGGGAATAATGGCTCAGGCGCAAAACTTACCGAACAGCTTACAAACAGCGTAGGTCGATTTTCTTCATTTCAGTGGCTACATTGGAGACAGTAATCGCAGCTGTTTTACATATTATATACGAGCTTTCGAAAAACGCATAACTTTCCGCTGGTTCACGTAGATCTTAAACGGATTTTCTCCAAATGCATTCATTAAGTACGTTGCATTTAGTACCGTGAGCCTTATGCAGCGTTCTGTAACAGCTTTCTGGTACATTCCCTAACACCTACTTCGAAGATTTATCTTAAACTACTGCTGATTTACGTAAGTGAATCTCCCTCGGTACGAAAACAGGAAGAAGATTGGCTACCTGCAGAGAGTTTGTGTTGTGCGATGCATCGAGAATTTCCGAGACAGGCCTTCAATGGATCGAACGCAAATCAGAGATGCAAAAAGGGATTCTCCAATAAAATTATAGTTTACTATTTTATTTTTGATTTTGATTTTCTGGCATCTAAGACTCTTAGCGACCATCAGAAAATATATGACGCATACATATTTTAATTAAGGTAGCTCCTATGGCAGAAATATATTAAAAGAAAATTTCATGTTTTCTATTAATCCTAGAAAATGGAGGAAATAACTTGCAAAAAGCGAGTTATTTCCCATTAAGGTCAAATATAAGAAACTGGAACGGCGAGAAACTGCTCGTTAGGATTGATTTTGTCGTATCAATCAAATAAAACCGACATTTTAATAGCTATTGATTTTCCGTGGAAGAAATAATATTTGAAAGCTTAGTTTAACGTTTTAAATAAATTTTCCACTGGTATTCCTAATTTTTTAAATTTGAAATCTCGATCCTTCCTAGCTTAGAATGAAAGTGCTTAAAGTAAAATACTTAAAAATATAAGATAATTTATACTCTATAATCTACTCTACTTTATAATCAGTCACGTAAGATTTACACAGCTTTAATTACTTTCTACTTAGCAAATTAAGCAAACCAAGTAAATAATTCCTCAATTCGACCAATATTCTTCATACTCGTATATCATCACATTTAAGGAAGGGTTCTCTCTAAAGGTTAAGAAGTGTAAAGAGATATTTTCTTAAGCATATGTTATGGTAGAGGAGATTCATCGGCAGATTCGTAAGCTAGAAAGCTGAATTTAATTAATTTTCTTTCGATCCTCCAGGTGCCTCCGCAGTTTCTCCATTACTTTCAATAATTGGAAATGAAATCAAACCCTCTGTTTTCAGTGTCATGGCCACACGACTGTTCCAGAGACGCGATCATTAATACAACCTTATGCTCGGATACGCAATTTCACCTCAGCGTCATTGTCTCCGAGCATGATGAATGGTACTGAAAATGATGTATGTTTGCAGACGTTGGAGTTAATTAGCCGCGCTCAAAAAGACTCGATAATTGTCCATTCTATCATCTTTGTGAGGAAACCCTACCAAAGAAAGTGCAATATTATTATCCATAAATCTTCGTTTCCTTCATCTAAGGAATGTGTGTTTTCATGATCACAAATTGGCTGGTTCACTGCGTTAGCTTTGAACCATTCAGTTCTATCTGTGATAAAACTGACTTGCTCATGGGGTCATCGAAAGCATTTCCGTCTGTCTAAGGAAACGTTTTGGATTTTATTATCAAAGTGAGGTAAAGAAACGACCAAAATCCGATTGTAAAGCTGCAAAAGATTAATTGATACCTAGATAATCAGATAAACATTATGTCATCTGCTTCAAAATGTCTACTATTGTTTGTTTCTGATTTTATTCATTTAGGATTTTATCGTTTGTTTTTTGAGAACTTTTAAATAACGTCAAAACTCATAATTCTAAGAATGATATGGGTCTTTTACAAACGCTCATAATTAAAATATGTTAAATATTGCTGTACTTTTTTAACCACAAATATAATTTCATAATTTTGCAGTAACTTTTGTGACCGGATTTTAAATCCTCGGGTATTTCAATGCAAAAATTATTGAAATCGCTAATAAAATAAAGAAAAAATAGAGTTCTTCCATCAATTTTCATTTTGAATTGCCGTAACATACATTTCGTTGTGAACTACCTGATGACTTTCAAATGTTGAAAATACAATTTACTCGATTAAGAATGCTCTTGTCGGTATGTGAAGGTTTTAACTTTTCGCATAATCAATCGAGTTGAGATTAAACATATTATTATATTTATGAACATTACGCTGATTTAACTAATTGTTACTTTTTGTTTGTGGCAGCTATTCCTCTCGTGGCATTGACGTATTACAAGTCTTCTTTATTGCCCTAGAACTTCGAAAATCGTATTTTATATTCCGAATTAGAATCTTTATAGGGCGGAGTAGTTAATGGGAGATATAGGACATTATAAGAACACTTAAAGGGCGTATGCGTCCGTATATTTAAGGTTGAGGGCGTAAACCCTCTTCTGATGGTCCCGGCCCAATCGTAAGATTCCGGTTTAGGTCACAGTTCGTCATCGCCCTGACCTCCGTACACGGGCATTGTTCTTTCTTATTGGGTGTGCCTTCGACATTGCGAATCTTCAAGGTGATGGTTTGCGCTAAAACATTATTCATCTCGTATGTTTGCATCTATCATCGAGATATTGCTTATTATACGCGTCGATTAATTTCTCTCCATTTATCTGAAAAGCGTCACTTCCCCCAGTGATAATTTTGCATAACTTGCGGCAGAATTGAATTCGCCCAGTTTTCCTTCTATAGGCATAATATATCAAGCAAGATCGTCTTGCAAGTTTTTTGAGCTATCTTCGTGAATAATACTTTTTATGGACTTTCTTTGTGATAGGAATTACGTACCACTATAAAGTGAAACTATGAATTTTACGGCAGAATTTGCTTTATCCTCTTCTCTTCCTAATGCATGCCGCATTCTCAAATTCTTGTAAGAACGGAAACGAAAGAAATTACAACGATGCAATTAACGAATATCTAAAGAAAGTAATGTCATACCTATTTTCTAAACAGTTCATTCTTATCTCAATTCAGGAAACCACTGAAAGTTATTCCATTAGGGGAGATGATAGCAAATTTTGCTCGCTTCAAGATGAAACACATCTATAAAAGAATGAAGAATACTGGAAATAATTACGTAGTTCAACCTTAAGAGATAATTTTCTGATATTATTTTAAAACAAATACCATTTCGTGTCAATATTCTGTTACATGCAGTAATTATCTGGTTTCTTAGCAATAATTTGATTTTTCCACCATAAAATTGTATGTTCGTTGCAATTTGTTTTTTCATAGGATAACTGTACCAACTACATTTTTGTCAGCAAAGATTTGGTTTAAATAATCCAGACGTTCCTTCCTTGTGTGGGATGGTGTACCATCTGACTTTTTTAAACTACAGCATCATTCGCTCACGATCCTAACAACTCTATGAAAGAGCTCTGTTATGATGTCATGCGAAAAGTTGAAGAACAGAGGGCCAGCGGTTTCTTCGTGTTTTATTGCTTAGTCGTAATTGACGTGGAATGCTCCGAATAAGGGTAAGGTGACCGACCGCGGATATAATGTAGGCTGTGCGTCAGTTCCACCGTATTATGGAGGGCACTGCGAAATGAACGCCACCTTGTGTTTACGACTTTCCCCGCAGTGGGGATTTTAACGGGGGTATAAAGGGATCCATTCATAGGAGATCTTTTCGCGTATGGGTCAAGTGATATCTCTATGTGCAGAAGATTTTGCTGAATCATTTTCAAGCATCAAGTGGAGGATGATGTTTCATATTTATGGTCAGGGCATTTGGAAATGACTTCTAGTTTTTGATGGCTATATTTACGCGGTAAATTTCTCTTTCAGAAACAATTCATGCGATAAAAGTAAATTTCAACCGTGAAAAACATGCGTTTCTTAAATTAATAAGGAATACACCATCTGTGTAAATAAAAACAAGTAATGGAGTAATTAAGAATTTCTGAATCCCCAAAACTCCATGCGATATTTTCATTAAGTTTCCGAATGACACACTGTAACTTAAAATTGGATATTAAATTCCCCAAAATCTCTTGAAAAACCTAAGAGGTAAAAGGTGAAAATGTAATAGAATATTTTATGGATTTTTTGTTCATTTTTCTCGCTTTAAGATCAATTAAACACGTTTTTCTAATAAGTATTATTGTCTGGCTCCTTCTAGGTAAGGTTAGATCCAAGTGGGACTACCTTCACCCTACCCTCGTATATTATCTTCAGATTATAATCAATTTAAAATAATAATAACAAATGTAAAACAAAAGGGTTTGGTTTGAAGGAAAAACTCCTCACAACTAGAGGCTGTCAAAAATATTGGTCGGATTAGTAGGAATTCATTAAGCAAATACTATTAGAGTGCAAAAAACGTTTACTCCTGCATTAACATTAGTTTATCTAGCAGTAATTTAATGCATGCGAAGATTGAGTGGCAAGAATTACTCTTTTAAATCCTGTTGAAATATAACTGAAACATGAATACGGAACACTACTTGAAATATAAATGTTGAAAGTCATCTCGGTCAGCAATTTCATGACGTATTTGCAAAATCCCTCTGTTTAAATGAGGAAAGTAAATCTAAACTCATCTAAAGGAAAGTGATGGATGCAATTCGACCAAATAGCAAGTTATCCATTAACAGTATCTCTCTTATAACAGATGCTGAATGTATGAGACTGCACGACCTCGAGTGATAAAACAATTGCATAAAATAGGATATAGTTGATTTTCTAGGATAACTAAAGCAACTGCTAAAATTTTCCGAGCGTATTCCGTTCCAAGCAACGCAGAATGTGAGTATTTTCTTTCGCAATCCAAAATGAATTTTACGTTCCGCGATTGCGTTTACAGAGAAGGGAAAAACAGAAGCGGTCTTTATAATGAGAAGTGCGGATGCATGGAGGCATGCTTTTTGTTTTCTTAACGTAATCCTCCTTGACCTGACCAACTCGTATTACATTGCGATAAAGAATGTCATTGAAGCGGTAGAGTCCACTAGATTCAACAACGAAAAAGGGACAAATCGAACGGAAATAGTAATTCTAGAAAAAAACACTTCTAGTATGCCCTCTCTATGAATGCTGTAAGATCATTGTTTCGTTTAGTATACAATGATTACTCAAATCCTGTTAAAACTTGCAGAAAGTCCTAATTAATACAATATCATAGTTTTAATTTATATTTCAAGATCAATGTCTAAACACATACGCTGTGTTTTTAATTAATGGAATGAGAACGAGGGAAAACAGGAGCTAGAGGAGTTAATGGTCGCATTATGATGGAATACGGACTGGAATGAAATCTATGTGGCAAGTATGAGAGGGTCTCTTCCAGAACAGTGGCAGATTCCTTCGGATTGTGGTTCACTAAAGGCTATGAAAAAGCGCAGTTGCCCATGGGGAAATCCCACATGGAGTCGGCTTCGCTAGTGAATGTTTTCAATGCATATAAAAGCGGGACGAGATCAGAATGGTGATGGACAGATTTGCAGGAACCAGATCGTCCCCAGTGAACGAATATAAATTCAAACTCTTTAAATGGTTATTTATAATCGGGGCTAATTTTATTGAAAATGCATTTCAAATTATTTATTGCGGTTAAAAAAAGATAAATCTTAATCTTATTGGTACACTCGTTAAGAGAGGTAACCGAGAGGCTACGTTTCATCAATTTTGACTTCCACTTAGTAAAAATATAAATTTTTCCAATTATGTGTATAAGGCGTACATAAATTAACAATAAATAAGCTTTCGATTAGCAAAAGAATTAGAAATCAGGAACGGTGAGTATGAAATCCTAACTCCACCAAGTAAAATACTTGAGTTATCTCAGCTATCTTACCGTACAACCCGCTTTTATTATGTATTTTCACTAAAGACTCAATTCATATATTTTGCTCAGATATTCAGGTCTATCACCTGCTGTACCTACATAACACTATAAAACTTGCACTTCCGGCGCCTTTTCATAGATGAGCATATTCATTGACTGTGGTTTGCATTTAATGAAATAACGGAAAGAAAATTTGAAAATAATCTGGTAACATTCATTGGAAAAATGAAGATGGAAGAAGACGAAAAGGTATGCAGAATAATAAATAATATAGTATACAAGTACATCTTAAAAGATAAATTAAACGTTTAGAAGAGCAATGTATTGCATTGATACAAAAGTATAGAAAATATTTTTATAGACCGGGCAACTCAACTTTGCTCAAGCTTGAAGGTAAAGTGTAAACGTAATGAAGGCATGGCGTACTTTTAGTTAAGCTTCATTAAAAAGGAAATCCCAAAAAAATATGATTTTTGAGTCAAGTGGTGAAATTATATAGTATTAAAAAATCTTCAGGGGTTGTCAACCGGGTGAGTTCGTTGGTATAAAACGGCGTTTCGGTATCTGCCTCAGAGGCATTCGGCATCAGAGACCGATGCAGAAACGTCGGTTTATACCCGCAAACTCCCCCGCATCCGTGAAGATTTTTTAGTCACCACTCACCAGGAAAACAGCAGATCTTTCTTCATTATATTTTCAGTAGTCTCAACTTTTTCGCATTAATACAATTAAGTGCCACCTTATTAATTCGTATAATTCATAGTCATACGTTTTTAAGCACTGTAAGTTCACATAAATTCCTAAAATGTCATTTGTTAAATAAAAACTGAACTTCCTACTTTCTGAAATCTTTTAATGTACCTGTCATCCTTTCAGCCATCTCCAGGTGCTGAGGATGACAGTAAATATTGTGGAAAATATGAGGTCCAGGTTTCATTTATTATCTATATCGCTGTCATTTGATTCGTATGATATAAACATTACCACAGTCAACGTAAAAGGCAGCTTGCTGCTTCTGTTTCACTTTGTGATCATCGTTCGAACGATGCTCATAAATTAGCTCGGCGTTGAACACGATGGCAACGCCCAATCCAAAGTACTGCTTACCTTTGGTGAGATACGGAGCAAAATAAAGAGAGAGTTCAATGAGAGATGCTTACTTTTTAATATCTTTATGCAAATTTATAGAAGCTATTTCTTGATTTAAGTCGTTGTAATGTAATAAATGATCAATCGAGTCATGACATCAAAATTATATCAATGACTCAAAATTTCTTTCCACATAGATTTCCCCCTAATACTTTGTGTTTTACCTCTAAGCTAAGAAAAGTTATTCTCTTAGGAAATAATTCTTGCCATAAGTACTCAAAAAGCAGCAATAAATTGATATTTTATTTTAAATATGTGTTTTCTTTATGGCCACATGTATCATCATATTATTTCCACATTATAACTGTTATAGTCGCATATAGTAGGTACATATAAAAAATTATTTTGAAGAGAATAATCCAAGTATCTATCCACCCAATTTTTCACTCTGTATCAGATCAGCCAATATAACAGGATCGACTTTCAGTATCTACTACTTCTTCTTAGAACATATTATCTTATAAATTGAGTGAATTTGGACCAAAATGATATCTTCCTTCTTCTGTAGATTTCTTCTCTATATCAAGGAATATTCTGGCGACGCTTACAGTTATTTTCGTTACAATTATTCACAAAACGCAAGGATTTTTGCTAGACCTTTACTTATTCAAGATTTGAACACTGATCTGTAATGTCCCGCATACAACCTGAATAAGGAAAACGAGATCTAATTAGCGTAAAGTATCTAAGGCTACAGAATATTCATTGCTTCTACTTACAATTATCTTGAATTTTCTCAATAACTACCTATTATATTTCCAAAAAATGATTCTATTACGATTTAATAACCCTATTTCAAGATCAGAGAATTGAAGACTTTTAGTTGAGCATTCGTGATTTTCTTAGTTGAAATTTAAAATCGCAGTCAAAAAACGGTGTAAATACATTATTGCGGAAATCCTATTGACTTTAGAAAACCTGAAAGGTCATTGAAATTATAGTTCGTGAGAAAATTACGTTGACTATCGTTTTTTTCGCTCGCGCGATATACTTCAATAAAGGAGGAAACATTCATATTTCCGTATTTCTGTTACAGACAAGATTGTACCAGACGAACGAATATGGAATCTTTTGCTTGCTCAGATGAAGTTCCCGTGAAAATGAAACTAGGGTGAAAAGGAATGGATTGCAGGAGAAGGAGCCCTTCTATCTCGCAGCATCTGCCACGCCTGACCAAACAATAATTACCAGAGAGGTGAAAGTGGTGGGAAAACATCCATCGTCAGACAGCCGCTGTGGTAAAAAAGAACATGCATTTCTAATGACTGGTTAGGTCTTCTCCGCTTCCTATTGCAAGGCAACTGAAATCACGATTTTTTCCCAAAGATCTCGTGAATTCCTTAACGTACATTTTAACTTTAACTTATACATATAAGTATCAATTCTCTCTGTCTATCTTGCAAACCTTTCCTGAAAAATAGCTAAAATACGATCATTATTACATTGATGCATGATATACATGAATAATTTTACCGATTTCACGATCATTTACAATATATATTACCCAAAACATTAAGTCTACTTACGAATATCAATGAAACACTTAGAAGTCATAAATTTTCACGCAGAAGGTAAAAAACAACTAAATATGACGTGAAACAAATACGGACTAAAGGTATTGGCGTGAATAGTAACTCTAAACTAATTCATCGTCATTTGAATGTAATACAGCGTAAAATAGAACAAGGAAAAAGAAACATTTAAGTACTCGGTTGAATGAGAGGAAAGGTGTTTAATCCAAAGCTTCTGGGATGTAAACGGATCGATTTTCACTAAATTTTCAACATAAATCATCAACAACCATTGGTAAGGGAAAATGTAAACGTCCCTTAAAACACTTTTTCTCTAAACGCAGCCCAGCGTTCTTTGAAAGTTGCGTGATGACAATGATTTACAAGATAATCAGATTGCTCGAATTTAATTCCACTGCAGTGGTAATTCCAGTAGATTATAAGCTATTACAGTTTTATGTTCGAAATCAAATCAACAGTAATAATGGACATTGTTAGAGTTAATGGATCAATTTCCAGTTGTTGAAAAATATCGATTTCTTTCGATCCGTGAAAATTGTCCTTCTGGCTGACCTCGTTTCAACTAAAGGAAATAAAAGAACTTGTTTTGGACGGAAGTTGAAAGGAATTCATTTGCTTAAATCACCTTATGATATCTGTGATAAAGGAGATGCCCTGATTTCTCGCACAACTGCTGCTTAGAAGACAGGAGAAAGTATTCGACGGAAAAAACAAATGTAAAATTCTTAGAATGGAATCTTTTACGTTCGCCCTTTCAGCGGCAGGGAGAGCAAAATTTTCCAAGGATAAAACTTAAAAAGGAAGATAAATCTGTGGCAAGGAGCTCCCGGCAAAATATAACCTGGATTTGGAAGGCACTAAACAACACGAGAAAGCTCTTCTCCATTTAACGGGTTCCTAGCGACGAAGAGGTTCACGGCCTTGCCGTACCTAATGTGTACTAGTAAGTAGAATAGAGGTCAAGGTCATACACCAGCTGCTCTCAAGGATATAAAAGGCCATCGCAGCATTAAAGCTCTCACTGAGATGTACGAAGGCAAATGAACTTCACATTTTATGCTCATTGGGAGTCGAGGACAATTTGCCGATATAGAATCTGATAATATCTCCATATGCTGAAATCTTGGGTTGACACACAGATTCATACACACAAACACGAGAATATACTGTATTTTGGATGCCATGATTTCCTAATTTGACTTGTAGAATAATTTATCCTGAAATGATTTTTCTGTAGATTTGCAGTGAGCTACTCCTAGCAGTATTGATTTGAAATTTAAATAAAGAACTTAGTTTTATAGTCTCTTGATAAAGTTCCCAATATTCTTCCCGGAAATCTTAGTATTCAAAATTATAGCAAGTTTTGAAAACTCGTAATCCTTGTCCAAAGAAAAGTAGTCAACTGCTCAAGAGAAAGTTTCTTAACTGCTGCATTTACATAGCATAATATAGATATCTACTACAAAATGATAAAAATATACTCTCAGGAAGAGAACGGAACCAAAGCTAATATTGCGTGTTATGAAAGAATGACTCGAATTTTGATGAAAAGGAACGTCACTTAAACATTTATATGTGGAAATGACGCTAAGAAATTATTACCGATGATTCCTTTCACGAAGATCACATTTATGTTACAAAAGAACTAAAACTTGGTATTTCGGTATTCTTACTTAGTGATATTCTTATCGTATACATTCGTTCCGAACTTGATAGAGTACGATGCATAATTTTTACACAATATATAGAAGATTTTAAGATTAGCCTCGTATTTTATTCCTCTCGCACATTTTGCTGATAGCACGAAAGAAAAGCAAAATACTACGGGATTACAAATTCACATTGGAACAGTCATTATTGGACGAATACTCCAGGAGCGCCAATCAGTGTGTCCGAGGCAATGCCCTACGTTTTTATTTCCGTCGAATTGCAGATTTTTAAATCGAAGCAAAGCATTGGTCGATGTCGTCCTCAATCAGCACACCCATATTGATGCACGCCTCACTTTCCCTCACAAATGACCGATGTCACCTTTATCGTGCTTTCTCCACCTAAATTGCTGCCTTTACTTCCGTTACTTCCTTCTTTGACTAAATGATTCACTTATTGACGTGGTTCGTGATTCCGTGTCACATACATGGAGATAAAAAGGGATAA
Organism: Sympetrum striolatum; assembly: GCA_947579665.1. NCBI lineage: Eukaryota > Metazoa > Arthropoda > Insecta > Odonata > Libellulidae > Sympetrum > Sympetrum striolatum. The sequence continues at coordinate 8,696,750 of OX388346.1, forward strand.
TGAAACTTATGATTCCATTTTCAGTTCATTTTGGAATTACTTATTAATTATTTTTGTTTCATTCCCGTTCATGCAATGGCCCTTAGTCCATTTACCCTCCGTCCAATAAAAGTGAACCCTCAATATGAGGTGCATTATATTTCAGCAGAGTATTCTCTTATGCATACTTTCGGTGCCCTTTGAACGACGTTTTAATCAACTTAATCTCAGCGTTCTATTGCTGATTTCCCCGTACATGAGATGCTCTGTAGGTCACTTCCGATTGACTATTAATTTGTTAATGTGCAGTAGTAGCATTCTGTTAAGGTTATTGGATTTTATAACGCAGGAGTTACATAGAAATAAAATGCAATTCATCGCAATCTTAGGGAGAGGAAAAACAAATCATACAATGAAATGTATTGGAAGACTGGCCTTAAATAATACCTAGAAAACTATACTTATACGTATAAAAAAGTAACATCTTACATTGGATTCATTCCTCAGGCTTCTCCAACCGGATGATATGATTCGGACAGTCCATTATACAGCCGACGAAAGTAAGTTCCATGCCTAATGGGCAGTTTACATTAGAGAAAATTACTTGTTTCAAAGTTTAAGTCATTATAGGTATACAATATAGTTTTGAAAATGGTATTGTGAAATTAATTTTATAAATAATTTCTAATTACTCTTAAATATGGCGGTATAAGTTCAAAAAGAGTATATATACAGAGGTTTCGTGTTACTTAAAAATACATGCCATTTAGTATTAGCAATGCAATTCGGTTATCTGACAAATAAGTTCATTTAAATATTCCTGATAACTTTCCTTTCATTATAAAAGATTAAGATCATATATTTTAGGTTTCTCTTTTTTACATCTTATAAAAGAGCGCAGTGAACCTCATAACGTATCTTCTGATTAAATGTTTTTTATCTCTTCTGCATTAGTTTTTCCAGATACAGTATATTATGGCAGGATAATCGATAGACTTATTGATTCATGCTCTATACATTTTAAATAAACAGTTCTTTATTACAAAATACATTATCCATACTTGTCCTATCATCAGATTACATTTCTTTGTTTATTCAGTCCAAAAACCTTTTAATATAATGTCCATTAAAATAAATTAGTAGAGAATATATGTGTATTGGACTTTTTCAGACGGTGCTCTCGAGTGATAAAACGTTTTGTCATAGAACGGCGCTTCGTCGAATTATGTTGAACAATTGGACTGTACGTACGCTGAAAGTTCCTTTCCCTCGTCGGGCCTTTGGATGAATCTTCCGGGTTCGCTCCTTCAGATCAAATATCACCAGCGATGGAATGATCAACCAAAAGAAAACAACTTTATCATAGATAACAATACTACGAAAATTCCATCTTTGAAATAACTCCAGTTCTAACCGACACCACAACTCAAGCAAGTCATAAAACTGTTTTATTAAGTCGTAAAGATTACTCTATAAGAGGCGCATCCTTAGAGGAAAAGAGAGCGAAAAACAGCGACTTTTAATTGGTCCACATCTGAGGACGACTTTCCCTCTTCCTGAACTCGTCTTCTTATTTTCTGCTGCCCTTTCTCTGCCCTCAGAGACCCCTTTCTCGGACACTCCTCTCACTTTCCTCCTTATATATATTAGTGACCCAAGTCCATTCGGCGCGTACATCATCATGAATCCTCCCAAGGTCTTCCTCCTGCTACTCTTCGCTGCATCGTCAACATTAGCGATTGATTCGGTGGTGGACCCCCCAGGCGTCTACTCACTGGTGAGGACTTCTGCAGACTCCGGATCGCCCTTGATATCATGTTGGAATAGTTAGAATTGTGCAGTGCTGTCGTGATACTATATTGAGGATAGCTCACAGTGATGTAGTAAATTAGTGTTCAAATTCTATGGAACTTAAGCGGGAAGAACTATTTCAGCCTTTAAAGTGCTTTCAAATAACTCGATATGAGCTCATTTTTACTTTCTTTATATACGAAGTAAAGAGAAAGTATTGTTTTCATGAAAAATCGAATTAGAGATTTCAACGGAAATACATGTTTTGGGAAGCTCCCGGATAGTCATGTGCACAGCGCGTTTGCCTTTGGTGAAAGCGGTCCCGGGTTTGATTCCCGGTGGGAGCCAATGTGCGAAATGACCTAAGCAGTCAAAGCACTTTTAACAATACTACTACTGCTACATGTTTTGGGGTCCCTAGAACACGTTTTGACCATTTTCGGAGTGGTGTCTGTGTGTATGTGTGTGTGTGTGTGTGTGTGTGTGTGTGTGCTTGTTTAGGTATCAAGCTGCTAAGAGATGGATTAAACCTCTGTTAACACAGCTCTAGCTCAAGTGATTGTGATTGAATCAATAATTAATAGAATTAATCCTTGAAGGAGATAGTCGTGTAATTTACAAGGAACCTCGATTGATGTCGAAGAATGCTCCGAAGTGATTCTGTAACCGGCGAAATGTTACTATATCTTACGGACTAGCAAGAAGAATAAAGTATTAAGTGAAGCTGGGCAAGTTGTTGATAGCAGCTTAACGTTGGAATCATGGATGAATTCGGTGTGGAATTTATTTATCTTTCGTGACTACCAGAAAATGGGACCTTTCTCTAGCCTCTATAAACAGAGAAACACTTTCAGAAAGTGTTTGGCTTGGAGTGGGATGTCTGGTCACTTAGTAGAGGAGTTTAAAATTTGAAATATTTTCTCATCCATGATTTCACTAGGTCTTCTGTATGATATTATTCAGTAATGATGAGATTCCTAAGACACAATGGAGCACACCATTCTGAGAATACACAGATGATGGAAATTCTGATCAAGACTCTGGACAGATGAGGAATTTATTAACATTTCTGGCAATAATTTACATTTGAGTTCATTTCTTTAAGTAATGGTCTCAGTATCAACATCTGTAGATACCACAGCAACTAGGAAATCTTTAGTATCCAACGAAATTTAGAGTAATAAAAACCAAACCCATGACACCTAATGGGGGAACATTTCGTTATCAAACGTCAAAAAGAAGGCAAAATGAAAATATTAGCATAAAAAAAACATTAGTATCTCCAAGCCGGTTTTAAATTCAAAATATTAATCGATATTTAACTGTAATAGATAATTGCTCCCTGTGTGATAAATTATTATTTAAAAAATGAAAGTTACCTATATATAATATCTATTCTTTTCATTTTATGACTCACACATAAATTATCATGTGTAAATCACATTATTAATCATTCTTGTTTTATCTACCATAAAGTTAAATTTATTTAAACAACAAAATTGATCTTTTATAAGGTAGATAGTTTTAAATCATATCTGAGTAAGATACTACCCAGAATTTTATAGAGGGAGCAACACGCTCTCTTTGGCGAAATAATTTTTCATTATGTAAAAGAGCAGTTGAAAAACCGATCTGCTTGAAAAGGAGAAAATGTAAAAGGGAAGCCCCCTGAATCTAGGGCATTCCTTTCTTAGAAACATGCAGATTTCCCGTAACCTTGGAGAAAGTGGTTTCCGCGTTGCACGAATCTTCGTTTAGAAGGAAAGATAAATACCAATAAGATCAGGTAGCTGGAAATCTAATAAGTGACAGTTGAATTGTTTATCCTCTATAGTTGGAAAATGTTGGTTTTGGTCATAATCGTTGGAAGCTACTCAGTTTCTTTTTGAGTCCTGCAATGATTGAAGCACTCTTTATAGCATCACTAAATGTAAAGAATATTCTAGAATTAAATTCTGACGCTTTTTGATTCGGTAAAACGAAAGTTTAACTACTGCAAAAGTCCACTCGTCTGCATATTTTTCAGATATTTTTATGAATTTAACTGAATCAAATTCCGTTATCTCGATCTCTTTCGTAATACATTTCGGAACTCCGCCTCACAGATGAAACAGAGATATTATCAAAAAACAATTCTTTGATCATAGATGAACTATTTCGTAGAATGAAATATTTTATGAGAGATACCGTAATTATAATTTCGATTAATTTCGACGGTATATCATAGTGATCATAAGCAGTATTTAATTAAACTCGTAATAACTGTATTTCAGGAAAACCATGCTACATCTTACCCGCGTTATCGTTATGTTTACCAAATAAACGACCCAACTCACGGCAACTTCCAAGAAAAATACGAATCGAGGGACGGAGAAGTAGTGCAAGGATATTACAGGTAACCTTAATGTATTTCTTTTCTGAATTTAAATAATCAGATATTACAAGGGGTTCATTAAAAGACTATCCAGTGATAATAGAAAACGGAAAATTTAAAATTAAAACCGAATTCTGATTGGAGTTAAGAAGCATTTATCGTTCCGTATAATAATATTAAAGCCGTAAAACTCGATAATTTATGGTTTGAGTTGATTAATACTTTTTATCTGCAGAGGGAAATTACTTTAACATAATTTTACCTTAATTACTTAAACTTAATTTTCTATCATAGGATTCATGTAAATCGGTCGCAGGGTTTTAGCTAAAATCATGCGGTATTTTCAATAATGTTTAAGTGCAATATAAAGTAACATGAATAGTCTTTCATACATCGTATCGTGACAATATGAAGTTAATAATTATATAAGAATGTTTTTTATGACGTTAATAGATTTCCTAAAATAACAAACCTCACTGATCTGAACGTATTCCTCGAGATAAATTATTAACCGCAATTAAACGAATGCATGTACAATGCTTCCTAATATGTTTACTCGGTTAATAACTTCGTTAATGGGGCATTTCTGCAAAACATTCAGCCGGAAGACCAAAATACCTCACTGTTTCTAAAGTTAGCTGCTATAGGGAAATGAAGCAAGATGAGGAGTGAGGTAGTTTTCCGTTGTTTTTTTAGCCTAACTAGAATGCCATTAGCGTAACATGTCCACCTTAGTTATGCACAATGACTTTTCTAGTAAACCTTCTCTCACCATTCCAAAATAATTTAATTACTGCTGTCACTAATAGCTCCGTCACTTTCAAGTCATCGCAGCCATGAGACAGACATTTAAAAAAATTAGAGGAAATGTATATTTTATATGTCACGTACCAAATGATGAATACAAATATCTTGTCTATCAAGATATGATAGCGGAAATCAGAAGTGCATAAAATATTGATTTTATCCGCCATTGCTTCATAATATTCATTTACACATTTACATATATATTTATTTGTATAAATTACTTTTCTTATAAAGAAAATATATCAAGAATTTTTAAATACCCCATTTTAGAGCATTACTTGTAATAATAACATTATTATAGAGCATTACTTTTAATAATACAATGAAGCTATTGGTCAACTTCTCAGAATTGGTAACTCATTCAAGTAGCATATTGGTCAGGTATCGGGATTTTATAACGCTGGAATTACACACATATCAATTGCAATTCATTACAATCTTAGACTGAGGAAATCAAATCATGCAATGAAAAGTATTCAAAGACTGACCTAAAATATATGCAAAAAACTATTAAAAAATGTGTAACATCTGACATTCATTCCTCAGGCTTCTCCAACCGGATGGTATTATTCGGACAGTCCATTATACAGCCGACGAAAGCGGATTCCATGCCAGAGTGGTGCAGGAGCCATCTGTTGAAAACTTTGGAAACGACGTCTCTTGAAACCAAATCATCACGATATTCGAACACTGCTGTTTACCAAAAAAACAGTATTATTTATATTATTGGCTTTTTATTTATAAGTTTAATATCAAGAATTAAAATATTATTAACGTTCATTTTTGTCTCCTCACAATTGAATTATTTTTCACGATGTTTCAACAAATAATTAGACCAGCTGGGATTGCGACATGCCATTCATTTCATAAGTACTATCTTTTATTTACAGTAGTCTATTTTAGTATTGATTTGGCTATCACTGTGAAATTTTAAGTTCAAAGTTGTTTTTATTAAAACTAGAATTCCTATTGTATGTTATCAAAAGTGCAAAACACAAGTACATGCATCAGAGTTAACATGACTGAATATGTAGCTTGAAAAAACACGAATCGATTTTTTCTATCGCATAGAAACTGCAGATACTAGCTAAGTAAGTTGATCCAAGTTTCCGCTATGCGTTACTACCCAGTTGCCAACGTAAAAATTCGCATCTGATTGAAAAATTATCTCAACTTTATTTTAGTTGAAATATTTTAAATAAAAGCCTCATATCTATATATTCATTTCACATTATTTTATGTCACGAAGTCTGCATTGATCCTATACTTGTTGATCAGTAATTCCACGCTGCAGTGCTTACCATTCATGACTGATAGACACTTTTTATATTTCAATTTCCACCCATGTACCCTTGGAGAGTTTTAATCGTACAAGCCCAAACACAGTACCCTTTGTCTAATTCCCTAGGTAGTTTCTAAACCTTACAATACTTTTATGATTTCAGTAGGGATGATACCGATTTCTTTCATTTTCATGAACATTTCTGCATATCAATCATTTATTTCCGTAGTTATAGCAGTGTATACATGAATATTCCGGTCTGCAACTTTTGATCTCTCTTCTCTCGGGGACTTCCCTAATTAAAAATGTCGTACGGAGAGGTTTAGGTGATTATAAAAGTTAATCATACTATTTTTCTGCTTTTTCTAAATTCAGTTACTCTTGATTGGAATTATTTTTATGTTACGCATAAAATTTATTATGATACAATGTTGTAATAAGTTCATGAGAACACTGATTGTTTGTGATTAATAAGTCTGTATTTACAACTGAGTTCTGCAAATGCCTATCGTTCTGTTTTAGAATAAGCTATACTGAATTTTGTGGCAGAATTACATAAATAAACATAAATATTCATGAAATCATATATATATATATATATATATATCGCTAATATGCATACATTGTAATGTATACATACTAGCGATAATTCACTTAGTAATTTTAAATTGGAATTTTTATGTTATTTTATTAAAAAGTATGTAGTATTATTAATGTAAATATAATAAATACATCATTAATTCACCATTTTTACATATACCATTATATTTCTATATATTTCCATAATTTATTGTTCTCAATGCCTTATGATTGTTGTTAACATTTCCAATTAGAGGTAAAATAAGAATCATAACATTGCAAGAATAACAGTATAATTTCAATCGTATGCATGTATCCATTTATGAAATTAGAACCTCTATTAAAAGCATTTTCTCAAGTTGCCGATGTAAACGAGATAATTGTCGGAGCCCTTTTCGTTACAAAGTATTCAGGAGGATAATGATCACAGTTTATCGTCATGAGACATGTAACGTAGGCAATACTGCACTCGGAAAATTCCTTACTCGAGCAGAGCACCATTCCATTCCGGTCGTGCGCTAAGACAAAAAACGAGCTTATGGTGGAAAAACGTCCTCCTCGGACCAAAAATGGTCATCCTCGCAGTCGCAATTCGCAGGCCGACAAAGCAACTGCTATCAAGAGCCGTAGTTGCATAACAGGAAGGCGAGAACAGCAGAAAATGACCACGTTCTGAGAGATTCCAAATACGTACCCCCCCAGGGGATCTGCAGCTAGTGCCTGCTGGAGTCGTGCAGAAAAAAATATTGCTTAGAACACCAAAAACAGCGAGAAGACCCTAAAAAAGAGAAACAAAACTTCTTCCGGGAGAATCAAATGGTAATAAGGCCTCTCTTTAGAGCGACTTCACAGCTGCCCCAGTTTCCATGACACCTGTCAACTTGTTAGGACAAGAAACTCTGCGACTGCTTGGGACCGTAATTTCCCGTTTGTTCATCGCGAAGTTCTTCATTACCCCACCCATCAAAGTTCACTTTCGATTCTTCTCAACGAATATTACGCAGATAATAAAGACTGGATGGAGGAACACCAAATGGAATGAGGATGTCGTTAGATGTAATATGCTTTCCTGACATATTATAATCAGCAAACAAAACCAATGAAATGCGATATCATTTTATTATTTATTTTTAAAAACTCAAATTGAACACTTAACTACTTTGCTCAAAATTTTTCGGAAAAATCCATGGATCTCATTTCTAAACAATCTCTGAACCACATAGTAAGAATCCAAAAGTTATATATCAACCACCCAAAGTTTTCAAAAGTTGTGAGTGAAAAACTAATGCAGCAGAAATATGGAATATTCTTTTCTCATAATAAAAATTTTATTAATTTTCATTTAATATTTCTGACATTTTACTTTTTATTAAAGTTTGAAAGGTAGTTTTAAATCTCTGTAAATGGGGGAAAGAAATCTTACCATGAATACATCTTGATCGGTATCCTTTTGTATTTATCACTTACAAACATTATCCGTATCAGAATATATGCTATGAAAATTGAAAGACGGCTGTTTTTTCTGTCAGTTTAGAGATATCTTGGCAATGTTTCCCTTACCCTTTACCTGCCCCCACATTCTTCCCAATTTCTTCTGGAATCATTCATGCTTAAGAAATTCAATCGACAGTACCTGATGAAACTTAATGTATATCATTACCATTGAGTGCTTTTGGAGAAATTGGTTCGTCTATTACGTTTTAATTTGGCGATGAACCTCGAATTTAACGTTTCCTCGTCTATGAGTGAAAGAAACCTGATCATCTATCAATAATAGATTCTATTCTAATAGAATAATATATAATAGATCAACGAGATTCTTCGAAAGATGTCCAGGTTATTCCATATAAATCGAGAAACAGTTGCTTAATAAGTACGTTTCCTTGAATGGAGTAACAGGAAGACTTCTGTAAAAATCAAATCATACTAACATGTCAAAAATCCTGCTATATATAAGCAAAAAAAAAGATATTCGATTTCATATTTGGAGTAGCGGAAAGCTATAGCTCTCCATACACGACTTTAAATTACGAAATCAACCACTGACATTACTTACAGTTAAGGCTATTGATAGTGGTAGAAATCGATCTCAATTCCATGTTTGTTATTTTTATATTATACTAGCAGAAGTGCCCGTTGATTCTCAACGGGGATGTTCAATTTCATAAATATCAATGTAACAACCTTGATCGTAACAAATACTTCATAATTGTTGATACTTAGGATTTACCAGACTTTCTAATTCAATATACCAAGTAATATAAGTTAAAACGAAGTCTAAAAAGCCGCAACAATTCAATATTCAATTTAACGCAGGTTGATGATCTTTTCCGTGACAATGTATCAAAATGTATCTACATATGAAAGTAAGGATTACATATACAGTGAAACCTCTATTCAGCGGCCACCAATGGGGACAAAAAATAATGGCCACTTAAGGAGGTGGCCGCTGAATAGAGGTTAAGTTATTTTGCCCGAAGGAATCCATGGAATGGATGGATTTGAATGTGTCTGCTTAGAATGAATAATTATATTATTTTTAAACTTTTGTATTTGTATTAACGTTTTAAATTAACAAAATTGTATTTTATTGTTGATTGTTTAGAAATAAAACACCTTTTCTCTGCGGCACAAAGTTCAATAGAGTCTATAAATGTTTATAAGTGTTTTTGCGTGTTCTACCCAAACTTCCGATCTAACCCTTTGCTGAGAGACCGCATGCCTCGTAGATTTTGCACTCCTTCAGCTATTGAACACGATGGTTCATCGTCATCATCATCTTCACTTTCTACGAAAACAGTGTCTGTGGATTCGTCTTTTTAAGATGTGCTCTCTCCTGCGAAAATATATTCTATTATCAGTTACACATCATACTATTATTATGTATTACTTATCGACAAGGCAGCTCTCCGAGTATAAATTAAAATTTAAATAAATTAGAAACATTGAATTAGCTTTAAATATAATAACGATCTATGAATTTAGGTAATATATGTGATTTATTCAAAAATATTATAAATTATTAAAAATTATTTCTACTTAGAGAAGGAATACTGTCATCGATATCGGTCCTTGTTTTCTCTTTTTCATTACAAATCCACACGAATAAAACATTATTTAGTCATTATCTTGATGGTCTTCCATCAGTCCAGCCTCCCAGTCTCCACTCAGATCATTGTAGCAGTCAGTATTTTTCAATTCTTCATCCACATCGTATGATATCCCAAGAATTCTCACTAGTGACTGCAATTCCTCACTCTCTCTCTCAGTTCTTCTTGTGATGCTTCTTCGTCAATCCTGTCGGTGGTTATACCACAAATCCCGAAGCACTTTTTGATGGTACTTTCACTAATTGCATTCCATGATGAAATTGACCAGGACAGAGCATTACTAACATTTACGAGCTTTAATAAATCGAAGACGCTGTCGGCTTTGTCCATCCTGGAAACAGGGGATCGTAGAACTCGCTTCCGATATTGGAACTTAAACGACTGTATAATCCCTTGGTCTAGTGGCTGTAAGTTGGCACTTGTGTTTGGAGGCAGAAACAACGACTTAACATTTGTAAGGGAAACGCTTGGATGGCATGGGGCATTGTCAAGCAACAGAATCACCTTCCACTGTTCATAGACCATCTTAGCTTTGAAGTCTTTCAGCAAAGATTCGAAAATTGTCGATGTCATCCATTTCCTTGTATTCGCATTCCATTTTACTCCTAACTGTTGGGCATCAACTCTTTTAAAACAACGAGGTCTCAGAGATTTCCCTATTATCAAGAGTTTCTCATTCTCTCCCACCGCATTACAGCACAGCAGCACTGTTAATCTTTCTCTAGACATCTTCCCTCATTTGCACATCTCATTGCTGAGGGTAAGGGATTTTTAGGTATTGACCGATTAAAGAAAGGCCACTCTCGTCAACATTAAATACATCATGAAGGGCATAGCCATCTAAAAGGGATGGTAATCTTTTTTCCAATCGTAAACATCCTTCGGATTTACTTCTCCACACACTGCACGATATGCAATACTTTTGCGTTTTCTGAAACACTCTAACCAACCATTGCTGGCAACGAAATTATTCACCTCCAATTCCTTCGCTATTTTACGAGCTTTCTTTTGGATCATCGGTCCACTCACAGGTAATCTCTTTGCTCGCGCACTCGTAAACCACTTGTACACAACCTCATTCTTTCTCGGCACTCACCGATCTCTTCCTTTTCGTTGCGCGATTCTTATTGTCCTCCCAGTCCTTCAAAATGGAGCTTTTGTTTTTCAAAATGTTATTTATTTGTGTCCTTCCACAATTAAAAGTAATAGCCAATATTCTTGCCGAAGTTCGATTCTTACTTTCCAAAATAACTTTCCTTCTCTCTTCCAGAGTCAGGACGAGTTTGTTCTTGCCTCCGCTCATTTTACCGATTTCACTGACTACTGCTGTATATTACTGAAATAATTCGGTTGAACGCTAGAGACAATACGAAGTAAAAAACTCAGAGTATCCGAATTAATCACTCGGTTTCTTCCCTATTTACGATCCTTTAAATGGAGACGATGTGGAGTTCTATAGCGTTGCATGGTTCTGTCGGAGAGGTATGACCGGGGAGTAGGCGATAAGATAAGTGGGGTAAAATGTTTACGAAACCTAAGACCAGGCCAACCAAGTTTCTGACCCCTTCCCCTCCAAACTTCCACTCTATCCCCGATAGTGCAATCCCAAGAATTAATGTTGTAGCAAATAAAAAAATCTTTTTACCGAAGCTTGGCGGGCACTGTACGTGGTCGCTTCGGGCACCTGGGTGGCCGCGGGCACCAGGTTGAGTACCCCTGCTCTGTCTTTTCTGCTTCTGTCGGGCCGACGCTACACAGGGACAGAAAACGCTACCCACAGTAAAAAAAATTACGTATGCTCATATCATCACCTTACCGCTCATCCCAAACATGCCTATATTTTGGGGGTAAAGTGGATTGAAAAACACTGACAGTAAATAAAAGAATGGTGTGCTTCTGCACACTACGGGCATTTTTCATAGCGATTTCTTTGGTCGAAAGACCCGGGGTCGCATCCTTCTTCCTCATCCATTACAGTGGTACTCACTTGCTCTCTGACTCTCTGCATGGGACTGTGAACTGTCATGGAAATAAATCTTCTTTATTTTACTCTCGGTTTATTAATTGTTGTCAGCAGTGGGTCGTCACAACATTAATGGTGTCTGGCGTGGCTTCTTTGCGACATCATCATCCAACTCAAGAGAGCCTCATGATAGACTAAAATGCTGATGAAGATCTCTACGATTTTTAACACCAAGAACCATAATACAACATAGTGGCGTCTTAGTAAATAAGTTTGTTCAAAGAAAAATCGGAAATCTTCGAAAGCAAGAAGAGTTTCTGGTCGCGAAATAGTGGCCGCAGGCCTAACATAGAGTGACCGCTGGCCGCTTAAGGAGGTGACCGCTGAAAGGAGGTGAAATTTACATTGTTTATACGGGATATTCGTTCCGTTCCCGAAAAAAATGGCCGCTTGAGGAGGTGACCGCTTAAGGGAGGTGGCCGTTGAGGAAGGTTTCACTGTAGCTTCTTCTCTCTTGGCTTATATCTTCCAAAGGCAGATTCTAGTATCTGAATGAGATTTTTGGTGACAATGTATCAAAATGTATCTACGTATGAAAAGAGACATACATAATAGCTTCTTTCCCTCTGACTTTTATCTCGTAAAGGAGCATTTTTCTTCTTTCTACTCCGAATGAAGCCGCAAAATTTCGACCGGTCATCATTGAGAGGATATCTTCTGTAACTGAATAAGTGTGATTCCGAGAAAGGACAAAGATGTCATTGTTGTATTTCTTACGTGAAGAAAAAACTATAGACATTAAATAAGAAATGGTGTATCATGGAACCAGAAGGTATGTTTCATTGTTTTATCTTGGCTATACTTATAACATGAGGTTGTTAGTGAGAATCCGTGACACGTACAAAATGAAGTGGTATGTTAATTAATGCCCAGGAACGTAGTCGTAGATCTTGGGAATGATTAAGTGCAAGACGCAACGCCATATTAGGATGGAACGATAAAAGCCATGACAATGGAGCGACAACTTTACCGAAATCAGTCTGTGGAGCTATGCTCGTAAGTCGAAATTCATTATATGATAAGTGCATTGGGTTAAGTGAGCAGAAAAGTATTTGATTACAAACCTAATAAATATTTGCAATTATTTTATTGCTGAAAATATTTTCAATCGAATAATAACATTGGCAGTGACACACAATAATATATCAGGAAAGTTCCTTTTGGATCCAAGTGATAAGGCTTCGAAAAATGCTAGTTTGATCTCGGTAAACACTTTGCCGATATGTCTGTGTACGGGACTTGGTTAAGATTTTTAGATTTATGTACTCCGCGAGTGACGTATGGCTGGGGAAAATATCGGCAATGTAAATGATCTGATATATTAATTCCTTCTCCAGTAACTAATGAAAAACTTATAAGATAAATTATTTCCTGGACCCCCAAAATACATTCAGCGTAGAATCTTCACAGTAATCAATAAATACAGACACCACCTACCTCCGTTGAGAAGGTGAATAGTGTCTTAAGTAAATTTACATTTTGTGGTTATCTGTATAGTTTCTTATCCCGAAAAAAACTTATGTTCAAGATGTTTAAGAATTATAACCTATTCTTCGGCTGAGGTCAAATAAATAAATTTCAGCGTACAGTGTGTTAAATATTGACATTTGGGTTAGCTGCTTTCAATATCAGAGTTTTATTTCGACATGGCACTCCGTCCAGTAAACACCTAGATAAATCATACTATATATTCATAACGAAATGCATAAATCAGTAAGTTGATCACGATGCTCGTAATTATAATTGAATGTTGATATTGCTACTGCAGCTATATTTTACGCAGCATTAGATATTTCTATACGGTTTCGAAAAAAAACAGAATTTTTCACTTTAAACAATTAACAATACATAAAATCATGCAATTTCATAATATTGAAACTGATAAACAATATGATGAAAAGACAAAGCCATTTATATGAAGATTAAAGTTATAAACAACGCAAAATATACATTACAATACCGGCCATAAATGTTACATAAGTTTTTTAAACGTTTTTACATCTGTTGCAGTAAGAATTTTCAACACAAAATAGCATAGTATTATAGTGCAGTAGAATAGACTTTATTCATTTGTGATTGAAAAACTGAGAAATGATTTCAAAAACTATTATACTTGTGTCTATGATATCCACAATATACTGCGTTTCAAGCAGGGGTCTCCAAACTTTTCAGCTTTATTAACTATCAAACAGCAGATGCGGCCCGCGGGCAGTAGTTTGGATATGGATTGAAGTAAGGAATTACCAACTCTACTACAATATCGTAGATTTTTTGCGGTCTACAGATAACTGAAATCGCTTTACCTTTTTAGGCTTTGAGATGTTACTTATTCGCTCCTGACCACTCGTCGCTCAGAACTTAAAAGAAAAAAAGACCGATTAAACATAAGAAATAAGGACGTCCGTAATTTCCGTCAAAACTCAAAAATAATACGAGAGAGGTCCACAACTTACCACGTTATTATTTTAAACCAGTGGAATTGACAGCGAGAATGCAAATTCTATCAACGTACGAATTTCAAAATCGTTTTATTTCACTGAATATTCAGTTAACGTTACCATAAACAAAACTCGGTTGTCAAAGACGCTTAAAGAAAATTGAAAAAATCAATGAAAAAATGTTCGTACCTTTCAACGTGCGTTTCTTCACAGGATATTGTTTGTCACAACAAATTTTAAAATGCCATCGAATTTTTTCTTCATAATAAATCTTCAACTCTTATTTTCAAAATTTATTTTAACTGGCCATAGATCCGCCATGTCTTCTTATAGAATTACATATGAGTTCGGAATCAAGAATCGCCTTGATCGTCAAGGGAATGGGTTTGTTTACAACATGAAAATTTAGACGAAATTTTCGTATATTTTATCAAAATTCTCGCAATTTCGATTCGCAAACGATATTTCTCAACCAAAATAAGAATCTTTATTTTCTAAGATCACATTAGGATAAGCAGTACCACGTTTAAAGTTACATTTTCATACAGGTACAAGGGGACAAATGAATCAAGCATTAAACGTAAATGACAGAAATAAATTACATTTCACTCAAATAACCAACGTTGAATATTCTATACGGAAAGTAAATGTTGTATGGAGCTGACTCGTATCTCAATCTTAAAATGTGTAACATAAACACGAACAACAAAAGTAATCGCAATGTCAAAATAGAAACAAAAATTAAACACCAATAACAGAATGATAGTAAGTGAATATGGAGTGGAAGCACTTAAAAACAACGAATAAATCAAGTTTTGCATCCTGCATTTAACAAAATAAAATTGCTTTACCTTTTTGATCTATCATACGATGCTGGAGGTCTGCTACAACTAACAACTCGCCGTTCAACTCTTCAGGGATTACAAACTACGAATCTGGGAATTCTTTTCGTTCTTCGCAAACTCCATTTCCGTAATTTGCTAAATATACATCAAAGCAAATAGATTAGATTTAATACTTAATTCAGAAGAATATATTCTGAACATCCTCAACTTACCAGGATATTTATACGCAATAGTTGAATTGATCGATAGAAATCTATTATCAGTAAACCACTGCTATAAAACTCAGTTCATTTTACGAAAAAGACGGCAAACAATTAAGTTGATGTAAATAAAACTTGTTTGCTACAGACTCGTCAACAAAATTCGAAATTTAAAAATTTATATCGTCAAGGGAATGGGTTTGTTTATACATGGTAATTTAGTCAAAATTTTCGTATATTTTATCGAAATTCTCGCAATTTTAAATCGAAAACGATATTTCTCGACCAAAATAAGAATCTTTATTCTATTTCCCTTCTTTTGATGCTCGTTTCGACTCCTTACGACCGTTCTTTCTGATTTAGTTTTTCAAAAGAATTGAACCCTGCAACGAAAAAAATTAACTTTACGTGTATTTCTTATGCAAACTGTTTTACTCATTTTTTATAGATATATAAGATTAGGATCACATTATGTCAAAATCGACTTAACTTATTAATGGTGATGTTCCCTCCTTTCCATGCACGACCAAGCCTAATTGTCCCATAATATGCTTAAAATCTCTTGATATCAATTGGACAGCAAATATTTTTGCATTTTATATCTTTTTATGGAAAGTACACATAAAATATTCTCTTGGTTCTACTCTTATCTTCACAACCAAAAGCAGAAAGTAATTTCAAATGAATGGGCGTCTGAATGGATTGAAATTGATCGAGGACTTCCTCAAGGATCTATCTTAGGTCCCTTACTCTTTCCAATTTATATCAATGACTGCGTAAAGGTAATGCAATACTCTAGATATCACTTGTACGCAGATGATCTTCAGATTTACATGGACTTAAGTCCCTCAGAACTACCTCAATCAATCCATAAAATCAATTACGATCTCCAACTCATCCGTAATTGGAGAAGAAATCATTTTATCAATCAAAACCCAAAAAAAATCATAGGCAATTTTGATCTCACAACCTAAATTACTTCACTCGGTAAATAGAGCTATCCTACCGGCTATAGAACTAAATTGTACCGAAATTCAACTGAAAAATTCAGTGAAAAACCTCGGTCTCTACATGAACGAAACCCTTACGTGGCCTGATCATGTCATACAAATAAGTAAAAAAGTTAATTACTCGCTGTATTCACTTCGACGTTCAGGAAATCTCCTCTCCCCCTCAGTAAAACTACAACTTGTAAACTCATTAGTTATGCCTCACTTCGACTATTGTGATATAGTCTATCAGGATCTGTCAGGGAAGCCATCAAATTACAGCGCATGCAAAACAATGCCGTGAGGTTTATTTTCAACTTAAATAAGTACGGTCACGTTTCGGAATATTACTCCAAGCTATCTTCACTAAAACTAGATTTGCGTCGGAAGCATCGCATTTTGTCTAGCACCAATAGATTTTTAGTAACAACATCATCTAAATATATTAATTTCTTATTCACATCTTTGGATTCCATTCATGACCGCAAAACGAGAGGTTGCAAGAAACTCTTGATTCTCCAGCACAGAACTGAAATGTTCCATAAATCGTTTACAGTCACACCTCTGGAACAAGAGATAAAAAACCTATCTTCCGTCTCCAACTTCAAGAGTAAATGCCACAATCGTCTCTTAACCATACAAAGCAGAACTTAATCGCACGGAAACGCACAACTCCATCAACTCATTGAGATCACAATATTTCCTGGCCTTCCTACCTCAATTTCAGAAGATCTTTCCTCCTTATCTTATCCACCGTCCAAATGAATGTTTTTATTGGAATATGTTCTCTTATTCATTACTCTATAATTCTCATTGTATTTTATTTGTCTTTTTCCAGTTTTTGAATCGTTTTTACTTACCTATAATCTAAATACGTAACTAGCTTTTACCATGCGAAATTATGTTTATAATGCATATATGCTCAGTGCGTCTATTATGCTCATATAATTTAACATGTAATTGGCAAAAGGTTAAGATAGTTAGAACTGTATAACATAATTATAAATTTGTTATATATTATAACTTATATGTTATTACTTTTTTGTCAGAATTTTATGTTAATATGTTATAACTTGCTCTTTTTTGTACATTCTGATGACTTTCTTTTTTTTCTTGCCTTATATAGCTCTTTTATCTACTACCATATTTAAATTTAGTTTTCTATATGTAGGTTTCGCAGGTTTTTCACACCCCCTTCTTTTGAGGGTGTTTTCCTGCAGTGGAAATTTTTTCCTATGCTCTTAGCTTAGGTTTTTAATCCACATTGAGTTTTCTTCTCTCTACTTTTGCAATCTATCTCTTTCTTTCTGTTCTCACATGACAAAGGGCTAGGTGTAAGAAGAGACTTGATAGTCTCAATTTCGCCGTGAGTAAAGTCCTTTGTTATTGAAATGAAGAAAAGGTTTTACTTTTTCCACAGATTTATTTTAAAAACACGACCAGGTTCCAACGAGTAATCGCCATCATCAGATTACTCGTTGAAACCTGGTCGTGTTTTTAAAATAAATCTGTGGAAAAAGTAAAACCTTTTCTTAATTTCTACGAGATGGATTTCCACAAAACGACGCCTGAGACTGTGAATTATATCCTTTATTACTATTATTATGCCACATAATCGGCAAAATAGTCCGATACCGCGTAGAAGTTCATAACGTAATAAAGCAGTATATTTCCCTTTCTACAAAATTTCCCTTCCTAAAAAGTTATACCTTTTGAATTTATTAGTCCCATTAAATTACTTTGCGTAATCCTTATGTTTAATGTTTTTTTTGTTCAGTGCCAATTGTCCAAAAGATTGCGGAATACCTCTGTAAAAACATTATTTTTTGAAATCCTTCCTTTCGGTGCAATCATAATGAAAACGCAAATAGATTTCACTAATCGGCGAACCTGCTGCAATTTTGCAGCTGTTCGATTGGATAGCAAAAGAAGTAAAGAAAGCCGCCTTCCTCCTGGCGCGGCATCGCTTTTGCAGAATCGCTTCCTCTGGATCGTGGAAAGAGTCCAATTGGCGCCCATCGCCCTTCCTCCCGCCCTTTCACTTTCCGAACTCCACAAAAAATGGAGGTAATGAGAAAGAAAGTAATGGCATTGCAAAACCACGAACTTCCGACGCACGGTTCAACGGTTGCGGGCATCGTGTGATTGTTTTCCTGCTTTTCAATTGTTTGCCGTTTTCAATCAAGAGTTGTTGGATCAAATTATTTAATGGTAAATTTAATGGAGAATAAGTTAAAATATGTATTATTCCAATAGTAGATCTTTACTAGAAACTTGCTAGTATCGCGAGATGCAGAGACTTCAAAAGACACTAATGCAAAGTTAACTATGTCTCATATAGCGCCACATCTTCGTCGATCCACAGGATTTATGTAAGGCTACAATTTATGTCGTAATAATATGATTTCGAATGTGCTGATGATATCGAACATTGATAAAAAGTATTTTTTCATTAGGCATCAGAAATTATTTTCTTGCTATAGGCAAACATGAACGATTGAATTGTATTTCATAGGCTGAATTAAAGCCACGATCAGTATCAACATTATAGCGATTACTTTTCCAAAAACTCAACTGCATTTTAACTGTTCTTTAATCCATGAGGTTGATTTTCTGAAGCATAGTGCCCCAGCTAATTTTTAATGGGAATAAATTTTAAATAGAAAGTAGTACATAATGCTCCTAAACTTGCAAAGAAAACTCTAAAAGATTGCATATACTTGGTATTAGTTAAGTTAATCTCTTCCTTCAAGATAAAATTTGTAAAATTGAATTTCAATTCGAAAAGAGAATAAACGTCGAATAGGTATCAATAATAATATAAATGCATAATCCGCTTGATGGATCACCTTTATTTTTATTATTTTTTCACATTTTTGTCAGCAATTATTTACAGTTGTATTGCTTCGCTGACTCATTTGCGTAATGTGACATGCTGATTGAGAAAAGAAAAAGGCGAAGACAGGTAATGAGGATATGAGCGTGCGTACGTCACAGCACAATGGATCACAAACCGGCAGTGACTTGGTCAATATACATCGGTTCGTATAAAATATTAAAGCTATGCGCGTGACAGTTTGATCAATGAGTAGCGTGCTTAGTATATAAATGCGAGGAAACAATGAAGACAAAAGACAAGGGGAGGGGTATATTGAGAAGTGAAGGTGACAATAGTATGCGAGGTACCCAATACCTTGGACAAAACGGCAACGTAAGGGTTACCGATCCGCCAAGAGCCTAAAAAGGGCCATAGGTGACGAAATTCCACCTCGAATAGGGAAAAGCAAGGTTGATTCCGCACCTCCAAGGAACTAAAGATCTCAAGTAAAGTTTGTACAAAAGGATCCGAGTAGAATTGCTGGGGTTATCGCTGAAATTCCTCGAAGGAAATCCAAGCTGGAATTGTGGACCGATGAGCAGCTCTACCGGAATCCTGATGGAGGGACGATAAACCTAAAGAATACAGCAGAGGTCTTCTTAGACTGCACCTCTCTTCGATGCATCCAATAAAATGATGATGTTGTCTTGCATGTTTCGGAGCTTTTTTCTAGGGGATGTTCATGATGAGAGTGGGTTGATGGATGACGTTAGCTTAGAAGTGGTGTCCGTAGGCAAAGGGCGCGGCAACGACGGACTTGGTGAGGTAAGGCGCGGCAACGGCCACGGGAGCGGCGACCTTAGCGACGACGGGAGCGGCGATGGCCTTGACGATGGGGGTGGCGGGGTGAGCAGCGGGTCCGCTCTTGTGGACGACGGCGTTGAATCCGTTGTGAGGGTCGGCAGAGTAGTCGACGGTGCGGACGGTGCCGTCGGGTTCCACGAGGCTGTACTGTCCCTTGACTACGTCTCCCTCGCGGTGTTCGGTCTGGCTCTTCTGGTCACCAGTGTGAGCATCGTGGACTCCATAGTTGAACTGGTAGTTGGGGACAGCCTGGAAATAAAACAAATTAAAAATTGAAGAGCATTTTCGAACAACAAAGAATTCAAATATCCCTTAGTGTTAATAATGAGTATATTCAGGACCAATATTATTTCGATGTTAGTGTATCCATCAAATCCGTATGTAAATTCATTTCAAAAAAGAAACTGATATACGTGAAGATATTTAACTAAACCCAATCGCATTTTCTCTGGCTTTTCCTGGAACATATTCCTTGCTTATGAGATGCATATGGTAGAGTTTTTGAATCGAATGCTTAACTTTCAATCAGCGACATCTGCTTCAAAAATTGCCTCAGGGCTCAATGAAGAGGAGAAAATGATGCAGAAAGTATCATATGTGATACTTACGACGTAGACTTGCTATTCACATTTTAAGGTCAAAGAAATCGCGTATATTCAATACAATTAGTACAGGAACTCTTACTTTTATTATATGACTATATATACTGACTTACTCTTATGTCAATAGAAATCTTTAATTCTTATTTAAAGCGGCACATTCTATTTATTCGGAAATGCCTAGCCTTTACAATGATGCAAAAAATGGATTCAAAATGCAAATAAAATTTAATAAAATATGTAAAGCCTTTTTTATCTTATTATTCCAAGAATACTAAGTCCCGAAATTATACAAGTTCCCTTTAAAATGGATATTTTTCCAGTATGCTGTGGCGGACGCATTCTATAGTTATAGAGTATTTAGATAGTAATATATTAGCTTTATAATCAGTGGATAGAGAACTATTGAAAATGCAACGAAATTCACAATTACATATAAAACATTCAAAAAGCACTGAAAATTTCTCGGAATTATTGAATCATGATAAAGTAAAATTCTCCGAAAAGCAATGATTATGTTTTAATTTTAAATTTTCGTGATTGAATCCTTGATTTATTCGCCGTTTTTGATGGTCTATAACGGGTTTATGGGAAGGTCCTTATTCCCATCAAAGTCTTGATGATATAGACAACAAACTTACGAAGTAGTCAACAGCGGCCTTAGCGGCTACAGCAACGGGAGCGGCGTGGATGGCGGGTGCAGCGTGGATAGCGGGAGCGGCATAGGCGACAGGTGCGGCGTAGTGTGCGGCAGCGATAGGGGCGCCTCCGTAGATGCCTGGGTATGCGTTGACGGCTGTGGCTACAGCCAGCACCAAAGCGAGGACCTAAGAATCAAGGAGAAAAGGATTACTTTTCGTTACAGCAGCTCTCAAAAATAATTTAAGATCAGTATTTCGAGGGATCTAAAACCCTAGTAAATGAAATTTATAGACAGGATTTAGGTCTTTCATTTAAGTTCATTTGGCAATTAATTTTTCATGAACATATTTAATAAGCACGCCATGAATGTCAAAAAAGATTTCCTCTTCATTAATAAGAGATAGCCAAATTGTTAAAAATTGAATGTTTCATTTACGATGGTAGAGAAAAAATTGGAGATTTAATGGCCCTGATAATAATTGAAATAGGTTTTTCCAATTAAAAGAATTAAAGAATAAGTATCTGAAGAAAGCCTAGTAAGAGATGGATAAGATGAAGTACGGAAGTATGAATTATAACAATACAGAATTATTTTAAATTATAATTTCTAAATCTTCCTTTATCCTGTTAAATTCGTTTTGATGGAGAATGAGAGGCTACGGAATCCTTTCGTTTCAAGGGCATATTAATTACTGATGAAAGTTTGACTTTCTCTCTAAATGAAAGAATATAATGCAGAATATCCGAGAACAACTATGGGAATCTGAACGATCTCTTCTGCGAGTAAAGTGAACTTTCTTCGCTATCTTCAACCCTTAAGTGCCTCCCGCCGACACTTCCTCCCTCCGAGGCACCGTGACCTGATTCCGTGTTGCCTATGAGAACTCAACCGGCAAGTCACACGCATTCAAAAACACATTCCCTCTCGTTTGCTATTGAGTCATGCCAAATGAGAGGAGGGGGGCAAAAGAAATGCTCTATATTTCCCATCTTATGGTAAAGCAACCTACTTTAGACAAATGCATCACGTGACAAGAGTGATAGTCTCCAACGACATCCATTTGCGGTGAAGACTATGCACGCAACGAGGATTTCGTGTTAATGGTTGAATGGAGAGAATTTATCGAGCTTCAGGAAGTGCCTTACACTAATGAAATATCATCTTCCATTTCTATTTAGGAATCGCTAGCTGCAACTTTCACTCGAATGGAGTATCGAATTTATCACCTTCAAGATTGCATTTTCTATGATGGCATCCCGCTAAATTAATGTTCAGTCATCAGGATTGCGATCTCTCTAACTAATCCTATCAGTTCACCTTAGGAAACGAAGAATTTACTTCCCTGACGAAAGCAAAGTTTATCGCTCAAGGGTATTAAATAGCTTATTTAAAAGGTAAAATGCCATATAAAGAGAAGAATTAAATTGTTCTTAAAAGATAAACTTTATGGGAAATTCCTTTTCAACTACTGAGATATATGTTGCTGGAGATACTCCAGAAGCTGCTTCCTCAATTTCTACTTCACCGTGTGTCCAACATTCAGTTTTATTGAGGATTAACGGCTGGAAAGGGTATCAAAAATTAAATATTTGGAAATTTAGACTATTACACTGCATAACTAGAATTTGATTTGAGGTACTAAGAATGATATTTTATAACTCTAGGTTGGTACAGAATATTTGTGATCTTTTTATCATAAAAAATATTATTCCGGAAATGCTGAAATTTATATCCCTGAAAAACAAAATCCCAGATTCCAATTACTTGAATTCTATAGCGAGGTTGGATTTTTAAGGGTACTGACTGCTTGATTTAATAAAATAATCTGTATGAAACTTACGATTTAAAATTAGATTTTTCTTTCCTATTTTTCTGCATTGTGTATTTGGCGATCTATTTTCAATCCTGCGTAATATTTGTAAAATTGTTTCAATACAGTAAATGATGCAAGAAACCAAATCCTTCAATGCTAAAATAGTATTACTTAAGATTGTTTGGGACTGCTCTGAAGGAAATCGAGTGTTGAAGAAAAGGAAATTTTTCGCGCAAATTGCCAACCGAGGGGAGCACTTCGGGCGTTGATATCTCCGAGTGATTCGGAACTCACCTTTGCGACGGCCATTTCAGTGGCTTGCCTGCGTCTTGCTGGACGATGTGAAGGATGCGTCGCCTAGAAAGCGTCTGACCTAACTGGCCCACGGACTGGGTTTATATATCCGCGGTGGGATACGACGCAAGAATTGGGGAGGGTAGGAGGGGCAGAGGACGGTGGAGGACGCTGAGGGAAAGGCGATCACAACACCCTCCCACGACACTCCCTCCTCTTCCTCTAGCCTGGGTTCGATTCCTTTGGGGTCAGCGGCAGAGAGTGGGATACCAGTGGGCGTTGTCTTAAGCGGTGGGTGGGGTAGGAGGAAGAAGAGAATTGGGAGAGTAATTATGGGGGGAGTTGAGGAAAGCACTAACGACAGCGGATGGAGTTTAATTTTTGGAATTCCACGCAGGGTCTGTTTGAATTGCAATGCGGTGAAACCTCCGTAGATTCACTGCTTCGCCAAACTCATATAGATCGCTATACGGCATCGTAAATTTCATTATTTCCTCGATTTCAATATGAAAGTTGGTAAAATATACGCAGCAAAGTTGACGACTTGGAAAATTTTCAAATAATATTTCGTAATAACTATTTATCATCTGTAACCAGAATGATTTGATGTCAAAATATTTTAATAGGTAACAACATCAGTTTATGACCGTGGCATTTGTATTTCGGAAGATGATAAGGTCTAAATTGTTTAGTAATGATTTATTTGTTTTAACTACATTTTTGTAGACAGTTGCCAGCAATTATATGCTTAACTTACACAATAAGAGGGTTTATTGCTGTAAAAATATGGTTTTCTTGAAAATCACATTTGGCTGCATTTTTGCGGTTGTCTTTGCAATATTTAGATATTAATTGGCGGAGAACCAATCCTCCATTTTCCTCTAGAAATGACTGATTCGTGTTTTATTGATTGGCGATGTTAAGAATTTCTGTATTCGTGGAAGCTGTAAGATGGGTCCATTACGTATAACTCACTACTAATAAAAACGAACATCAAAATAGACAGAAGCGGAACTCGAGCCCAGATCTACCAATTGCCTGTCGGTTGCAATAAGGATGAAGATATTTTGCTAACATTACTAATAATTTTCTTCCCTTATTTGACACTTCCGTATTAATGAAATGATTATCGAAAAACTTATATTGTAAGAAATACCATCGTAAAATATAAGACCTTAATTAGTACAGTACTGAAAGTGTAATTAAATAATTTAATTATTGTTCTTCTATTAAAAACTTGCTCAAATTATATATTTATTTACTTTTAAGTATCTAAAGAAATTCTTCGTACAACGTTCTAAAAAATGAATTTTATAAAGAAAGGTTTAGTACATCAGAGTGTAACAGGATAATCTGCCATTTGAAGAACAAGCAAGTATAATCTTATCACTTGAACCTAAGAAGCCAAATCTCGTCTCTGGGTAAATACTCCTTATAATAATTTCCCTAAAAAGAAAACAAAAAACACTTAATTTATATTCATTAAGAAAGAGTAATTATCTGCGTTCAAATTAGTTTTGGAAAAGCCCCGTTATACTGAGGATTTAAATTTCTGTTGCATTCTTCTTCATGTGAGTGAATTAGTCAATAAGAAAGAATCGTATCAGATCAACCAAATTTTTATTAAGTTTAATAAGTAAAACCTTTTGATAAATGAGTGTACGACCTCAGCTTAGCTAATTTACCAACTATATGAACTAAGTATTAAGATTTTACGACACCGGGAATGCACTTAGCCCTTTCAGACCCTCCGAGCAATATATTGGACACAATTTTCAGTGCTTATTATCCATTGCTCATACTGATTAAATATTTTTTATGGTTTTGCTTCTTTTATTTTAATATTATGTTTATTCTGTATTAAAAGAGCCTCATAACAAGACTATATTACTTATTGAATAACGGAAACATCAACGAATTTCAAAAAATAATTTTTCTTCATAGAAAAGTTTAATTTCAAGTATTTCTTGATATATTTTCAGAATTTTGGACAGGATAGATGAACCACATTATGTAGCTCGACCATAACTTAAGCTTTGAACAGATATGGTGAAGTATTCTTTTATAAATAGATGTATAAAAGATAGAGAATAGGCTCTCAAACCCTACCCGAAAAGCAAAAAAACACTAGGAATATATTTTGTAACTTACTATAAGGTATTATAATGTTGTTTTGTCTGTTTAAATCATACCACCTGAATTTTATTCTATTTGTAAGATTGATTATGTAAATAAATACATTTTCTAAACGAATTCACGGCTAAATGTAAACATCTCAAAGTTATATTAGCCATATCTAGCTATGTTAACACAAGAAAGCAATATGAATCACATCTAAAAATAGCTGATTCTGAGCCAATGTACCTAGAATCAATATTGAGCAATCAATAAGTAAGTGGAAAAGACCCATAACATCTGCGGATAGGATTTATAATTCTTAATACTTTTGCGGCTAAATTTACCACGATAAAAAGCGGCCGTGCCCTCGATTTCTACCGAAGCTGCCAAACGTCCGTCCCCAGAGGTAACGGGAAATTAAGAGCGATTGAAATCATTCATAAAATACTTAATTACATGAAATGAGTGGTGGGATACTAAAGATCCGGTAAAGCACGTTAACTTGTCATAATATCCGGTTACATTTTACAAGTGCGAGTTGGACAAAATGCTCTCTCGGAAATCCCTCATCCTCCGAGAGCATGACCATACAAGTCTCAGTGGCAATAAAAAAAACTTGCATCAACCCGTTCGGAAAAGGAGACTTTTATTTGCAGGAGATTTATTGAAGGACAAAAATTAGACCGGCGTCGTAAGAGAGCCACGCACTGGTCGTAAGAGCACTTTCCCTATCGGGCTGACCGCCGGTGACGGAACAAGTGACTCTGAACCCCTCCCACACACTCCTCCCTTCATTTCCTCTCCTTCTCTCCATTACTCATAATAACTGCCGCATAGGCCTTAGGATTAGGGATGTAGAAAATCCAACGAGTTACATAAAATTCTACTATTGGAAAATATTAACCCAAATAAGAGCCTTCTTTACATATAGTAAATAAACATCGGTGGGTTAAAAATCTAGCAGGTTAAGCTTATTTGTCACGTATTCTGAAAGGAAATGCAGATGAAAACGTTAATTAAAAACAAATGCTTCATGATAGAGATCAGCACAAAAGAATAAATGTACCTGAAGGATTTCATTTCTTCCTGTACCATATTTGAGGTAAATACATAAGAACTCGTAATGGGGAAAAGTTTTATGTAATTACAACTACTTAAGTACTCTTTAGTACAACTACTATAGTACTACATCCCGCTACAAAAATCAAATGTGTTCGTCTCATTTCCTCTTTCAATTTCATCTCCTCTTAAATGGTTCTAATCGTATGCTCACTTTTTTATATTCTCTTTTCTAACATGTGGATGTCATAAAGAGCATTTGCCAGTTTTTAAATTATTAAATGTGCAATGAGTTGGAATCACTCTCTTTCATGAGGAGAAAATCCCCCATTCGATGAATTCATCCTACTTTCTTTTGGTATTCGATCTCAATACGTTTTTAATTTTTTAATGATTCTTTAAAAGACTTATTTTTTGGATCCTTTTAAATTGAATTTTCTTCTTCTCCTTCCAGTTCCCTTATAAGATGAAAATCAGCCCATTTGTCAATTAATAAGTTCCGTTGCTATTGTGCTCCCAATGTGCATCGCACCCTATTTATTTCATAATCGATTATCTTCCGACGCTTTCTCTCCTTCAATCAAAGACGCCTATTGCATACGTTTCCGCCGCTCTGGAGAAAAACTTTCTCATCCGTTATGTTCTCACCAATTCGTTGGGATGATCATCACGGCGAAATTCTTCCCTCCAGAAATGCTTCATGCCATTGCTTTTTCTCATTGCATGCAGCCTTGTTCGCAATATCAGGTAATTCCTTTCTCTCTCCACCTTACCTATAAAAGACACCTTAATTGGATTCCTCAGGTAATTGTAACTAAGATCTTATAAAATTAATGGAAGATATTTTATTTATATGCAGATCTGGCCCGAGATTGGCAGACATTATCTATCCTATGCATTTTCTCGTATCTACAGGAATGTTGGAACTTTGAAGGGGAGAAGTACACTTCAGCAAATTTATTACATTACACAGAATTAATTAAAACAAGATTTCTGAGGCAAATTTAGTAAATGCAGTGAAATCTGAAGCTATAGTTTTCCCCCGGATTAAGGGAGATCGACTCTGAATGCGGAATAACCTAAGATACGAAAAACAAAGGGTGTAGTTGCTGTAGTCGGAATCTCACAATTTTAATACAAGAGCCGGGAAAACGTTACAAACGTGAGCGTTAGATCAGTATTTCATTCTGTTTAGTGAAAATGAATCATATTTGTCACAAATATCATAAATCATTTTGATGTAATTTAAAAAAAGTCAAAAATACAGAAACAATTATACTCAATCATCTCAAGCCGAAATTCGTGGAACGACATTTTAGTTGTAGCAACAGAAAATGAAAAATATATCTTTCTATATTTAATTCAGAAACTATTACCAATTTGGTGCTAATTATATCAAAAACAACTGGAAACCTATTAGAGTGAAGGCATGATTCCTTCAAGATGATAAATGAAGAAAGCTACATCAAGCTATTGCGTTATAGAACAGGATTTTTTCCCGTACATAATGGACAAAAAGTGAAGCTACGCTAGTAACGCAACCCTTTCTATCATAAAACTGACACAGTTGAAACACTGATTTGTGATGACAAAATGTTCCCAAGCGTCGAATTCACGTGCCCGAGAGATGCGTGACGGTAAACAACGCGGTTAAGTAATTTATGGAATCCTCTCGACGTTGAAGCCACTCCACTCGTGAAAACGTGATTGGTTTACAAGTATCTGTAACCTATGTAAGCCTCACGACTCCCGTGTGGTGAAATGGACCGCCGCTTTATTGCTCCCACGGCCTTTGAAGGCTGTCGGTATTTTTATGAGAATTTTCATCGCTTCCGATTCCCGTAAGTGTTTTTCTGCAGTCAAACATTTTACCGTTCATTTGTTGCGAAATACCCCGTGTCCTTCTTGTCTAATTTGCATGCAAAAACTGACGAACAATCGAATGTATAATTTCGGTTTTAGCTTTCAAAACACTTTGCATAGGTTGCTGTAGCATACCCAATTACAAAACTATATTGATTACTCACGTTTAAATTGTTTCTACAGAAACCCTGAAAAGTCTGATTTCAACCACATCAGTTAATCTATGCATGTACAGATTAGATGGACGTTTTATTTATGGTTCTATAATGATATCATGATTTATCATTCTTAAATTCCCGTCTTAGCTTCTCTTCTTTTATCAAGAAAAGCTCCTGCGGCAGAGGTAATTTTGTACATATTAGTACCACCAGAAGTGTAATTACGGACCGCATTTAAGAAATGCAGACGCGCTTCCCACTTCGCTTCCCGGAAGCACCTGTCATTAATTTGTTGCTTAGTATAAAAAGTTAATCAGAGAAGACTGAAACTTAGGTCTTACAATTCCACATTTTTAGATTCCATGGAACGTAAATTCTTTTAAAGCTATCATGTATGATGATATGAGTGATTCAATTCTCTCCAATATTTTCCTTCCTTATCAACTACATTAACTGCATTTTAAACAATATTTTTCCAAAGATCTCTTTTAGGCTTAAAAATTCAAATTAATACATGAAGCACATAATAGTACTTAGGTGTATGGTAATTATATACAGTTATAAATTGAGATTCTTATTAAAATTTTAAAGGTCGTGAAGATCAACGCGAATTAATTACCCAAGGATTTTGAAAAATTTCGTAGACTCGTTAGTTGGCTTGTGTCTAAAATATTCTCTAGAATAAAGATCCTGATGAAGTCATCTTAAATACTTGAAGTGGTGGACATAATATGAGCTTCTAATTGAGGCCACGCGTTCTCTTTTTAGTGCTTAAAATTTTTTATTTATGCGGGAGATGGCAATAAATTATTCGCAACTCTATACGTTATCTCGGTGTACTTCAATATTCATTATTATCAGTGCTGTTTGTTCCTATTTGTATCAAACATCTCGGGCACAAATTACACAGAATTAAGATGTATGAAGAAAGGATACGTATACTATGAAGATACTATATATTATGTTAATCGTATCTCTCAACTCTAAAGCCATGCAGGTTACATAAATGTAAATCTTAATTGAGAAAAAGATAGTAAGTTGCATTCTTTAATCGTTTTATTGCATGTCTAGTCTATATCTTGGCGGATCGTGCCTTTCATCTGGTCTATTTTAAGTTAAATTGATTAGCGTCTTTCATCTTTCGGCTCACAATAAATATATTTATTCCTCTTGATACAAACTAAGAAAATATGGATATGAGCTTATATGGTCAGTTAAGAATGCAGAAACTTTCCGGTTAATTAAGTTTTCGTATTTTCGGCGATTAATTTCATCATCTCGCAGAAATAATACATTTCAAAGCTGCTGTATAGGGAAGGACGGGATGGACGATTGGGGATAGGATTCGTGGGAAGGGAGTGGGATTTATGAATTTGTGGACAATGCGAAACATTCTCTTTTATGGCTTTACAGGAAGCCTCACCATGCTGATTAAATCCACGGAGGATTTCCTTGATAGACTCATTGCTTGATTGCATTCAGACGTGAGAAAATGGTAAGCGAATTGGTGGTACAAAAGAGGTCAAAACGTAGATTCGCCAATTACATCAAATTGAGAACTTAACCAATGTTATTGAGAACTGTGCATAATCCTTTTTCTAGATGCGCAAGCACAGATAAAGTCTTTCTCCGCGTAACCTCTTACAAATAATCCTTCCTGGCTCCAGCATCAGGCTTATCTTCCCGAAACATCACTTTCAGTTTCACCTTCTCCAGTCGCTTCTCCCGCTCACTTGTCTTCCACCGCAGCTGAAATCCTCTCCCTTTCTCCCGACACGCCCCCTTCAGCCTCAGTTCAAAGCCTTCCCAAGGTCACAAGACACAACGAGGAAAATGCATCCAATGATGCCCATCTCAAAATCCGCTCACTTGGGCGCTGTTAATGGAAGTGAAGGATAGAAAGGGAAGTGTTCGGGAGGCGGAAGTGAGAAAAAAGTGAACGACGGTGTTAGCTGAAGAGAGTTCCACATCATCACCATCTTAGCGCGAATGCACAGTCATCTGGTGTCCTCCAACAGTGACCATCTAAAACTCTCCTTTCATTAATTCCTTCAGATTGCCATAAAGATATGGATAGGACGTAATATCTGATTCCTTCAAACTAACGAGTGAAATCATGGTTTACATTTATAAAAATCGTGCGCTTTGTAAGCTTAAGTCCTGTACTTTCTACAAGGATATGGAATTCATACTTAAGCAATAAACGGAAAGTATGTGTTACTATCATGGTCATTTAGTTGACTATGCATTCACGCCCTGAAAGTAGGATTAATCTGATTTTTAGCAAAAATCCACTTAGTCATTCTGGCTAGAGGCATCTTTTTAATTTACTTCCTTTGGAGACTTCATAACTTCTTCATTCCAATGTCATTAAGTACCCTAAGAATAACTTCTTCTGTCTATCAATCCTTCAGGATTTTTGGCGACAGTTTTCCATCTCTCCCTATTCTCCGCCATCCTCTTTAATTCGAAATTACTTCTACAGTAGAACCCCGGTAATCCGTACGAATTCAGGCACATAGGCGTCCGGATTAGCTGGGTTTCCGGATTAGCGAGGTTTTCAAAAAATAACGTAAAAAACATATTTTCTCAAATATTACATTGTACAGATAATGCATGTATATATTACATAAGGTATTAAAACATATAAAGTGAATGAATATTATCAGCGAGCAAAAAAAGCCAGTTATTTTCTTTTGCGCGAGCGTTCTTATTTTTAAATCAAGTGCGCGGTTTCTAAAACGTCTAAAGAGCATAATTTCATAGGCTTCAAAATTTTGCTCCTCGGCCAACTTTAATGATGTACTGAGTTCCGGCAAAGCCTCAGAATGAGAAATTTTGACGGAGTCTACAGGATTGTCGTCGTCGTCGTCGTCATCATCATCATCATCTTCTGCCGTTACTGTTCTGATAATTTCGTCATCTGTTAAAGCTTCGTTTCGAGCCAAACTGTCGTCAGCCTCAGCAGCCCACCGGAGAGCTTCAGGGTTAGATATTGGGTTCGAATTTTGTAACTGATTAACGAGTGGCACAAGCTGAATTTCTTCAGTTCGCACATTTTCTAAAACTTCCGAACCAATAAAATTTGGGAGTAAATTTTTCCACGACTTGCTGATCAATAATTTAGACACAGATGCCCATGAGTTAGCTAGATTGAACACGACATCTTTTAAATTTACCTTTTTCAGTGCAGTTTCCAAATTTTCATTCTGCACAGGATCATTAAGAATATTTGTAAGAAGCAACTTACGATATCCTAACTTAATGCTTTGAATAACATTTTGATCCATGGGTTGGATCAGCGCAGTCGTTTTAGGTGGTAAAAAATTTGAGGAAATTTCACCGTCATCAGTGCCTAATTCTTCTGCAGAAGGATGGCCAGGACAATAATAAAGCAACAATAAAGCACGTTGTGGTAAATTGAGGGATTTCATATGTTGTCGAACTGATGGAACGAATTCTTTTTTAAACCAATCCAAAAATAATTCTCTTGTGACCCAAGTGTTTTTTGCCCTCGATCTCTTTAGCCCATGCATGGTCATCCTCATTGGACGTCTAACAAAGGGAAGGATTGTTTCTTACGCCTCTTCTCTCATAGCTTTTTAATGAACGTGATGTTTTGAGAAGTGATACCCTGCTGCAACTGAAAATTTATTGTCTTTCGAAATTGTTTAGTCTCGCACATATTAAGCATTCCTCTAATGGAAAAATGCTGTCTCAGAAAAGTATCACAGCTTAGATGTATTATCACAATAAACGAAATACTTCGCTCTCCATCACATCATTGCAGCCAATGGAGAAATTTTTCAAATAGTCTGTCCACCTCTCGTTTCTTGTTGCTATGTAGTATGCGTGTTTATATGTTCACAAGAAGAAGTTGCGGGTTTGCATAACTCCCAATGGACCGTCCGGATTACCGGGGTTCTACTGTACATTCAATATTCTCCATTATCAGTTTCACATATTCCGACCCGAGCTTTCCTCTATAGTTTTTTCTCACCAATCCCTCAGGAGTCAGTAGATGTCCAATCCACGTATTCCTTTTAGTCTTCCAAAGAGACCGCTCTTTATCTACTTTCCGCAGAACCTCTTCATTCGTCAATCCTTCTATTAGTTGGTCTTTGCGATCATTTAGTAACACCACATCTAAAATACCTCCAACTATATCCTCTTTGTCATTCCCGCAGGTCACGTCTCACTACTGTACAACGAATAATTCTACACACAAGTCTTAACTAACAGTTTCCTCATTGCTATTGATGGATTCGTAAGTGACAATTCTGTTTTTGCTATTGAAAGTAATCTTTGCTTTGAGTATTCTACTCAATAAATCTTTTCTACTTCTTCCATCGTGAGTTATTTTGATTCCTAGAGCTTCCCAGCCTAATTATTTTGACTTCAATATCTCCTCTGCGAATAAGACCCATAAATACATTTTTATAGGTATATGCTCATAAATAGGATTTTTATTCCAGAAATAACTACTGTCAACTGAAAAAAGCATGTGTATGAGTGAATAATTTGAAATTGCAGCAAGTACGATTATCAGTAATCGAAATAATGTAAAATCAGAAGTCTTGAAAAACTTTATGACTTTATTTTTGAAGAGACCGCAGAAACATTATAGTAACGGATCCGATAGATTTGGAATGAGAATGCTGAAGCAGTTATTTGAATCTCCCGATTGAGGTTTTTAGTCCATTTATAGAGAAATCCCGTAGACTTAACCTCGTAATCCACACTATGGCAATAGTCCTATGACCTTTGGGCAATCGCAGCTTAAATCACGCTAGTAACCATTTCCTTAATTTTATTATTTTCAAAGCGCTTCCAATATCGAATACAGTTACTTTATCGTTCAAAAAGATATAATCCGACCCATAATGGGACAGTGAACATTTTGCAAAAACTAAATAAGTCCTTCTGCTCATTGCTCATGCATGATTTTCCTTATAATCAATAAACAGGGATTGTTTTGAGGAACTCGCAATGAAAAATTTCGCTGGAAGGCAGTATGAAAGGTGTAAGATCACCACCTTATCATCAAACCTTAAGAGGAAGTAGATTACACTTTGAAATATCTTTGGCGAATCTCAATTTTGATCCATTTAAAAGATGAGCGGACCTGAGTTTCACTCAAACGCTAACTTGACTTGAATACTTATTTCATAGAAATCACGTATTCCATAATGAAGTCTGTCAAATGCGACCTCTCGAATTGAGGTACTTTGATGTGCAATTTTATTTTAACAGCAAAGCTGTATCGCACCTAATCTACAAGCTTGAAATGAAGTTAATTGGTTTCACAAATTCGAGGATTTTAGCGATGTATAATTGGGAATGAAATTGGGGAGGTAAGAATTAGGAGCGTAAAATCCGCGGATGCGTGAAACTGCTGGACGACTCCTCCCCAAAGCTTCTGCAATTTCCAACGGCCTTATTCTACCGAGGAATGAATAAAACCTCAATGGTGATGAAATTCCGTTTCATCAGACATCCGGTGACAAAATATGATGCAGGACTATAACTGAGGCACGAACATTACGTCTCAGGGGGAAACAAAACGATTCATCCAAGGACTTTGCTGACCCTGTTTTAGGACGAATTTCCCTTTGTAATTTCCACCTTCCTGATTTCCATTACAGAAGGGATACGTATTCTACAGTTTTCCTCTTCAAGATACATTTCGAGAAATTGTTTTTATATTACAATGTTTCCAGCAAGTCATGCATTAGACATAATTGGAGACATTTGTGTCAGGAGAAGTACATACAAAGGATTTGTAATGCAAAAAAATTAAGAAACGAGGAGGCATTATAAAACAGAAGGTAAAAATGGTTGAATGAACGATAAGAGGTGAATTACTCGGTAAATGGTGAGGAAAAATTCTGCACAAAGAATATTTACGTAAAATTAGGAAATTCATCATTGAAAACTGTTTGAGAATTTAGGGTAAAAGAATTGCTAACCGCTTGTTAAAAGACTGCTTAACAGTTCAGTTAACAACACAAATATAATACATAATTTACTAAACATTAATTATGTTTTTACTAAAAAAAGTCTGAAGAAATGCGCACTTTATCCCTTTAGTCGGTTTTCTGTATGCTCAATT
Organism: Sympetrum striolatum; assembly: GCA_947579665.1. Classification (NCBI taxonomy): domain Eukaryota; kingdom Metazoa; phylum Arthropoda; class Insecta; order Odonata; family Libellulidae; genus Sympetrum; species Sympetrum striolatum. The sequence goes on from OX388346.1 coordinate 8,731,508, forward strand.
ACATCAAGAGGATGGCGTCCGATGTAAAATTTACCCAAGGAGAGGACACAATAAAGAGAAATATTAATGAAAGTGGAATGTAATTAGCATCTACTTGAAAGAGGATAAGAAGAAAAGCAAGGATATGTAGAAAAATTAAAGATTTTAAGAAACCTTGAGATACGTGTTGTAACTTAAGTCAGTAAGATAAGAAATGAAGACATTCAAGGGGTTAGGAGGTGAAAAACTTTAAGGAACTCAGAAGAGAAAAAGGAAAGGAGGTGCAAAGTGGAAATGAAATTGAAAAACGCACGATAGAAAAAGTCTCAAAAATATGTAAAATAGGAAGATTAATTCCCAGAGAAAAAAGAAAGTAATACCAGTAGAGAGAGGTTTGGCGAAACAGTAGATACATAGATGAACAAAGCTTTTTTGGCAAAGTTACACCTCTCTTACACCTTTTCTCGTACGTCGTTGTAGAATTTATAGTAAATAATAAAACGATTAAAAAGAGTAGACAGTTGTAAATCATATTTGAAACTTACGGGTGAGAAGGACGATAACGATTGTGCACAAAGAAAGTTGGTGGAAATAAAACTCTAAAAAGGAGTAAAATAAAATATAAAATTCAAGAAAAAAACTTGAAGAACTGATACAACTAAATACTAAATACTAATAGAGAATACACAGAAACAAATATATACAAGTCGTGGAAAAGAAAATGGCTACCTTAAATTATAATGCATGCAACATGATATCAATTATCTCAAACACAAATTTTCTTATAAGAATGTATAAATATAAATAATTTAAGTCGTCAGTATTCGTTGATCTTTCAATATTCGTTTTGGAAGTGCTTTTATACGTAATGTCTTCTATTAGCAACTTGAAAGTGAAAAAAGAAGCCTGATAGTATAGAATAGCAGTGTAGTTCAGTTCTATGATGTCGAAGTAACATGATTGATATGAATGCAGAAGAAAACGCAAAGGATACATTAGAAGACAGAGATATCTGACAATAAGGTTTCTCAATGAAATTCTCAATGAACAACTTGCATTTTCTCAAAATGTTTCTCACAGACAAGGCTTTTACAATCCAAATACCGGAAACGTTTCTACGCCCATTTCTTCTTCTGATAAGTCTCTCATTTCTCTTCGATAGCAATTGAACGAGTCACTTTCTCTGCTCCATTGGTTTTATGCCAAATGGTCTGCCAAATAAGTATAACACTACCCATTCGAAACAAAAGCTTTTAAAAGTCTCAGCTCACTACGTGGACTGCCAAGAAACGAACCGCCAACATCCGCAGTCTTCCATAAATGCCTCAAAATCACCCCATAACCGATCGGTAGAAGTTTTTTCTTGAATCTGAGCAAACCACTCTCAGAACAGGGTTTATTTTTAGTTACAAACAGTTTTTCCTACTAGGTGTGATTCGGAAGAAATTTCCTTAACTAAAAACGTCTCGTTACAGCTTCCACTCTGAGTCAATGCTTTCGTAACTCCGAAATCTCCTACACTTTTAATACAGCAATGATATGATGAAATGTATGATAGGACATAAAAATGTTTTTTTTCAAATACATTGAATTCCTCTATTTATAATACTCTGAGAGTATGATTGAGATGCATATTAATTTATTTCTCTGCATTCTGTCAAAGTAACTCTCATGAATCAAAACACATTTGCAAAAACAAAATGATTTCTGAAATAAATATGGTTGAACTGATTTATTTTTAATATTTCTTGTTTCAGTTACGCTTCTGACAAATTAAATGCTTAAATAATTGAATAATATTTCTGATATTTAACAAGTAATACTGATCCTTCATTTAGCAACAACGGTAAGCTCTCTTCTTTCGCTAAATTCATACACTTTTTACCGATAGTCTTGTAAAGGAAAAATAAATCACATCGCTCCTTTATCAATGCATAAACACATTTACACAATTCTCAGATCATCTGTAGTATGTTCGTATTCACTGATCTCCCCTATCTTGAGGAATAGTTTTACCTTATCTGACTTAATTAAAATTTTCATTCGTTCAAATGGAATCTTCACATATAGCTCCTCCATAACTTCTCTCTGCTATGCTGTTACCATACACATTAACGCATTTCTTGAAGAAAGTGAAAATACGTAAGTTATCTTAGTTGAAGCAAAAATCGCTACCCTAAACGAAACCATCTCAGGATTCACATTGTGGTATTTCTTAATTTGTAAAAAAATTCATGGTAACAACTTTTACTAGACCACTATTTTTAATCTGAAAAAACACGACCTAGGTTTCGTAGCGTCGCTACATCATCCGATATCGTGGTCGTGTTTTTTCAGATTAAAAATAGTGGTCTAGTAAAAGTTGTTACCATGAATTTTTTTTTATCGCTACCCTAGTTATAGGTTCGATTAACAAGTCACCTTCTTGAGAAAGAGACAAACAAAAAACAGGAAATGCTAATTATTATTTTATTATCTTATGTATCCATGACTTCTCAGTGTGGCGTACATAATAAATGAATGTTCTTAAAGTATTTTTCCGATTCCGATGCGCTCTTTAGTTGTTGCTCTCCTTTAGATCACCGTCTACCTGCAGTTTCCTATTATTACTTCTCTCCGAAAGTGACCTAAAAACAACATATTAAACCTGTTCAGAAGATAAACGGCAACAGAAGAAAAACCGCAGTACTGCACAGAATCATTCTCAAATTAAACATTTAAATGATAACAAAAGCTGAGAAAAATGATGTTACAGCTTTAAAGCCATAAGGAAAGGGTAAAAGGTAAATTTCCATAATTATTAATAAATATAATTTAAAGCTATAATTGTAATCAAAACACTCTTTTCTTCTACAATTTGATCCATAATGTGATTTATTCAAGATTCAGGATTTATTCACCCTACGGTTATTGTAAATCAACGAGGAGAGATTATGGTCATTAAAAAGAGATTTCGGTGATTTGACTTACGATTGCGAGATGAAATGAAATGAAATTTTAATAAAATGAGTTTTTACAAACCGTGCTACGCAGTTCAATAATAACATTGTAAACTTCCACACTATTGGAATTTATTCACGTCCGGTTTCGGCGCAAGCAATCATTTTAATAATCAAAATGTAGTCGTTTTTACTTTTTATAATGAGCCAATTTCTATACCTCCAGTTAAGACAAATCTAGTCTGACATTGCTGGGACTTAAATGCGAATCTACCTCTTACGGGGCGGTTGCTCTAAGCTTGACGAAGTGCGAACTATCTCACCCTTTATTTTGCCTTTTAAGTCTTAATTCTTATTCCTTTCTTGAAGCTTTGAGTAGCCAATGACGTAGGCGAAGAGGATCCCACAAGTCCTCAGACTAATGATTTTACTGGCCACAATTCTTGCGATTTCTTGACGGAATTCATTAAATGGCGATACATCCTGAAACTACATCACTAGCAACATTCCAGTATGAGAGAAAGAGAAGTTTACCACATAGTAAATTACTTAAGTTTGATTTATTATAGTAATAAGCAGACTTTTATGGCGAATTCATTTTTCATTCAAACTGAAGAGATTAAAGTTTGTTTTATTAATTTTTGATACACGATGAAGTCTTACCATAAAGTTCTACGTGAAGAAATGCGCTGAAAAATTCAAGTTTGAAAGAGCACTTTCACTGCATACTTCTAATAATCGTCCAAAATATAACATTAGAGAATTAAATTAATTTTCGTATAGATTATTAACATTGACAGTTAAAACGTCACTCTCGGTCAAATTCTATATTATCATTATGATGCTTGTTCCTAATTGAAAGACAACTCAGCAACATTAGCCAAGTTAATCCATGTTAAGCCATCCAGACATATATCCCACCTAGCCTTGTATCTCTTTATAATATTTACAAAGGTGAATAGGAGGTATAAAAGTGGTAGAGAGAGTATTTATAATAGAAACACGATGAAGATTAACCTTGCCTCTTAGAAGTGTTTCTTCGTCAAGTTTTTCTTCCATTGAACTTGGGCTGTTCTCACGAAACGGTCTACTGAACATCACGCTTTGGAGGTTGGACTGTGAAATTTCAAGCAACACAAAACGTCATTCCTATGATTCAGTAATTTACTGTTTTGAAACTCCTAACTTGTTTAGATGGAGTAAAATCTTCCTAGAAACTGTCGAAGTAGAGGAAAGATAGTAGAGTCGAAATATTGATTAGTGTGTAATAATTAATCAGATTACGTCAGCGGACTTCTGAGACCGAATCCCACCATTTTGTCATCGCTTACCCGAGTGAAATGTACAACAGCTGAAATAACTATAATGACTAAACATTGAACAATTTATAAGTAAATTATTGAATAGAAAACTTTTTTAATGTAATAAGGGGTTCAACTAGCAAATTACGAGGGTATGTGATACCATTGGACTTGCAGTGAAAAATAAAGATTATTTTATTCCTCCATAAATATTGTTGAACTTGTTTGATCTCAAGTGTTTTAAAAATGAATTTAAGAGACGATGCTTGTTTTAGGGTACTTATATTAATCTTTCAATGATTTCTCAACGTCCACTGGAATGGTCGTCGCATAAATTACGGAAACGCATTATCACATCATTTTTAAATTCTTTCTCAGTCTTTCGTAATAACTAAAAGCTTACAAAGGACATTTTTGGAAAAATAATTCTATAATGAACCGGTTCTAACAAAAAATCATTATCTCAACACTTTCAGGACATATAAATATTTAGCCGTAGACATTAAAGCAATGAAATCTTCAGGTAACAGCTAACTTAAACGAGCACTGAAATCAGTAGTAAACAACAAAAATACATTTATATAGGGTTCAGGGGTTTAACAGTTTTGTATAGCTCTACTTCTGTCATGTTTCTCGTTTACATGACCAGGTTAAAGTGGAACGTCATGCTGAGCAGTACGAAATGGAACTATTAGAAACGTTAATTTTTCATTGTACTTTCTTCACTCAATCAAAAGGCATCAGAAGAAAATGAGGAATAAACGTAATAATATAATTTTACGTAAAGAAAAATGTGTTTCATGACTTTTAAAATGAGAAAGGTTTTCTATAGAACGAAATTTTTGTGAATGTTGATGGAAAAGCAAGAAATCAATATCTGACAATAAAAATTACGACATCCTTGGCAACACAAACTTCTAGCGAGCTACTTAGATTACGTGACAATGGTCAATACTTCATCATTTAGCTGTTTGAAAGAGGAAGGAGTGAAGGAAAGTCGTTTTACCCAGATTCGGTGCGCCATTTGACCAACAGTTTCTCCAGGTCGGCTTTTACTTTCATTGTTGAAATAGAAGCTCTTGCTCCACATTCAAATCGACCTATGGGTTAGCGATCTGATATCGGCGACCTTGGGAGCCTCACGCAATTGTCTCTTCTCTGAACAGCGTTCTTCGTCGCGCATTCCGAATTTGATTGTCCACTGCGGTGCGGACGGTGTCCTTTGAAAAACTGTCCGATGACAAAGGCATAATGGTCCTGATATAATTCGGTTGCATAAGTGGATTAGTCGACCTGGATTCATATACTGGAAAGGAAAGTGCGCTGAGGAATGGGATACCTATTAAAGGAGTCAATTTGCGTGAAGAGAAAAAAAGAGTGTTGGCGTGGATGTGATCCCAGGTGTGTTATGAGAATCGATGCGAGTATTGCTGGCGAGAGAATAGCTGAAACAAACGGAGAGCAACGCTTAAAAGTTTAATTGATAAACACTGATCGAAGCGGTATTGAAATATCACAAGAGATCTTGAAAGTCAGCATCATTCGACTATGGATATTGATGTCCTCATTTTTTAAATGCTACCATTATGGCAATTCTCTCCTTGATTTTTTTTTAATTATCCATCATCATGAAAATTTCTACTCATCTTAGGAGGTTTTCCTCGCACAAAAAGGTAGCATTATTTCACGAAATTTGGAAGAATTCAGTCTATGCCATGGCCTTAATAGTGGCCATTTTCGAAATAATAATAAAATCGTAGAAGAATTTAATACGTGAAAGAGTTTGCATACAAAAATACTTAAATGGGTCTTACATGGCGCAATGTACAGTATGAATGATTGCGAATGAAATTATAAAGTAAAGCAATATAAATCGCAAAAAAACATGAAGAAAAGACAGAATTTACCACTACCAACCTTAAGATTAAACAGTGGTGATAATCAACCGTCGATTAAGATCAGTTTCAAAAGAGGAAGTAGATGAAAAGATTACGATTATTATTAAGATAAAAGATTAGAGGGCGTATTCTAGGAAGCATGGGCTGAGCCAAATCCTGTGATTAAGAAAAGATTAATAAAAATATTCGATTGAGCTCTCCCTGTGAAGCGATGCGTTAACTGCCACACGAACCTTTATCCTTTCGTAATCTTGATTCTGATAAATAATTTCTGCTGCTATTACTCGCTTCCTCGGTAATATTATTGGCATCATTTTCTCCCGTCGCAATTAATTATTATCTCGGAGAGATTATCGAAAGCAATTGATGCGATAAAAATTTTCACCAACTATTTTAGGACTATAACTATTTTCCTTTATTTCATTCTATACGCCTCAAATATATACTATGTGCAATAACATTTCAGAACAACTTTTCCGAACCAGGCAAATTAATGAATTTTATTCGAGAGGCTTTAAGAAAATTAAAAAAACAATTCTTTTGATTCGATCGATTGCGTTAAATTTGCAATGTTATTTAGCCAGAATTTTAGAGTATATAGTGCTCTTATGAATTATAATGTAACTGCTTCTTTACAACAAACTTTTTTGCAGTGTACTTCAGATTTAAATGAGATATATAAATTGTGACCAAATATTTTATGTTGTGAGTGTATATGTGCACAATTAAATAATGTTTTACATCAGAGGTGGTATTAAAAAATCTTAGGATACACCAATACGATATTATTTTTCCCTTAAAGCAATTAACATATCAAATCAAAATCCAAGTTCTGGAAAAGTAAGGCTAATTTATCATCTCAAGATCAGTCTTGTTTGCGCTAAGAATGTGTTTTGGTCCACATGACGTGCAGGATTTATTGAAAAATCAAAAAGAATAACAGTTTATTACTACAATTTATTTATGAAGCTATATGTTTTCTTTTCTCTATCATGTCCAAAAAAATTCACTGAAAAATCGATTTTAAAGCATGCAGATTTGTCACTTTTAAAATGAGAAATTCAACTTAATAATATTTTCAATAATTCACTATGATTTTATCCAACCTACAGACTCCAGATGTGACCCAGAAAAGAAAGAATTTCTCTATAGAATTTTATTATTATAGAAGATTGGCTCTAAATCGTCAGAAAATTTTAAGTGAATGACTTTTCATCAAAACTCAAACTTAATATAATTGTTCGTTACGTTTCCTCATCACAGGAAAACAACTTCCAAATATCGCCCAAAGAATAAGCGTTTTCGACTCCCGGTTGTTAAGATCAATAACTATAAATATGATCATCACGGAATTTCAGCAAACCGACGCAGTATTTAAAATGAAGGAAAAAGAAATGGCACTTTCCCAAAATAATTAATGAACACAAGACCGTTTTCGGCGTAAGATCGACATCATGAGAATTTCATGATAGTGATCATTCGCCGAAACCGGTCGTGTGTTCGTTGATAATTTTGGGAAAGTGTCATTTCGTGTTACTTCATTGTACCTGCATAATGGATATCTACACTACCTTGCCATACTCTGTGAATTTTAAAACGCAGCATTTTTTATGCAACCATTCTGTTATTTTACTAATAGCGGAACAAGTATTGGACCCTGGATTACGAGCATCAGCTTGTATTATAAATATCTTCTTATTTTCACTCTTCCTTAGAAAGAGGAAGATTTCCTAAGGTAGCATATACTGAACATCTCGTCACCCTCACGCCTTTGCTCTTTAGATCGAAGGATGGCCTCTTTCCCATGGATTCGAACTTTGCCCTCCCTATTCCTCGAAGCGACCCTTCTTTTTGAGAGCATTCTCAAAAGCTGTCGCTGTTTGGAGTTCGGATCGTGAATCCCTGTGAGAAATGTGTTGCTGAGACAGGAACTCAGATCTCATGAAACTGTTCTATTTGCTGAGAATTGAATATCCCGTTTCACAGCAAATTCATACCTGGTTTACAGCGTTTGAACTATGTTTCTAGTAACAAAAACTGATTTTAACGCAGGAACCAAATTAATAATTTCAAAAAACATTTCTCTTAATAAAAAAATTTCTCCACTTCCAGATAAGTGGAGTAAAAAACGAGCCATTGGCGATTTTCCTAATCTCGGTAACTCAATCCGCGATATTTATCGAATTCCAGAAATTCAGAACGGAAAAAGTCACGAGTTTAGTTTTGCTAGCACGCTTTTGATAAAATCGCGCGATACCAGGCACTTAACTAAGTTTCGTATTACCATTATTCCAGGAGTGTGTGCAATCCACCGCATAATTAACATTTCACGGATATATTCAATAACCGCTAAGCCTTAAGTGTTTTAGAAATCTTAGGTCTTTTATAGCCAGATGAATTCTTATGGTTCCACAACTACCGATATCATTTCGCACCGTTTTCCTATGATACCTCGGCTTTTGAAGCTATACATCAAGCTCAGTATCATATCAAACCTTGGTTAAACACGAAAATGATTTTTACATATAAATGAAATGGTAAATACATTTGTCAAATATAGTTTGGAAAATAGTACTTGCAAAGATTATATTTTATTACTAGTTCAGTTGAGGCAGATGGTTTTTCATCTATGTAGTAGTTTTCAAACAATAATGAATAACCGAATACAAATACCTGAAATAAGTAAATAGATTTATCTATCTACTGGCTGATATTGATGCTTCCCAAATTATGTGTAAATTGAAAACTTGATGCGAATTGAAATTGAATGAAAACATAAGTCATAAAAAGTAGATAGAAAGGTATTGGTTGAAAAAACGTAGTTTTTCTACTGACCTAACAGATATGCATCTTTTATTGCACTTGAAACTTGTGGATGAAGAATTTTGTCTATTAGTAATAATATTACTTATATTCAAAATATATAGATGTATATTATGTATTACAAAAATGTACTATCACCATAGAAGTAGAAGATAGCTAGCAATTTGAAATTTCTCATAAATATTTATCTTCGTTTAAATGAAACCTCCTATCTTCCTTCTTTTTCCGCTGCCGCTTTCTTCTTGTATAATTTTAAGTAATAATCATCATGAGCAAAGCGACTGGTACGTAAAAGGGCTGTATTTATTTTACACAAATTCTTTCAGGTTTTTGTAAGTTTCGGCAAATGTTACTATTATTCTGTTCGCTTGTACTCCATGAATTCATTTTTTAGACACAACTCCTTCTATTCGCAATTCCTCTCAATCCACGCGAACATTTCGTGTAGATTAATTTCTCGCACTACTAGTTTCATTTGTACTAAAAGCCAGCTCGTTTTAAAAATTGTTTCCCCCATTTATATTCATTAAAATGATATCAATCCGACCAAAATTAAACCAATCAATCAATTACACTTTATGAAGTAATTTTATAAATTTTCCCAAGTGTTTTTTTTTTGGAAAATTGGCTGATCGGCTTGGTCATCGGATTCACTCCCAAGGCGAGTGTTAATAAAACGAGCTTCCCCTCACCACCAATTGTAACGATACATCTGCTGCTATTCATCTGATTGAGATGTTTTTCACACATAGCCCCGAGCTAGTACCAAGAGATGGCCTCTTGTTTACGCATATTTCTACCTAGAAAGAACACCTTCTTGTGTCGATGAGGAGTTAATAACTGACAATGAGATGGAAGGCTGGCTGAAGAAGATGGAACTGCAGTTCGCTCATACTGGTAAAGAGAGACAAACCCTAGTAGTTGAAAACAGCCTAAAAAACAATTTTGCAAAGCATTCTCTGGATGTCTAAGGTAAATTATATTCTAATTTTATGTTAATATACCCGTTCTTGTATTTTTCATAGCCGTTGTATCTTTAATATCCGGATTGCAGTTAGAAATTTCGTTCGCAGTAAGAGTCAATATCTCCGTCGAGTATCAGCTCTTAGTAAATAGATTGATAATTTCGCCATCTATTGATGAGGTGACGCCAATATTAGCATCTTCTTTTATATTGCCTCGAATGCCGTAATATTATTTACAAAGATTAATCAAAACAAAATGGATAGGTAAAGTGTGGGGAAATGTATTTTCAGCTTAATGTGGTAAATGAAAAACCTTATCGAAAAAATAGACGAAACATAGCGGGAAACAAAACATCGAAAATACATTAAAAATACAAATCTAATACACAATGCATTATAGTTATATTGTAAAGATATAGAAATTTATATCAGATTGAAAATAATATCATGTAAAACATACAATGATATACTTGTAGCAAAAAGTAGCACTTTAATTTATTTCCTTTCTTTATATTTTATTTTGTACTGGTTTTAGTAATGGATATCTTTCAGCTTACTCTAATACAAGTTCCTTTATCAATAATTGACAAATTTGGAAGTCGTACATCGTACTGCGACATAACGCGGTGCTTTCATTTATCTGTCATATATCTTTTCATATTCCTCACCATCTCACTAATCGTAGGAATAAGTGACAAAATGAATTATAGCGCTAAGATTTTTTTTATGTAAACTATGCATTTTTCACCATTATTTTTCTCTTTTGAAGCTTTATTTTCATCAAAATAAAAACTAATTCATTACCCTCATTTTTTTCAAATTAATTTAACTTAATTTAATTTTGAAAGTATCTTTAAAAAATGAAAGGGATCGAGGTCATTAAGAGATGTTAAAATGCAATCTCGCTTTGTACCTGTTGAGTTAAATCTCGCCTGGCGCGCCGATGAATCAATGTTGGCTACGCCCAACAAAGCGATTCAGGAACGTGCATTCTTCCAAAGGTCACTCACAGACCTCATATTGAGGAAAATTCTAACTCAATTTTTATGAAGTTCAAAGTCACTCCATGAACCTGAATAAACAGGTTTTCGCGTCTATTTCAATTCCGTTGTTTTGACCGAGCCTGCGGTTGGGAAAATCAATTATACAGTGATTTATATCTTATACCGTGAGCTATTTAGGTGAATATACAAACATTTTACTGGTTCTTCCTCAAAAAAAATCATATTTTCTCATTAACTCTATTATAAATTCTTTTGGATTACCTTATTTTTATTTCCAGAAACGTTAATATGAAATGATGAGGCAGTACATCTTACTCACCATTTTTTTGTGAAATAGTCAAAGAATCAAAGTTTTCAGAAATATACTTTAAGGCCATTAGACCAATACTCTATTTTCTCGCTTTCCTTTCCGAAGGAATCTTACTTTTCTATTGTTATCCTTGCACTATATTTTTTCTCTTTTATTGCCAACTGATATGGGTTCGGCAAGAGTTGCCAAGAAAGGTAACCATTTTTCCGAATCCTCCTCGTACATTTTATTCTTCCGTGTTTACCAATTAAACCGTAATATGCTTGACCCTAATCCATATCATACATTCGATCGAAATTTTAGATTTACATTTTAGAAATCAATCTTTGTTTTCCATTACCCTCTCTGTTCTATTTTTCACAAACAGTGATATTATATTTCCAACATTCATACGTCAAGATACTTGTATATATGTATACGCATGAAATTGCGTCGAATGATTTGTATTCCCAGAGAATAAAATTCTTCCTTCACTGCGCTCGCCGCGTTGCTTTGTTGTTGCTGTGTTGTTGTTACGCTGGTGACAATAAACATGTATTGTTGACTTGAGAGAGAGTGAAATAAAAACGATTTTGAAATTCGTACGTTTATAGAATTTGCATTCTCGCTGTCAATTCCACTGATTTAAAATAATAACGTGTTTTGAGCGACGAGTGGTCAGGAGCGAATCTGTAACATCTCAAAGCAAGCTAAAAAGAAAATAAGTCGTCGACTACAAATCTATTAATAATAAATTCACATCTTTCAATTAATTATAAATAATATAATAAATTCACACACATTCATTCATCTTTAATAAACAAGATCATTTATTAAAGAATAAAATAAATGATCATGTAAAATTAACTGCCGTATCTTATAAATTGATGATTTTCCGCAGGAAATGAGATATTTCTTAGAAATTAATCGTTGGGTGCGTTTTAATTCTCATACCTGAAATATCTTTAGATACTAATCAGTATGAATACTAATTATTTGATCTATCTCAATATCAGTTTAACCGGATGCGGTGCACTCTAACGCCAAGGTCCCGGGTTCTAGTCCCAGCTAGTCGGATTTTTTTGGCTAGGGAATGGTTGTTTGTCTTTGAAAATAATAATAATTATTAATGTGGATGTAATTGGGATCTTCCTGTTTCAATTAGAGAATTTATTATTATTACAAGACAAATAAATCAAAAACCCCAAATATTCAACTTACACAATTTCAGTAAATCAGCTTCATTTTGTATTCTAATAACAGTCTCTCCATCTGCTTTCCTGGCATACATGAATATATATGGCGCCCGGTGAATTGATCCGGAGGGAATTCGTACCCGGGGAATTCGTACGCGGTTAATTCGTCCGCGGGGAATTGATATCCCGACAGATTGGTACGCGGGGAATTGATCCTCCGCACTGTTGTTATACTACCAACCCAATCCAACCCCCGCGGTTAATTTATTTATAGCATTAACCAATAACCAGGGCATGCAGATTAATATAAGACTGAATAACAGTAGTTATTAACATAAGACTGAATAAATATCAGCGCGGGGGATCAATTCCCCGCGTACGAATTCCCCCGGACCAATTTACCGGCCACGAATTAATATATTCTTCCATTTCTTACCCAAGAGAATTCATATTTCATTACAGTACATTAGAGAAGTTATTATGATTATTCCTTATCTTTTTCTTCATTCTCGAAGTAATGTAAATGTTCAGCATTCTGATGTTCTTACTCATTTTTCTGCAATAGTTTCGGAAAGTTTAATTTTATGCTGTTTGAAGTTATTATTAAGTGTTTGTTTGCGGAAGATTCCGATGAAAATTGGAATTCTTGTATTTCTCAACTGTGCCCCGATTTTAGAAATAAATCAAAGTCTGGAGAAGGAATTAAAAGTGATTGTAAAACGGCAAAGATTGTCCTTAAGCTTTCAAAGGAACGGACATCCGGAAAACGTAGTCTGCACGCATTCGTACCCTTCGTACTTCACACGAAGGCTAAGCTCAGTTCCTTATTCTTTTGATGTTGACAGCTTCATGTAGACCTATCGTTGCAATCGCGGGCATTCCCGGACCACTCATTCCGAACGATTGCGAAATATGTCTGTCTCTCAAATCATGTTTCGCGATTTAATAATTTTCTTTCCGGAAGAAACAGGTCTACAGTCGCCTATACATATTTTTCTTATTACATCAGGCACTTAGGTAGCGAACCTATTACCGTTCCCATGCAACATTTTCTCTCAATTAAAATATTGATTAGCAGAAACTATTAATTTGGTATGTCTAACCAGTAGATATAACTTTTTATTTCTACGATTTTCTTCAAACTGTAGTGGAACAAGTTGAGAACTATAAGTATCTGGGAGTTATTATTGATAAAAACTTGAAATTTGATGTCCATAGTAAGAGAATCACCTCAAACTTAAGGAAAGTGTGCTATCAGTTCTATCATATTAAAGAAATAATTTCAATAAAGGTTTTGATGCTGATGTACCATGCTCTGGTAGAATCTATTTTAAGATACGGTATTACCTTATGGGGCTTCACCAGCAATGTTTACAAAAAAGAACTTGTTGCCTTGCAAAATAAAATAATTAAAATTATACATAGCTCCAGCACTTCAAATAAGAGCATACAAATTGAAGAAATGTACAAATCCTTAGGCATACTACCTCTGGACAAACTCCTTACCTACATAATTATACAGGATAATTATTTTAAGGACACTTACAAAATACTGAGGACAAGAAAACAAGATATGTATCATGTGCCATCTTTTATAAATCATTTTGGTAGAAACAAACTTGAAGTTGTAGTACCAAAAATCTTTAATAAATTACCAAAAATCTTAGGACTTTGACAAGTATGTCCCAAGTGAAAATAAAAATAAAAGAGTATCTTGAGAATATTATGGTATAAAAATATAACAATTAGTTTATTTTGTTAATACCAATGTGCCTTTCTCTGTATATAACCATGTAAAAACCAAATCTCTCGTAAAACTACCTGACTACCTACTAAAACCACCTGAAGAGCCAATTATTGGCTCAGGTATATCCTGAAAATGAATCTCCTGTATATTACTGTATTATTATTATATTTTTTTTATTCTTGTATTTTTTTCATGTATACTACTGATTCAATTTAATGTAAATGTACTTAATAAATGCTATATATTATTAATTATTAAACTGAAATAACAAATGCTAGTGTCTCATTATGTTACCACATTAGTAATAGTTTGGTTGCATACTGAAATCAACGAATGTTATTGCCCTTTGATGTTGTAATGCTTCATAACTCATAATAATTGCAGCTTTTCAATTTTTTAACCTCACCAAGCAAATTCTGCAGACAAAATTAGTTTGCATGTTTTTAATATTTCGAGTTATGAAAATGACTAGAATCAAATAGAAACAAAATCAATATATTAATGGAGAATCAATGACGCTTTGGCAATTTTACGGTAGATTTTTGGATGATTCTACGTGTTAAGGCAAAGAAATCCTAGAATATTAATGGTCATTTTAGGGTAAAAGCTTTTAGATTAAGTTTATCTTGTAACGTCCGTTTCTTTTTATTTACTCTTTAGCCCTATATTGGAAGCGGTCAGTAAAAAATTCATTCGTCTTATTATTGATGAAAACTATAATAATAAAATGTAATAATCGAATAGATAGTAGGTAATCTTTCAAAAATGAATTATAGGCAAAGAACTAAGTGAATATCTCCCAAGATTCTGAAGAAATCCGTAATTATTCCGAAGACAATGAAGAAAGAGGTTGCACCCTACATTTAATCGTTCTCCGTAGATATTGCCCTGCATAGTAACTATACATGTTTATCTCCATTTGACAGCGGAGATCTCCGATGTAATAAATGCATTCATTTTTAAGTTCCAGCATTTCGAAATACTCTTCTTTGATATTTTAAGTTTCCCTTTCCGGCACAGAGGTCTCGAATCACCTCGTAAAAGGTAACCTTCATTAACATGAATTGGATGAAAAAGGATAAGCGTAACAAGGTGATGTATGAATAAGTATACCACTCGGTCGAGTGGACGAAGAAACAAGTAAAACGCTTTCGCGGAGTTTTAGCGAGAAGATAAATCACGCCGGCCTCCGTGGGGATTAGCATGTGATGCACTTTCCCCTATTGAAAAACGATAGCGAAATACTTTGACATTTCGCGGGAATAGATTCTAAGACTCCTCCCTTTCTACCCGCCTCACTTTCGGAAATATTTAATAAAATACTTTTCCTCTTTTTTTCTGCAGTCGAATTAACCCGCTTTTCTCGCTGGAATAATATGCTAAGAAGTGTGCTTTTCCCTTACTGAATACGCGTGTTCCAGTGGGCGACTTTTTTTCGAGACGCAGTAGCACGATTCGCAGGGTGGAGGCGAGGCGCGCGTGATTATACGGTCCCCATACACGCCTATCGATCAGGTCAACGATATCTCACTTTGTGAAAAAAATGTACTGCTCCACTTTCCTGCCTACGCTTGCAATTTCCGTGCTCGAGCCAGCTGTTTATTCCAAAATATCGAATGGAAAATAAAAGACTTTAACCTTAAGAAATAATTGCATTCGAATAAAATTTGCAGAGGCACCTGATGTTGTAATTCTCCTTTTATGGAATATAAGTTTCAAGGATTGATGAATATCGTTATTTTCATGTAATTCTTCCTTATAACCATATTGTAACCAATAGAATGAACGAATACGAAAGATTAACACCAATTGGACACGAAACACGATCTTCCGATCTCAGACCGGAGTTAGAGGCTTCTCATCTATCATACTAACTATTTTTGAGTGGAGTTGACTGCTTGCATTTCCAAACGTACAAAGTTTATTTACTTATTTATTCATACCTTTCTTTATTGGCATTGGCCTCCCTACTCTCATAAGGATATCAAAATAGAATCTTCCTTGGCCACAAAGGTTCTTTGTAGCCATAATCCGAGGATAAATCTGAAAATATTGCATCTACCATGAATATTTTCTTTGCAATGATGCCATAAACGTTTCGTAAAAATTATCAATTGCTTCATTATCCTCCCTCAGGTGCAGTGGCAGGAATAGTAATAATATTGCTACTAGAGAATGTCTTCAAAACTCAATATATTAATAAACTGTAAATGAAAATATAATAGGAAATAAACAATATCATTTTATTATTTTTTGTCTCAGGAAACCCGTAAGGTATTTCATTTTAATTTATATTTAGATTATATTTGCAGTGTGATGCACGATTAATACATTGATCGCTTTCTAGCCACTGTTGCCGTCCAAGAGTTCCCGGTCACTGAATTTTCCTTCGACATTGGCTCCATTCATCCTTCTTAGAGATAAGAAAACCTCCTTCCGGCTGCTATATGGCCAGTCTACGCCCGCGAATTGCATATCGGTTTCATTTACGACTTCTCCGTTTCCTCAAAGTCTGACTATTTCCAACTGGCAGTCACACCGGCTGATTTATCTTTTCAGAGCAATCTGCCTTTCCCTTCCTAGCTGTAATTTTGCAGAATAATCCAAGCATTACTCCACTGAAAAATCTTTCTCAAATCTTCCGCGCATGCTGCTTTTTATTCATCTTGATTTACCTAAATCACCCGAGGTTCGCAGCAGCAAACTACCATATCGGCAAGTACGCTATTCAAGAAACACTCCTACCTAATACTGTAATAGGCCTTCCGATTTCTTAAAAAACGTCTTTAGTTTTGCAAATATATATTTGGTGAAATGTTTCTAAAAGTCTACCATTTTTCTCTAAATTTAAACTAAATTTCCATTGCCTTTCTCAATTACCAAGAAAAATCTCTCATATTACATTTTTATGAGAATAGAATAATTTTTCTTACTTAACCATTTATCACCAAAAAGTCATCTTTATCCTAAACTTTTCCAAGTTATTGTTTCATCTCGGGAAATAAGATAAATTTTCAATGAGTGCAACGTACGAAAATTCAAGATTTACATTTTCTAGTGCATACTATTAAATTTTCTGTCTTTCTCTCAAGGCATGGGCTTATTTCTTAACCTTTACCTCTCGATCAGTAAGCTCAATAGGCAGTAATTGACCGTTTAAACACAAAGAAAGATTTAAGTATTCCTTTTAAACATCTGTAGTAAGATTATGACAATCTATCATACGCCTTTCAGTAACTCGTTATCCAAAACCTCGGCATCAAATACTCTGGGCTATTTACTATAGAAACTCTTTATATTTGATACCAGTTGAAGGGAAACACTTCAGTCAACTTCAAAAGAGAATTCAGCTGCTACCGAACAATACGAATGGCCATTACTCTGCTCAACCCCTTATTCCTTCCTCTTAAACTGCTACAACACGCACACCACACCCCGCGGGCCCGCCCCATACCTTTCTCCCTTAATTTTTTCTCGATCTCACCGCCCTTACGCTCATCGACAAAACAGCTCATGGGTAAATGTAGCCTGCATTGCCTTTCACATTCCTATCTCCTAGAGGGGAAGGCTTGGGAGTGCCTGGCGCGGTGGCTGCTGATCTTAGTATGGGATGAGGTGGAGAAAAATCGGTAGTGTGGGAGAGGCGGTGAGTCTCTATTTGCTGCCTGCCTTTGGAGGCCACTAGAGAGTTCTATGAGGACTTGAGGGCACGCCCCAGGCCTTCCTTTATTCTTTCCGCGATTCCGAGTGACAGTCGGCCGTTGAAGTCTCCAGCGTCGGCATCGTCCAAGTGGGCGGGATCGAGCACTGCCGCCGGCCCTCGTCTGCCAACATGCTTATGAGCCGCCGAGAGGAAAGCCCCTGTTATGTCATACATTATGCCGTTGGGAGAATTTTTTCTTCGTTCACTATTCAAGGTCATATGAAGCATGCTCTTGAAGTGTGGATACCAATAAAGATTCGGAAGCTCCCTCAATTCTTGATATTGCTTTATCAATTGCAACACCCATTCTCACGCAAAGGTACGTCTTTCATTGGATTCGGAAGAAATTTCACTCGGAAATTTTCACACAGGAATAAACATAGGCTTCCAAATGGCTAAAGAAATGAGTAGTACATCCAAATGTGTCTGAAGTGGACGGGGGTATCATTAGGAGTGGGATATATGGAACCATATTTTATAAATTTCGGTGGTAGGTATATAAGGAAAACCTTTTGTGAAATTGCCTTAAGAGTTCATGTTGTTAAAGCTGAAACTCCAGGATTCTTCCAATGTGGTAATATTAGCAGAGATTGCCATGGCAATCGTAGGTTTTTAGAAGAAAATAGATTTCTAACGCTGATTCTCACAAGAAAGTTTAATTTCATTAAAATTTTTAGTGTTGTGGAACTTGAATTTTTAATTTAATACAATCCAGAATATGGAACAATTTTGATGTCGCTATTTCGCTAAATTGATGCCCGTATTTCACATTTATATAGGAAACTCTTCTGACTCAAAATGTACGTCAAAGTGGCCATAGATTTACTAACACAATCATATGATTCTTGTGAGGGTTCTTTTTAGATTAGCAAGCTAATTTTATGGTACAGGTATTGTACAAAACGAATTTTTTGTAGTTGAATATTAACTTTTTTTCTTATATTTAGCATTTAGTTAGGCATATCTGTCTTTTCCAAACTACTTTTTGCTGGATTTCAATTTATGAATGCCTCAGGATTAATCAATCATCAAACACTAATGAAGGAGTTAACGAAGTAATTTCAATAAAATTGATATATATGTATATATATACATACATATATATATATATATATATATATATACTAGCAGAAGTTCCCGTTGATTCTCAACGGGGATGTTACATTTCATAAACACCATGATCGTAACACATACTTCACATTTGTTGATAGATAGCTTATACCAGACTTTTAAATCCAAAATACAAATAAAATTAAGTTACAATGAATTCTACAAAGCCGCACCAACTCAATATTCAATCTCAAATACTCTGAATGAAAAATATCTCCAACTGAGGCAATATTAAGATGTATTGTAATATCACATTAAGATAATAGGTAACACACGTTTAAAGAGAAATTTTCAGACAGGTACAGGGGTACTAATGAATCAAACATAAATGAATTATATATCGCTCTAATAAGCATCGATGAATATACTTTGCGGAAGGTAAGTGTATTGTGGAGCTGACTTGCTTCTCAATCTTAATACGTGCAACATATACACGGAAGACAAATAACACAAAAGTTATCGCAATATCAAAATAGGAACAAAAATTAAACACCAATAACAGAAGGATAGTAAATGAATATGGAATGGAAGCACTTAAAAGCAACGAATAAATCAATTTTTACATTCTGCATACAACAAAATAAAATTTCTTTACCTTTTTGGTCTATCATACGATGCTGGAGGTTTGCTACAACTTTACAACTCGCCGTTCAACTCTTCAAAGATTACAAACACCGAATCTGGGAAATCCTTACGTTCTTCGCTTACTCCATTTCCGTAAATCGCTGATATACGGAATATACATTATTGCAAATATAAAAATACATTAATGCAAATAGATTAGATTTAATACTTATTTCAGAAGAATATATATTCAATACATCCGCAACTTACCAGGATATTTATACGCAGCCCGTTGAATTGATCGATAAAAAGCGATTTTTGGTAAACCACAAATATAAAACTCATTTAATTTACGAAAAAGACGGTAAACAATTATGTTGCTATAAATAAAAATTGGTTGCTACAGACTCGTCAACAAAATTCGAAATTTTAAAAATTTTCCACGTCTTCTTATGGAATTACGCTTGAGCTCGGAATCAACAATCGCCTTCATCGTCAAGGGAATGAGTTGTTTACTACATAGAAATTTAGACAAAATTTTCGTATATTTTATCGAAATTCTCAAAATTTCGAATAGCAAACGATATTCCACGACCAAAAAAAGAATGTTTATTCTAATTCTCTTCTTTTGATTCTAATTTCGACCTCCTACGACTATAATTTCTAATTAAGTTTTGCAAAAGAAATGAACCATGCAACGAAAAAAAAGAACTTTACGTGTATTTCTTATGCAAACTGTTTTACTCGTCTGGATTCGAACCGTGGACTTTAGGCAAATTTAAAGTACCACTTGATCATCCCAGGGAATACATTTAATGATGTTAAAAGTTTGAACATTGTGCAACATCTAGTTTTCGAGATTATCTGGAACATACAAACATACAAACATACAAACAAACATCCATTTTTATATATATACTAGCAGAAGTACCCGTTGATTCTCAACGGGGATTTTTAATTTCATGAATATCAGTGTAATAACCTTGATCGTAAAAAATGCTTCATAATTGTTGTTAAATAGCGAATACCAGACTTTCCAAACCAATATATATCAAGAAATGTAAGTTACAATTAAGTCTACAAATCCACTCTAACTCAATATTCAATTTAACGCAGGTTGATGATCTTTTCCGTGACAATGAGTCAAAATGTATCTACATATGAAAGTGAGGCTTACTTTAGCTTCTTCTCCCTTGGCTTACATCTTCTTTATATCTAAAGGCAGGTTCTAGTATCTGAATGAGCTTTTCGGTAACAATGTATGAAAATGTATCTACGTATGAAAAGAGGCATACATAATAGCTTCTTCCCCTCTGACTTTTATCTCCTAAAGGAGCAATTTTCTTCTTTCTACGCCGACTGAAGCCGCAAACTTTCGACTGGTCATCATTGAGAGGATATCGTCAGTAACTGAATAAGTGTAATTCCGAGAATGGAAAAAGACGTCATTGTTGTATTTCTTACGTGAAGAAAAAAATATAGACATTAAATAAGAAATGGTATATCATGGAACCAGAAGGTATGTTTCATTGTTTTATCTTGGCTATACTTATAACATGAGGTTGTTAGTGAGAATTCGTGACTCGTATAAAATGTAGTGGTATGTTAATTAATGCCCAAAAACGTAGTCGTAGATCTTGGGAATGATTAAGTGCAAGATACAGCGCCATTTTAGGATGAAACGATAAAAGCCATGACAATAGAGGGACAACTTTACCGAAATCAGTCTGTGGAGCTATGCTCGTAAGTCGAAATTCATTATATGATAAGTGCATTGGGTTAAGTGAGCAGAAAAGTATTTGATTAAAAACCTAATAAATATTTGCAATTATTTTATTGCTGAAAATATTTTCGATCGAATAATAACATTGGTAGTCTCATACAGAAATATGTCAGCAAAGTTCCTTTTGGATCCAAGTGATAAGACTTCGAAAAATGCTAGTTTGATCTCGGTAAACACTTTGCCGATATGTCTGTGTACGGGACTTGGTTAAGATTTTTAGATTTATGTACTCTGCGAGTGACGTATGGCTGGGGAAAATATTAGCAGTGTAAATGATCTGATATATTAATTCCTTCTCCAGGAACTAATGAAAAACTTCTAAAATAAATTATTTCCTGGACCCACAAAATATATTCAGCGTAGAATCTTCACAGTAATCAATAAATATAGACACCACCTACCTCCGTTGAGAAGGTGCATAGTGGCTTAAGTAAATTTACATTTTGTGGTTATCTGTATAGTTTCTTATCCCGAAAACAAACTTATGTTCAAGATGTTTAAGAATTATAACCTATTCTTCGGCTGAGGTCAAATTAATAAATTTCAGCGTACAGTATGTTAAATATGTATTGTCATTTGGGTTAGCTGTTTTCAATATCAGAGTTTTATTTCGACATGGCACTCCGTCCAGTAAACACCTAAGTAAATCATACTATATATTCATAACGAAATGCATAAATCAGTAAGTTGATCACGATGCTCGTAATTATAATAGAACGTTGATATTGCTACTGCAGCTATAATTTACGCAGCATTGATATTTCTATACGGTTCGAAAAAAAAACAGAATTTTTCACTTTAAACAATTGAAAATACATTAAATCATGCAATTTCATAATATTGAAACTAATAAACAATATGATGAAAATACAAAGCCATCTATATGAAGATTAAAGTTATAAACAACGCAAAATATACATTACAATACCGGCCATTAATGCTACATAAGTTTTTTAAACGTTCTTACATCTGTTGCAGTAAGAATTTTCAACACAAAATAGCATAGTATTATAGTGCAGTAGAATAGACTTTATTCATTTGTGATTGAAAAACTGAGAAATGATTTCAAAAACTATTATACTCGTGTCTATGATATCCACAATATACTGCGTTTCAAGTAGGGGTCTCCAAACTTTTCAGCTTTATTAACTATCAAACAGTAGATGCGTCCCGCGGGCAGTAGTTTGGATATGGATTGAAGTAAGGAATTACCAACTCTACTACAATATCGTAGATTTTTTGCGGTCTACAGATAACTGAAATCCCTTTACCTTTTTAGGCTTTGAAATATTACTTATTCGCTCCTGACCACTCGTCGCTCAAAATTTAAAAGAAAACAAAGACCGATTAAACATAAGAAATAAGGACGTCCGTAATTTCCGTCCAAAACTCAAAAATAATATGAGAGATGTCCACAACTTACCACGTTATTATTTTAATTCACTGAAATTGACAGCGAGAATGCAAATTCTATCAACGTACGAATTTCAAAATCGTTTTATTTCACTGAATATTCAGTTAACAACCACGTTACCAAATACAAAACTCACACACGGTTTTCCCAGACGCTTAAAAAAAATTGAAAAAATCAATGGAAAAATGTCCGTACCTTTCAACGTGCGTTTCTTCACAGGTTTGTCACAACAAATTTTAAAATGCCATTCAATTTTTTCTTCATCATAAAATTTTCAACTCTTATTTTCAAAATTTATTTTAACTGGCCATTGATCCGCCATGTCTTCTTATAGAACTACACATGAGTTCGGAATCAACAATCGCCTTGATCGTCAAGGGTTTGTTTATAACATGAAAATTTAGACGGAATTTTCGTATATTTTATCAAAATTCTTGCAATTTCAAATCGCATACGATATTTCTCAGCCAAAATATCTAAATCTTTATTCTATTTCCCTTGTTTTGAAATATATATATATGTATATATTCTTAGATCACATTAGGATAAGCAGTACCACGTTTAAAGTTACATTTTCATACAGGTACAAAGGGGCCAAATTAAATCATTAAACGTAAATGACAGAAATAAATTACATCTCACTCAAATAACCAACGATGAATATTCTACTCGGAAAGTAAATGTATTTTGGAACTGACTGGTATCTCAATCTTAAAATGTGTAACATAAACACGAACCACAAAAGTAATCGCAATGTCAAAATAGAAACAAAAATTAAACACCAATAACAGAAGGATAGTAAATGAATATGGAGTGGAAACACTTAAAAACAACGATTGAATCAATTTTTATATTCTGCATGTATTAAAATAAAATTTCTTTACCTTTTTGGTCTATTATACGATGCTCGAGGTTTGCTACAACTTTACAACTCGCCGTTCAACTATTCAAAGATTACAAACACCGAATTTTGGAAATCTTTACGTTCTTCTCTAACTCTATTCCCGTCAATCGCTAAATACATCATTACAAAGAGATTAGATCTAGTACTTAATTCAGAAGAATATACTTCAAAACTTACGCAACGTACCAGGATATTTATACGCAACCAGTTGAATTGATCGACAGAAATCCATTTTCAGTAAACCACTGTTATAAATCTCATTTCATTTTACGAAAAAGACGGTAAACAATTAAGTTGATGTAAATAAAACTTGGTTGCTACAGACTCGTCAACAAAATTCGAATTTAAAAAAAATTATATCGTCAGGGGAATGAGTTGTTTACTACATGGAAATTTAGACAAAATTTTCGTATATTTTATCAAAATTCTCGCAATTTCGAGTCGCAAACGATATTTCACGACCAAAATAAGAATCTTTCATCTATTTCCCTTCTTTTGATGCTAGTTTCGACTTCCTACGACTGTTCTTTCTAATTTAGTTTTGCAAAAGAAACGAATCATGCAACGAAAAAATTGAACTTTACGTGTATTTCTTATGCAAACTGTTTTACTCGTCTGGATTCGAACCGTGGACTTTAGGAAAATGAAAAGTACCACTTGATCATCCCAGGGAATACATTTAATGATGTTAAAAGTTTGAACATTGTGCAACATCTAGTTTTCGAGATTATCTGGAACATACAAACAAACATCCATTTATATATATATATAAGATAAGATATATATATATATATATATATATATATATATATATATATATATATATATGTATGTATATGTATGTATGTGTGTGTGTGTGATTGTGTGTGTGTTATTCTTCTTCATCAATATTTTATTTCTTCTTCTTATCAATATATTTTTAGATTACGTAAGAAAAATCTTTTCAAACTCAAACCGTAAAGTTCCATTTCCACTTAGCTATTTTTCGCCAGCTGCGATCATCTATAAATAGGTTATATAATATCTAAGTGTGTATATACCAAACCATATTATTTGATGCATAAAAAACTAAATCTATTTAAAAGGAGCAGATCCCATTTCATAGATTGTGTTTTATACTGATTTTCAGAATTGAATTGCTTCTAATAATACACAAATCTCAGTCCCATTCCATCAGCAGCGAAAAAACTTATCCGCAACTGCCTAATTGAGAATTGTATGATCAGCGGCATTAGAATAAGAAATGCTTTTCCAAGAAGGTTTACCATTTTCTTGGAGCTATTCAGCCAACCGATAAGGTGAGAAAGATCGGCCTTGCAAGGTAAAAAGATTTTTTTCATGACCGAACTCAGTAGATCACAAACCATATCAAGATATCGACCTTCGATTCCTCCAAAACGTCATTCACTCTGATTGGAGGGGTCAGACCCGAGGACAAGGATAATATTACCTTATCTAAGGGTAAACATTTTTTCTTTCTCCATTTTAGCTGAAAATAAAAGGTTTTTATCATTAATTATTAATAATTATTTTAGCAGCAGCGAGTGAATTTTTGTATAAATGTCTTGATTTTGGAGGATAACAGTCTAAGGGCCGTTCATAGTGTGCTAACTCAAGGAGTTCTTTTAAACTCTAACGTTAAAATCGAATGATTCAAATTCAAAAACCGCGTTTGATTTTTTAAAATCTATTCAATGAAAGTATCCGAGAGAAATGATGGAAGATGTGGAACTGCGAAACAGTTTGTACGCTGACCAAGATTCATAAGTATTTATCCTAATTTAGAGGGACTTACGACATTCACATTTCTAAAAGCAACTAATTACCGTTTCAGCTGAATTACTTTTAGAGTATTAATCACTGCTATTAGATTATGTTATATTCAGAGCAGAAGCTCAACTTATTTTATCTGCAGAACTGTTTGTCGAAGGTAGTACGTCAATATTGGCCGTATTGATATTCGTTAGAGTAAATAACTCGGAGAACTAATAGCAAAAAGGATAATGAACATGACTGAGATTAATTGCATGTCAAGAACATACGTCATAAAAGATTTGTCATGAAAATATCCTTTACTTGTTTCTGCATTCGAATGTAAAGTGATAATTTCTTTCTGCAAGTTAATTCACAATTAATACCTATAAAACAATCTTTTTCAATAAATGTATCTTCTTACTCAAATTGAACTCTCGGAACATATGTCTTTTTAAAGACAGAGACAGTTCCAAATCCCATTTGCCACTTTGAGTTTTTAAACATTTCAGTTATCTTAAAATTCATAACAAAAATGTATCCGTTACGAAATGCTTCCTTTATTCTAAATTTATCTCAGGTATAAAATCGATCCGAATGCGTCAAATTTAGGAATACATTTCCCTCGTTTTGCAACGCTCATACGCATCTCCATTTTAACACCTGCTAGCAAATCTTAGCCTTCATCTCGGCACGGAAATGTTTTCACTTAATTTTACCAATGTTTCGAGCTAAGGAATGGCTTATTTTGCTTTCCAGCACGATTAAGGAAATACTTGGCTTTCTCTCAGGTCCCACGGTCGAAATAATTTTACTGCGACAGCTTGTGTAATAGCGAGATATCTCCAAGACGCCTTCATCTAAATAAGACTGCGTGTGCGTGCAAGCGTGAGCACTGAAGAAGAAGTGATGATGGAAAATTGCCTCTTTTCAGATGACTCGGAAGCATTTACACGCTTTCTCACGCTTGGATAAAAACAGAGAGGTTTTCTTTGGCTATTTTTTTTATAGACATCGTTCAATTATTATTTCTAAGGGTGAAAACGTCCTTGTCCACATTACGAGGTTCAAGGTTCTCCAGTTGAATGTTTTCTGAGGCATTTTCCCGTTCGTTTATGTAACGGGAGGATATAAATATTTATGTCTGTTAAGAAAATTTTCTTATCATCAGTGTGTGTATCTGTGCCTTCCTATTGTGCGATGGGATATGTTATTGTCGTATTTTGTTGTATATTATGACTTCATTACGTCTTTATCAACTATATGATATTTACCGGAAATATCATTATTTATCAATGATAAAAATTAAGATTAGCATTTGATGGAATAATTATTTAAGGTAAATAAATTCATAAATGCGATATCATAAAATAATATAATATTTTGGAACTATTCTTCATGATTGAATCTACACAGTGAAATCATTGATAAGTAACCGTGAGCAACTCGTTGACGTACGACGTATGCAGAAGCTGTCGTGAGGACATTAATGAAATCCACAGTTTGGCCGCACAATTATTTATTCACCAAAATACGTACTTGCAACAAAGCCAACTGATTAGTCGGCTCGCTGATTTCCGAGAGGGTTATCGTCAACGGCATCCCCTAAGGGTACAGCAAGGTTCCTGTAATCTTATATATTTCATTCCTTAATAAAACGGCATTTATAAGCAATTTTTATTTGCTCCCTTAACATATATACATTTTAACTCAACTTAAGCTTACGCTAAACTAAAATTTCTAAAATAGCGAACAAAAAAACGACTTTAATTACATAACAGATAATTTCATATTTTTCCGTTCCTGAAAAAGTTAGCGAATAATTGAAGGACGATACCAAAAATCATATTTTCATATCAGCGTTTTAGTACCCACATATTTCTAGATATAATTATCTCAGAAAAAGGGAGAAAGAAGACTCTATCCAAGATCAGTAAGGTTTGGTCATTTGGATTTGTAAGCCCCAGTCTCCTTAAGCGCTCTCCGAAGGAGCGACGGACTTCTATTCCTAACATCATACTCCTCTTATCTCTGCCGCCCACAACCCCATTTGAAGCATTTAATTGGCCATCCGCGCAGACACTCGTGATAAATGCGAATGCAACTGCACGGATACATCTCGCGGATTTTTTGCGTGTGGCAAGAGAGACGCCGTCGATTGCGTGGTTGCCTAGCAGCTCGAAGGAACAATTAGAAAAAAATATCAGATCTGGGGCGATTGAGGCGCCGCCTAGGTACGATCAGTTGGCTCTGCAGGTCCGAGCAATGTGACCCGAATTGAAAATCGAGTATTGGTGGCCGTAGTCGTTGGGTTGGTGGTGGCGAGTCGAAAGTTATCTAGAACGGTAGCAGCGGGTTCGGGAATCGCCAATCGAACTAGAGAATGAAACAACTCGGTCACTTTCTCACCAGTATGACTTACTCTGAGGTTATACTCGCTGCGGTCATACGTTAGGGATTTACTCTTGAGCGGGAAAGCGAATTGTGCTCTTAGCGAATCCGCGTGTTAAAAGTAAACCTCGCGAGAGGAACGTAAAAATGGATTTTCAGGCGGCTTACCGCAGCAGCAGTTTCCGCCCGAGAGCTTTCACGCGATATTAGAGCTAAATCCAAACGTGCGTATATTTGAGTTTAAATGTGGAGCTTTATAGCGAACAACTGAAATTATCAATGGAGAAGTCACTGTTCACGTGATTTTAGTTCATAGAAAACCCTTCAGGAGAACTTGCTAAAATAGTTCTTCCCAGCCTTTGGTTTTCCATGACACATTAATATATTGACGCAAGATTCGCGGCACTCTTAAACAGAGCCTTATTTCTCCTCCAAATTCAAAGTATTCGGATACGTCTTTATTTGCTTATAGAATAAGCTTTATTAGTTTAATTCTCAATTCAAATTAAAAATAAAAATGAAATTTTTCTGATGTATTAATAATACCTTAGAATCTTAGGATAGCCTGGTTTCGGAAGTCGATTATTACAGTTGATCTATAAATATAGCGAGACACTATATTTTAGTATTACTGATATGATACAATTTAGTTAATGTCTCACGTTCAACTCTTATTATTAGAGGATTAAATTCACTACACATAGCTCGTATAATTTGCTCATTAAAGTTGATTATTTTTATTGTATTTCTTCCCGATCGAGCATTAATAAACTAGTAATGACATCAATACTTGTGAATATAATACAACTGTAGACAATATAAAATCAATATAACTACTACCAGAAAAAATTGAGATAAGAATTTCAAACGGGGCACGATAATCATAATAACTAAAGTATCGCCTTCCTCGTTCCCTCGGAATTTAATTTACCATAAAATGCAATTCTGACTAGCCAATACTTACGCTACAACTGGAAGGCTATTCCACCTAATGTAAATCATATTTGAAGACCAAATATGTAGTTATATAATATACATGATATAATTTGCGTGTTTCCTTTAAAATTGGGATTGTATTTAATTCACGTACTTATATACGTATAAAATCAGCATACAGCCTCTTTTAAATAATGATATCACAAATAATTGATTTCAACTATGCCGGTGAAATGGACGTTATAGAGACTGATTTTTTAATGCTAAGAATGGTGATTTAGCTTGATAAAAAGTCTCTTTTAAGAGAAAACACGAGAGTGGACCATTCTCGTGATTTAATGTAACACGATAAAAAATTAATATTTGTGAGTAATCTTCAATTCCTTCTTTTTTGTCGCGGTGAAGCAATTCATGCCAATATTGTGTAAATTAGTTGTACGTATATTAAAGGATTTGGTTTACTTGAATGATTTAAGATGCACTTTCTATGAGATAATGTTGCTTTATTAGTGTCGGAAAGCATGAAATAAAAGATAAATTTTTATTCAGTTTTAACAACCCTAAGCATCTTCGAGTCTCAGAAACCACTTATACCGTATCAGAATTGGAAATCTTTCTTGCAGGATTATAGGTACAGTTGACTTAATTTTCGAAACCTTAAACCTTTCGAAATTATGGAATCTATTGGTTATTGCTGAAATCTAGATGCATCGGGAGACCGCCTGATTTCCTCGTAATAACTTCATGCATCGATTCTAGAGACTGTGGTCATAATGAGAATCCCCGCTTGTGGAGTATTGTCGGAGGAGGAAAGTGAACGTCCGAGGAAGAGCGTGTGGAAGCGTGGTCATCCGTGACGCAAGGTCAATTACGAAGGAACGTCTCTCACAGCTGACCCTTCACGGCGCCAGGATTTTGTGACATTGAGTTTCTGGGCCTCTAGATAAGTCTCTGACCGGGAAGCCCCGAAATAATCGACACAGCTGGAGTGTTTGTGAAACAACTAGAATAAACGATTTGATAGATTTGTAGGAACACACATGTCTATATATATGCAACCGCTAGCATGCTATTAGAGGATAATTCATAAAAAATGCAATTTGATACTCCTCCAAAACGTGATGAGCGCCTTTTCCGTTTTAATATTTGATGACATCCCCACAAACTTATAGCCGAAACTATTGTATTAACTTGGATAACCCAACCCTCTTAATATTTTAGCAGATGACTGTCGGGTAGCATTAAGTCAAATCATGGAGGCGTAATTGTGTCGCGCTTTTGACTTCGGTGAAAGCGGTTCCCGGCTCGATACCCGGTGTGAGGCCACATGTGTAGAATGACCGCAGCTGTAGAACCACTTATAGAAATAGAACTACGAAATGGAAATAGATCACACTGCAAGAGTACCACTGATTTTCATTTTCAGGAGTAAAATCATTAATTAATGCTACCACCAACCTCTAATATTTAATTTTCGAAGCACAACATCACCCTTTTAATTGGTAGAATAAGTATTGGAAGTAGGATATAAACTTGGAAGAATAGCCATTCTTTTATCGAAAGCTATATTTTAAAAAGTAATTGTCTTAATATTTTCCTCAAGATCGTGATGTTATAATGCATAGAGAGCGGAATCGCACCTCATTATATAGTATACCTCGTTGTAATGCGTACATCCAATGATTAATTGAAAATTAATTTTGAGGCACGGTCACGACCGGATAATTGTTGCCATAAAAGTCATCGATTGTGACCGACAGTTATCGTCAATTTTGAGCAAAGAATTGCGAATAAGGAAAGACAAGAAGTCAACATCAATCCAATGTCGTTGGATGGAATGAGCCGTTTTCGTGACGAGGCGATAAAGAGCTCTGCGTTAAAAAATTCCTTTCACTATCGTTGACGGAGGCACAATTGCCGCAGTACTTGCATGGCCTTGAAAGGAGTGAATGTAACCCATTAGGGAAAGAGTTCCACCGATCCTCTTTACCGTTGCACCTCGCTCTCCTTTCCCTTCAACTACTTTTGGGCTAGTTTTCGGTTTGTTTACACGGAGAACAACGATATTGAATACCTTATCTCGACGCATCTGGACGAGTCACCGCCAACTATTAAGAAGCAGCCGGCAAAACGAAAAGAATTGAAATTCAAGTATTTTTCAAGGAAACAGCTCTTTTAGGGACCACAGCTGTATTCACCAGAAATACCATAACAATTTTAATCTCATTGACAATGTAGAAAAATATTAATCCTCCAAAGAATACCGACAATTCAAATCATTACAAATATTTTTTTATTAAACGTATATTGGTTACAGCAGTAATCGCCGTCTTACATAATAACTATTGAAACTGAACTTTTCACCTGTCATTTTTCTCATGAAACCCCTTACTATAAATTCTTTATAAATGCTAGATTGAGACTAAAAAGTTTCTATGATCCTTTAGATACTTTTGTTCCTCCAATAGTTTCCGTGAAGGCTCATCTTTTCCTGTTTTTCCTTTTCCTTTTCTTCACCTGTTTCTTGCCTCATTTTCTTGTCCTACACTCTCTTGTATATCTTCAGATATAGATTCATATCAGGTATCATATTTAAGGACATTCACTTTGATTTCTTTCTGATTGATTGATTCAAATCGATACTAAATTACCATCCATCGCAATAGTCAATCTCCGCCTATTGATTGATTAGTGGGCTATTTTTATTTAAGGAAGGACGAAAGTAAAATTGCTTCTTAAAAATCATCGTCTAACGGGAAGTTAACGGTCGCATGACTTTTGCTGAAACACTTTCAATCCTTAATTATGAGCAATTATGTTTCGTAGCGTATCTCATAGCGATTAAAATGATATTTCTTACCTCGATAGCCTTTGGCATCTTTCTCCCTTAACTGTTAACCCGTATCGACTTGCATAACTCAGAAACAAGGCAAATGTATCCTTCTGTCTAATGATTCGACCCTTGTTAAATAGTGCTCCTTAAATATCACCTTCAATCCTGCGCGACCTTGTACGGTATCTTCTACTTATTTCCTCACTAGAATTGGTAAACTAAACTGATTGTCCGCGATCATAATTTTATCGTTTTTTTCAGACGATACTTATAAGGAGGAGTATAAGGAAGGTATTTACAGGAGGGTAAATAAGAGGAAATGCTTCATTCTATATCAGCCATACCCAAATCAGGAATTTAATACTACGGCCAAAGGATTCAATGTGATGTTTTATTTCTATATCAGGATTTTCAGAAATTTAATTTAATGAACTAAAATTCACATCCCAGATATATTTGGATAAATGCTGATAATTAAATTAAAAATTAGCAATTATAATTTGAATATAATTATTGAAAGCAACTTACCTAAAATTCGAAGGCGTTTAAAAATCATTAGCGGAAGCTGAATATTCGTAAGCTAGGCAGAGTAAGTAACCACCTTTAAAAACACAATTAAAAATTCCAAAGTCATCGGATTCAATTTACATTGTTATATAAACTCCAAAATTTTCGATGTAAAATTGTTTTCCACGTGATGAATCTTTAACTATACTTTCTTAAGATAGATTATCATAATAATTTGTGTAATACGGGAAAGAGAAAGATAACAAACAATTTTGATTGAATTGGTCAACTCTTTGATAGATGCATGAATCTCATCTTGAGTTGGTCTCGAAGGAACGATTCGACCGAATTCTCTTTCCCCCATCCGGCACACCCGCTCTTCCGACGCTCAAAACTGCACAAACGGGTGACATTGCTTCGGTCTTGCACCAAAAATGGCCGTTGCCTCCAAACTTGTTGTAAATACGCAGTGAGTGTTGAATATTCATCGTTAATTTTATGCTCTTGTATTCCTACTTTATCTTCGTTTGTGGGATTGGGCAAGAGGTTTTTATCGGTTAAAACTGACCTCGAGTTTTCAGTGGGAATACGATATTTTTAACCTCTAAAGCAAATCTTAGAGGATTTTATGAAGAGAATTTATATACCTTCAAATCTTCTTGCATCATATTTTTTTTGCAATTTCAGCTCCAATGCAGAAATGCTATTAGTATGCCATTGTTTTCTAAGAGTTGCCTTGTTTTATCTTTCACGAATTTAAGCAAATTAATACACCATTACTAATTTTCAGGCTACTAAAAGAGAAGCAATAAACCTGCTATGTTATATTTGAATGAATAGTCCTTAGTTGGCATGGATTGCCTGCAGCGGTTTAATTATTTGCGCAAAAACTTCATCGTGAATATTTCCGAAGCAAGAGACTTTCACTTAATAAAAAAAAGGTTCGTCGCAAAGCTGCAAGAAGTAAGTTTCGATTCGTTCAAATTGGATACAATATCACTACGCCAATAAAAATTTGTATTTACGAAAATACACGACCGGTTTCGAGGATAATACTTCATAGTCAGGTGATTGAAAGATTGCAATAATACGAGCCGGCTGAACGTTAACCCTAAGATTATCAAGGTTACCGATGAAATTTCCTTGTGAACGTTTTTCCTTTCTCCAGAATATGAAAGAGCTTAGTCATAATATGAAGCTTGCAATAGCTCGACCGATCCAATCAATGTGTACTCTCAATAGTTGCTATGCGAATTTTCAATCAACTCCTTCTTTATGACGCGTAGCTCGCCTATGAAAAACTAACTTCAGATCAAAACTGAAATCGACTTTCGTTGCCTTAGTTTCCACAAAGAAATATTTAATTATTTGCCTAAATAACTTTGAATATTTGATAAATTGAATTTAGTTCATTTTAAGTAACCTTTTATCATTAGTGACTTTAATTAGTTTATTTTCACGTTGTATGGATGTATGCATCAAATTTCAGCAGAAATTTAAAGACGATTTTGCAGGTCATTTTCATTACACGAAGAAGCCTATTCAAAAGTACTATTGCCGAGAAAAGTAACATCATCGCTGACAGTATTCTCTTATTTTCAAGAGTAGTTAAAAAAATAGTTAAAACAACTATAAGTCTGCATTTGGTTGTTTGGAGCCATAGAGTCAACAGATTAAGTCAGATTAATTTAGCGGATTACGCTATTATTGATAGAAATAATCTTGGAAAGTAGTAAAAAATTGTCACCAGGATAAATATGTCCAAATATACCTCAGTAGAACATTTTATATTCTTTGCTGCATTCTGTGTAGGTGTATGGAGTGATACTTGATAAATATGTATAACTTTTTGATGCATATTATATTCTTTCTTCGGCAACTTGAATTTAGTACACAAATAATTAAATCATTTATAAAATTAATTATCAATTGTTATTATTATTAAAATTACGAAAATCTATCTTCTAAAGATATGTATATTTAGCATAAGATATTTGTACAATCATTTCATTTACAACAATTTGATTTATTTAAAAAAAATTGTATTTAAATTTATACAAAATACCAGAGAGCCATCATCTTATCAGGTATAAAATCATTCTTTCAACAAAAGGTAACCAATATGTACAGTAACACAAAAACTAGCCTTTACATTTTTCGAAATATATTTTTAGAGAGGACTAATTATGTAGATATGACTATGATATGGAGGTAGACCTTCCTTATTCATCACGGCAACATTTCAATTTGCAGTAATCACCTACTCTATTAGAAACTATTTTTATGGCTGTTTTTCTGTATAGGATGAATTATATTTCAAGCAGTGGGGTAAATAGTTTTCCTACTGTGGGGTGTAATTATTTACATATAATAACTACGACCGTTTTAACTATGGAAGATTATAGTAGCTAACAGAGAGAACAGTGGAAAGTCATAATTACGATGAAGTCGAAATGATAAGATACATCTGAAATGATGTTCAACCAATTGGTAGCGGCATACTGGTGTTATCTCTTGCTGAACTGATTAATATCCGAGGGTAAAATGTTCTTAAAATTTTACATTTGTTCTATGCTTTAACTTGCAAGATACATTTTCATTTAAAAGGAGTCAGTAAACCAAGCTTTAAGGTATTTCTGAGGAATTATTCTAACTAACTCTACATTTGAAAAGTTAATTTTGTCGAAAAATTTACTTTTAAAAATTTCATTTGCCCTATCTACTTCCGTAATCAGGAGAAAGCAGACATTTTAAACTACCAAAATTATATCTTAGAAGTTTGCCTCTTTCTGATGTTATTTTCCTCATAAACATCCGCAGGAAAGTTATTGCTTAAACTGCTTAAATTTTGACGGTCTTCTGATAGATTTACTCATCGTTACGTATTCAGATACGGGTAATTCGGTATCCAATTCCCGACCATGACCTTTAT
Organism: Sympetrum striolatum; assembly: GCA_947579665.1. Taxonomy (NCBI): domain Eukaryota; kingdom Metazoa; phylum Arthropoda; class Insecta; order Odonata; family Libellulidae; genus Sympetrum; species Sympetrum striolatum. The sequence continues at coordinate 8,766,478 of OX388346.1, forward strand.
CGAAGAGAGTAATTTACTCCTTAAATGCATGTTTTGATTCTTCCATTTCTCAATGCCTAAGCTATGATCTTAACGATTTTATGACTCGTAATTTGAACTATACCTGTAATCCATTTTCCACTTCTGTGAAGCGGGCGAGTGAAATACTCCCAGGAATGGTTTTTGGTTGGAATAGGAAAGCTCCATTGCCATGTATAAAAAAGTCCAAAGGAGAATGGTTCGTATTTTGGAAATTTCCGACCAATTGAAATTGTGGCAATGTGATGATACGAAATGATTTTTCATTTTAATGGGTTTGGATTTCATTTTAATGGGAGACCTCTGGGAGAAAGGAATGATTTATCTATTCTAAGCGAAAGGAAGAAGGAATGGTTAGTTCAGATAAAGCAACATTTTGAAATCCATGCTCAGCTGAAAATTCTTTTCCATCGAATTAATTTTAATCAAAATGGATGAAAATATTAGATTCAGAAACCAGAAAACCAGTTAGGGGAAACATCTTATTTTCAAGTTTATTTATTTTCCTATACAATATGGAAGACATTTAGTGGTATTGTTTGGCTTTTATTTTCTATATGCCTATTAATTGTGTCTTCAGAGACACTATTACAGTTTTTAGAAATGTTTTGAAGTTCGATTGAAGAGCCACAAAAATTACTTGTTGTTTTAAAGGTATGCTATATTAAATAACAATTAACATATATAGTAATATGACTTAAATCATTAAAAGATATATTTTTGGGAAATTTACGAGTATATGTAATTAATTACTACACTGTCATGGAAATATTGTCAGAATACGAATAAAGTGGAACTTAAGTGCAGGAAATACCAAATAGATTTAATTAAAAATACATTCAACTCCCTCCTTGAAAATGTCTTCTATTACCTTGGTTAGTGATCATCTTTAAGGAGAAAATGTTTTTTACGATTGAATCCGTCATTACAAATACTGGTTGATAGATGATGAACATGCATTCCACGAATGAGTGGAACAAAAGAAGCTTCTTCTGCTTCTTTTAAAATTGCTGTCTGTGAATTTGCTAATTTAATAATAACTGTATGTAAATTTCAATTTCTCGTATTTAAGAATTGGAAGTCATCCAAGCAATCGTGCGTTATCACTAAGAGAGAAATTTATAGATATTTACTCCAAGGAGCACCGAGGTCTAATTGCTCTTACCACTCTTCGTTACTCTATAAAGCAGGGGCCTCCCTTGAATGATAGCGTCCAGATACCTGTAATTTAATTCAAAGTTAAGCTACTTATATTTAAATTTCTGCTGAAATGACTATATATGTTACATCCCAAACGTGTAATTGCCCAATTCATGAAGTGGGTAATTACACGTTGGGAGTGAAAGGGACCCTACCTACCCTACTCAACCCATCGGAGCCGCGCATATTTAATTAATGAATTAATCTCCGTTACAAATCGTAAAATATGTGTCGGTGCCGATGGGTTGAGTAGGGTAGGTAGGGTCCCTTTCACTCCAAACGTGTAATTACCCAATTCATGAAATGGGCAATTACACGTTTGGGATGTAACATATACATAGCTAATATGCGTTAGCTTCACATAAAATGGAAGTCGAGATTATCTTGCAGAAGGACGACAATTATGCGAGGGTGCCGAATATTTTGAAAACATACATTTTCTACGTGCAAAATAATGTTTTAGTGGCAATGTTCGATTTTCATGAGCACGGTTTAGCCTATGTCTATGTCTATGTAAGAACCATGCAAGCCGCCTTTCGGCGTGTGGCAGGGGATGCAAGCACCTTGACTTTATTTTCCTAAACGGTTGCATTCGCGTATACTTCGCGGAAAAAATGAATTTTTGAAACGATTCGTTTTAGCATCTATTTCCCTAATCTTTCGGGCAGTATCAGCACGGCCCATATAACAGGGGGGTCGCATTATATCGGTTACATCATCTGAAAACGTAATTTCTCTGAGCCTAAAATCGGTCCTGATTTTAATGATCATATGGTGTTGATAATAAGTGAAATTCATGAATGAGACCTTTAACATTCAGTTTATGATAAAGAAACCTAACTAACTCGAAATGGGTTATTTAATCTTATGATAATATTATAATTACTTATATTCGTTGAACGTGTATTAAACTCACTTATTTCTGAGGCATTGTTTCGTCATATTAAGTAGTCTAAATTCGAATTGAAAATCAAGCAAATTGTAGAAAAGATGGAGAAAATAGGAAAACTTATTCTTAATCTGTTATTTTGTCTTGATCAATATTCATGTTACGCTGTGTGAGATCGTAGTGGCTCTTTTGAGTTTTTCAATACTGTAATAAGAAACGCCTGTCTTCAAATAAGAGGACATTCTATTTGTAAGGGTTGGAATTGATGAAATCTCATGCTTTGACCATTGGTTCTTTTTCATCGTTCTAATGGTTGTCTCTCAGGAGGAAAATAAGTAATTAGGAGACCGGACTCATCAATCATTGAATTGAAAGGCATTTTATTCTATATGAAATGGAACTTTTTAGACTGAGTAAAGTAAATAGATGAGACGTAAGATGAACTATACAATGCGCAGTCAACGACACCATGAACGACTTAGAATAGTTCTGTCGCGCCCCGGGAAGTAGCTTACGGCATATGAATTTAGCATATAGAAGAATAATGACGTCAAGCATGTCAGCAAATATAGATCTAAACTGATTGAACCCTGCAAGTAAGACAGAATCTGAAATAATCTAATCCTCATTAACTGTGAATGAAGAGAAATAAATATGCGGCCCATCTCTAAAGCTTAGAGGATTCACGAAGACATCACAATCGTCTTGATCTTTGATAATGCGATTGTAAATTGTCCTTCTTTTGAGGGATTATTAAAAGTAGGAGTTGCGTCCTTGAAGAATTATTAAGCAAGAGCGTTCGAAGAAGCATCGCTTAAGCCATGGACGGAAACTTTTCTTCCAATAGGCGTTCACCCACACTCACGCACGTGAAACGGTCTTATAATTTTCAAGTTACATCCTTTGACTGCAGATCTCTTTGGGTCCAACTCGTCCTATGCGCTGAGGGTCGAAAAGTGAAAGGGCTCAGGGAATATAAGCCAATGCGGAGGGTTGCGGTAGATACAAGTTGTCGGGAAGATTGTATTAAGTAACCACGGTAACGCTGTTATATAGGATGGCCATAAGGAGAGTGGGGAGGGATGGAAGAGTGGTGGAAACCCGCAGAGAGACGGGAAGAGGAGGGAAAGTCAGGAAGTCGATGGACGAGGAGCAATCTCGAACCTCTGGCGTGAGGCCTTTCAGAGCCATCGGCGGCTACGTGTAAATGGAAGTGCTTCCCCTTTACTACGAGATGAGGGACAGTTCCTCTGTTAATGAATGGGAAGTACTTTTTGTTTCTCTCAACGCCAGAAACCAGTTTTCATCCCTGAGAAAATGACGTCTCGGAGGAAAAGGGTCATCCTCTTGCACTGGGGCGAATGCGGCGATTCGAAGCGATTTCGAATGCTTTTGTTTCGCGAGGTTTTTTCATTCGTTCTTCTGTTACGTTTGTACCTACGCAATACGCCCATACTGTTGTTCAACTAATGGATGTTATCAGCTCTTTTCTGCTGATGAAGAAGACAAAAGGAGACAAGTTAAAGAAGCCTTTCAGAGGTTATCCATAAAAAAGGATTATTAGTTATCTTAAAAAAAGGATTATGAAAATATCTTTATATTCCACATTAATACAATTCCTCATCCATTATAGAAAAGGTAAACTACCTACATAATCTACCTAATCTTCTAAATTGTAGAAAATGAGCTCTGGCTGTAATTTCTGTATTCCCCATGTGAAATGCACGGTAAAATACAAATGGTGTCCTAGCGTCGAACCAATGACCATTAGGTAAAAGATAAACTATTTTAAGAAACATTTATAACATCCCTTCACAGGCCTGGCCATAAAATTTTCAGCTTCTGGGTAAATGAATAAAAAAAATCGAAATTCCCGCCAGGCATTTCAAATCGTAGAGCCACCTGGTCTTGAACCCAGGCCTTTCCGATTACGTATATCGACCATGTAGGAACAAAACTAATTTAATCCAAAGTTTTAAGTGGATATCACACCAGAGTAATCCTAAAACAAGAATCCTTTATCGCCAGTTGAATGGGGAGTTTCAATGGCGCATCGAACCAAATATCATTAGGGAAACCGTAAAATCCTATATGAAATTAATTTATGATTTCTATTCACATACTGGATTTTACGTTTGCATGTGATCGGAAAAGGGATCGAAAAAATTCTTAAAAATCGCCGCAATTTATTTTAAATAAGAGAAATTTGCACCCACCTGGCGTCAAACTCACGCACACTTAATGACAGTTTTATAGATATAAATAAAGAACAGCGCGTTTTCTCGGTGATTTTGAATTCCCCATCCTACCGCGATGTCGCTTAAAATATTTTCGAAACTGAATCATAAAGAATTTGTGATTCCCGTGTTACGTATAAAATATTAGACCTTCCTGGTTTCGAACCCAGGGCCTTTTGTAAGATATGAATACATATAACACTCTGGCCGAAATAATACTTATTTAATTCAAGTTTTGAATTCTATATCTTGCCGGGAAGGTCCTAAAACAAGACACTGTTTTCCCCATTAGAAATGCATAGATTAATGTAAATGGCTCTCTGGAATCGAGCCAAAGACAATCAGGGAAACGTTTAACAACGTTTATGAAATTTATTAAAGATCTCAATTCATATTCTGGGTTTCGAATTTCCATGTTATCGGACAGGTTTTCAAAATATCTTAAGATTCGTAGCAATTTATAATTTTTAAGACGCCTGTTGTCGAACCCAGGGCCTATTAGCAGATGTGAGAACACAATTAAAACTTGGTGGGACTTGTTCTTATTTAATGCAAAGTTTGAAGTCGATATCATACCGGGAAGGACCTAAAATAGGATTCCGTTATCCCCATTAAAAATGCATTGAGGAATGTAAATAACTCTCTGGGATCGAACCAAGGACCATCAGCGAAACATAAAACAGCGTATATAAAACATACTCCTCATCTCTATCCATATGCCGAGTTTCAAGTTTTATGTTATCGGGGGATTCAAAAAAATCTTAAAAATCGAACACAATGCATTTTAAATAGGAGAATATTTGCCCTGGCCTAGCGTCGATCCAAGAATAAACTTCGAAGACATATTTGTGGTTTTCATCGGATATGCACGGCTTCATGCGATCCCAAGAATTTCAACTTTCTAATTGCCGGGAAGTGCATCAAAACCTTTTTTGAAAATCCCCTCAATGCATCCTTATGGAAACATCGAAACTACGGGGCTTTCTAGCATCGAATCCATCACTGCGTTTACCAAGCGATCTCAGATCGGTGCTGCCAAGTCAGTTCGAGTTGGTAAACAGAAACGCGCTGAGCAGCGCGGGCTAGAATGGCTAAAAGTGAGCTGAACTCAACCCGGCAAAAAAGGTGGACCAGGTTCAGCACGACATTGGTCGCCTCGGTGTTCTTGCGGACTGCGCTTCTCTTTTGTCAGCGGACGAAAACAAATACAATCGCAATAACTCCTGGCGCTATCATGAAAAGAAGGGAAATTGAATAAAGATTCTTATTTTGGTCGTTGAATATCGCTTGGGATTCGAAATTGCGAGAATATTGATAAAACATACTAAAATTTTGTCTAATTATCATGTGTAAAGAAACTCAATCCCTTGCAAAAATTGATTTATTCGTTGTTTTTAAGTGCTTCCACTTCATATTCATTTACTATCCTTCTATTATTGGTGTTGAATCTTTGTTTCTATTTTGATTGCTTTTGTGGTTCGTGTTTATGTTACATATTTTATGATTGAGATACCAGTCAGCTCCAAAATATATTTACTTCCCGTATAGAATATTCATCTTTGTTTATTTGAGTGAAATGTAATTTATTTCTGTCATTTACGTTTAATGCTTGATTCATTTGTCCTCTTGTACCTGTATGAAGATGTAACTTTTAACGTGGTCCTGCTTATCCTAATGTGATCTTAGAATATATATTTATATCGTCTCAGTTGAAGATATTTTTCATTCAGAGTATATTGAATATTGAGTTGATGCGGCTTTGTAGACTTAATTGTAACTTATATTTCTTAGTATATTGAATTAGAATGTCTGGTATTTCCTATCTATCAACAATTATGAAGTATTTCTTATGATCAAGGTTGTTACACTGCTATTTATGAAATTTAACATCCCCGTTGAGAATCAACGGACACTTCTGCTTATTAAGTAAATAACACCACGAAGAAGCACAATGGCGGTCGTCAAATCTCGATGCGCCAAATTCTCGATGGTTTTCAGTCGATACGTGAATATCGCAAATATCGATATGTTAAGCTCGTGTTGATAAACTCGTCGGTCCTATGAGATCGGTCCTACATTGCCGGTACGAGCTGCCACCAGATCGAGCAGAGATCGCTTGGTAAACGCAGTGCATGACACTGAGGTTCAAAATCGCTTTTTTTCTGGCGATTACACATTATGGTCAGTACGTCGTAAAAGAGTATTACATTAGCCAAAATGAATTTATCTCAATGGTAAAAGAAAATTGAAAAACATGTCTGTCTTGAGAAGAGAATAGGAAAAAAGTGATGTTAATCGTTAGCAAAAACTTTCAAATTGAAATTGCAAGAATCATCACAATCACAAATAAAAGAAGATGATGAAGATCTGCCTTAAAGCTATTGAGTATAAATCAGACATTCCTTCACTGATGCATAATTGAATCAATATCTACATTAGTACGCTGCAAGCAACCTTTCAGCATGTGGCAGAAGGTTGTAAATATTCAAGAAAAGACCTGAACAATGACAATGACAATTTCTCCCATTTTTTTGAACTTACAACTTCTCGCTAGATTTTCTCAATCTTAGCATTGAAAAATAAAAGAGGCTACATTTCTTTTTCAAGAAAAGCATACTATAATTTTATATTCATTTAAGTAATTTCCAAAACATACAACTTGTAAAGGAAGAATGTTTACTCTTTCTTTAATTTTTTTATAGTTTGTCTTCAATTTCTCCTCTAAAGCAAATTTATTCAGCTTTTCAACTTTCAGCTTATTTTGAAAAAGAGTTTTTGCATTAGTTTTAATCCAACATGTATTTTATTACCAATATTATATTCCTGAAGAATACTTGAGCTTCATAAATGCTAAATTTAAAGAAGTACTAAACTTTTGGTAAAACTAATTAAATATGCATCTCATTTCTGCTGAAATTTAATTCAGCAAATAGAAAGCATTGCAAGTATCATTTATATATAGACGTTTCTCCGGATATACCTATATATACGAGTAAAATGTAGCTTGCATACTGCAATCAGATAGACAACACTAATTTTATATCGGCATCATATCGGGACGGTCCTCAAAAGAAAAAAAAAAAGATTGAAAATATTCTGAAAAATCGCTGCAATTGAATCGTCTGGCATCGAACCCGGGTCTTACTGGTGAACTCACTATGTAGCAAAACAGAAGATCACCATCTATAACTATGTGTGAAAATTCAAGCAGAAATATTGGTTGCAGCTGCCTCAAACTACGTTCTACTTTTCACGAATGTAAATGGCTCTCTGGATTCGAACCAAGGACGATCTTGGAAATCTAAAACATGTTTTTGAAATGTATCTATGATATCTATCTATATGACGAATTTAAAGTTTTGATATTATTGGAAAATATTTCAAAATAATTCTTAAAAATCGGATCAGTTAATGATTTAAGAGACGCCTGGTGTCGAACCCAGGACATATTGGCAGGTGTGAATTCACATTATGACTTGTAAGGACTTGATCTTTTTCCAAACAAAGTTTAAAGTCGACATCATGCCAGGAAGTACCTAAAAGTTGTTTCCGTTATCTCCATAAGAAATGCATTGAGGAATGTAAATGGCCCTCTGGCATCGAACCAAGGACCATCAGCGAGTATGAAAAATTCTATTATGAAATTTATTAATGATATCTAACTCCATGCCGAATTTCAAGTTTCCATGCATTCGGGAAAGTTTCCAAAAAAATCTTAAAAATCGCCACAATGCATTTTAAACGGCCGATATTTTCCCCCACCTAGCATCGAACCATGGACAATATTCGAAGATTTCTTTTTGATTTTCGTTGGATATGCACGGCTTCTAGCGATCCCTTGAATTTCTACTTTCTACTTTTCCGGGAAGTGCCTCAAAAAATTTTTCGAAAATCCGCACCATGTATTCTTATGGAGAAAATCGCGACTTTGTTGCCCTCTGGAATCGAACCCATGACACCGAGTTTCAAAGTCGGCTTTTTTCTGGAGGTTAGACGTTATGGCCAATAGGACGTAAAAATTTCAAGTCAGTGGCACTTTTGGAACATGGTTAGAATTTTGATCCCCTATATATATATCTATTATATATAAACGCTTCAACGGATATACCTATTATATATACGAGTAAAATATTGCTTGCATACTGCAAGCAGATCGACAACACTATTTTCATGTCGGCATCATATCGGGACGGCCATCAAAAGAAAAAACTGGATTGAAATTTTTCTTAAAATTCGCAGAAATTCCATCGTCTGGCATCGAACCCGGGTCTTTACTGTGAACTTACTATGCAGCACAATAGAACATAACCATCTCTAACTAAGTGTGAAAATTTAAGCAGAAATATGGGCTACTATTGCCTCAAAAGACGTTCTAATTTTCACGAATTTAAATGGCTCTGTGGATTCGAACCAAGGACGATCTTGGAAATCTATAAATTGTTTCTGAAAGTTATTTATGATCTCTATCTATATGCCGAATTTGAAGTTTCTATATTATTTGGAAAGGTTTCAAAATAATTCCTAAAAATCGGATCAACTTCTGATTGCAGAGACACCTGGTGTCGAACCCAGGACACATTGATAGCTGTGAATGAACTGTTAGATTTGTATGAACTTGATCTTTCTACATGCAAAGTTTGAAGTCGATATCGTGCCGGGAAGAACCTAAAATTTGTTTCCGTTACCTCCGTAAGAAATGCATTGAGGAATTTAAATGTCCCTCTGGGATCGAACCAAGGACCATCAGCGAATATGTAAAATTTGATTATGATATATTTTTATGATATCTAACCTCATACCGAATTTCAAGTTTCTATGCCATCGGAAAAGGGTCCAAAAAAAATCTTAAAAATTGCCACAATGCATTTTAAACGCTCGATTTTTGCCATGACCTAGCATCGAACCAAGGATAATATTCGTCGATGTCTTTATGGTTTACTTTAGATATGCACGGCATCTAGCGATCTCTTGAATTTCAAATCTCTCCTTTTCCGGGAAGTGCCTCAAAAAAATGTTCGAAAATCCCCGCCATGTAATCTTATGGGGAAAATTGCGACTTTGGGGCCTTCTGGAATCGAACCCATGACACCGAGGTTCAAAGTCGGCTTTTTCCTGGAGGTTACACGTCATGGCCATAACGTGGTAAAAGTTTCAAAGCAGTGGCACTTGTGGAACATGGTTAGAATTTTGATCCCCTATATATAACTTATATATATATATATATATCTATTATATATAGATGCTTCTCCGGATTCATTCATGTATCCATATATATCTATTATATATAGATGCTTCTCCGGATTCATTCATATATATACCCAGATAGGATACAAATTCACAGGCTAAACCAAAAGCGTCATTGACTTGAAATTTTTACGACGTTATGGCCATGACGTGTTACCTCCAGGAAAAAGCCGACATTGAACCTCGGTGTCATGGGTTCGATTCCAGAAGGCCCCAAAGTCCCGATTTTCTCCATAAGGATACATGGTGAAGATTTTCGAAATTTTTTTTGAAGCACTTCCCGGAAAGGTAGAGAGTTGAAATTCGAAGGATCGCTAGATGCCGTGGATATCTAACGAAAATCAAAAAGACATCTTCGAATATTGTCCATGGTTCGATGCTAGGTTGGGGCAAAAATCGGCCGTTTAAAATACATTGCGGCGATTTTTAAGATTTTATTTGGACCATTTGCCGATGGCATGGAAACTTGAAATTCGGCATGAGGTTAGATATCATGAATATATTTCATAATCAAATTTGACTTGTTCGCTGATGGTCCTTGGTTCGATCCCAGAGGAGCATTTGCACTTCTCAATGCATTTCTTACGGAGATAACGGAAACAAAATTTAGGTACTTCCCGACATACTATCGACTTCAAACTTGGCATGACACAAGAGCAAATTTATACAAATCAAACTGTGCAATCACAGCTTACAATATGTCCTGGGTTCGACACCAGGTGTCTCTGCAATCAGAAGTTGATCCGATTTTTAGGAATGATTTTGAAACCTTTCCCAATAATATAGAAACTTGAAATCCGGCATATAGATAGAGATCATAAGTAACTTTCAGAAACATCTTTTAGATTTCCAAGATCGTCCTTGGTTCGAGTCCCGAGAGCCATTTACATTCGTGAAAATTAGAACGTCTTTTGTGGCAGTTGTAGCCATTATTTCTGCTTGAATTTTCACACATAGTTACAGATGGTGATCTTCTATTGTGTTTCATAGTAGGTTTACCAGTAAGACCCGGGTTCGATGCCAGACGATGAAATTTCAGTGAATTTTAAGAAAAAATTAAATCCTTTTTTTTTCTTTTGAGGACCGTCCCGATATAATGCCGATATGAAATTAGTGTTGTCGATCTGCTTGCAGTATGCAAGCAACATTTTACTCGTATCTATTATATATAGATGCTTCTCCGGATTCATTCATATATATACCTATATAGATAGATAGGATACAAATTCACAGCCTAAACTACAAGCGTCATTGATCTGAAATTTTTATGACATATTGGCCATAACGTGAAACCCCCAGGAAAAAAGAGACTTTGATCCTCAGTGTCATAGGTTCGATTCCAGAGGGCCCCAAAGTCCCGATTTTTCCCGTTTGAATGCATTGCCGTGATTTTCGGGAATTAAAAAAAAATACTTTCCGGATAGGTAGAGAAGTAAAACTCAAGGTGCCTATATTTATGGTCTTGGACTTTCGAAAACATCAATGACTTTTAAAAAAGTTATCCTGGGTTCGATGCTAGGACGATGCAAAGATCTGCCCTTTAAAATACATGGGAGCCGTTTTTCATTATTTTTTTAGATGCACTTATCGAAATGATAGGATGTTCGTGCTTGGCTGGAAGATGTATGGTACGAATAAGTTTTAGAAAAAAATTTTCATAAGACCGTACTGTTCCTGGGTTCGAAGCCAGAGCACAATAACGTTTCTCTCATAAGGAATATAAAGGAAAAGTAGGACGTCATTTGAGGCAGTTGTAACCAATATTTCTGCTTGAATTTGCATACGCGGTTAGAGATGGTGTTTTTCTTTTGTGCTGCATAGAAAGTATTGCCTGAAAGACCCGGGTTCGATGCCGGGCGGTAAAAATATCCCCCATATATAATACTATGGGGTATCTTTTCATAATTTTTTTATGCATTTATCGATATGTTAGGGAGCTCTTGCTTAGATGGAAGATGTATATTAACACTTTGTTTAAGAAAAAAAATAGATAAGACCATGCATTTCCTGGGTTCGATGCCAGAGCACATTATAATTTCTCTAATAAGGAGTGTATGTGAATAGTAGGACGTCGTTTGAGGTAGTTGCACCTAATAGTTTTGCTTGAATTTTCACACATAGTTTGATATGGTAATCTTCTATTTTGCTGCATAGTAAGTACACCAGGAAGACCGGGGTTCACTGCCAGGCGATTAAATTGCAGCGAATTCTACGAATATTTTGAATTTTTTTTTCTTTTGATGTCCGTCCCGATATGATGCCGATATGAAATTAGTGTTGTCGATCTGCTTGCAGTATGCAAGCAACATTTTACTCGTTATATATAGATGCTTCTCCGGATTCATTCATATATATACCTATAATATATAGATGCTTCTCCGGATTCATTCATATATATACCTATATAGATAGATAGGATACAAATTCACAGCCTAAACTACAAGCGTCATTGATCTGAAATTTTTATGACATATTGGCCATAACGTGAAACCCCCAGGAAAAAAGAGACTTTGATCCTCAGTGTCATAGGTTCGATTCCAGAGGGCCCCAAAGTCCCGATTTTTCCCGTTTGAATGCATTGCCGTGATTTTCGGGAATTTAAAAGAAATACTTATCGGATAGGTAGAGAAGTAAAACTCAAGGTGCCTATATTTATGGTCTTGGACTTTCGAAAACATCAATAACTTTTACAAAAGTTATCCTGGGTTCGATGCTAGGACGATGCAAAGATCTGCCCTTTAAAATACATGGGAGCCGTTTTTCATTATTTTTTTAGATGCACTTATCGAAATGATAGGATCTTCGTGCTTGGCTGGAAGATGTATGGTTTGAATAAGTTTTAGAAAAAAATTTTCATAAGACCGTACTGTTCCTGGGTTCGAAGCCAGAGCACAATAACCTTTCTCTCATAAGGAATATAAAGGAAAAGTAGGACGTCATTTGAGGCAGTTGTAACCAATATTTCTGCTTGAATTTGCATACGCGGTTAGAGATGGTGTTTTTCTGTTGTGCTGCATAGAAAGTATTGCCTGAAAGACCCGGGTTCGATGCCGGGCGGTAAAAATATCCCCCATATATAATACTATGGGGTATTTTTTCAAAATTTTTTTATGCATTTATCGATATGTAAGGGAGCTCTTGCTTAGATGGAAGATGTATATTAACACTTTGTTTAAGAAAAAAAATAGATAAGACCATGCATTTCCTGGGTTCGATGCCAGAGCACATTATAATTTCTCAAATAAGGAGTGTATGTGAATAGTAGGACGTCGTTTGAGGTAGTTGCACCTAATAGTTTTGCTTGAATTTTCACACATAGTTTGATATGGTAATCTTCTATTTTGCTGCATAGTAAGTACACCAGGAAGACCGGGGTTCGCTGCCAGGCGATTAAATTGCAGCGAATTCTACGAATATTTTGAATTTTTTTTTCTTTTGATGTCCGTCCCGATATGATGCCGATATGAAATTAGTGTTGTCGATCTGCTTGCAGTATGCAAGCAACATTTTACTCGTATACCTATATAGATAGATAGATAGATAGGATACAAATTCACAGCCTAAACTACAAGCGTCATTGATCTGAAATTTTTATGACATATTGGCCATAACGTGAAACCCCCAGGAAAAAAGAGACTTTGATCCTCAGTGTCATAGGTTCGATTCCAGAGGGCCCCAAAGTCCCGATTTTTCCCGTTTGAATGCATTGCCGTGATTTTCGGGAATTAAAAAAAAATACTTTCCGGATAGGTAGAGAAGTAAAACTCAAGGTGCCTATATTTATGATCTTGGACTTTCGAAAACATCAATGACTTTTAAAAAAGTTATCCTGGGTTCGATGCTAGGACGATGCAAAGATCTGCCCTTTAAAATACATGGGAGCCGTTTTTCATTATTTTTTTAGATGCACTTATCGAAATGATAGGATGTTCGTGCTTGGCTGGAAGATGTATGGTACGAATAAGTTTTAGAAAAAAATTTTCATAAGACCGTACTGTTCCTGGGTTCGAAGCCAGAGCACAATAACGTATCTCTCATAAGGAATATAAAGGAAAAGTAGGACGTCATTTGAGGCAGTTGTAACCAATATTTCTGCTTGAATTTGCATACGCGGTTAGAGATGGTGTTTTTCTGTTGTGCTGCATAGAAAGTATTGCCTGAAAGACCCGGGTTCGATGCCGGGCGGTAAAAATATCCCCCATATATAATACTATGGGGTATCTTTTCATAATTTTTTTATGCATTTATCGATATGTAAGGGAGCTCTTGCTTAGATGGAAGATGTATATTAACACTTTGTTTAAGAAAAAAAATAGATAAGACCATGCTGTTCCTGGGTTCGATGCCAGAGCACATTATAATTTCTCAAATAAGGAGTGTATGTGAATAGTAGGACGTCGTTTGAGGTATTTGCACCTAATAGTTTTGCTTGAATTTTCACACATAGTTTGATATGGTAATCTTCTATTTTGCTGCATAGTAAGTACACCAGGAAGACCGGGGTTCGCTGCCAGGCGATTAAATTGCAGCGAATTCTACGAATATTTTGAATTTTTTTTTCTTTTGATGTCTGTCCCGATATGATGCCGATATGAATTTAGTGTTGTCGATCTGCTTGCAGTATGCAAGCAACATTTTACTCGTATATATATATATATATATATATATAGAGAGGATACAAACTCACAGCCTAAACCGCAAGAGAGATTGAGTTGAAATTTTTACGACATATTGGCCATAACGTGTGACCTCCAGGAAAAAGCCGACTTTGAACCTCAGTGTCATGGGTTCGATTCCAGAAGGCCCCAAAGTCGCGATTTTTTCCATAAGAATACATGGCAGGGATTTTCGAAAATTTTTTTGAGGCACTTCCCGGAGAAGCAGAGAGTTGAAACTTGAGGGATCGCTAGATGCCATGCCTAGCCAACGAAAATCAGAAAGACATCATCGATTATTGTCCTTGGTTCGATGCTAGGCCGGGGCAAAAATCGGCCGTTTAAAATGCATTGCGGCGATTTTGAAGATTTTTTTGGACCCCTTCCCGATGGCATACAAGCTTGAAATTCAACATGAGGTTAGATATCATAAATATATCTCATAATCAAATTTTACATATTTGCTTATGGTTCTTGGTTCGATCCCAGAGGGACATTTATATTCCTCAATGCTTTTCTTACGGAGATAACGGAAACAAAATTTAGGTACTTCCCGTTATGCTATCGACTTCAAGCTTTGCATGATACAAAAACATGTCTTTACAAATCAAACTATGCATTCACAGCTTACAATATGTCCTGGGTTCGACACCAGGTGTCTCTGAAATCAGAAGTTGATCCGATTTTAGTAATTATTTTGAAAGCTTTCCCAATAATATAGAAACATGAAATTCGGCATATAGATAGAGTTCATAAATAACTTTCAGAAGTGTGTTTAAGATTTCCAAGATTGTCCTTGGTTCGAATCCAGAGAGCCATTTACATTCGTGAAAATTAGAATGTCTTTTGAGGCAGTTGCAGGCAATATTTCTGCTTGAATTTTCACACATAGTTAGAGATAGTGATGTTCTATTGTGCTAAATAGTAAGTTCACAGTAAAGACCCGAGTTCGATGCCAGACGATGAAATTTAAGCGAATTTTAAGAAAAATTTCAATCCTTATTTTTTTCTTTTGAGGACCGTCCCGATATGATGCCGATATGAAATTAGTATTGCCGATCTGCTTGCAGTATGCAAGCTACATTTTACTCGTATATATATATAGGTATATCCGGAGAAGCGTCTATATATAATAGATAGATACGAAAAAATGTTGCTTGCATACTGCAAGCAGATCGACAACACTAATTTCATATCGGCAATATATCCGGACGGTCCTCAAAAGAAAAAAAAGGATTGAAATGTTTCTTAAAACACGTTGACATTTCATCGTCTGGCATCGAACCCTGGTCTTTCCGGTGAACTTACTATGCAGCACAATAGAAGATAATCATCTGAAACTATGTGTGAAAATTCAAACAGTAATATTGGCTACAACTGCCTCAAAAGACGTTCTAATTCTCACGAATGTAAATGGCTCTCTGGATTCGAACCAAGGACGATATCGGAAATCTAAAACATGTTTATGAAAGTTACATATGATCTCTATCTATATGCCGAATTTCAAGTCTCTATATTATTGGGAAAGGTTTCAAAATAATTCCTAAAAATCGGATCAACTTCTGATTGCAGAGACACCTGGTGTCGAATCCAGGAAATATTGTAAGCTGTGAATACACAGTTTGATTTGTAAGAACCTGTTCTTGTATCATGCAAAGTTTGAAGTCGATAGCATGCCTGAAAGTACCTAAATTTTGTTTCCGTTATCTCCGTAAGAAATGCATTGAGAAGTGCAAATGGCCCTTTGGGATCGAACCAAGGACCATCAGCGAACATATAAAATTTGATTATGAAATATATTCATGATATCTATCCACGTGCCGAGTTTCAAGTATCCATGTTATCGGGAAAGAATCCAAAAAAAAAATCTTCAAAATCGCCTCAATGCATTTTAAACAACCGATTTATGCCCCGACCTAGCATCGAACCATGGACAATATTCGAAGATGTCTTTCCCATTTACGTTGGAGTTACACGGCTTCTAGCGATCCCTCGAATTTCAACTCTCTCCTTTTCCGGGAAGTGCCCCAAAACAATTTTCGAAAATCCCCGCCATTTAATCTTATGGGGAAAATCGCGAATTTGGGGCCATCTGGAATCGAACCAATGACACCGAGTGTCAAAGTCGGCTTTTTCCTGGTGGTTACACTTCATGGCCATAACTTCGTAAAAATTTCAAGTCGGTGGCACTTGTGGATCATGGTTAGAATTTTGATTCCCGGGTAGAGAGTTGAAATTCAAGGGAACGCTAGAAGCCGTGCATATCCAACGAAAATCAAAAAGACATCGGCAATACTAATTTCATATCGGCATCATATCGGGACGGTCTTAAAAAGAAAAAAACGGATTGAAATTTTTCTTAAATTTCGCTGAAATTTCATCGTCTGGCATCGATCCCGGGTCTTACTGGTGAACTTACTATGCAGCACAATAGAAAATCACCATCTCTAACTATCTGTGAAATTTCAAGCAGAAATATTATCTGCAACTGCATCAAACGACATACTACTTTTCCCTTATATTTCTTATGAGAGAAATGTTAATGTGGTCTGGCATCGAACCTAGGAATATTACGGTCTTCTGAAAACACTTTTCTTAAACCAGTTTTAACCATACCTTTTCCAGCCAAGCACGAACTTCCTATCATTTAGATAAGTGCATCAAAAAAATAATGAAATACTAACCCTATGTATTTTAAACGGAAGACATATTTACCGCCCGGCATCGAACCCGGGTCTTCCTGGGGAAACATCCTATGCAACATAACAGAAGATATTTTTCTTTAACTATGTGCGAAAATTCAAGCAGAAATATTGGCTGCAACTGCCTCAATCTAAGTCTTACTTTTCCCTTATATTCCTTACGAGAGAAATGTTAATGTGCTCTGGCATCGATTCCAGGAATAGTACGGTCTTATGAAAATTTTTTTCTTAAACCAATTGTTACCTTACACTTTCCGGCTAAGCACGAACTTCCTATTATTTCGAGAAATGCATCAAAAAAAATAATGAAAAACAGCTCCCATGTATTTTAAAGGGCAGATCTTTGCATCGTCCTAAAATCGAACCCAGGATATTTTTTGTGAAAGTCATAGATGTTTTCAAAAGTTCAAGACCATAAATATAGGCTACTTGAGTTTTATTTCTGTACCTATCCGAAAAGTATTTTTTTTAAATTCCCTAAAATCACGGCAATGCATTTAAACGGGAAAAATCGGACCTTTGGGACCCTCTGGAATCGAACCTATGACACTGAGGATCAAAGTCGCTTTTTTCCTGGGGGTTTTACGTTATGGCCAATATGTCATAAAAATTTCAAGTCAATGACGCTAGTGGTTTAGCCTGTGAATTTATATCCTATCTATATAGCTATACGAGTAAAATGTAGCTTGCATACTTCAAGCACATCGATAACAAAAGTTTTTTGTCGGCATCACATAGAGTGAGTACTCCAAAGGAAAAAAAATGGATGGAAAATATTCTTAATTTCCACTGCTATTTATTAGTCTGGCATCGAACCCAGGTCTTTCCGGTCAAACTTACTACCTAGCACCATAGAAGATCACCATCTCTAACTATCTGTGAAAATTCGAGCAGAAATATTGGCTGCAACTGCCTCAAACGACGACTTACTTTTCCCTTATATTCCTTATGAGAGAAATGTTAATGTGCTCTGGCATCGAACCCAGGAATAGTATGGGCTTATGAAATTTATTTTCTTAAACCATTTCTTAATATATATCTTCCAGCTGAGTGAAAAGTTCTTTACATTCCGGTAAGTGCATCAAAAAAATTAATGAAAAACTATCCCCATGCATTTTAAATGCGGGATTTTTGTATCGTCCTAGCATCGACCCCAGGATGTTCTTATTAGTAATCATTAATATTTATAATAGTTCTTGACCATATCTGTAAACTCCTTGAATTTCGATTCTCTACCTGTCCGGAAAGTATTATTTAAAAAATTTTGAATATCGCCACCATGTATCCTTATGTAGAAAATCGGGACTTTGGGGCCTTCTGGAATCGAACCCATGACACCGAGGTTCAATGTCGGCTTTTTCCTGGAGGTTACACATCATGGCCATAACGTCGTAAAAATTTCAAGTCGGTGGCACTTGTGGAACATGGTTAGACTTTTGATCCCCAGTGTATATATATATCTATTATATACGAGTAAAATGTATCTTGCATATTGCAAGCAGATCGACAACACTAATTTTATATCGGCATCATATCGGGTCGGTCCTTAATAGAAAAAAAAAGGATTGAAATATTTCTTCAAATTCGCTGAAATTTCATCGTCTGGCAATGAACCCGGGTCTCTCTGGTGAACTTACTATGCAGCACAATAGAAGATCACCGATTCTAACTATGTGTGAAAATTCAGGCAGAAATATTTGGCTACAACTGCCTCAAAAGACGTTTTAATTTTCACGAATGTAAATGGCTCTCTGGATTCGAACCAAGGACGATCTTGGAAATCTAAAACATGTTTCTAAAAGTTATTTATAATCTCTATCTATATGCCAAATTTCAAGTTTCTATATTGTTGGGAAGGTTTGAAAATAATTCCTAAAAATTGGATCAATTTCTGAATGCAGAGACACCTGGTGTAGAAGCCAGGAAATACTGTAAGCTGTGAATGCAAAGTTTGATTTGTAAGGACTGGCTTTTCTATCATGCAAAGTTTGATGTCGATAGCATGCCGGGAAGTACCTTAATTTTGTTTCCGTTATCTCCGTAAGAAATGCATTGAGAAGTGCAAATGGCCCTCTGGGATCGAACCAAGGACCATCAGCGAACATCTAAAATTTGATTATGATATATATTCATGATATCTATCGACGTGCCGAGTTTCAAGTATCCATGTTATCGGGAAAGGATCCAAAAAAAATCTTAAAAATCGCCGCAATGCATTTTAAACGGCCGATTTTTGCACCGACCTAGCATCGAACCATGGACAAAATTCGAAGATGTCTTTTTGATTTTCGTTGGATATGCACGGCTTCTAGCGGTCCCTCGAATTTCAATTCTCTCCTTTTCCGGAAAGGGCCTCAAAAAAATTTTGGAAAATCCCCGCCATGTATTCTTATGGGGAAAATCGCGACTTTGGGGCCTTCTGGAATCGAACCCATGGCACCGAGGTTCAAAATCACATTTTTTCTGGCGGTTTCACGTTATGGCCAATAGGTCGTAAAAATTTCAAGTCAATCACGCTTGTGGTTTAGGCTGTGAATTAGTATCCTATCTATCTATCTAGATATATACATGAATGAATCCGGAGAAGCATCTATATATAACGAGTAAAATGTAGGTTGCATACTGCAAGCAGATCGACAACACTAATTTCATATCGGCATTATATCGGGACGGTCCCGGAAAGGAAAAAAAGGATTGAAAATATTCTTAAAATTCGCT
The DNA here is from genome assembly GCA_947579665.1 of Sympetrum striolatum. Lineage (NCBI taxonomy): Eukaryota > Metazoa > Arthropoda > Insecta > Odonata > Libellulidae > Sympetrum > Sympetrum striolatum. Next base: position 8,786,141 of record OX388346.1, read on the forward strand.
TCAATGTAATCGTCTGGCATCGAAACCGGGTATTTTTGGTGAAATTTCTATGAAGCACATCAGAAGATTATCTTCTCTATATACGTGTGAAAATTCAAGCAGAAATATTGGCTGCAACTGCCTCAAACGAAGACCTACTTTTCACGAATGTTAATAGCTCTCTGGATTCGAACCAAGGACGATCTAGGAATTATAAAATATGTTTTCGAAATGTATCTATAAGTTCTATATATATGCCGAAATTCAAGTTTTAATATTATTGGGAAGGGATTCAAAATGATTCTTAAAAATCGGATCAGTGACTGATTGTAGAGACGCCTGGAGTCGAACCCTGGACGTATTGGAAGCTGTAAATGCACAAAATGACTTGCTAGGACCTGATCTAATTTCATAGAAAGTTTGAAGTCGATATCATACCGGGAAGTACCTAAAATTTGTTTCCGTTATCCCCATAAGAAATGCATTGTGGAGTGCAAATTGCCCTCTGGGATCGAACCAAGGACCATAAGCGAATACAAAAAAATTGTTTATGAAATATATTTATGATTTCTAACCCCATGCCAAATTTCAAGTTTCCATGCATTCGGAAAGGGGTCCAAATAAAAATTTAAAAATCGCCACAATGCATTTTAAACGGCCGATTTTTGCCCCGACCTAGCATCGAACCCAGGATATTTTCAGTAAAACTCATGTATGTTTTCGATAGATCATGACCATATATATCGGCTCCTTGAGTTTTAAGTCCCTACCTATCCGGCAAGTATTTTTTAAAAATTCCCGAAAATCAAAGCAATGCATTTAAACGGGAAAAATCAGGACTTTGGGGCCCTCTGGAATCGAACCCATGACACTGAGGTTCAAAATCGTAATTTTTCTGGCGGTTACACGTTATGGCCAATATGTCGTAAAATTTTCAAGTCAATGACGCTTGTGGTTTAGGCTGTGAATTTGTATCCTCTCTATATATATATATATATATGATACGAGTAAAATGTAGCTTGCATACTGCAAGCAGATCGACAACACTAATTTCATATCGGCATCATATCGGGACGGACATCAAAAGAAAAAAAAATTCAAAATATTCGTAGAATTCGCTGCAATTTAATCACCTGGCAGCGAACCCCGGTCTTCCTGGTGTACTTACTATGCAGCAAAATAGAAAATTACCATATCAAACTATGTGTGAAAATTCAAGCAAAACTATTAGGTGCAACTACCTCAAACGACGTCCTACTATTCACATACACTCCTTATTTGAGAAATTATAATGTGCTCTGGCATCGAACCCAGGAACAGCATGGTCTTATCTATTTTTTTTCTTAAACAAAGTGTTAATATACATCTTCCATCTAAGCAAGAGCTCCCTTACATATCGATAAATGCATAAAAAAATTATGAAAAGATACCCCATAGTATTATATATGGGTGATATTTTTACCGCCCGGCATCGAACCCGGGTCTTTCAGGCAATACTTTCTATGCAGCACAAAAGAAAAACACCATCTCTAACCGCGTATGCAAATTCAAGCAGAAATATTGGTTACAACTGCCTCAAATGACGTCCTACTTTTCCTTTATATTCCTTATGAGAGAAACGTTATTGTGCTCTGGCTTCGAACCCAGGAACAGTACGGTCTTATGAAAATTTTTTTCTAAAACTTATTCGTACCATACATCTTCCAGCCAAGCACGAACATCCTATCATTTCGATAAGTGCATCTAAAAAAATAATGAAAAACGGCTCCCATGTATTTTAAAGGGCAGATCTTTGCATCGTCCTAGCATCGAACCCAGGATAACTTTTGTAAAAGTCATTGATGTTTTCGAAAGTCCAAGACCATAAATATACGCACCTTGAGTTTTACTTCTCTACCTATCCGGAAAGTATTTTTTTTTAATTCCCGAAAATCACGGCAATGCATTCAAACGGGAAAAATCGGGACTTTGGGGCCCTCTGGAATCGAACCTATGACACTGAGGATCAAAGTCTCTTTTATCCTGGGGGTTTCACGTTATGGCCAATATGTCATAAAAATTTCAGATCAATGACGCTTGTAGTTTAGGCTGTGAATTTGTATCCTATCTATCTATATAGGTATATATATGAATGAATCCGGAGAAGCATCTATATATAATAGATATGAATGAATCCGGAGAAGCATCTATATATAATAGATAGACGCTTCTCCGGATATACTTATATATAATAGATATACGAGTAAAATGTTGCTTGCATACTGCAAGCAGATCGACAACACTAATTTCATCTCGGCATTATATCGGGACGGTCCTCAAAAGAAAAAAAGAAAGGATTAATTTTTTGTTAAAATTCGCTGAAATTTCGTGGTCTGGCATCGAACCCGGGACTTACTGGTAAACCTACTATGAAACACAATAGAAGATCATCATCTCTAACCATGTGTGAAAATTCAAGCAGAAATATTGGCTACAACTGCCTCAAAAGACGTTCTAATTTTCACGAATGTAAATGGCTCTCGGGACTCGAACCAAGGACGATCTTGGAAATCTAAAAGATGTTTCTGAAAGATATTTGTGATATCTATATATTTGCCGAATTTCAAGTTTTGTTTATTATTGGGAAAGGTTTCAAAATAATTCCTAAAAATCGGATCAACTTCTGATTGCAGAGACACCTGATGTCGAACCCAGGACATATAATACGCTGTGAATGCCCAGTTCGATTTGTAAATATTTGTTCTTGTATCATGCAAATTTTGAAGTTGATAGCATAACGGGAAGTACCTACATTTTGTTTCCGTTTTCTCCGTAAGAAATGCATTGAGGAATTTAAATGGCCTTCTGGTATCGAACCAAAGACCATCAGCGAATATGTAAAATTTGATTCTGAAATCTATTATTGATCTCCAACTCCATGCCGAATTTCAAGTTTCCATGCATTCGGAAAGAGGTCCAAAAAAATCTTTTAAATCGCCACAATGCATTTTAAACGGCCGATTTTTGCCCCGACCTAGTATCGAACCAAGGATATTCTTCATAAAACTCATTTATGTTTTCGATTGATCATGTTCATATATATATGCTCCTTGAGTTTTGATTCTCTACCTACCCGGAAAGTATTTTTTTTTAATTCCCGAAAATCAAAGCAATGCATTTAAACGGGAAAAATCGGGACTTTGGGGCCCTCTGGAATCAAACCTATGACACTGAGGTTCAAAATCGCAATTTTTCTGGAGGTTATACGTTATGGCCAATATGTCGTAAAAATTTAAAGCCATTGACGCTAGTGGTTTAGCCTGTGAATTTGTATCCTCTCTATATCTATTATATATAGATGCTTCTCCGGATTCATTCATATATAATACGAGTAAAATGTAGCTTGCATACTGCAAGCAGATCGGCAATACTAATTTCATATCGGCATTATATTGGGACGGTCCTCAAAAGAATAAAAAAGGATTGAAAATATTCTTAAAATTCGCTGCAATTTAATCGTCTGGCATCGAACCTAGGCCTTCCTGGTGAACGTACTATGCAGCACAACAGAAAATCACCATCTCTTACTATGTGTGAAAATTCAACCAGAAATATTGGCTCCAACTGCCTCAAAGGACGTCCTACTTTTCAATAATGTAAATGGCTCTCTGGATTCGAACCAAGGACGATCTAGGAAATCTAAAACACGTTTTTGAAATGTATCTATGTTCTCTATCTATATGCCTAACTTCAAGTTTTAATATTATTGGCAACGGGTTCAAAATAATTCTTAAAAATCGGATAATTTACTGATTGTAGAGACGCCTGGTGTCGAACCCAGGAAATATTGGTAGCTGTGAATGCACAGTATGACTTATCCGAACTTCATCTTATTTCATACAAAGTTTGAAGTCGATATCATGCCGGGAAGTAACTAAAACCTTTTTCAGTTATCTCCATAAGAAATGCATTGAGAAATGTAAATGGCGCCCTGGGATCGAACCAAGGACCATCAGCGAATATGTAAAATTTGATTATGAAATATATTTATAATCTCCAGCTCCATGCCAAATTTCAAGTTCCCATGTTATCGGGAAGGGGTCCAAAAAAAAATCTTAAAAATCGCCACAATACATTTTAAACGGCCGATTTTTGCCTCGACCTAGCATCGAACCCAGGATATTTTCCGTAAAACTCATTTATGTTTTCGATAGATCATGACCATATATAAAGGCTAATTGAGTTTTGATTCTCTACCTATCCGGGATGTATTTTTTTTTAATTCCCGAAAATCAAAGCAATGCATTTAAACGGGAAAAATCGAGACTTTGGGGCCCTCTGGAATCGAACCCATGACACTGAGGTGCGAAATCGCAATTTTTCTGGCGGTTACACTCTATGGCCAATATGTCGTAAAAATTTCAAGTCAATGACGCTTGTGGTTTGGCCTGTGAGTTTGTATGCTCTCTATATATATCTATTATATATAGACGCTTCTCCGGATATACCTATATATATACGAGTAAAATGTAGCTTGCATACTGCAAGCAGATCGGCAATACTAATTTCATATCGGCATCATATCGGGACGGTCCTCAAAAGAAAAAAAAAGGATTTAATTTTTTCTTAAAATTCGCTGAAATTTAATCGTCTGGCATCGAACCCGGGCCTTACTGATAAACGTACTATGAAGTACAATAGAAGATCACCATCTCTAACTATGTGTGAAAATTCAAACAGAAATATTGGCGACAACTGCCTCAAAAGATGTTCTTATTTTCTCGAGTTTAAATGGCTCTCTGGATTCGAACCAAGGACGATCTTGGAAATCTAAAAGATGTTTCTGTAATTTATTTATGATTTCTATCTATATGCCAAATTTCAAGTTTCTATATTATTGGGAAAGGTTTTAAAATAATTCCTAAAAATCGGATCAACTTCTGATTGCAGAGACACCTGGTGTCGAACCCAGGAAATATTGTAAGCTGTGAATGCACATTTTGATTGGTAAAGACTTGCTCATCTATAATGCAAAGTTTGAAGTCGATAGCATGCCGGGAAGTACCTTAATTTTGTATCCGTTATCTCCGTAAGAAATGCATTGAGAAGTGCAAATGGCCCTCTGGGATCGAACCAAGGACCATCAGCGAACATCTAGAATTTGCATATGAAATATATTCATGATATCTATACACGTGCCGAGTCTCAAGTATCCATGTTATCGGGAAAGGATCCAAAAAAAATCTTCAAAATCGCCTCAATGCATTTTTAACGGCCGACATTTGCCCCGACCTAGCATCGAACCAAGGATAATATTCGTAGATGTCTTAATGGTTTTCTTTATATATCTTTGGCATCTAGCGATCCCTTGAATTTCAACTCTCTACTTTCCCGGGAAGTGTCTCAAAAACATTTTCGAAAATCCCCGCCATGTAATCTTATGGGGAAAATCGCGACTTTGGGGCCTTCTGGAATCGAACCCATGACACTGAGGATCAAAGTCGCTTTTTTCCTGGGGGTTTCACGTTATGGCCAAAGTGTCATAAAAATTTCAAGTCAATGACGCTTGTGGTTTAGCCTGTGAATTTGTATCCTATCTATATACCTATATAGCTATCTATTATATATAGATGCTTCTCCGGATTCATTCATATATATACCTATATAGATAGATAGATAGATAGGATACAAATTCACAGCCTAAACTACAAGCGTCATTGATCTGAAATTTTTATGACATATTGGCCATAACGTGAAACCCCCAGGAAAAAAGAGACTTTGATCCTCAGTGTCATAGGTTCGATTCCAGAGGGCCCCAAAGTCCCGATTTTTCCCGTTTGAATGCATTGCCGTGATTTTCGGGAATTAAAAATAAATACTTTCCGGATAGGTAGAGAAGTAAAACTAAAGGTGCCTATATTTATGATCTTGGACTTTCGAAAACATCAATGACTTTTACAAAAGTTATCCTGGGTTCGATGCTAGGACGATGCAAAGATCTGCCCTTTAAAATACATGGGAGCCGTTTTTCATTATTTTTTTAGATGCACTTATCGAAATGATAGGATGTTTGTGCTTGGCTGGAAGATGTATGGTACGAATAAGTTTTAGAAAAAAATTTTCATAAGACCGTACTGTTCCTGGGTTCGAAGCCAGAGCACAATAACCTTTCTCACATAAGGAATATAAAGGAAAAGTAGGACGTCATTTGAGGCAGTTGTAACCAATATTTCTGCTTGAATTTGCATACGCGGTTAGAGATGGTGTTTTTCTGTTGTGCTGCATAGAAAGTATTGCCTGAAGGACCCGAGTTCGATGCCGGGAGGTAAAAATATCCCCCATATATAATACTATGGGGTATCTTTTCATAATTTTTTTATGCATTTATCGATATGTAAGGGAGCTCTTGCTTAGATGGAAGATGTATATTAACACTTTGTTTAAGAAAAAGAATAGATAAGACCATGCTGTTCCTGGGTTCGATGCCAGAGCACATTATAATTTCTCAAATAAGGAGTGTATGTGAATAGTAGGACGTCGTTTGAGGTAGTTGCACCTAATAGTTTTGCTTGAATTTTCAGACATAGTTTGATATGGTAATCTTCTATTTTGCTGCATAGTAAGTACACCAGGAAGACCGGGGTTCGCTGCCAGGCGATTAAATTGCAGCGAATTCTACGAATATTTTGAATTTTTTTTTCTTTTGATGTCCGTCCAGATATGATGCCGATATGAAATTAGTGTTGTCGATCTGCTTGCAGTATGCAAGCAACATTTTACTCGTATATATGAATGAATCCGGAGAAGCATCTATATATAATAGATACATTCATAGGGGATCAAAATTCTAACCATTTTCCACAAGTGCCACCGACTTGAAATTTTTACGACGTTATGGCCATGACGTGTAACCTCCAGGAAAAAGCCGACTTTGAACCTCGGTGTCATGGGTTCGATTCCAGAAGGCCCCAAAGTCGCGATTTTCCCCATAAGATTACATGGCGGGGATTTTCGAAAATTTTTTTGAGGCACTTCCCGGAAAAGGAGAGAGTTGAAATTCGAGGGATCGCTAGATGCCGTGTATATCTAAAGGAAACCACAAAGACAACTACAAAGATTATCCTTGGTTCGATGCTAGGCTAGGGCAAATATTCTCCTGTTTAATTTACATAGCGATCTTTAAGATTTTTTTTAATTACTTACAGATGACTTGGAAACTTGAAACTTGGCACGTGGATACATATCATAAATATGTTTTATAATAAAATTTTAGAACTCGCTGATGGTCCTTGGTTCGATCCCAGAGGGCCATTTGCACTTCTCAATGCATTTCTTACGGAGATAACGGAAACAAAATTTAGGTACTTCCCGGCATTCTATCGACTTCAAACTTTGCATGATAAAAGAGCAAATCTTTATAAATCAAACTGTGTATTCACAGCTTACAATATGTCCTGGGTTCGACACCAGGTGTCTCTGCAATCAGAAGTTGATCCGACTTTTAGGAATTATTTTGAAACCTTTCCCAATAATATAGAAACTTGAAATTCTGCATATAGATAGAGATCATAAATAACTTTCAGAAACATTTTTTAGATTTCCAAGATCGTCCTTGGTTCGAGTCCCGAGAGCCATTTACAATCGTGAAAATTAGAACGTCTTTTGAGGCAGTTGTAGCCAATATTTCTGTTCGAATTTTCACACATAGTTAGAGATGGTGATCTTCTATTGTGTTTCATAGTAGGTTTACCAGTAAGACCCGGGTTCGATGCCAGACGATGAAATTTCAGCGAATTTTAAGAAAAAATTAAATCCTTTTTTTTTTCTTTTGAGGACCGTCCCGATATAATGCCGATATGAAATTAATGTTGTCGATCTGCTTGCAGTATGCAAGCAACATTTTACTCGTATATATATATGGATACATGAATGAATCCGGAGAAGCATCTATATATAATAGATATATAGGGTAGGTGAGGGTGAAGCGGGTCAGTTCAAATAGTTTTAAGAATAAAAAAATATGCAAACATATAATAAGCTGAATAAAATTTTTATTCAGTAGATATCGATTATATGTATATGTATGAGGAGTAAGAACGAGATATATAAGTAAATAAATTTTTAAAAAATATTAAGATGGAACCACACCTCTGATCCACTTCACCCGCAACAGGAGGGTGAAGTGGGTCATTAGAAAACTACTGTGATTCCAGCAAAATAAAATGTTTTTGAAAACAAAAAATCAAAAATGTTTCTAGAATCACTTCCCTCTAGTAAAAGAAGATTTCCCTGAGGCTCCAACACACACCTCATGGAACCATACATTGCACATGATGCACTAAATCCAGTTTTTATACTTGCTGGAGGTTGCCGTGTAAAAGTACCAGCCACAAAACCCACAGTTGTCTTCATTGCCATCTGCAGGCCCATTTGGAGATGCTGGTAGGTTTTTTTGGAGGCTCACTTTTCTTATTTTGTCCAGTTCAGATTCACCAGACTTGCTGTTGCCGAGAGAGGCAATATGCTGCGGCGACGTAAGCACTTCAGCTTCTTGTCTATTCCTTCCAGGGGCTTTTCTTTTCACAGAGATTTTCATAGATAAAGGAAAAAATCTTCTCACTTGAGTCGATTCTTGACATGTTTGGGTATCTTGAGGTTGTTGTGGTGCAGGATCACATTCCTCGGGTTCATTAGCTTTTGTGAGTTTGTCGTTAGTCACTGCAAAACGGTTGACCGGGAACACTCCTGTGGCTCTAAAGCCATTGACTGCCGTGGACACCATTGTGGACATCCAAGCTTGAGAAAATATTCCTCCAAAATTGCCTTTTTGAATAGCTCTTGATGGATTTGAAAAAAACCACTGATTTGCAGCTGCTCTGTACCTGGATTTCAATGGCTAGTAAAAGGACTTGTCCAATGGCTGGAGTTCGTGCGTTGTGTGGCTTTGCAGACACAGCATGGTGATTTGATTTTCCCTGTCGAACATCGAGCAACTTAACGTGTGACACATGACCATCGAGAATAAGCAGAACATGTACAATGAACAATATACCTTGTGCTTGACAAAATGTTTCAGGAAGTCGAGGTAGATGTTTTCGTTAATCCATCCACTCTCTGACATGCACACCGCAGTGGACGGTGGCATGCGTCGTTCAAACTCGACCTTCTTACGCTTCCCCTTGAAAATGACACCCGGAGGGACAAATGAGCCGAATGCACTGCAGCATGCTATCACAGTTACATTATCACCTCGTTCTTTGCACGTAACTGCATGAATGTCCCTTTTATCTTTACAGGCCAAAATTTTTGGCGGTGGTGGGTAGGCAGTGCAGTCTTGTCCATGTTGTAAATTGATTGAAGTAGGTTCTGCAACTTTAATTCTTCAATAGTAGTTTGCAGTACGTCATAAAACTTGTTTAATCCCTACCACCTCAATCCGTTTGCTCGTGCCATGGACAGGCTTACGCAGCGACAGTTTCTGTCTTGATGAAGCTGTTCAGCCGATCCTTACCGGCTTCCTTTTTCGCGACATTGAATTTATGAGCAATCGTTTCTTCTTCGGCAAGCTTGAAGGCAGCCTTGTGGACGTCTTGTGGTGTCAATGGAAATCCTTTCGACTCCAGGTACAGAAGTCTCTCAAGAAGTTCCTTTTCCTGCACCTCCGTAAATACGGTCTGCCCACCAATAGATCGTTGAGTGTTGTCTTCTTTAACAACTTTCATTCGGCGCTGAAAGGTACCAAATGGAACAGAAAATCGTCTCGATGCTTCTCAAATCCCAACACCTGCTTCTACTGCTGCAACTGCATTATTCATTTCCTCTATACTCCACATGAACATTCCGTCGTTCACCTTCCTTTTATAATCTTGCGGCATAATGCTATAAAAGGTTTATATAATTAAAAATTACTACATGTATATATTACTACAATTTAATGATTAATAATTATTAATATACTATAATACTTAGTAATCAGTTTATATTAACGTAATGTAATTAGTTTCTAGCCCAAAATTATCATCTATGAAATTGACCCTCTTCACCCTCCCATACCTGACCCACTTCACCCACTCATGCACATTTCATAAAAAATTAAAAATACAAAATGTGGCAATTCCTGCCAAGCCCCGCCTGCTTGCATTGAAGAGTAGATGGAACGTACGACTGTATGCAACAATATGAAGTTTTTTGAATCATTTAATCGTTCTATATTAACCCCAAGAATGAACCCTCAAGTTAGATGACTGGAAAAACTTACCAGTTAGGAGTTGTGGTTGAATCTTCGTGATTTTTTTACACATGCAGTCTGAGCACGCCGTGGCTACAACGCAGTCATTAAGGACGCCTAGGTAAAGAACAAGTTCTGCCGCATAGTGAGAAAACGCAAAAACGAAACTAATGTAGTTTTTGTTTGGGAAAAGCTTAGCCTGACCCGCTTCACCCGCTGACCCATTTCACCCTCACCTACCCTATATATATATATATATATACGAGTAAAATGTAGCTTGCATACTGCAAGCAGATCGGCAATACTAATTTCATATCGGCATAATATCGGGACGGTCCTCAAAAGAAAAAAAAAGGGTTGAAATTTTTTTTTTAATTTGCTGAAATTTCATGGTCTCGCATCGAACCCGGGTTTTACTGGTGAACTTACTATGCAGCACAATAGAAGATAACCATCTCTAACTATGTGTGAAAATTCAAGCAGAAATATTGGCTACAACTGCTTCAAAAGACGTTCTAATTTTCACGAATGTAAATGGCTCTCTAGATTCGAACCAAGAACGATCTTGGAAATCTAAAACATGTTTCTGAAATTTATTAATGATCTATATCTATATGCCGAATTTCATGTTTCTATATTATTGGGATAGGTTCCAAAATAATTCCTAAAAATCGGATCAACTTCTGATTGCAGAGACGCCTGGTGTCGAACCCAGGACATATTGTAAGCTGTGAATGCAAAGTTTGATTTGTAAAGACTTGTTTTTTTATAATGCAAAGTTTGAAGTCGATAGCATGCCGGGAAGTACCTAAAATTTGTTTCCGTTACCTCCGTAAGAAATGCATTGAGGAATGTAAATGGCCCTCTGGGATCGAACCAAGGACCATCAGCGAATATGTAAAATTTTATTATGAAATATATTTATGATATATAACACCATGCCGAATTTTAATCTTCCATGCATTCGGGAAGGGGTACAAAAGAAATCTTAAAAATCGCCGCAATGCATTTTAAACGGCCGATTTTTGCCCCGACCTAGCATCGAACCATGGACAATATTCGAAGATGTCCCTCTGATTTTTATTGGACATGCACGGCTCCTAGCCATCCCTCGAATTTCAACTCTCTACTTTTCCGGGAAATGGCTCAAAATAATTTTCGAAAATCCCCACCATGTATCCTTATGGAGAAAATCGGGACTTTGGGGCCTTCTGGAATCGAACCCATGACACTGAGGTTCATAGTCGGATTGTTTCTGGCGGTTACACGTTATGGCCAATACGTCGTAAAAATTTCATGCCAATGACACTTGTGGTTTAGCCTGTGAATTTGTATCCTATCTATCTATCTATATACAGTGAAACCTCTATTCAGCGGCCACCAATGGGGACAAAAAATAATGGCCGCTTAAGGAGGTGGCCGCTGAATAGAGGTTAAGTTATTTTCCCGAAGGAATCCATGGAATGGATGGATTTGAATGTGTCTGCTTAGGATGATTAATTATATTATTTTTAAACTTTTGTATTTGTATTAACGTTTTAAATTAACAAAATTGTATTTTATTGTTGATTGTTTAGAAATAAAACACTTTTGCTCTGCGGCACAAAGTTCAATAGAGTCTATTAATATTTCTAAGTGTTTTTGCGTGTTCTCCCCAAACTGTCGATCTAACCCTTTGCTGAGAGACCGCATGCCTCGTAGATTTTGCACTCCTTCAGCTATTGAACACGATGGTTCATCGTCATCATCATCTTCACTTTCTACGAAAATAGGGTCTGTGGATTCGTCTTTTTTATATGTGCTCTCTCCTGCGAAAATATTCTATTATCAGTTACACATCATACTATTATTATGTATTACTTATCGACAAGGCAGCTCTCCAAGTATAAATGAAAATTTAAATAAATTAGAAACATTGAATTAGCTTTCTGAAATAGCTTCAAATATAATAACGATGTATGAATTTAGGTAATATATGTGATTTATTCAAAAATATCATAAATTATTAAAAATTATTTCTACTTAGAGAAGGAATACTGTCATCGATATCGGTCCTTGTTTTCTCTTTTTCATTACAAATCCACACGAATAAAATATTATTTAGTCATTATCTTGATGGTCTTTCATCAGTCCAGCCTCCCAGTCTCCACTCAGATCATTGTAGCAGTCAGTATTTTTCAATTCTCCATCCACATCGTATGATATCCCAAGAATTCTCACTAGTGACTGCAATTCCTCACTCTCTCTCAGTTCTTCTTGTGATGCTTCTTCGTCAATCCTGTCGGTGGTTATACCACAAATCCCGCAGCACTTTTTGATGGTACTTTCACTAATTGCATTCCATGATGAAATTGATCAGGACAGAGCATAACTAACATTTACGAGCTTTAATAAATCGAAGACGCTGTCGGCTTTGTCCATCCTGGAAACAGGGAATCGTAGAACTCGCTTCCGATATTGGAGCTTAAACGACTGTATAATCCCTTGGTCTAGTGGCTGTAAGTTGGCACTTGTGTTTGGAGGCAGAAAAAACGACTTAACATTTGTAAGGGAAACGCTTGGATGGCATGGGGCATTGTCAAGCAACAGAATCACCTTCCACTGTTCATAGGCCATCTTAGCATTGAAGTCCTTCAGCCAAGATTCGAAAATTGTCGATGTCATCCATGTCCTTCTATTCGCATTCCATTTTACTCCTAACTTTTGGGCATCAACTCTTTTAAAACAACGAGGTCTCAGAGATTTCCCTATTATCAAGAGTTTCTCTTTCTCTCCCACCGCATTATAGCACAGCAGCACTGTTTATCTCTCTCTAGACATCTTTCATCCTTTGCACATCTCAATGCTGATGGTAAGGGATTTTTTAGGTATTGACCGTTGAAAAAGGCCACTCTCGTCAGCATTAAATATGTCACGAAGGGCATAACCATTTAAAAGGGATGGTAATCTTTTCTTCCAATCGTAAACATCCTTCGGATTTACTTCTCCACACACTGCACGATATGCAATACTTTGGCGTTTTCTGAAACACTCTAACCAACCATTGCTGGCAACGAAATTATTCACCTCCAATTCCTTCGCTATTTTACGAGCTTTCTCTTGGATCATCGGTCCTCTCACAGGTAATCTCTTTGCTCGCGCACTCGAAAACCACTTGTACACAACCTCATTCTTTCTCGGCACTCACCGATCTCTTCCTTTTCGTTGCGCGATTCTAATTGTCCTCCAAGTCCTTCAAAATGGAGCTTTAGTTTTCCAAAATGTTATTTATTTGTGCCCTTCCACAATTAAAAGTAATAGCCAATTTTCTTGCCGAAGTTCGATTCTTACTCTCCAAAATAACTTTCCTTCTCTCTTCCAGAGTCAGGACGAGTTTGTTCTTGCCTCCGCTCATTTTGCCGATTTCATTGACTACTGCTGTATATTACTGAAATAATTCGGTTGAACGCTAGAGACAATACGAAGTAAAAACTCAGAGTATCCGAATTAATCACTCGGTTTCTTCCCTATTTACGATCCTTTAAATGGAGACGATCTGGAGTTCTATAGCGTTGCATGGTTCTGTCGGAGAGGTATGACCGGGGAGTAGGCGATGAGATAAGAGGGGTAAAATGTTACGAAACCTAAGACCAGGCCAACCAAGTTTCTGACCCCTTCCCCTCCAAACTTCCACTCTATCCCCGATAGTGCAATCCCAAGAATTAATGTTGTAGCAAATAAAAAAAATCTTTTTACCGAAGCTTGGCGGGCGCTGTACGAGGTCGCTTCGGGCACCTGGGTGGCCGCGGGCACCAGGTTGAGTACCCCTGCTCTATCGGGCCGACGCTACACAGGGACAGAAAACGCTACCCACAGTAAAAAAAATTACGTATGCTCATATCATCACCTTACCACTCATCCCAAACATGCCTATATTTTGGAGGTAAAGTGGATTGGAAAACACTGACAGTAAATAAAAGCATGGTGTGCTTCTGCACACGATGGGCATTTTTCATAGCGATTTCTTTGGTCGAAAGACCCGGGGTCGCATCCTTCTTCCTCATCCATTACAGTGGTACTCACTTGCTCTCCGACTCTCTGCATGGGACGGTGAACTGTCACGGAAATAAATCTTCTTTATTTTACTCTTGGTTTATTAATTGTTGTCAGCAGTGGGTCGTCACAACATTAATGGTGTCTGGCGTGGCTTCTTTGCGACAGCATCATCCAACTCAAGAGAGCCTCATGATAGACTAAAATGCTGATGAAGATCTCTACGATTTCTAACACCAAGAACCATAATACAACAGTGGTGTCTTAGTAAATAAGTTTGTTTAAAGAAAAATCGGAAATCTTCGAAAGCAAGAAGAGTTTCTGGTCGCGGAAATAGTGGCCGCAGGCCTAACATAGAGTGACCGCTGGCCGCTTAAGGAGGTGACCGCTGAAAGGAGGTGAAATTTACATTGTTTATACGGGATATTTGTTCCGTTCCCGAAAAAAATGGCCGCTTGAGGAGGTGACCGCTTAAGGGAGGTGGCCGTTGAGGCAGGTTTCACTGTACATGAATGAATCCGGAGAAGCGTCTATATACGAGTAAAATGTAGCTTGCATACTGCAAGCAGATCGACAACACTAATTTCATGTCGGCATCATATCGTGAAGGCCGTCAAAAGAAAATAAAAAGGATTGAAAATATTCTGATTACTCGCTGCAATTTATTCGTCCGGCATCGAACCCGGGTCTTCCAGGTGATACTTACTATGCAGCACAATAGAAAATCACCATCTCTAACTATCTGTGAAAATTCAAGCTGAAATATTATCTGCAACTGCATCAAACGACGTCCTACTTTTCCCTTATATTTCTTATGAGAGAAATGTTAATGTGGTCTGGCATCGAACCCAGGAATATTACGGTCTTCTGAAAACTGTTTTCTTAAACCAGTTTTAACCATACATCTTCCAGCCAAGCACGAACTTCCTATCATTTCGATAAGTGCATCAAAATAATAATGAAATACTAACCCTATGTATTTTAAACGGGAGACATATATACCGCCCGGTATCGAACCCGGGTCTTTCTGGTAAAACTCCCTATGCAAGATAATAGAAGATATTATTCTTTAACTATGTGCGAAAATTCAAGCAGAAATATTGGCTGCAACTGCCTCAATCGAAGTCTTACTTTTCCCTTATATTCCTTATGAGAGAAATGTTAATGTGCTCTGGCATCGAACCCAGGAATAGTACGGTCTTATGAAAATTTTTTTCTTAAACCAATTGTTAACTTACACTTTCCGGCTAAGCACGAACTTCCTATTATTTCGAGAAATGCACCAAAAAAAATAATGAAAAATCGCTCCCATGTATTTTAAAGGGCAGATCTTTGCACCGTCCTAGCATCGAACCTGGGATATTTTTTGTGAAAGTCATTGATGTTTTCAAAATTCCAAGACCATAAATATAGGCTCCTTGAATTTTATTTCTCTACATATCCGGAAAGTATTTTTTTTTAATTCCCGAAAATCACGGCAATGCATTTAAACGGGAAAATCGGGACTTTGGGGCCCTCTGGAATCGAACCTATGACAGTGAGGATCAAAGTCGCTTTTTTCCTGGGGGTTTCACGTTATGGCCAATACGTCATAAAAATTTCATGTCAATGACGCTTGTGGTTTAGCCTGTGAATTTGTATCCTATCTATATAGCTATATATATGAATGAATCCGGAGAAGCATCTATATATAATAGATATATATATATATATACGAGTAAAATGTAGCTTGCATACTGCAAGCAGATCGGCAATATTAATTTCATATCGGCATCATATCGGGACGGTCCTCAAAAGAAAAAAAAAAGGATTGAAATTTTTCTTGAAATTCGCTGACATTTCATCGTCTGGCATCGAACCCGGGTTTTTACTGTGAACTTACTATGCGGCAGAATAGAGGATCAACATCTCTAACTATGTGTGAAAATTCAAGCAGAAATATTGGGTGCAACTGCCTCAAACGACGTTCTACTTTTCACGAATGTAAATGCCTCTCTGGATTCGAACCAAGGACGACCTTGGAAATCTAAAATATGTTTCTGAAAGTTATTAATGATCTATATCTATATGCCACATTTCAACTTTCTATATTATTGGGAAAGTTTTCAAAATAATTCCTAAAAATCGGATCAACTTCTGATTTCAGAGACACCTGGTGTCGAACCCAGGATTTATTGTGAGCTGTAAATGCGCAGTTTTATTTGTAAAGACTTGCTATTGTATCATGCAAAGTTTGAAGTCGATAGCATTCCGGGAAGTGCCTAAATTTTGTTTCCGTTATCTCCGTAAGAAATACATTGAGAAATTCAAATGGCCCTCTGGGATCGAACCAAGGACCATCAGCGAACATGTAAAATTTGTTTATGAAATATATTCATGATATCTAACCTCATGCCGAATTCCAAGTTTCCATCCTATCGGCAAATGGTCCAAATAAAATCTTCAAAATCGCCGCAATGCATTTTAAACGGCCGATATTTGCCCCTACCTAGCATCGAACCATGGACAATATTCGAAGATGGCTTTTTGATTTTCATTAGATATCTGCGGCATCTAGCGATCACTCGGATTTCAACTCTCTACCTTTCCGGGAAGTGCATCAAAAAAATTTTCGAAAATCCCCGCCATGTATCCTTATGGGAACAATCGCGACTTTGGGGCCTTCTAGAATCGAACCCATGACACTGAGGTTCAAAATCACAATTTTTCTGGAGCTTACACGTTATGGCCAATATGTCGTAAAAATTTTAAGCCAATGACGCTATTGGTTTAGCCTGTGACTTTGTATCCTCTCTATATATATATATGTATATATGATACGAGTAAAATGTAGCTTGCATACTGCAAGCAGATCGGCAACACTAATTTCATAACGGCATTATATCGGGACGGTCCCGGAAAGGAAAAAAAGGATTGAAAATATTCTTAAAATTCGCTTCTATTTAATCGTCTGGCATCGAACCCGGGTCTTTTTGGTGAAATTTCTATGCAGCACATCAGAAGATCATCTTCTCTAAATACGTGTGAAAATTCAAGCAAAACTATTAGGTGCAACTACCTCAAACGACGTCCTACTATTCACATACACTCCTTATTTGAGAAATTATAATGTGCTCTGGCATCGAACCCAGGAACAGCATGGTCTTATCTATTTTTTTTCTTAAACAAAGTGTTAATATACATCTTCCATCTAATTAAGAGCTCCCTTACATATCGATAAATGCATAAAAAAATTATGAAAAGATACCCCATAGTATTATATATGGGGGATATTTTTACCGCCCGGCATCGAACCCGGGTCTTTCAGGCAATACTTTCTATGCAGCACAACAGAAAAACACCATCTCTAACCGTCTATGCAAATTCAAGCAGAAATATTGGTTACAACTGCCTCAAATGACGTCCTACTTTTCCTTTATATTCCTTATGAGAGAAACGTTATTGTGCTCTGGCTTCGAACCCAGGAACAGTACGGTCTTATGAAAATTTTTTTCTAAAATTTATTTGTACCATACATCTTCCAGCCAAGCACGAACATCCTATCATTTCGATAAGTGCATCTAAAAAAATAATGAAAAACGGCTCCCATGTATTTTAAAGGGCAGATCTTTGCATCGTCCTAGCATCGAACCCAGGATAACTTTTGTAAAAGTCATTGATGTTTTCGAAAGTCCAAGACCATAAATATAGGCACCTTGAGTTTTACTTCTCTACCTATCCGGAAAGTATTTTTTTTAAATTCCCGAAAATCACGGCAATGCATTCAAACGGGAAAAATCGGGACTTTGGGGCCCTCTGGAATCGAACCTATGACACTGAGGATCAAAGTCTCTTTTTTCCTGGGGGTTTCACGTTATGGCCAATATGTCATAAAAATTTCAGATCAATGACGCTTGTAGTTTAGGCTGTGAATTTGTATCCTCTCTATCTATTATATATAGATGCTTCTCCGGATTCATTCATCTATTATATATAGATGCTTCTCCGGATTCATTCATATATATAGCTATATAGGTATATAGATAGGATACAAATTCACAGGCTAAACCACAAGCGTCATTGACTTGAAACTTTTATGACATATTGGCCATAACGTGAAACCCCCAGGAAAAAAGCGACTTTGATCCTCAGTGTCATAGGTTCGATTCCAGAGGGCCCCAAAGTCCCGATTTTTCCCGTTTGAATGCATTGCCAAGATTTTCGGGAATTTTTAAAAAATACTTTCCGGATAGGTAGAGAAGTAAAACTCAAGGTGCCTATATTTATGGTCTTGGACTTTCGAAAACATCAATGACTTTCACAAAAATTATCCTGGGTTCGATGCTAGGACGATGCAAAGATCTGCCCTTTAAAATACATGGGAGCCGTTTTTCATTATTTTTTTAGATGCACTTATCGAAATGATAGGATTTTCTCGCTCAGCTAGATGATATATATTAAGAATTTGTTTGAGAAAAAAAATTTCATGAGTCCGTACTATCCCTGGGTTCGATGCCAGAGCACATTAACTTTTCTCTCATAAGGAATATAAGGGAAAAGTAAGACGTTGTTTGAGGCAGTTGAAGCCAATATTTTTGCTTGAATTTTCACACATAGTTAAAGATGGTGATCCTCTATTATGTTGCATAGGAAGTATTAATAGAAAGACCCAGGTTCGATGCCGGGCGGTAAATATGTCTCCCGTTTAAAATACATTGGGTTAATATTTCATTGTTTTTTTGATGCACTTATCGAAATGTTACGAACTTCGTAATAGGATAGAAGATGTATGGTAAGAATTGCTTTAAGAAAAAAGTTTCATAAGACCTTACTATTCCTGGGTTCGATGCCAGAGCACATTAACATTTCTCTCATAAGGAATATAAGGGAAAAGTAGGACGTCGATTGAGGCAGTTGCAGCCGATATTTTTGCTTGAATTTTCACACATAGTAAGAGAGGGTGATCCTCTATTGTGCTACATAGTATGTTCACCAGTAAGAGTCGGGTTCGATGCCAGACGATGAAATTTCAGCGAAATTTAAGAAAAATTTCAATCCTTTTTTTTTCTTTTGAGGACCGTCCCGATATGATGCGGATATGAAATCAGTATTACCGATCTGCTTGCAGTATGCAAGCTACATTTTACTCGTATATCATATATATATATATATAGAGAGGATACAAACTCACAGGCCAAACCACAGGCGTCATTGACTTGAAATTTTTACGACATATTGGCCATAGAGTGTAACCGCCAGAAAAATTGCGATTTTGCACCTCAGTGTCATGGGTTCGATTACAGAGGGCCCCAAAGTCTCGATTTTTCCCGTTTAAATGCATTGCTTTGATTTTCGGGAATTTTTAAAAAATACTTCCGGGATAGGTAGAGAATCGAAATTCTAGGATCCTTTATATATGGTCATGATCTATCGAAAACATAAATGAGTTTTACGGAAAATATCCTTGGTTCGATGCTAGGTCGAGGCAAAAATCGGCCGTTTAAAATGTATTGTGGCGATTTTTAAGATTTTTTTTGGACCCCTTCCCGAAGCATGGAAACTTGAAATTCATCATGGGGTTGGAGATTATAAATATATTTCATAATCAAATTTAAAATATTCGCTGATGGTCCTTGGTTCGATCCCAGGGCGCCATTTACATTTCTAAATGCATTTCTTATGGAGATAACGGAAACAAATTTTAGGTACTTCCCGGCATGCTATCAACTTAAAACTTAGCGTGATAGAAGAACCAGTCTTAACAAATCAAACTATGCATTCATAGCTATCAATCTGTCCTGGGTTCGACACCAGGTGTCTCTGCAATCAGAAGTTGATCCGATTTTTAGGAATTATTTTGAAAGCTTTCCCAATAATATAGAAACTTGAAATTTGGCATATGGATTGAGATAATTAATAAATTTCGGAAACGTTTTTTAAATTTCCAAGATCGTTCTTGGTTCGAGTCCCGAGAGCCATTTACATTCGTGAATATTAGAACGTCTTTTGAGGCAGTTGTAGCCATTATTTCTGCTTGAATTTTCACACATAGTTAGAGATGGTGATCTTCTATTGTGTTTCATAGTAGTTTTACCAGTAAGACCCGGGTTCGATGCCAGACGATGAAATTTCAGCGAATTTTAAGAAACAAATCCTTTTTTTTTTCTTTAGAGGACCGTCCCGATATAATGCCGATATGAAATTAGTGCTGTCGATCTGCTTGCAGTATGCAAGCAACATTTTACTCGTATATATATATATATGAATATATGATATATGAATGAATCCGGAGAAGCATCTATATATAATAGATATGAATGAATCCGGAGAAGCATCTATATATAATACGAGTAAAATGTTGCTTGCATACTGCAAGCAGATCGGCAATTCTAATTTCATATCGGCATCATATCGGGATGGTCCTCTTAAGAAAAAAAAAAAAGGATTTAATTTTTTCTTAAAATTCGCTGAAATTTCATCGTCTGGAATCGAACCCGGGTCTTACTGAAAACCTACTATGAAACACAATAGAAGATCACCATCTCTAACTATGTGTGAAAATTCAAGCAGAAATATTGGCTACAACTACCTAAAAAGACGCTCTAATGTTCACGAATGTAAATGGCTCTCGGGACTCGAACCAAGGACGATCTTGGAAATTTAAAAAATTTTTCTGAAAGTTATTATTGATCTCAATCTATATGCCAAATTTCAAGTTTCTACATTATTGGGAAAGGTTTCAAAATAATTCCTAAAAATCGGATCAACTTCTGATTGCAGAGACACCTGGTGTCGAACCCAGGACACATTGATAGCTATGAATGCATAGTTAGATTTGTTAAGACTGGATCTTCTATCATGCAAAGTTTTAAGTCGATAGCATGCCGGGAAGTACCTTAAACTTGTTTCCGTTATCTCCATAAAAAATGCATTGAGGAATGTAAATGGCCCTCTGGGATCGAACCAAGGAACATCAGGGAAAGCATAAAAATCGATTATGAAATATATTTATGATATCTAACCTCATACCGAATTTCAAGTTTCCATGCCATCGGGAAAGGGTCCAAAAAAAATCTTAAAAATCGCCACAATGCTTTTTAAACGGCAGATATTTGCATCGACCTAGCATCGAACCCAGGATATTTTCCGTAAAACTCATTTATGTTTTCGATAGAACATGACCATATATAAAGGCTCCTTGAGTTTTGATTCTCTACCTATCCGGGAAGTATTTTTTTTAAATTCCCGAAAATCAAAGCAGTGCATTTAAACGGGAAAAATCGGTACTTTGGAGCCCCCTGGCATCGAACCCATGACACTGAGGATCCTAATCGCAATTTTTCTGGTGGTTACGCGTTATGGCCAATACTCCGTAAAAATTTCAGCTCAATCACTCTTGTGGTTTAGGCTGTGAGTTTGTATCCTCTCTATATATCTATTATATATAGATGCTTCTCCGGATTCATTCATATATCATACGAGTAAAATGTAGCTTGCATACTGCAAGCAGATCGGCAATACTAATTTCATATCGGAATCATATCGGAACGCTCCTCAAAAGAAAAAAAAAAGGATTGAAATTTTTCTTAAAATTCGCTGAAATTTCATCGTCTGGCATCGAACCCGGGTCTTACTGGTGAACTACCTATGCAGCACAATAAAAGATCATCATCTCTAACCATGTGTGAAAATTCAAGCAGAAATATTGGCTACAACTGCCTCAAAAGACGTTCTAATTATCACGAATGTAAATGGCTCTCTGGATTCGAACCAAGGACGATCTTGGAAATCTAAAAGATATTTCTGAAAGTTATTTATGATTTCTATCTATATGCAGAATTTCAAATTTCTATATTATTGGGAAAGGTTTCCAAATAATTCCTAAAAATCGGATCAACTTCTGATTGCAGAGACACCTGGTGTCGAACCCAGGACATATTGTAAGCTGTGCATGCAAAGTTTGATTTGTAAATACTTTTTCTTGTATCTTGCAAAGTTTGAAGTCGATAGCATGCCGGGAAGTACCTTAATTTTGTTTCCGTTATCTCCGTAAGGAATGCATTGAGAAGTGAAAATGGTCCTCTGGGATCGAACCAAGGACCATCAGCGAACATGAAAAATTTGATTACGAAATATATTTATGATATCTATCGACGTGCCGAGTTTCAAGTATCCATCTTATCGGGAAAGGGTCCAAAAAAATTTATCAAAATCGCCGCAATGCATTTTAAACGGCCGATTTTTGCCCCGACCTAGCATCGAACCATGGACCATATTCGGTAATGTCTTTCTGATTTACGTTGGATTTGCACGGCTTCTAGCGATCCCTTGAATTTCAACTCTCTACTTTTCCGGGAAGTGCCTCAAAAAAATTTTCGAAAATCCCCGCCATGTATTCTTATGGAGAAAATCGCGACTTTGGGGCCCTCTGGAATCGAACCTATGACACTGAGGATCAAAACCGCAATTTTTCTGGCGGTTACACGTTATGGCCAATACGTTGTAAAAATTTCAAGTCAATGACGCTTGTGGTTTAGGCTGTGAATTAGTATCCTATCTATCTATCTATCTATCTATCTATATGAATGAATCCGGAGAAGCATCTATATATAATAGATATTCATATATATATACGAGTAAAATGTAGCTTGCATACTGCAAGCAGATCGACAACACTAATTTCATAACGGCATTATATCGGGACATCCCGGAAAGGAAAAAAAGGATTAAAAATATTCTTAAAATTCGCTTCATATTAATCGTCTGGCATCGATCCCGGGTCTTTTTGGTGAAATTTCTATGCAGCGCATCAGAAGATGATCTTCTCTAAATACGTGTGAAAATTCAAGCTGAAATATTGGCTGCAACTGCCTCAAACGAAGACCTACTTTTCACGAATGTTAATAGCTCTCTGGAATCGAACCAAGGACGATCTAGGACATATAAAATATGTTTTCGAAATGTATCTATAAGTTCTATATATATACGAGTTAAATGTAGCTTGCATACTGCAAGCAGATCGACAACACTATTTTCATGTCGGCATCATATCGGGACGGCCATCAAAAGAAAAAAATGGATTGAAATTTGTCTTAAAATTCGCTGAAATTCCATCGTCTGGCATCGAACCCGGGTCGTTACTGTGAACTTACTATGCAGCACAGTAGAACATCACCATCTCCAACTATATGTGAAAATTCAAGCAGTAATATGGGCTACAGCTGCCTCAAAAGTCGTTCTAATTTTCACGAATTTAAATGGCTCTCTGGATTCGAACCAAGGACGATTTTGGAAATCTAAAAAAGGTTTCTGAAAGTTATTTATGATTTCTACCAATATGCCGAATTTGAAGTTTCTTTATTATTGGCAAAGATTTCAAAATAATTCCTAAAAATCGGATTAACTTCTGATTGCAGAGACGCCTGGTGTCGAACGCAGGACATATTTTTAGCTGTAAATGCACAGTATGATTTATTAGGACTTCATCTTATTTCATACAAAGTTTGAAGTCGATATCATGCCGGGAAGTACCTAAAACGTATTTCTTTTATCTCCATAAGAAATGCATTGAGGAATGTAAATGACTTTCTGGGATCGAACCAAGGACCATCAGCGAATGTAAAAAAATTGATTATTAAATATATATATGATATCTAAATCCTTGCCGAATTTCAGGTTTCCATGCCATCGGGAAGGGGTCCAAAAAAAATCTTAAAAATCGTCACAATGCATTTTAAACGGCCGATATTTGCATCGTCCTAGCATCGAACCCAGGATATTTTCCGTAAAGTTCATTACTGTTTTCGATAGATCATGACCATAAATATAGGCACCTTGAGTTTTATTTCTCTACCTATCCGGAAAGTATTTTTTAAAAATTCCCTAAAATCACGGCAATGCATTTAAACGGGAAAAATCGGGACTTTGGGGCCCTCTGGAATCGAACCCATGACACTGAGGATCAAAGTCGCTTTTTTCCTGGGGGTTTCACGTTATGGCCAATACGTCATAAAAATTTCAAGGCAAAGACCCTTGTAGTTTAGCCTGTGAATTTGTATCCTATCTATATAGCTATATATATGAATGAATCCGGAGAAGCATCTATATATAATAGATATACCGAATTTCAAGTTTTAATATTATTTGTAAGGGATTTAAATAAATTCTTAAAAATCGGATAATTTACTGATTGTAGAGACGCCTGGTGTCGAACCCTGGACGTATTGGAAACTGTAAATGCAAAAAATGACTTGCTAGGACTTGATCTAATTTCATACAAAGTTTGAAGTCGATATCATACCGGGAAGTACCTAAAATGTGTTTCCGTTATCCCCATAAGAAATGCACTGTGGAGTGCAAATGGCCCTATGGGATCGAACCAAGGACCATCAGCGAATATGTAAAATTTAATTATTAAATATATATATGATCTCCAACTCCATGCCGAATTTCAGGCTTCCATGCCATCGGGAAATGGTCCAAAAAAAATCTTAAAAATCGCCACAATGCATTTTAAACGGCCGACTTTTACCCCGACCTAGCATCGAACCCAGGATATTTTCCGTAAAACTCATTTATGTTTTCGATAGATCATGACCATATATGTAAGCTCCTTGAGTTTTGATTCTCTACCTATCCGGAAAGTATTTTTTTTTAATTCCCGAAAATCAAAGCAATACATTTAAACGGGAAAAATCGGGACTTTGGGGCCCTCCGGAATCGAACCCATGACACTGAGGTTCAAAATCGCAATTTTTCTGGAGGTTACACGTTATGGCCAATATGTCGTAAAAATTTCAACTCAATCACTCTTGTGGTTTAGGCTGTGAGTTTGTATCCTCTCTATATATATATATATATACGAGTAAAATGTTGCTTGCATACTGCAAGCAGATCGGCATCACTATTTTCATGTCGGCATCATATCGGGACGGCCATCATAAGAAAAAAATGGATTGAAATTTTTCTTAAAATATTGCAATTTTTCTGGCGGTTACACGTTATGGCCAATACGTCGTAAAAATTTCAAGTCAATCACGCTTGTGGTTTAGGCTGTGAATTAGTATCCTATCTATCTATCTATCTATATAGGTATATACATGAATGAATCCGGAGAAGCATCTATATATAATAGATAGATAGATAGATAGGATACTAATTCACAGCCTAAACCACAAGCGTGATTGACTTGAAATTTTTACGACGTTTTGGCCATAACGTGTAACCGCCAGAAAAAATGTGATTTTGAACCTCGGTGCCATGGGTTCGATTCCAGAAGGCCCCAAAGTCGCGATTTTCCCCATAA